>CM044432.1:109038391-109162497 GCA_024363595.1 Xenopus borealis
TGAATATCAAATGAATCTACAGCTAGCACATGCCCCAATAGCATATTCTGAGTCACGTAACTACCTTAAAAAGAACAGAAATACTAAAACAATAATAGTGTTTTGCAGTTAAAAACATGATGTGTATCTTAATATAGAACTGTAACTATGTCACAACAGACTATCCTGCATAATCATTACAAAACATCTAAAATTGAGCAAAGATGTCAGACCTGCGCAGAAACTGATGCCACAATACTTATTATATAAAAGTAACTTTGTAAAAATTGATAGGAAACTTAAACTTTATAGCTTTGTAGCATAGTGTGTGTCTGCAGTTAAGTGGCACCTGTTGCAATTAATCTTACATATACGTGTCAGGACAGGTAGGCCCAGTATACACACTTTAGTATTACATTCCCATCACTCTATACTAGTGTTTAATAATTCCCTGTGATATATGTGGCTTTTAACAGATGTTCGTAAGTAACACATAATAAAAGAGCACAGTTGGCGTATCATTATAATATATACATGGCTGGGCATCACAAGACCTGAGACCTAAGAATGCGATCTTCCTTTGCTGCTTGTTATGGCTGACTAGTTGAGGAGGACTACAGTGATGCCAAAAAGAGAATAAGAACAAAATTATTATTATGCGTCTTGAAGTGTGAACATTTTTAGGGATCCTGCCTTCAGTAGCTTTCTTATCAGATGCTTTATAGGAAAAGTTTGGTAGTAAAAAAAAAAGTTTGGTAGTACAAGGATTAAACTGCTCACACCTTAGAAAGCAAATGACTCATCTTACATGACAAATGACATGATCACGCCCCCACCATGCCAGGTTTGCTGGACCAGGGAATATTTTTTATAAGCATGATAAAATGCACATAGATTATATTTACTGTTTGTGTATTATGCTACACTTTAATCATATATTATTTTAATTAAAACTATGAAAGTTGGAATACATACAGTGTGTCCATTGCATTGAGCTCAAATAAACCAGCTTGGTTATTGGGATCTTAATAATAGGCCCCTTGAGTTAATAGTTTCAGTGTAACAAATTCAGTAGGGTGCTGTCTGGCATGACTACAGTGATCTGTTTTGGGCTAGAGTTTGCTTTTTAGCATAGAACTTTTTAGAACTTTAGGCTTTTATTTTGTTTCTTTGTGGAAAGATTGATTCTGACATGTTACTCTGTGCAGCTTAAGGCATGCATAGCCAGGGCATTCCATAATAGCACAATGAATCAGTCTGGAGTGGTGTTATTGTATATAGATGAGGGTAAATATAAGGTTTTTACAAACAATACTGACACTTCCATTTAAAGCAATAGATTAGCAATTTTAAAAAAACAGCTCTTGGGGTAGATCTATTATTATTCTTACATAGGATTCACTTCTTTGTTTCTTGCATCAACTGTTTCCCAGCAAACACAATCTTTTTTCTCCCTAAGATTGAATTTTAAACCAAAAAATAAATAAAATCTTTCCAGGTTTTTATTGGAAGTGTAGATGGGAACACATAAATAAACATCAGATTATTTATTATTAGTGTTCCTGATCACATACTATTTAATTATACTATTCAAAATCCATCAAATTGACCTTAAAACCCCATGTGGTTTTCCTGATTTGTGGATGACATCTTCACACCTGATTGAATTTAAATTTGAAGGACTCCTTTAGGGCACTTTGCCAAAGCACTCGTAAATAGGATTTAAGGATTTAAATATCACAGAGAATCATTTAATAAACACGAAAAGCTAAATTGGCTAAAAACAAAATTACTATTTCTGAATTTAGCAGCATGCACTGTAATTATCAAAAACATACATTTTGTAGATAGCACGTTTACAAGTTGAACTTTTTCCTTTTTACAGTTATGTACTTAATTAAATCCTTTTAGAGCTTGCATGAAATGCTTTCACCTAGAATAATAATGTGCTGTGACACAGGTTTGAAACTGATATTTATCTTTGAGAACATTAGAGATAGATTGGTTTTGTTTCTATTCCAAACAAAAACTGAAAGACTTTATATGTCCTGAGATAAGACATTTAAAAAAAAAACATTGAGAGTTGATATTAATAAATATTCAAAGTAAAGCTATAGATAGGTGAATGTTTCCGTCACAAAAATAAATCTGTTCCTTAGGGCAGTATATTTTGTGAGGAAAAAATGTTATAGGAGGTAGTCTATCTTTAGTTAGTAATGGATGTAATTATAAGAAATTAGAATATATTTTTAATCATAATGTAAAAATGAAATAGATGGTTTTATGTTCAGTGGTTAATCTATTGCCTATGCACCACGTGCTTACTGTACATCTTATATTAAAAGCACTTTATTATATGTGTTGTTAGTACACTAAAATATAAACTTCTTATTTACATTCTGAAAACATTCCATAGCATCAGCACTCAAACACAATTAATTGTGTGACTGTAAAGTAATTCATGAAATATAAAATAAAACATTAATTAAAAAAATAGTGCACATAACCAATGAGTTAAATAATTTTAGTGTCATTTGTGGTAGGACACCCTTTCAGGTACTGTTCAATATCATACTGACTTTAGTGGCTTTTAGAAGATTGCACTATAAATATGGAATCTATGTATGAGTTCCCTGCATATGAAAATCCAAATAACTGGAAGAAAATCATCCAGAGGACCATCCTAAGAAAAATTCCAGTGGATTATTCAGAAAAGAGCTAGAAGAAATAAACTGAATAACTAGAGTTATCACAACTGCCCAATACTTCCAGCCCATATAGTAGTTGTTGGGTAGTAATGTAAAGGGGAAGACCTTCGAAACAAAAGGGGCTGGCATTAATTTTTTTGTTGAGTTATGGTCATATTGGGGCTAAAGTGATTGGTCTAGTGGACCAAATGATGCTTACCTGTACCTGTTATCTGTAAATTTGAAATACAAATACCTTCATGGTTAGTTTTTGACAAACTGGCAACAGTAATTCTGTAAAAGAAAATGAGTGGAGACACAGAGCCAGTATTACAGGTTTACTGCTTCTTTTCAACTGACCAGACACCAGCTCTCTGTGTCTAAAGCCTACAGCATTGGCATATGAGTGACCCCTATTGGTGGGAGTGTGAATATATAAATCAGCTATAAAACTAGGCTAGGCAGATGCACACAGACATACATTCAAGTAAATGTGACCTCATATTTACTGGGGAACAACAGGTACAATGTAACAAACAACAAACTTGAAGAGTATTGCATCAAAGTTGCATTATTGGCCCCAACAGTAGCCATTTTGGACCCCATTGGACGCTTTCTCAAAATAAAAATTTTATTTCTACAGGTAGAAGCTTTTCATATTTATGTGGAACCACATATTTACTGGGGTCAAACATAGATGGGCAGATGTAAACGGCCATTTTCAATAATTCTGGAGAGAGTTTGGAATTCATCAGTTAGTTTTCCAACTGAGGAAATATATTAAATGGCAGTTCCAGTTGGTATTGGCCATAAAATGCATGTATGATGTTAGTACCAGGTGCCAAGCAAGTGGTGGAAGGCCAACTGGCAAAAGTGTTGAATTGCTGTTGAATTTAATGCAGTGCAAGCTGTACATTATTTTCAAGTGATCCTCAGGCTATTAGGAATACCAGCCCTCTAGTAAAATTACAGCTTGTAGTATTAAAAAAGAGTACATCATAATGAGACAGCTCATGCAAGGAGAACATGTACCTCCTAAACAAACAAGGCGTTTTGTTGATCATCCTGATAAAGTACCTTTCAAGGAATCTTAGGGGTCATATACAAGCTTCAAGGCAAGCCACAATAACTCCAAGCAAGCAGAGGTCCTAAGCCCTAAGCCACCATGCTGCACACTTCAGTCAGCATTCCACATGCCACTCAAACATATATTCATCAGTCATGTAAGTGGACATTTGGGCATTTGGGAAGGCAATGTCTTTTCTTCAGTTTATACATTTTACAAAGTCCCAATTATGGTGAAAAAAATGGCTAATTGCCTGTTTACGCAATTGAGTTTGTGATCATACATAACTCTGTAGTCATTATTGCCATTACAAATACTTGGTAATTAATGCATCAGCAATGGGAATGTATTATATTCTACAGAAGCAGAGTGTGATTTCAATAAATATCATAAAACCAAATCGTATTGCATTCATCTATTTAATACCAGGTAGTCTATATATTAGAAAAAGTTTTAACAAATTCCAGTCCACTTACTGCATAATCTATTCCTCAGCAGCTGATTTCACACTTGTAAGAGGCCTTGCAAGGTTAGGTCCCTGAAAAATAATTTTAAAAAAAGACTTATATATACATTTTATTTGATCCTGCTGAAAATAAACTTTGCACTCCTTTACCAATTTGACCCAAAGTGATGTTTTGCATTAATTAGGTTTGGATTAGTTTGCTACTGCTTTTCAAGCAAAACAGCAATTACAAAACACAGAGTACAAATCGTGTAGTATACTGGTCTGCATAGCATTATACTCCTGGTCTGTCTTTTTTCATTGTTTTGTACATGTAAATGATTTTGAATCTCAAACAATAAAAAGAATAAAACTAAGCTCTTTCCCAAATGTGTGTTTATTTTATGAACTGTACTTTAAGGCTTGATAAAGGGCTCAGGGGATGACTGAAACATTGCCCTTTGTGCATATTTATATGAGTAAATAAGCATTTGGGAAATGAGGAGAGAAATTGCTGTAGTGAAATGTTGTCCCATTGTGTTTCATATAGGATTTCAGCTGCTAAACAGTTCAGGGTCTCCTTTGTCTTATTTTTTATTTCATACATTTATAAAAGGGGGCAGGTCTGGACTGCAGACAAGGGGTCAGCTTAACAGCCACACTATTTTACTATGGAACCAGGATGCTATAATAAGTGCAGACTGTGGTTTGGTATTGTCTTGCTGAAATAATAAATGCCCTCCTTGAAAAATCTGGATGGTATCATATGTCCTATCCAAAACCTATATTGTTCAGCATTATTGGTGCCTTTCAGATGTGCACACTACTCAATCCCATGTGTATTAGTGTACTTCCATACCACAGATATCACATATTCATACCTCCCAACATTTCAAAAATACAAAGAGGGACAAAACAGTTTCCCCAAGAGACCTGCGTATCTTAAATAGTTACAATTGTTTCTTTGCTTATCTTAAATTGTTACAAATGCCATGCTGGGCCTTCTGCCAAAAGCCTCAGTTTTAGAATTTTTTTATCTTTTTCTGGCTGTTCAGTGCAGGCGATCAAAAAGAAAGTCAGTGCATTTCAATAATAATCCTGTGGGTTGAGCTGTCAAAATCGTGGATGTCCCACAAAAAACTGGACAGGTGTTACATAGTTAGTAACATAATTAAATCTGGTTCAACCCCTCCAAATGAAAATCCAACATCCATACACATATGTAACCCTAAATACTTTCACATAAATTATACATACCTATAGCTATACTAACTATAGAGTTTAGTATCACACATAGCTTTTGATACTATGTCTGTCCAATAAATCAATACATTCCACAACCTAACTGTTCTCACTGTGAAGAACCACCTACAATGTTTCAAATGAAAGTAATTTTCTTCCAGTCTGAAGGGGTGGACTCTGGTATAGTGATCCTCTTTGTAGGTAAAAAATTCCCATGCTATTTGTCCATAATGTCCTCTAATGCACTTGTAAAGTGTAATCGTCCCCTCGCAAGTACATTTTTTACAGAGAAAACAACCCCAAACTTCACAATCTACCCTCATAATTTAAGTCTTCCATCCCTCTCTCCAGTTCATTTATATCCCTCTTAAGGACTGGAGTCCAAAACTACACTGCATACTCCTGGTGAGGCCTTATCAGGGACCTATAAAGAGGTATAATTATGTTTTAATCGCTTGGGCTAATGCTCTTTTTTTATGCAAGACATAACTTTGTTTGCTTTAGCAGATACATAATGACACTGCCCAGAATTAGACAACTTGTTATCTACAAAAACCCCTTCTTATTTAAGGAAGCGCCCAACACACTGCCAAAGTGCATAAACTTGCATTTATCAACATTGAACTTAATTTTTCCAGATGCTGGCTTTTGAAATGTTCACTTGTAACAGTCCTCCTTCTCTTTAGTTTGGAGGATGCAGGGTTCATGACTTCCAAAAAGAATTTCACATGTTGATTCATTAGACTGCAGGATACCACTATGTGTCAGGTTTAAAAATCCAAAGCTTTTTGGAGTTTAGATGGGGAACCAAGTTTCGAACTTAAGAAAATCCCGGTAGCCTCAGGTCTAGTTAAAATACTGGGGATCAAATTTGGGAAGGGAGATCTTGATAAGGTAAATTGGGAAGAAAAGCTGAATACTGGTCTAGCAAAAGCATTGGAAGGCATGGAAGCTGACCTATAGAGAAAGGATTGACATTATTAAGACTTTCTTCATTCTGCTTTTTCTCTTTGTCTGATATGTCTTCTTGTTACCAGAATCTTTCTATGCCTGGATCCAGAGCATCTTCTTCCAAATTCTTTGGGGGAGCAAACTCAACCCAGTAAAAAGGGGATCAGTTTCCTACAGAAGAAAATGGGAGGGTTGGACGTGCCTTGTCCTGTGGTTTTCTTCTGCACCATCTTTCTGATGGTGGAGGAGTGGTTTAGGGGAAAGAGTCTCTGTGGGAAGTCAGTGTTAGAGACTGGGCATCCTCAAGGATTGGCTACTCTGTGGTAGAGTGAAAGATGTAAGGATAAGAGGAGGCCTTGTTCCCACCTACAGTATCTGCGACAAGCGGTTAAAACTGTAAAAAATTGAGCATCAGTTCTGAAGAAATTATAGACTTACAGAAGAAACTTTGGCAGAAAGCATTAAGTTCCTCACAGATAAAAGAATGCCGGGTAAGAAGTATGTGAGAGCTAATTTAAAATATCTTAATGTGGTAGACAGAGAGTGTCCATGGGGCTGTAAAGTGGATGAGTCTCAAGAACATTTTCTCATAGATTGACCAGTTTCAAGCTCTTTAAGAGAGAAACTTGAAGACGTATGAACCTAAATCTAATAAGAGACTTTAGAGATTTGAATTAATTGAATGCATTTTCAGATGGAGTGATCAAAGATAATAGAGTTGGTGAAAGAAACAAAACCACTTTGTACATCATTATCTCAGTTTTACGATATCACATGAGTTGTAGAATGAAAATGTGGGAAGGATTTTGCTTTTTCTGTTGAAATTGATTAGGAAAAATGTAATATGTGACTAATTGTAACTGTTTATATTATAACACATATAGTGATTGGCGAATTTATGCGCCTGTGGTGAATTCCCAGCGGATTCCCGTGTTTTGCAACAGGTGAATAAAGTTTCGAAACGCCGGTGAAATTTGACCCGCCGAAAATTCAGCGGCATCTCATTTTTTCACCACCGGCAATGGCCACCGGTGTCCAAAAATGGACGCCGTCAAAAGCGTGCCGCGACTTGTTTCACAAATTTTTTGCCAATTTCTCTGGAAATTCGCAAATTTTTCGGCAAAGCGAAACTGGGGAGATATGCCCATCACTACCTACTAGTATTTATTATGGAATTTATGTGAAGTATTTAGTTTAGGATTACAGCAAAATGTCTTTTGATTGCCAAGTGCCAGAAGTGATGCATTCTCGACTCAACTGAAAATGTTAGCTTTGAACTTGCATCTGATTTCCTATCACATGCAAACCTTCTGCAGGCAGCAAGTCTCATGTTGGTAGTTGCAGTGCATGTCTGTCAGGGTTGGACTTGCCTGAAGATTCAGTGTAGCCATTTATGTGAGTATCTCTGGAGTTAGTATCAGAGTTCAAGTTTGTTTTATATTGTTCCTAGTTGGATTATCCTTAAAGGGGTTGTTCACCTTTGAGTTAACTTTTAGTATAATGTAGAGAGTGATATTCTGAGACAATTTGCAATTGGTTTTCATTTTTTATTGTTTGCAGTTTTAGAGTGATTTAGCTTTTTATTCAGCAGCTCTCCAGTTTGCTGTGTCAGCAATTTGGTTTCTAGGGTACAAATTGCCCTAGCAACCCTGCAGTGATTTGAATAAGAGACTGGAATATGAATAGGAGATGGTCTGAATAGAAAGATAAGTAATAAAAAGTAGCAATAACAATACATTTGTAGCCTTATAGAGCATTTGTTTTTAGATGGTGTCAGTGACCCCAATTTGAAAGCTGCAAAGAAACAGAAGAAAATTGCAAATCATTAAAAAAAATATGAAAAATAAATAATGAAGACCAATTGAAAAGTTTCTTAGAATTGGCCCTTCTATAATATACTAAAAGTTAACTTGAAGGCATTACACTAACAAGTACCAGGCACCCAGTCTCTCCCACTAGCACTGCAGAGCAGCTCAGATTTGTCCCGTGACAACAGGTAAGCACCACAGGTGGAGTGTCACACTATCAGAAATGTTGCTAGGGTTACATTTGGATTTGATATATATTTGTAATTATCAGCTAAAATGTTCCTATTTCTCTGAAGAATACACCGCTCTTACAAACATGTTCAGTAAAATCCAAGATAATCATCTTAATCTGATAGCGTTGTTTACTTGTTCCCTAAAGGAGGATAATCTCTCTTTCAGATGTGCAATGAAACTGGAAGCCATTAAAATAATAAAATTGTAGAAGACATTTGCAGAATATTAAAAGTACATGAACAAATACAGAAAGCACAATTTAATATCTTTCCAAGTGAGTCTTGTTTAGTTTACATGTATGTGTTAGCTCTGGCACATGAGGTTGCTATGGATTCATCTTCCTTATACTTTCTGCTATGAAATCATGATATTTCTAATTGTAAATGTAGATAGAGATTCAAAATTATGAATGTGGCAAGCTATTTAGCATTTAAAGAATAAACTTGGGAAAGCACTTGTCAGTTGCTATTTTTATTAATGTTTAATCTGTAGCTTTAAAGTGCATGTGGTTCAGGGAGATTCATTTTTCAGGACAGTCACTTATCAGTGTGGTACATATAAGGTCATTCTATAGAATACAAGGAGAATGAAGGACAAGTAACCCTGCAAGATATATCATGTTCTGAAAATAGACTCAGCCAACGTATATCATTTTTTTCTATCAATTTCACTTGGAGTTTTGAGAATTAGAAAAACATGCTACAAATATTCTCTTTAAAATAAGATGCACACCCTTGCAATTGGTTATCACCAAGAACATCTATAAAGCATTTCTACTAAGTGAATGCTGTGCATTTATGGGTTCTATTTTCAGTGAGTTTATTACAAATCAGTGCATTTAGAAACAGTTTCCTGTTGTGCTTAGATTAACTCTTGTAATCAGTTCAGTTATATCATCCATTACAGAACGCATGATTGAAAAGAAAATAACAGAATTTATAGCAGTTTGTGTTCACTGTACACTCATTGAGCTAGCTGTATTACTCTATAAAAATAACTCCAAAAAGCAGGTTTTCAGAAGTGTAAATGTAATGGAGCTGTAGGCTGCATCCTTTATCTAAAATTCAGTTCAGCTTGTCTTGTTTTCAGCAAGTCTGTGCACTAGCCAGCCACTCAATTACAATATTGTGGTGAACTAATCAGTAAATCTGGCTTATGGTGAGAGGTGAATATATCTACAGTGTAAGTAGGTGTAAATTTAGGCAGTATAGCCTGTGGAAAGTACCCAGGTAAAGGAGAACTTATTGGGCCCCATGCCCATGGGAGCACCTAATAGAGGCAGATTTATCAAGGGTCGAATTTTGAATTAATGCGAGTTTTTTTAAACTCTAATAAATTTGATTTACCTCACTATTCGATTGGGGGGTTTATTTATTAAACAAATCAAATATCTATGACTACATTTCTGACCCAAAAACTCAAATTCAAATTGAATTCGACCAAACTCATATCAAGTTCTTTCTCAGGAAAACAACTCAAATGTCAGGAAGGCTACTAACATCTTCAAATTGGTCACTTGACTTCTCCCATTGATTATATGAATTCATCAGGTTTTAGGTAGTGAATAGTCGAATTTGAATTCTTAAAGGGCCAGAGTTTGATACATCTTGAAAATTGAATTCATTTTTTTTTTTTAAATTTGAATCGTGTTTGGATAATTCAGTTGAATTTTACAGTTTAGAACAAAAAAAATTATACATTCGTATTAGAATTTTCAATTTGACCCTTAATAAATCTGCCCCATAGTATCATACTCCCAATCAGCAACTTCTGGAGTGCTTGATACAATTTTGAAAGATCAGATTGCGATGTCACTCCCTACAAATATAAACTAATACAAATTCATTAAAGTTTGGAGAAAACACATTCTGACAAATTGAAAATAAAGCCATTAGGATTTCACATTTTGTTGCACAATGGTCCAGACACCATTTTTTAGTGCTAGGTCCTGCCTCTAGATGGTGATACATTGCAATTTTTTCAGTACATTGCTTCTGATAGACATTGCAGTCTACCACCATCTAGAAGCGGGACTTAATACTAAACAACAACATGGTGTGACAAAATGTGGAATCCGGATGGCTTAAACTTTTTTTTTTTTTAAGATTTTTATTTTGTGTAAATATGTCCTTCTACTCCATAATGGATTTCTTTAAATGTTTGAAATGTATCCCAAATACCATAGAGGAGGGTCTACTGAACCGTTTGATTCCAAATTTGCATAGTTTTATGTAAGTATGTGGCATTTAGAGGCCCCAAAATTGAAACACACATTTCTGTCATTTCAGCTATGCAAAATCAACACATGCTTTTTTTTGCAGTGACTAGTGATTAGGCGTCTGGCTTGGAATAATGCTTTTGCCACCAGCCTTCTGTAGGGTGCCAGCACCAGATCCCCCACTCCTATGTTTAGTAGGAATAGACCCGGCTGGGTCGGCAGCGCTGAGTTAGTAACTATCATTAGGTGAATTAGGATTTCTTTCCAGTATCCATATAACTCTGGGCATTGCCATATTGTGTGCAGTAGATTGGCCTTGTGCTCCCCACATCTAAGGCATTCTGGTGATACATTGGGCTACATCTTATTTAAATTATCTCTGGTGAGATATGACCAGTGAACCATGTATAGTTGTAGCATTCTGTCTTTGTAACTTATAGATAAGTGCTTGGGTGTCTGTAGCACCTCGGGCCATTGGGTGTCTCTTAAATGTCTTTCTACTCTTAACATACGCCTCCCCACACATATATAACACACATACACACACAATGTAGGTCATTGGAGAGGTTGAACTTAAACCTAAAATGGTAGTGAGCCACACTTTTCATAAACAATGGATTCCCCAACTCCTTCCCTAGATCTGAACTACTCATTGCATGTTGTGTATAGTAATTTACTCACAGAACATCCAGGCTTTTAAATGATCACTTAAAATACATCTTTTCAAGCCAATAACTTAAGCCTTCAGCAACTTGATGACCAACATAATCCCCTTATGGACTGGTCCCTGAGGCAGCAGCCCCCTATCCATATTGCCTCCAGCACTTTTCAATTGTAGCTGTGCATCCATTCTGATTAAAAATATTTATCTGTATATGTAATCTGTTAGGTGTTGTATTTGTAAGGAAAAAGGGGGAAAGGTGATTAAGGGTCCTGTGGTCCACTTCCTCTGCCGGTGCCCAATATCAGTTCTCCTTCGGCTGTAACAGTCAAACATATCTCCTCCCTACGGGTACTTTATTTTACATGCTAATACATGTAAATGTGAGTGCAATTGTAACTATATATTTTATTATTAAAAACATTTTTACACTATGTTAAGCGCTTTCCTATAGAGTCATTGGAGTACTGGAGAGGTAAGAACAGACTGTTTGCAAGAAACCCATGCTTTATTTGTAGGTCTATATAAATAATAAATGTCTGTAAGTACTCACCTAGAACTCCCTCAAACACTATTTGGATTGTACTTACACCATTTGGATAAAAGGTGACGGTAATAACTTTGAAGATGAAGGAGAAGGATGCCTCATAGAGTGTGTGACCACCAAACATTGCACAGTTAAAGGTCAAAAATATGACACTATATTGGTTATTCTGTTACCATTTTTTTGTCTACCCTCAAGCTGTTTCTGTTGCTGGTCCATTATTGTTTACAGGTGTTATATTTTTATTCCATTACATTGTAAAGTACTTTGGTGATGATATATCTATATAAACAATAATAATAATGTAGTCCCTTCTCTAGGCCTGCTGCTATATTTGGCTCACTCTAATGGAGTAAAATATTATATATCAATGAGGCAACTTTAGTATATATTCAAATGTAAAGTAAAAATAATTTGTTATACTCTCCTGTGCCATATTGTTCAGATTAGCAAAGGTATGGTCATTGCTTGAGGGCAATGTTATTAAAATAATTGAAAATATTTAAAAACAAAGTTAGTCCATATTTATCAGAAAGATTTTTTTTGTCGATTCTTTATTTTTTCATTTTGCAAGAAGGAGGTGGTACAGAAAAAAAGGCAGGGGAGGGATTAACAAAGTTATTACAGAACAAAGGTATACATAATTTAGGCAAGAGTCTGACAACAAGTTATTTCTATGATATAAAAACTAATCAACATTTTGCATAGCAGTACTCCAAAACATTTTAAATGTAAATAGATGACATGCTATTTATTTGATATGACGATATAAAGAGAACTCCTGTTGGGTGTAAACAAAGGTCTCATACTCTGCCTAGAGAGTTTATATAATGTACCCAAGGGGACCCTATTTTCCAGTATTTATTATGCAGTAGGAATGTTAATTATTCAAGGCTTCTAATTTCTTCTACTTTCTTTAACCATTCTGTAAAGGTAAGACCTTTTGCAACTTGTAGTAGGTGTAAAGTGAGATTATTATTAATTAATGAAATTGCTTTGCCTGTATTGTCTTTGCCTTCTCTTTTGGGTACAAAACCAGCTTGATGTGGGTGTCAAATTAGGTAAGTGTTGTTTATCTATTGCGCAAACATTTAGCTAACATTTTTATATCAATATGGATTAAAGTTATAGGTTTATAGCTGGAACATACTGTAGTTGGAACATCTGAGTTTGATATGATTGTGATATGTGCTTCTTGGGCTTGAGGGTGAAAGCCTTTAGAATTGGATATGGTTAAAATAGTTCAAAAGGAGTGGGATCAAATCTTTCTTAAAAGCTTTATAAAACTGGGTTATATATCAGTCTGGCCCTGGACTCTTCCCATTTTTGAGCAAGTCAATACTGTTTTCCATTTCAGATGCTGTAAAGGGGGCATCCAATTGCTGGGCTTATTCTAGTGTTAACTTTGGGGGGTTAGATTTGTCTACAAATATGTACTTTACTAGGAATTTCTTTTGAAATTGTTTATAGAGCATCTGCTAATTGTCATGGAAGGCCCTGATAAATCCTCTGTATTCATCAGAAAGATTTACTCTACATCCATTTAATTTAACAATTATTCCCTGTTTTTGTATATCATAGCCTACTGTAATCAGTAGTTTAGTTTTTACTTTTATATTTATTTCTTAATAATGTCTGTACCACAAATTACTGCACTGGATAATTTCACAATAAAGCAAGTATTTAATATGCATATATTGTGTTATTTGTTCTAAATGTTTCTAGTACAATGCTATTCGCATCACCAGTCTCAGTGTTTGTTTTGTGATTACTGTGTTATCAGTATCTTCTGCTTTGAAATAATAATACTCAATCACTATAGAAGCAATGGATCTGATAATTTGTCTTTCTCCAAATATTACCAAACAACCATTACTTTTTCCTCTTGTATCTCTTGCTGAAAAGTTTTCTTTGTATTATTCCATGGAAGTACTGCAGCTTGATTTAAAGTCATACTCACATGTTCCTTTTACTGATTCTCAGCAGCACTTCCAAAGGAGGCAAAAGTTATTCAAGGGGCTTGAAGTGCTGTTATTCAACATAAGTTTGTACATTTTGTTGCACTATAAATCCCTAGTATACCCATATTATTAATAATTAAATTATGTTGTCTATTGGAGTCCAGCAACAGTATGGGTTCCACTCTTAAATCAACATTGCATCAAAGAAAACATTTTCCAGCCTCTTTGCATGCTAATGAATGCATGCTAATGGATGCAAGGTAGTCTACCATCTGATTTGCGATTATTTGGCTCCATGTTACTTTTTTATGCTATTGGAGCCTCTGGTGCAAGGAACATCCTATTACAGAGTAATATGAGAAAGCTAAAATTTCTTACATCTTACATAGCACCCCACAACCAAAAGAAATTAGAGGCACTGCAATTATTATAGCGAACAATTTACCATTGGAAATAAAAGACACCAAAGTCGACCCACAAGGCAACTTTATTTTTGGTAAGGGAACTCTACATTCCTGCAAATATATTTTTGCTTCAATATATTTGCCTAACAATCAGCAGAGTATGGTCATGGATAAAATTCATGATGCCCTGCTGACTTTTTTGCGGAAAGAACAACAATTGCAGGAGGCGACTTTAATACCCCATTAGAACCTAAGTTGGATTGTTCCTCTGGCACCACTTCTCTCCCGTTTAAACAAATCAAAAACAAGCACAACAAGCACTCCAGGTGATTGACATGTGAAGAACTTTTCATCCACAAGGTAAAGATTATACACATTTTTCACACTGTCATAATATCTATAATATTATTTTTTATCACACAAATCCTTGGACAATCTTAAAAAAGTAGAGAGAGGTTCTATTTCATGGTCAGGCCATGCACCAGTTTAAAATGCTTTTGAAGACCTCTGAAGACCTGAATGAAGTTAGACATTATACTTGGAAACTTAATGAGAGCTTCTTAAAAAATTCTGACATTTTCAAAACTGTAACTAAAGAAACTAAGGAATTCTTTAAAAATAACACTAATACAGCTAGCAACGCAATTCTTGAATGGGAAGTATATGATTGTTTTATAAGAGGTATTTTCATACAACAGGAAGCAAAATTAAAGCATAACAGAGAGAAACAGAAACAATTTAGCAATTAGACCTGGCACATAAATTTTCACAAACTTCACAAATTTTAGTGGACGTAACGTTGGCTAGACAGAAATTTAAAGCTCTTTTACAGAAAGAAACGGATAGAGCATCCTTCTTGCTTAAAAAAATGTTTTATGATCATGGTAATAAAAGTGGCAAGATGTTAGCTAGACTATTAAAAGCTAAAGAACACAAAAACCATATATTTAAAATGAAATTACCAAATGTACAGGTTTCCAATTCCCCTAAGGATATAAATGAGATACTGACTAATTTCTATAAAAATTTATATCAAATTTCTACTCAGAATAAAACCACGGAAGCCCAATATACAGTATATGCTACTTAACATTTTCCCATAGGAATCGGGGGGGCCCAGAGGGCCCTAGAAGCAGATATTTCTGATGCTGTACTGGAACAAGTATTAAAATTCTTTCCAACAGGGAAATGTCCTGGCCCTGACTGCTTTTCAATTGGCTTTTGTAAGGCAATAAAACCACATATAACTGCTCCCTTGGTTATGGCTTTCAATTAGATTAAAAAAGGATATCCATGGTCCCCACCTACACTGGAAGCTCATATTAGTTTAATTTTAAAAAAGGGAAAGACCCTACTTCACCATCAAGCTACAGGCCAATATCTTTAATAATGATATGACATTTTTAGCTAACATTCTTGCTTCACATATGAAACCGGGACTATCCCAGATAATACAGGGGGATCAAGCAGGTTTTCTTCCTCGCAGGAAGCCAGAGATAACCATAATAAAGTCTTGAATATTTTGATATGTGGGAAGAGGGGTCGTACTCCCATCTTACTGCTATCAACAGACGCTGAAAAGCATGTGATAGTGTAAGATGGGACTTTATGTTCCACTGCCTCGGATATATTGGTGTAGGCCCATATACCCTAAAATGGATTGCTTCCTTATATACCAAATCCCATTGCTAGACGTAAAATAAATAATTCTCTATCAGAGCACATAACATTATTGAATGGTACTAGGCAAGGGTGCCCGCTCTCCCCACTTTTGTTCGTTCTGGCTCTGGAACCATTGCTTTCTAAAATTTGCCATAGTCCAAATGTCGCAGTGTCACAATAAATGATACATAACAAAAGCTCTATGCATATGCAGATGACCTGCTTTTTACACTCACTCAGCCAGTTACTACTCTACCCAATCTCGTTCAAGAAATTAACTAATACAGCTCATTGAGCGATTTCAAGATAAGTTGCAATAAATCTACCACACTTAATGTAGGTCTTCCTCCCACATTAGTAAATGGCTTAAAGTACACATTTTCTTTTAAGATGAACTGACTTATCTAGGGATCTTTCTGACTGCCAATTATAAAGAATGAACAAACATAAATTGAGTTGACACTCTTAAAATGAATGTTCTCCCAAGGTTGTTGTATATATTTCAGAGTCTCCCAGACAACAGATTTTTTCAAGACTTTGAATAACATGGTGCTCAAAATTATATGGAATAATAAACAACCATGCACCAATCTATCTACTCTACAACATGTCAAGAATAAAGGAGGAATTGGGTTACCAAATTTCCAATTATAGCATCACGCCTGTATACTACAGCGTATAATTGATTGGACTTATTTTGAACAGAACGAAGAATGGATAAAAATTGAGCAGACATATGCTCCTCAACCTCTAAAGCTGCTCCCCTGGCTACGCCTTAAACAATGCCACTGTTTACCAGTTGCACATCCGCTTATAACATATACGCTATTAACTTGGGACTCCATCCTGACTTTCCTCCTGGTCTGCGTAAGAGATACCTTGCCAATTGGCAGGATGGACACGTTCGCCAAATGTATCACTTATGTCCTTCAGCGGTATTCCCCAAATGGGAACTATTGAGAGAAACAATGGAGCTCCCTCCCTCTGAATATTTTAAATACCAACAGTTAGCAAGTTTTATAACACACTTTTTAAAGGGAACACCTGAGAAGCAATTATACACCAATTTTGAGAATACAGTACATGTCAACATTTACAGCCTCCTATTCACACCATCTCAGCACTGTATAAGATTCTCTCATCACAAACATCTGTTCCCATGTAAAACCTCATTTTATAAAATGGGGGAAAGTCTTAAACACAAATTTCACAAATCCGGAAATAGAGGGAATCACCTTGAAGTAATTTACAGGACAAAGAAGCTGCAGAATTCAAGAAAATAATTATAAAATAATTACAAGATGGTACAATACTCCTTCCAAACTGAGCAAAATGTCAAGTACAGATAAAGCCACTTTGGACTGTGTGTTTGACACAGAATAACTAAACTCAGATATCCCAACCAACTCACTTAACACAGAATATTGTGTCACAGCTTCCCCTCCAATTAAAGAGTTCACCATTGAAAACAATGGTGCTTTGGTATGCTAATGAAAAGGTTAAATGCATTAAATGAGTTAAGATGACTTTAGATAACACAGTTTCTTCAATTAACCCTTAGTCACGACGCATTTAACACATGCATACATTCCTAATACATTCCTCCCTCCCTTTAATTTCTCCTTTTCTTTTTTCTTTCACTCCCTTTATAAATTCAATTCTGTGCATGGAAATTATATTAAAATCTAATAATGACAATGGATGAAACAGCTTAGTTTCAGAGAGAGAGAGCCAGTACTTTTAATTGTTCCAGATAAGACTGGTTTCTTTGTTTTTTCTGTGTCTCTGATGAAGAGCTTGGAATATGGATAGACATTACCTATATATGTGATGTATGACATTGATTTAATGTAACATGCTTAAAAATTGGAAAATGTTTTCAAATCAATAAAAACAGTATGTGTTTTGGCAAGAATGCTGGAAATCAGTGACGTCTAGAATATTTTTGGCTCAGACTTCCCAATTTCTGGTTAAACATTTGGTTCAAGAACAACTAGAACAGCAAAAAGATATTCTTCCATGAAGTTCTTGAATTACCTTCAGATTGATCTACATAACTTCATCCTATGCTTGGAATAAAGTGTTTTTTATTGAGTGATGAATTGCCTTAAGAAAGTCCTGGGGATTGTGGCATTCAAATTGATTGTATATCCCTCCTTCCCATTCTAGTCTCTTATGAATGATCCAGGTATAGGGATAAGTAATTAATTTTGATTGGCTATTAAGGGAATACTTTCACCCACCCACTTTCATTTGTTTATAAAAAGTTTTTAATAAGATACAAAATGTAAAAAAAAAATCTTACATAGATCTTTCAACTGTTCTTTCCTGTTGTCACAGCTTGGTGGTTTTATCCTTGAGTAAAATGTCTATAAAATAATTGTTGCTGTTGCATGCCCATTGCTCTATGGCTGGAATTTAACTATGTAACTATGTAACTATGTAACTATGAATACAATATTATATTTACATGGTTATTAAGTTACTAAAATTGCATAGAAATGTTTGTATTTCAGGAAGTGGGGAGAGGGAGTTCCCATCTCCACAGTCCAGATCTTTTGGGGACAATTTTTAAAAGGGTGCTTCTAAAAACAAAATAAAATTTTTTATGAAAGTCTGTCTTATAACATTTGCGTTTCATTGAAATTTGGACTGCTGCTATAAAACCTTGGTACACAAAAATTATGTCAAAAGGACTGTTCAAGTGTACCCTTGATCAAGCATCACTATTTGTGAAACTGACCATAATAATGCATAAGCCACTTTATTTTTTCACACAAGTATGTTGAGATTGGAATTGCTATATCACCCTGTACATCTGTTAAAGCTGACCTGGTTCATTTCGATGCTGTGAAAAAGGAATAAGGAAAAGGGATGAAAATAAAACAAAAGAGAAAATCAATAAGTTCGTGTTGAAATAGTGAAGACCTTCCCATGAGGATTTTGTTGATTTTCCACTTTTAAATGCTCAGCAATCTATTCTTAGGTAAAGTAACATTTTATTTCTGCTTTCTAAGCAGTTTTTCAATCTCACCATTATAAAACTGAAACTGTCATTTTATTTTGAATGATCCACACTACATCCAAATACAAGAAGATTCTAAATATTTCTTACTGCCAGTGGCTACACTTAACCCTTATCTCTGTGATGTAGACTGACCAAGAATGATGTCTCAGAAAGAAACTGACTAACCCACTGACAGTTAGGGACATATTTTAATGTTTTTAGGAACACACTAGTTTTTTTCAGGAAACTCTTCTTCCACATATTATTATCCAGCTAAAACAGAAACATTAAACTCTAAATTTGCATTCTTAACTCATATTAAGCATTTTTGTTCTAGAGAAGGACTGTAAGCTTTATAATTAGCACATACAAAAAAAAAATCCACTGCCATATGTGTATTTACCCAGCTGTGATTGTCTGAAGACAAATGTGTGTTGAATTGTGAAAAGTTAATTACTGCCTTTTTACAGATTTAATATTTAGTCTATATGATTCATATATCATTCTGCCCCAGACGTTTTGTATTTACTTGCATCACCATCAGGAAAATTTTGCTTAATGATAAGGCATAGGCAAAATGCCATATGTTAAAAAGAAAAGGCTTTCTGAGGGCATGTGAAAAACACAGAAATGTTATTGCCAGTACTATTCTTCATGCATGAATGGCTTTAAGCACAATACTAAGAAAATAATCACATATAAAAGACACAGAGTTTGTTCATATATAAATAGATCTATATGTTCTTTTTTAATAAATATTAATGTTGTCTTAGTTTCTATACTGCATAAAGTACAGGTAAGCAAATAGTTTAACATATTATGTGACCCATTATCTGGAAATTGGATCCAGAAAGCTCCAAACTGAGGTAAGGCCATCTCCCATATAATTAATTTCTTTTTTTCTCTGTCATAATAAAACAGTACCTTGTAACTGATCTTAACTGAGCTCCATATTGGAGGCAAAACTATGTTTCTGGGCATATTCAATATTCCAATAATTTTTAAAAAGCCAAATTATTAATATCCCAAATTATTATCTGTATAGCAGATTCCATACCTATTTAATACATTGTAGTTTTAAAATGCTTGCTGGAAGTTTTAAAATGCTTGCTGGAATTTAAGTTGTAACTGTACCCATAACATATTGAGATAATTTCAGTGACTGTACTTTGTTATATAATTTAATTCTACAACAAAAATCTGTCAGAACATATTTACTGCGTGGAATAAACAATTCTGTAAATAATCACTGGGGCTTGTTAATCCATTGCATTGTAAATAATAAAAATTTTTGTGTTGTTCTGGTTGAAAAAAATATTATAGGTGCTTGGTTTGCCATTGAAAATGAACCCGTTCCATAGTGATGCATTGTACAAAATACACATGCAGTCATGTTTAGCAAGAATTACTGAAGCTATTCTAGACAAAAGTGATTCAAAAGGTCAGTTACCTACAAGTAACTAGGGTAAAGCTTTTGGAGGTTGAGTTGTTTCTGGAGTTTTTTTAGTTTTGCAACAGGTGGAGTGGTGCATTTTGCTTATTGATCTTTTGGGGGACTTTGGATGATACATTGAACTAATATTTTACTCTTTTTACTATATATTCATAAGGCAAACACTCAATGAACAAATATAAATGAGCAAAAAATATAAATGAACAAATATAACATTTCATTGAACAAGGGCTTCTAATGACTGAACCCTAATTAGACCCAGAATTTGTTTTGGGTTAACAACAAAGTTCAGACACCACTTTGGTTTGTGCTTTGGAGTCACCTGTTTTTCATATATGGTCATGGCCATTTCCCAATTTACACAATCTGAACAATTATCAGAACCACCATTATGGAAAGCACGGATTATTATTTTGGCACAAATATGTGTAGTATCTCCCTATTATACTTATTGTTGTCCGGCAGGTCCTGCCATCTATTATTAAGAAAGAGTTCTGGTGGCTCCTGGTACTGAAATTAATTAGGGTGAACAGGGTTTTCATTATCCATTAGGTATCACTAGACCCAAAGCCTACTGCAGCTGTATACTGAGGAGCTCTGCAAGCACTTATTCTCAGATTAGACAGGTTAAAGGCTCATTTTATGAGAAGATAAGCAGGGACCTCAATTCTGGGATGGCTGTGGATGTAATTTACTTAGACTTTGCTAAAGCATTTGAAACAGTGCCACACAGAAGGTTACTGGTTAAATTAAGGAATGTTGGCCTGGAACATAGTATTTGTAACTGGATAGAGAACTGGCTAAAAGACTACAAAGAGTGGTGGTAAATGGAACATTTTCTAATTGGACCAGTGTTGTTAGTGGGGCACCGCAGGGCTCTGTACTGGGTCCCTTGCTTTTCAACTTGTTTATTAATGACCTGGATGTGGGCATTGAAAGTACGGTTTCTATTTTTGCAGATGATACTAAATTGTACTGAACTATAGGTTCCATGCAGGATGCTGCCACTTTGCAGAGTGATTTATCTAAGTTGGGAAACTGGGCAGCAAACTGGAAAAATTAGGTTCAATGATGATAAATGCAAGGTTATGCACTTTGGCAAAAATAATATAAATGCAAGTTATACACTAAATGGCAGTGTGTTGGGAGTTTCCTTAAGTGAGGAGGATCTTGGAGTTTTTATAGATAACAATTTGTCTAATTCTGGGAATTGTCATTCTGTAGCTACTAAAGCAAATAGGGTTCTGTACTGCATAAAAAAGGGCATAAACTCAAGGGATGAAAACATAATTATGCCTCTTTATAGATCCCTAGTAAGACCTCATCTGGAATATGCAGTGCAGTTTTGAACTCCAGTCCTTAGGAGGGATGTAAATAAGCTGGAGAGAGTGCAGAGACGTGCAACTAAATTGGCTAGCGGAATGGAAGACTTAAATTATGAGGGTAGACTGTCAAGGTTGGGGTTGTTTTCTCTGGAAAAAAGGCGCTTACGAGGGGACATGATTACACTTTACAAATACATTAGAGTAGTGTACATTATAGACAAATATCAGGGGACCTTTTTACCCATGAAGAGGATTACCACACCGGAGGCCACCCCTTCAGACTAGAAGAAAAGGACTTTCATTTGAAGCAGCGTAGGTGGTTCTTCACAGTGAGGACAGTGAGGTTGTTGAATGCACTGCCAGGTGATGTTGTGATGGCTGATTCTGTTGATGCTTTCAAAGGGGGCTTGGATGATTTTTTGGACAGACACAATATCAAAAGCTATTTTGATACTAAACTCTACAGTTAGTATAGCTATGGGCATATATGATTTGTGTGAAAGAGTGGAGGGGTGTGTGTGTGTGTGTGTATGCTGGGGTTTAATTTGGAGGGCTTGAACTTGATGGACTTTGTCTTTTTTCAACCCAATTTAACTGTGTAACTATGAAGCTCAACTAAGAGCTATGCCTAGCCTTTTATTGGCCACCTTTTGAAATCCATCATGGGACACTAACTGCCAGTGAATAATATGCTAATAAAGCCAAAAGTGATTGTTTGTAATTAAAGTGCTTACATTATAGTCTGCATGTTTATGCTTGAAACTTCATACTGTAACATTGTACAATTTATACGCTAAATTAACCTAACCAGTTGTGGTTTTTAACACCCTCAGGCATCAGATTTTGCAATTGTTTCCAACATTCCAGGCACGAAACCACTATTTGTCAAGAAAAATATACAAATAATATAATACATATCTATTGTGCTTCTTTTCAGAAGAATAATGTTTTCGCTCATTATTATTATTATTATAATCAAGCAAGCACTATTCATAGTTATAGATTTCAGCTGAATAACAAATCATCAACCCCACAAAGGAATTTGTTGAATATTGCAGCAAATAATGAATCTTAATTAATTCCATCCCATTGAAATTAATAAATAACTGTCATAAAACATGAATAAAAAAGTAATCTTTCACAAGCTGCTAATGTCTTATTCCCAGTTATTGTGCTATAAAATCATCAAGTATTCGTGTTGCTAATAATTGCAAAAATGTTATTTTAGCCTTTGAAATGAACTGAACTTGCTTTTTATCTTTTCTTAAAAACCGTATCCATTCTTGTGTATGTTCACTGCACCAATATGTTCTTAATTTCCACATGGATTTATTGTCTGATCCCTCTTTTTATCACAAGTTTATTGCAGTTGTATTTAGATCAAGCTTCTTTCTCAACCTCTTATTTGTTTTTATACTTGATAGATATGTGGTATAATAGGAATCCTTAATATCTGCAGAAGAAGAATGCTTAACTGAAACAATCACACATTTTCCTTTCACTGTGTGCACCATATGTACCATTAGTCAATTAAATATAAAAACAAAAAAAGGCAAACATCTGTATATTCCCATAATTAAGTGCCCCTGCAGGGTGCTTCCAAGAGGCAAAATTATTGGGAAGCTTTTGATTAAATTATATAATGCATATGTATGTAGCATAAAAACATTTCTTTGCAAAGTGTATACACGTATAGAATGGTCAAACCCATTCTATAGGCAGAATAAGGGCAGATATTTTTGGGGCTTGAGGTTTTTAAGAATCTAGTTATAATATAACTTGAATCAGTAAAACTTGGCAAAGTCATGAAAAAAACCTTCACAAAATCTCATTGATTCTGTAAAAATTTGACTCAAAGATAATTGATTCAAAACAGAAAAACAATTGGGAGCTAAATTTTTCTTGGTTTGTTAATCAAAAAAATCTTGAAAAAGCATTTTTAATAATTTTAATAAATTAAAAAAAAATTTTTTCATATGAATATTGCATTTAGAAGCATATAGTTCACATTGGAGCTATGTTAGGCTAGACTGGGGTAAAGCACAAGAGAGAACATTCTATAGAAGGAAGGATTAAATTTGAGTGTGACTGAAGATAATGAAAGAGCAGTTAAGGAGTAAAGACAATGGCACTCTGCCAATGAGGCGAGCTGAGACGCTCGCCTCAGGCGGCAGTGCCAGATAGGTCTCCAGGGCAATAGCTGCTCCTGGTGCCTTTAAGAGACGAATTTCTGTTTTTCAAATCTGAAATTCGGCTGTACCAGTTCGAGAGAGTGCTATTGCTCTCTCAGCATTAGCTGATTGGGCTGGGGGGGCGGCATTACTGGAGCCGCCTCAGGTGGCAATGTCTTCAGGAACAGCGCTGAGTAAGGAGTATAACAAGGGTTTGGTGACTACCTGGAAATAGGTTTAGAGGTGAAGAGCAGGGAATGTACTGCTTTAAGTGTCACGGTCTTTAGCCTGAATGATTTAGCAGAAGGATAGGGTAGAAAACAAAGGTGCTGGCCCTGGAGAGAGAATGTAGGAAGGTACTGTAATGGAGTAGCTGACTGTGAGAGAAACTTCTGAGAAGTTATGGGTAATGATGGGCAAATTTGTCTTGTTTAGAATTCGCCGAAAAATCTGCAAATTTCCCGTGAAATGACAAAACGGTGCCGGAGTCTCTTTTTTTACTCCAGCATAGTTTTTTGGATGCCAGGGAAAATTTGTTGGTGGAAATACGGCAGCAAAAATTAATTGGTGGAAATGCGTCAAAAAACGGACACCGGTGTCTGA
This sequence comes from Xenopus borealis, assembly GCA_024363595.1. Taxonomy (NCBI): domain Eukaryota; kingdom Metazoa; phylum Chordata; class Amphibia; order Anura; family Pipidae; genus Xenopus; species Xenopus borealis. The sequence continues at coordinate 109,062,813 of CM044432.1, forward strand.
ATTTTCACCGACGAAACATGGGATTTCAACGGAAATTCATGCCTGGCAAATAAATTCGCCTATCACTAGTTATGGGTGTTGGATAAGGATAAGAAAACCAGTTTTGTTTTGGGTTCTGAGGTTTATTTAAAATGTGTTGCGACATCCAAGCATTGATAATGGATAAGCAAGAAAAGACACTAATTAAGAGATCCAGGTTGAGATCAGGAGGGGAAACATAGATTTGAGTATTGTCAGCATAGAGGTGAGATTAGAAACTATATGAGCTGATTAGTTTGCCAAGGGAAGATATATATTGAAATAATAATATGGGGCCAATGACAGAGCCTTGCAGAAACTCAACAGAGAGAGGTAAGATGCTACCCTGTTGTAGGAGACGGTAAAAGTGGGATTTGAGAGTTAAGAAGACCAATTTAAGGAACTGGAGAAGAAGATGTTGATCAACACTGTCAAAAACAGCTGAAAAAAGTGTTTTATGGCTTTAGCTGATAAATCATTAGTTATCCAGGTTCTGTATTGGTATTGTATTTAGGTATTGTTACCTAAAGCCAGATTATAATTTGCAGAATATTTTATCATGTGTAGTAATGAGCAAACTGTGAAAAAAATTAGCATTTTTTTCTTATAGCAGACTTTTGTCATAATGCATTCCAGTCAACGTGCATTTTCTCTCAGTAAATTTTTCTGCAGTGAATTTTGCCTCAGTTTTGCAAAAAATTTCACTGCAAAACCATGGCTGGTGAATAAATTCGCTCATCACTAAACATGTACAGTATTTTTTGAATATATAATGTAACTGCATCAGAAATATGTCAGTGTGGCTGAGAACAATATATATTTTTTTGCTTTTTTACTTTGTTTATCAAAGTGTAGCCCAAATGCATCTTGTCCCTGAATGTGTGGTGAACACCCAATAAATGCTGGACTAGTATTTATTTCAGTTAGAACATAAACCTATCACAGTGTGACATCACTAATAATCCATCATGCAAAACACAGTATAAGTACTAAGAGAAAATCTAAAGATAAATTTGCTTACTTGTAGGCATTTTGTTTTATTGGTAAGTTGTGTATACTATTGTGTGGTGCCATATTTGGTTCAATGTTTGCAAATATTTCATATTTAATTGTTGGTAAACTTGTTTCTGAGCATCTTACCAGGGTTGAACAGTAGTGATGGGCGATGCTGCCTCGTCACGTTATGGACGCTGGCGCAAATTGCCGTCGTCGAAAATCGGTCACCAGGTCAAATTTTACTGGCATTTCGCGAATTTATTCGCCTGTGCCGAATTGCAGGAATTTGCCACGAATTCGCCTCAGGCGAGTAAATTTGCCCATCACTATTGAAGAGCTCTGCCACTGACTAAGTTAAAGAAACTATAATAATGATATTGGCATTATGTAATAAAATTTGCACCTTTTTTGCTCGTCTAATTACCTATAGCAATGAACTAGCAGGTAGCACTGGTTAACAGGTCTATTATTGGTTGCAATGGGTTACTGCACCTTGGCAAACTTTTAAGCTTTTTTTTTAAATATGGGGATGGTAGCGTACACTATTTTTGTTTATTACCCAGGGGCATGATTATAGGTTTAAGGCCATTATGTCAAGATCAAACAGATTTAAACATATCAGGAAATACTTCTCTTTGCCCTGGTTCCGATCATCTATATATCTGCACCCTGATTTCTGCAGAAGTTTTTAATGATTTGACATATGTATTAAACTTCATAAATGTGCAAATGAGTTAAAATGTATTAGACTTATTTGAGCTGACATTCATTTTCTAGGTGGAATTAGAGCTCAGCAACCAATAGGCACTGCCACCTACAGTTTCTGAATCCTTAATCTCCAAAACAAATCAAATATGGGGAAGAGGATCTGGATTGGGGAACTAAAGAGTTAAATTATAAATATTTTAACTGCTAATATAAAGGGATTATAGAAGTAAATCTACCTAGTTAGGTATTCTGCATTATGAATGTTTTTCATGCTGAAACAGTAACTCAAATTAGTATTATTTTCTTAGCATGCATTATTTATAACATACAGCCAGCAGTTACACTTCCTCAGAGCATAGAATATGACAGTCAGGGAACATAAGGTGGACTGATACATTTCCTCAGAGTATATGGAGGCTGGGGAACATATGGTGGACTGACATAACCTCATTTATCACAGCATCCCTCATATACAATGTATCTATTCAATAGTCAGTAAAATATGAGGAAAAGTGTTGTATAATGTAAATATACCAAAAATAGATATAATTAGACCATTACATTAGAAATAATCAAACAAAAATAAACAATTTTAGAACTTTATGTAATTTGTCTTTTGAATGTCCTACAAGTGTAAGAAAAAAAGAAGTTGCATTTGTGAAAATGTCCCTAAATTGTTAATAAGGTCATTTGGTAGCATATTATCCTTCAGTTTAAAATGTCTTTCTCAAATGTCAAATTAAAATTTACCTTATTCAAAAAAAAAACCAGACTTTTAATGTCATTATTTGGCAGGCTTTTATGGTGCTGTCCACTAGAACCTGTAACTCTCAGCATACTCACTTACCAATACATCTTGACATTATTGCATTTGCAAATTCATTTGTGAATATAATCCTTTGCACACAGCAATCATTTAAATATATTAATACAAAGTGGACTACAGTGTACCCTCTAAGTAGGGCTACCAGCAGTACAGTAGTTTTTCCTTATGGGCAAGCTTTGGTGGGGGCCCATTCACTGCATTCTCTGTAACTATGGTAACTATGGAACAGGAAGCATTCTGATTTTTTTGATAACAATTCATCTTATCATAAGTGTATCATGTGGAATCTGTTTCATTCATGTACAGCATATTACCCTGAATATTCTCAGCTGGGAATTATTCGTTATTTGGGATGTCTAGTAGGAGATTTTAGATCTGCAGGGAAGAATAGTAGTGCAGACAGCTGCTTGTTACCAGATGTGTGTGTTGCAAACTTTGTAAGCTGTCGTTTTAAACATTTATAACATGTATAATTATATAGCATATTTATAAAGCAGGGGCATTGTACAGCATGCTATATTGGAAATATCTTTTCATTTATTTACCTACTATGTTGTCTTTTTGTAAATAAGTTCCAGAGTTGGGGTGCCATCAACTTGTAAATAATAGAATGATTGACTCATTCATTGACCCAAGTCAGCTGCATAAAAAAACTATAAGAAAGTGCCAGAAAAGTGCCCGCCTTGTGAAAAATATGATTACAAACAAGAAAATAGGAATGGAAATGATCAAACTGTGTCTCCACTCAACTTTTTTGGTTGATCAGTTGGTGAGTGCCATGTGGCAGCTAACAGCACTAAATAAAAAAATATATAAAAAAAAGCAAGACGCACGCTGAAAATGACGCAACACGCCAAAATCGACGCGATGCATGTCAAAAACGTGACGCAATTCGTTTTGTGAATTTTTCGCCAGTTTGCAAATTTTGCTGGAAATTCGCTAATTTTTCAGCGAAACGGGATAGATTTGCCCATCACTATTTATTTTCAATAGGGGCATATTCACTATTTATTTTGGTGAAAAATTCTCCAAAACGACAATTTGCTACTGCATCACCCATTCACTAAAAGGCGAGAAAACTATTTGCTAGCAAAAGAAAAAGTTCAGTGCAAGAGAAGTTTCTCACTGTTTCCCCAGGTGAATTTTCACCAAGGGGAACACTTGTTGATCCACAAATGTATCAAAGAGTTGACTTTTCTATATGTTGCCCTTTTTAAAAAAGTTTTTTTTGCCAGGCCCTGGTTGGTGAATTGATAAGATGAAGCTACATCCTCAACATTATTGGATGCCAGCTATATCATATCCTGTACTCCAAAAGTAAATTATATATATATATAAATGTTGTAACTTTTAAGTATGTTTACACTTTTTATAATCATTTGAAGCTTATGCTGCATTTGTTTATTTTCTCAGGTGTCAAATGTCATCGTTCATGCCACATTTGTTTTAGGGTGGGCAATAGAGGATATCTTTTATCTTTATTTGGCTTCCATGGACTTTTTTATAAAAAGTGACTACTTCCGGCAATTTCATCAACATCACTAATAAATACACACATGTGTAAGTATGTTAGCGATGATTCATTAGGAAGAAAGCAACATTCTGATGAATTTTCACTTGAAAATGTACACCGGTGTTAATTTGCTAAGATAAAGTTTCACATTTTAATGAATACATGCAGTCAGCATGAAATGCCTGGTGTAGTTGTGTGAAGTATGAGAAAATTTGGACTTAAGTAAATCTGCCATTTGAGTTCAGTACTTTTATGTGATATTTTTGCAATTTTTAACATTTAGTAAAAGTTTCAGCTCAGTATTGAAGTCAAAATGCTCAAGATCTACCATAATTAGAACATATTATAAACATTTCTAGTCGGGATTGTGAGAAAAGCCATTTTTTTTGGACCTTTACCTTGTATTAAGTGAACCATGGAAATGTATTTGATACGGCTAACCACTCTCTCCTGATGCAGATTCTGTATTCGCTTGGCATCCATAACCAGGCTGCATCTTGGCTTTCTTTTTACCTTTCCAACTGATCATCCGATCAGTCTACTATGCTAACAAAATCTCATCTCCAGTTCCATTTAAAGTGGGGGTTGCCACAAGGCTCTGTACTTGGTCTGCTGTTGTTCTCCCTGTACACTCTGGGAGATATCATATGATCATTTGGCTTTAATTATCATCTGTATGCTGGTGATACCCAAATATATTTTTCCACCCCTTCCATAACAGCTGAAACAGAGGCTCAAATCTCTTAACAGCCTCCTAGCTATCTCAAATTGGATGAACCAGCACCACCTCAAACTCAACCTAACAAAAACTGAACTAATTATCTTCCCACCTAAGCCTGGTCCTGATCCCTTTTTGTATCTCTATTGATGGCATGCTCATTAACCTTGTCAACTCAGCATGCTGTCTAAAAGTAATCTTTGAACCCTCTCTCTTCTTCTCTGATCATATTAACACCACTGTCAAAACCTGTTACTTTTTTTGCCAAATATCCCTTTCCAAAACATTCCTTTCATCTGCTAAAGCCAAGACATGACATGCATGCTCTCATCCTATCTAGACTAGGTTACCGTAACATTCCACTAACACCCATCTCTCCCCTCTATAGTCTGTATTAAACACTGCTGCCAGAATTATCCTCCTCTTATCCAAACAGGTACAGGTCCCCTCCCCTGCTGAAGTCCTTATCATGGCTTCCTATAAAATAAATAATAATGCATTTATTGTTACTTTTTATTTCAATGAGCCCTTGTTTGTTAATTAATTTATTGTTTTGCTGTACAGTGCTTTGCCCTCAAGTATTACACACATAAAAAAAAAATATATATATATATATATACTTTTTAACATTGCCATACTTTGAAATAAAACAAGGTTCAATTTAATTCAATTAGTAATATAACATAGGCCTCATTTACAATCATTGTAAACCATGTACACTCATTGAGCCACCATAGAATTAGTTTTCCTTTGTATTTGGGATTATGGGTGAAAGATTAACTTTTACTTAAGCTTTCTGTGCAAGCATCTTATAGTATACTGGTCTTAATACTCTTGCATACTGTATATGAATGTTCTGTGGTAGAAGACCTTCTATTTTCTTGGATTTTATTTCATTAGTGTAACATTTATACATTTAGCTGTATTACATGATTATACAGTATTTTTACAACTTACGTTGGCAGTCTATCCTATTAATTGCATCTGAAATATGTAGAAGATCCCTGATTTGACTAGACACAACAGTGAGGCTGAATGACAACCAAATTGAGTACTAAACAGCATTTGGGATCTCTGGGATAGGAAAAGTCTGTAGGGCTCTCACACATCATTGAATGTGACAGCACTTCAAAAGGTGAGATGAAAATGCAATCCTTGTTAACAACTCTCTCATAACGAATAAATCATCATTATCTGTATTAGAGCAGCCATCAATGTTGACATCTGAGCTGGCATTAAGAGAGGCTAAACAATGAATGAACTTGGAGGCAAAGCACTTGGGTATCTATCCATGACAGCACCAGGCATGTTGGCAAGACAGCAAGGGAGCTTTTCTGCTGCCAGTGCCGGATTTGGTTTACAGAGATGTTCAAAAGAAGCAGTGCACAATAAAATGACATAAATGAACATTCTGAAAAGACTCTACTGTAATTATTTCATTAGAGTGAGTTATTAACTCTAGATTATTACAGCTTTTAAGTTAAAAATAGTAACATTTTATAGAACTAAGGTTGAAGCAATTATACACTCAATGAATTGTAGTAAAATTATGATAATTTGAGTGTTTTCATTTAGACAACTTTTATTATACTATGGATGGGTTGTTTTGTTGGGAAAATCCTACATATATGTTGCAAACATTCAAATAAAGCAACTTACTTTATACCAAAAAAAGTTTTTGAAAGCAATACTACATTCCTAAGCCCATATGAACTTTAACACATTAAAACTGTTCTCTGTATGTTATGTAGGCAAATAAGTGAAAGGGGAAAAAAAATTCCACAATACCCTTTTGTGCTCAAGTTCTTGCTAAAATGCCCATCATATAGGAGAATCTCTTTGTCTTATGGAGATTTAGTTTCTTTTAGGCCTGGTCTGACATGAACATGACCCCTAAGCTTAATTTCTCATCAGTAACTCAGAGCCAATGGAGAATATGAGTGTAACAGACCCTTTACAAGATGACCCCCCCCCCCCGTGACAAGTTTGAAGTCCTGGATCACTGCTGCTCTTGACAAACTGAAACTTTAGTCTGGTGCAATAAGTTCAGTACATAAAATATGACATTTTTTTAGCTCTCCTTCAGTAATTTATTCTGCAGCCACCATGCACTAATATATTACATTGTTATACTCTAATATTATATATATATATATATATATATATATATATATATAATATGTATATATATATATATATATATATATATATATATATAACTAGATAGGTGCACTCAGATGGTGATGCCTAGGTGCTGGAACAAAAACTCACATCTGTAAAGCAAAAAAACATCCGCACACATAGGTCTTGATAAGTAAAAAAAAAGTTGGTAGATTTATTTCAACGTTTCGGCTTACAAACTTAAGCCGTCCCTGATGAATTGAAAAAGCATCTAAGTTCAAAAAACGTTGGCATCTTTTCTTTTTTTCAGAGTGATAGGTTGCAAAAGTCCTAAAAAATATTTTTGTGTAACCGAGTTACCCCATACATTTTCTAACATATGGACCATTTACTATACAGTGGGTTTAAGTGTAGGGCAATATAACAACTCTATTGTCTTTATTAAGGTTCCCTGGACATGTGTAATTCACAGTGGAAATGGCCATTCAACTTTGAATGAATTTGCTCTAGGCAGAAATGAACGCTAGTCTGTACATCTTTGCTTTGATTTGCTCACATTGATGAAGTAATGCTAACGCCAGGACAAAACTTTGCATTTCAGTAAATTAGCGTTGTACCAGCGAATTTTCACCTGAAGTATTGCGATTGGTGCAAAGCCGACACTGGCAAATTTTCGCCAGTTAGTAAATATGCCCCATTGTTTCTGTCTGTACACTGTTTGTTGTTTTGGAACTTTTCCGTTTCCTTTCAATGCAATTATTTCTGATGCTTACCATGGGGATAAAAAACCTAAATACAGTACAATAGAGGCTGCCATCCCAGTAAATGCTTTAATATCTTCTTTAGACCAATTTATCATGTGGGGCAAATAAAGCTATGAAATATGTGGTGCAGATGCCTTTAAATTGTGCTTCTAAAAACGAAATCCTTTTACACTAAAATGAAAAAGTCTAAGGTACAGTGAGCTCTCATATTAAGATAGATGTGCTGATTGCTGAAAACAACCTTTCCTCTTAGCAAGATGCCATAAATAGTAGGACATGAAAAATACATAAATTAGAATCAAAATGTGACCTAGATATTCTGAAGCCTGTGCTTTCTGGCACAGAACAGAGTGGCTTTTTCCCAGCAATTTCCTTTTTTTACACTAAAGGGAGGCAGAACATATTGTACCTGTGCAGATTTGGTCGGAGTACTTTTCAGAAAATACTCAGATAATTTCTAATTTAGAGAAATAACCCTCTAAGGGGTAGATTTACTAAATTCATGTGAAGGATTCATGTGAAGGATTCATGTGAAAAAAATCCGAATTTTGAATTTTTTTGGGCTACTTCGACCATCAAATTTGCAAAATAGCTCAAAATTCGATTTTGCCAAATTTGAATTTGATTGTCAAAGTACTGGCCCTTCAAAAAAAATTCGATATAATAATTCGGCAGATTAAACCTACCAAATTGCTATATATCCCTATGGGAAGCTCCCATAGGATTTTTCCAGATTTTTTAGATCGAATAAAAAATATTTGATCGAATGGTTAAAATTAGTAATGGGCGAATCTACCCCATTTTGCTTCACCAAAAAATTTGTGGATTTCCAGCGAAATTCGCGAATTGGCGAGAAAAAAGTTGGCGCGTCAACTTCGACATGTCGCGTTGTTTTCGTCACGTTGTTTTCTAAGTGCGTCACATCATTTTCATCGTGCCGCGTCAAAAACGATGCGTGACTCATTTTTTGCTGGCGTTTTGCGAATTTATTCACCAGCTGCGAATCGCGCGAATTCACCCCTGGCGAATAAATTCGCCCATCACTAGTTAAAATCATCGAATTGTTCAATTCGAACAATTTTATCGATCGATTGATATTCGATCATTCGATAAATCAAATTGCGTTATAACCCCTCGAATTCAAGATTCAAATTTGAGGGGTTTTAATTCGATACAAATTCGATGGTCGAATTCGAGGGTTAATTAACCCTCAAATTCGACCCTTAGTAAATCTACCCCTAAGTTTTTGCTTATAGATGAGCGATGTTATATCTGCCAGCGAATAATTTTACATTTCGAGCTGTGCTAAACATTAACAAAAAGTACCATGTTTAAAAAAAAATTTGAGATTTTTATTACATTCCCTATTTAGAGGTAGGAAAAAATCTTGCTTTGAAGAAGCACATTAATAAAGATATGTATTTTAAAGAATGAAACAAAATATAAAACATTTTTAAAAAAAGTATTCACAACAGGTTATTGTGTTCAGGGTCAGACTGGGGGGCCCGGGGCCCACCGGGACTGCTGCCTAAGGCCCCTGTTGGCCTCAGCACGCATGCGTTGCCGTGCCTGCCAGCACTGTGCAGATGTAGCCGCGCAGCGCCAACACACATGCTAAAAATGTGGGTGACTGTTACCTTTGATCTTATTTCATGCAGTAATTGGCATAATCCTTGTATAGTACCTCCACACTGGGTACAAATTCAAACTGGATACAAATTGTAGGTAGCAAGGAAAAGCCTATGAGGCCTGAAGTATCTGCTCAAATGATTTTATTCCACACGCGTGTGGAATAAAATCATTTGAGGTGATACTTCCTGCCTCATAGGCTTTTTCTTGCTACCTACAATTTGTATCCAGACCTCAACATGCGGCATGCATGTGCAAAGCAGTGCAATGCCATTTTTTTTTAATATGAGAAGAGTGGGGGGCCTGGCGCAGGCCCATTAGGGTCAGAGCCCACTTGGCTTTTTCGTGGTGTCACGCCGGGCCAGTCCGACCCTAATTGTGTTTATCGTAATAGACATAGTTTTATTAGTTTTTACAAACCATGTCTATTTGTCGCTCTGTAAACAAATGCAATACATAGTTTAACAGTGCTTCTCACTTTCTAAGTGAGTTGTTAGTTTCTGCGCCCATGAAAAAACCCTCTAACATTATTTTATTAAAATAACTTCAACCAAACCTAACCTTTTTTATTATTAAAATAATTCTGTGTGGGAAAAGAAAAAAAATATTGCTAAAATAGTGAAAAAAAATTCAACCCTTTAATAAGGATAATGAATGAATAACAGATCCTAACCCAATAACCTAGCATTGAACATACTGAACTTTAATAAAAATCCTGTATGTTTTGGATTATCTTTAATGGCATTTAATTATCACAAATTAAAGTTATCTGAGCAAGCCGTTATGTTTAAAAATCACTACTAATACAGAAATATATATTGGGAATTAACCCCAAATAAGTTGTAAATTCTAAAAGCTTACAGTGTGTTACAAAGTAATGCATTTTTTCTTCATCTGATTAAATTGCATTTGAAATTTTTTTTTAAAAAATACTGCTTGTCAGAACTGCATAACAGTGACTACTTCCTACTATGGACACCCGGGGGGAAATATTCAGATCCAGAGGGAGCAGGTAATATTTACATATTTTGTTACTCATCTGTTTTGACATTATAGCCATCAGCTGTTTTTGCCTACATAAAATGGAGAATGAGCCTTCAAGCATTCAAAGTGTTTATCATTTGAAGGAATAAGCAAACCATATATAGCTTGTTGTGGCAATGTAAATAATGTATTTCACAATAATCCTTTTATCAGAAATAACAGCTTTGTGATTTCAGTTTTTAAAATGGCACTTGGGTTAACCATTTGGTTACCTAAACAAAACAACCACTTTGCTAGAATTGAGTATATCTGAGCCTCAAGAAAATTAGAAATTCTGAGTATTTTGAAACTTGCTAAATAGTTTCACTGGAAATTTAATAAGTGGAACAATGGGCCAGAATGGCTGTATATAATATACAGTATTGATGCTACAATTCCTTTTTACAATAGTCATTCTCTTTCTGAAGGTCAGGGTCTTGGAATGATGTAACCCTTGGTACTTTTATTTAAAATGTTCTTTAAAAAGAAGTTAGTAGAAAGCGATATGTTTCTACTTGTGTTTGTGTGTGTACCCTGTTGCAAGTCAAACACTTAAAGATAACAAAAATATAAGAAAAGCCTCTATGCAAAAAATGATTATTAAAGGGGTGGTTCACCTTTACGGTAACTTTTATTATGTTATAGAATGGCCAATTCTTAGCAACTTTTCAATTGGTTTGTATTAATTATTTGTTATTATAAATTATAGTTTTATAGTTATTTGTCTTTTCGTCTGATTCTTTGCAACTTTCAAATGGGCGTCGCCGTCCCCTTCTAAAAAAACAAATGGTCTGTAAGGCTACAAATGTATTGTTATTGCTACTTTTTATTGCTGATCCTTCTATTCAGACTCTCTCCTATTCACATTCCAGTCTCCTATTCAAATCAGTGCAGGGTTGCTAGGGTAATTTGGGCCCTAGTTACAAGACTGCTTAAAATGTAAATTGAAGAGCTGCTGGATAAAAAGCAAAATAACTCAAAAACTGTAAATAATAAAAAATGAAAACAAATTGCAAATTATCTCAGAATGTCGCTCTCTACATCATACTAAAAGTTATCTCAAAGGTGAACAACCCCTTTTAAGATCATTTTAAAGTATTACAATACCAGTTGCCAGTATGCTATATTTATAATTGCAGTCATTATATAAATCCACATTTGTATTTCAGAGATTCGTTGAAACTGTGTATAATAGATATCTACTAAAACAATATTAGCTGTGGGCGTTATGGAATAATTTTTTTTGATTGCAAATGTATGCCAATGTGTCAGTGTGCAACAATCAGAAATATTAAGTCAAGGCATTTAACTGAAAATAACTTGACTATTACAGTTATAAAATATCAATGTTATGCTCTAGATATTTTTATATTTGTCTGGTATTCTTGATAATTTTTGCATTGCTTTAATTGATATGTTTTCTCTCCACCATTAAAAACGATACCAACACTTTTAACAAGATTCCAAAAAACAAGTACTTTATTGAGGCCTAATTGTGATACCGTTAATGGCTCACTACAGAGAAATATTAAAAAGTAAGCTTTCTGGATTCTGTGGTCCCTTCATCAGGCTGACAATTTAATCACTAATTAATGACTAACTATATTTAACATTTTAGAAAGATAATTTTATAAAAAATTTTACAAAGCTAGCTTTCTGCATTCTGAGGTCCTTTCCTCAGGATAACATTTTAATGGCTAACTTTTTAAAAACATTGCAAGCCTAACTCTATAAAACTATTTCAAAACAAGCTTTTTGGATTTTTTTCCTCTGGCTGAAATTTGCTTAAATGTAAAATGTAAATGTGTTTTTGTTTTGTTTTACCAACATTTGTTTTAATAACAGAGTACATATTACCAAGGTTTGACATCATGGGAAGATCAACACATCTTTCTTATTATTTATTAGTATTACTACTGAAGACATATTTTTACATATAATATGTATACATGTATTTTGAGGAGTCTTACATTTTAAACATGAATGAGGAGACTGTTTTCTAATGCATTTCTTTTACAACAGATACTTTACATTTTCTACCCCCCCGAGCATAAAACAGAGGTGTATTTTGAGTGCTCTCTGATGGATTATTGTGTTAATTTTTAAAATGTGTTGATTCACTATGTGAAATCAATCCTTTCTTATTATTAATTTGCTCATGCAGCCTCAAAAAAAGAAACAATAGAGAAAATATTGATCTTGTGCAGTACAAACATTGAGGTGAACTGTATGCTGGGTTATTGTTTTAATTTCTACAGTAGTAGGTGGGATTGTGGCCTAATATAACATTTGTTATTTTGGAATAGGTGTAGTGTTTTACTTTTTTGATAGCTATTAAGTAAATATCGATAAAGATGGATAACTTAATTACTATTTTCTATTAATTACCTTAATTATATTATATTAGGTACTGCCCTATAATGTAATGCAACCTATCTAGGGCCCAGTGGTTCTCAACCTGGGGGTCGAGACCCCTTTGGGGTCGAATGACCCATTTACAGGGGTCACCTAAGGGGTGTCCAAACTACAAAACCATTGTTCGGATAGGGTGGGTTAAAAAATAGTGTGGCGTTGGTCATTTGAATGCGCAGTAGCTGACAATTTCAGTGCTATCGGCTGCTTCCGGGTAGTAAGAGAGAAAGTACTCCAAGCCAAGTAGAGGGAGCTGAAGTCTGAATGCAACATCTCACGATGGGCTTCCTCTGATTGGTGGATATTTGCTTTTTTTTCCTTCTGTCAGACTCCTCGATATTTACATTACGATTCATAACAGTAGCAAAATTACAGTTATGAAGTAGCAATGAAAATTATTTTATGGTTGGGGGTCACCACAACATGAGGAACTGTATTAATGGGTCATGACAATATGAAGGTTGAGAACCACTGATCTTGGCACTATTATCATTAGGTTTTACAATGTAAATTTTCAAGAAACATACTATTTATTTTCAGCTAGTTGTTTATATTATGACTGTTATGCCTCCAGAATTGTTTAATAGTTTATGTTGCACTACCTAAAGGTTTAATTCAGGGCTGATTTACTAAGGGTCGAATTTCAAATTGAAAAAAATTTGAAATTCGACCATCACATTTTTAAAGTTTCTTTGATCGAAAATGGACCTTTTTGTTTGAATTGGTCAGTTCAAAACGTTCAATAGCATTGTTCGATTCAAATTATTTGAACAATTTTGCCCTAAATCCTTTGAATTTCAAAAATTTCCAAAAACACTTTTAAAGGTTCCAGAAGGTCCCCCATAGGCTAAAACAACAATTTGTCAGGTTTAAGGTGGGGAAGTGTCGAAGAGACAGTACTTCAACTTTCGAATGGTTGAATATTAAAATAATTTTTTTTCAATTTGAATCAAATTTTGGCCTATTAGATAGTTGATGTTGCCAAAAAGTACTTCGAAATTATTATTATTTTTTTTATTCAAATTTTTACTTTGACCCTTAGTAAGTCTGCCCTTAATGTTTGTCCATTTCTTTTAGAAATGTCTTTCTTAGGTTGCAATAGTGTCCAGTGTCATCTTGTCTAACCCAGGAAATGATCAGTCTAGCTGCTATCTTTATACTGTTCATACCTAAAATAACATCATCTGCAGCAATCCTACTCCATCCAGCCTCATGGTAGCATCATTGTTAGCTATTTATAAACTGCAACCCTGGTTTATGAATGCAGATCATGATTGTCCAATTTTTTCCGCCTGTTTTGTATGAAAGTTTTATAACTTGTTTTATCTGCAGTCACCTCATGAAACTGCTGCTATACCATTTCTTACCTACGTATCTAACTGTAGTTTAACTCTGATGCCATGCACCTTATGCATATTTACATATGTTAATGTTTCTGTGTACCCTCCACAGTGTTTTAATGTACTTTCATAGGCTATAATATGCTGTATATTAAGCAATGTTGTTTCTATTTTCCCAAATTTCACACCTTTCCCTTTATTAACAAAACTCAAGTTTACTAATCTGTCTCAGTAGATTAATGAAAGAAGCTGTATGTCAATATGGAATACAAAGGGAACATAAACAATAACGCAAAGGGACTCCTTTATGACTGTCCTTGCAACAAGAGTAAGGGCACTAAGTGGCACAGACGTACACATGCAGTTCTGTATTCATAAGGGTAGCCAAAGGTCTACTATAAAAGGCACATTGCATCAATTTTTTGCACTTGGTAAGAACCGTGTAAAAGGTAAACTTTTGCAGCTAATATCTAACACAAGTAATTTAAAATACTCATATTGCAGCTAATGCTGTTTGTGCCATTAATAAGATGAATTGTTCATTAAAACAGTGGTTTCCTACACAAATATTGTTTTGGTACACTTTGCAAATGATTAGTCAGGGAACACACCACAGTTTTCAATAGTCATAATTTACAAAAGGATTAAAGGAGAATTAAAAGCACTGGGGATGCCAATTTCATAGGGACCCACCAGTGATTATAATTGCTTACCTGGGATCTCAGGCTGGTGCTCTTCTTTACTGAAAACTGCCAGGCATGGGGTACTATTGTAGGAACAATTCTTAACTTCATCTCTCTCCCAGTTACTGTAGATGTGCATGTACAGTAGAGTTAAAAATGATAGATTTTGCTCTGGTGCACATGCACACCCACCCAGTGCAGCAAAAACTGTTGACATAATTACTTATCAGCCCTATCTAACTCTGAGTTCTAGTCACTCTAACAGTCATTCCTCTGATCTTTATTCACTTGTCAATACTTATAACTCAGTTCTTTCATTCGCTATCAACATCCATGGTCATCTGCAGTCATGACACATTCAAATCAATAATTCCCTGTACTGGCTAAAGCCTCACACAATTCCTCACATTCGGCATATCTGATATTCGGCACTTCTGGTAAATCTGTACATAAAAAAAAACTTCCTTACCATACACTTCCAATGTCATGTCTATGTCATGTCTCAATTCTGCCCTCTGTTAGGCTAAATAAGCTTACTACAGTAATGACAAATCATAAGTGATGAGGAATCTGCAGCATTTTGCTTCACCAAATTTTTCACGAATTTCTCAGGAAATCCGCGAAATGGAAAAAAATTTGTGAAATGCCACAAATTTGTTTTGGATGTAGGCATCTGTTTTTGGACGCCAGTGCACATTGCTGGCATTGAGAAAACAGACACCTGCATCCAAAAACGGACGCCTACATCCAAAATGAGACACCGGGAAATTTTTGCCAGGTGAATTCTTCCTGGCGTTTCGTGAATTTATTCGCCAGCTGCGAATTGCAGGAATTCACAGCAAATTCACCCCAGGCAAATAAATTTGCCCATCACTATAAATCATATCCATAATGCTTGTTTTCTATATTCAACACCCTTCTTCATTCCTAACCAACTACATTACCCACCTGTCTACATAATCCCCAGGATTTTGCAAAGAAGATTCTATCCACAAACAATTTGCGGCTCCTACACACAGCAATAATCTCAGCATTCTTAAGTCTTCTCCCTCCTTCAACTCTTTGATGCTGTTACTACTGTATGTCTGAAGTATCAGCCTCCTCCCTTACAATTTGCTTAGTTGATCCAATGCCCTCATCATTATTTAAACTGTGTTCTGTTGTTACTACAGTTCTTACTCTTATTAAATTCCTATTTCGCTTTTGATACTTTCTCCTCATTATGCAAACAGGCCTATTACAAGCTAATTTTTTTTATTTTTTTTTAAAAAAAGCTCCCTTTCTCTATCTCAATTATTTAAACTTCTGGAATGTATTTTCATAGGCGGAGGGTGATTTTTTTGTTTGGGTAGGCTAAGTCTAATGTTACTTCAACAGTTTTTTCAACAGTGATTTTACGCTGGTAGAAACAACTGATTCAATCCTATATTATAAGCATTGGCAACAGTTGTAATTCATATGTTTGAGCACACAGGGAGGATTTTTGTCTAAAAATGCTCTACAATCTGAAATTTGTCCCATGCATGGCCTGACTTAAGAGCTACTAACTGATGGGCCCACACGCTGCATATGAAGCCCAGACTATTTTGAAAATAATATGCATAGCACTCTCTTATCAAAATTATAGAAAACGTTCATTTCATCCACTTTAAATCAGGGCTAATGATTAAGTTGTTTAACATTAAAGCATGTTTATTGGTGTACTTTCACATAAAACAGAAGGGATATGCTAATTGTCATTTATGGGAGATTGTATACATACAAAGTATAATGCAGATGTATTTTGCTCCCCTCACAGAAAACAGCAGCTGCCTTTTTACTGCAGTTTCAAAGTAACACAATATAATACTAGATGAGGTTGAGAAAAAACTTGCATTCAACCATCAACACAACATTTGTGTGTAAGTGAAAGTAGCCAAACTGATCTGTTAGCTGATCCAGAGAAAAGTGAATTGAATTGATACAATAGTTGCTAATATTTCTCATATACTGCTAATAAATATTGTAACTAATTGTATCAACTAATTGTAGCAGATTCTTACAATTCAGATGCTCCTGGATCACTGAGCTGCCAGAGTGAAAACCCAGATACAGGAACATTACATTTTAAACTTCAATTTTGGGAAAACAGTAAAAAGTAAAAGAAGGAAAGCAATTGAAAAAAAGTCTTGATTTCTTTTGAACAATCTGGAAGGTGAACATCACCTTTAAAGAAACAGTCACCAATATCCAATCACTATGGTTCCACTGAACTATTCAAATATGTGTTGGATAAAGGTGTGAAAGTGAGATCTAATCACAATGGTAATATAATGGCTGCATCACACCTTCATACCTTTTCCAGTTTCAGATAACACCTACCTGAATATTGACCATTGATGGTATTTATTTTTATGTTTAATGTAATTATGAAACAATCCCTACATACCAAACAAGCAGATGTAGGATTAGCAGCTGCTTTGTCTCTTGGCCCTGACCCCAGCAGCACCCCTTGCCCCTCCCCCAGGAAAACTCAAATAGACACATTGGTCAGTCAGATGATTTAAAACATTTTTTCTTTGACATTTTCTTTAATTTTTTATGCAAACAGTTTTGGGAAGGCTTAGCCTCCCCAAGCCTTAATGAAAATCCACCTAAGTGTCTTTTCTTTTCTCATATCAATAACTTTATTTGAAATTAAAATCTGCTGGATCCTATGCAGTCTGGTTTTCATCCTGCTGAACTGGCAGAGTTGCAAACTATCATTTTCCAGTATTTATCCTCTGTTTTTTATACTATCCATTCTTTTGGTTTCCATAAACAAGCTGCATCCTGGTTATCGTTCTACTTTTCCTACCACTTCTTCACAGTTGCTTAAGTGCTGGTTAAAATATACAGTACATATTATACCTTCAGTAATAAACTGCATTCATAGGACTTGTTAGAAAAAGACAAAAGGTGGTTTATTCAATATTTCAACTTAAAACTCAAGCCATCTTCAGGAAACAAGATCTGTATACAACTCAAAGAAATTTAAAGGGTTTGTTCACCTTCCAAAAACTTTTTTTCAGTTCAATTGTTTTTAAATTGTTTACCAGAAATAAAGGATTTTCCAGTTACTTTCCATTTTATTACCATTTTCCTAAATTTGTCTAAAGTTTAATGTTCTTGTACCCGATGTTTCAGTCTGACAGCTACATAGTTCAGATTCTGAATTGTTATATAGTAGCAATTGTTACAATTAGCTAAATTTAGTTGATACATTTTTAGGTGCATCTGTGCAATGTTAGCAACTACTGTAACAGCTGCCTTTAATGAAATTCCTCCAAATGAAAACCCAGAATCCATACACACACTCACACTAAGGGGCTGATTTACTCCAGGTGAGGCCTTACCAGGGACCTTTAAAGAGTCAAAATTATGTTTTCATCCCTTGAGTTAATGCTCTATTTTATGCAAGACAGAATTTTATATTCTTTAGTAGACAGAGAGTAACACTGGTTGGAATTAGACAGCTTATTATCTACAAAAACCCCCAGATTCTTCTTGATCAAGGAAACCCCCAGCACACTGCCATTAAGTGTATAACTCACATTTATATGATTTCTGCATAACCTTGCATTTATCAACTCAGAACCTCATTTTGCAGTTTGCTGCCCAGTTTTACAATTTGGTATTTCCATAATTCAGAGCTTTCTGGACAATGGGTTTCCAGATAATAAGTTATGTTTGACCATTTTCCATCCTGCTGTTTATTTTATTTGACTATATTGCCAAGATACTGTACACCCCTTAATATAGCAAGTCATTGCTGAAACACTAATCTACTCCCTTATCTTATTCCACTTACACTGCTGCATACAAACTTTTCGCCAAGACTTCCACCTCTCTTCCCTGAAATCAATTTTACATGCTGCTGCTAGGATCATCTTGCTCTCTTCTAAGAGGCAACCTGTTTATACTCTGTATAACTTTTAAATTGGTATCAAGGCTGCTTGTTAAGCAAGAGATCGCATATAAAATCTTTCTGCTAACATTCAAAGCCCTTCATTCCTCTGCTCCTCAGTCACTACATTTCTTCACTTGTATCACTTTACTTTCCTGGCTGTCTCTTCCACTCCTCTCAGAAACATCTTCTATTGACACCATCCACACATATATATACGCTTATGTATTATTTATTATACTTTTTCTCCCTATGTCTACTTTATACTGTACATTGTAAAATTGTTCAGATACATGTAATACTGCTACATACTGTAAATAAAGTTATACCTAGATACATACAAACATAAAGGGTGGAAGATGATCGCTGGACCTTCAATGTTAGGACCTCAAGGGCCAGTGCAGTTTTAAGCTAAGAGGAGTAAGAGTAATGTAGTTCATTTATAAGCAAAAAACACATGGCTCTTCAAGCCAGTAGGATTGTACTTTACTTGCCTTTGGGAATAATAAGCCTCTCTTGTTATGCTTACTGATCTAATCATTCTCTACTGTCAGATCTTCTAAACAAAATGTTGTTTTTAGTTTTTAGTATCCCTGCTATGTCTACAAGCATATAACCCTACCAACTGGGAATCTTTTATTATGTTAAACATCATTAGATCTCTCAGCTGTAATGCAATACCTCAGTGTTACAAATATATATTAAGCCTTCGGCGTTATCAGCACCTAATGTACTTAACAGACCATTTCCCTTGTTCAGCAAATCGTCTGTACATCTCTTCTGAAATTACATTGCTGTTGATATCATTAAAATATTTCTCAATAAACATATGTAAAATGATGCTGCTTTAGCTGTGATGTAGTATACAAAGTATTCTGCATGTGTGTTTTCAGAGGCCATCACATAAATGCAGAATAATTTAGCATTTAACTAACATAAAATTGGTGTGGAACCACCCCTCCTTAATAGATAATAATACTAAACAAAAAATGTTGCTTATCCCACAGTTCAAAGAAAACCATTTGGGCATATGTATGTTTAGCATTTTATGCTATACATTTTACCTCAGGATTACACTACATAGATATAAAGGAATACTTATATGCTGTTTGCACGCATTGAAAAGAAAATATCTGCATTTAGAAAAAGAGAGTTGTGTCTATTAGAATTGTATTAACTATAAGGGGCAGATTTACTAGGGGTTGAATTTCGAATATAAAAAAATTCGAAATTAGACCATCATATTTTTCGGGGGTCATTTTCTATGGAAAATGGCTGTTTTCGATCAAATTCGAATTGTTTGGATCGAACGATAGCATCGTTCAAATCGAATGATAGCATTCAATTTGAACGATTTTCCAAAATAAAATTACATTCTCCAGGAATTTTTCAGTAAAGCTTCCAGGAGGTCCCCCACAGGCTACAATGGTAATCAAAATTCGAATTTTCGATTTTTTTCAATTCAAACAGAATTTTGGGCTATTCAATAGTCAAAGTAGCCGAAAATTACTTCAAAATTCTAATTTTAAAAATTCTAATTTTATTCAAAAATTCACTTTTACTCTTAGTACATGTGTCCCTTAGCCACCTATTATGGCTTTCAGTGAACACAAGATCTGTCCAGATAACATCTTTCCATTTCTGTGCCTCTCTCAAGGCATTGTATTTGCCATATTCTTAACTTGATTTTTCACTGAAGTCATTTTTTTAAATGAATCTATCAGTAGAAAAAAAACATTACAATTGTAAGGTAAAGAAAAGAGTGAGAAATAACAGGAAAAGCTAATTTCCCCCAAACAGAGTTTAACTCATATTACACAGACTATATTCTTCATATCTTGTTATACAGGTATGGGACTTCCAGAATGCTCAGGACCTGAGGTTTTCGGGATAATGTTCATTTCTGTAATTTGGATCTTCATACCTTAAATCTACCAGAAAATCATGTAAACATTAAATAAAACCAATATGTGGGTTCAGCTTCCAATCAGGATTAATTTTATCTTAGTTTGGATCAAGTACAAGGTACTGTTTTATTATTACAGAGAAAAAGGAAACATTTTTTTTTTTAAATGTGAGTTATTTGAATACAATGGAGTCTATGGGAGATGGCATTTCTGTAATTTCTGATTTTTCTGGATAATGGGTTCCAGATAACAGACAGACACCCGCAACAATTTTTATGCGTGCAAAAATTTCTATGCGTGCAACGATTCTTATGCACACCCAAATCTTTTTGACGCAGCAGATTTTTCACCGGCAAATTTTTGCCACATTTCATGAATTTATTCGCTGGCCACAAACTGCTAAATTTGCAGCAAATTTGCACCTGGCAAATCTTTTCGACCATCACTACATAAAAACAATTACTCAATTTTTTAGGTTATTTCTTACACTGCAATGCCTGGTGATATATGACAAATTATTTAGACATTTTTGTACCACATAATAAAGATTTTGGTGCAGGGACAATATGCATGGTAATAAAAAACGAGGTACTCTATGCTTGATTTTATACTTTGTACCTTAAATCAGTTTATGTTTAAACTATTATATTTAAATTATTACATTTGTGTTGATGCTGATATGACTTGTATTGATGAGCAAAACTTTTCATCAGGTACTGTATGTGTTTTTGATGAAATTCTGCATTTTATAATTGCCAAAAACAGCTGCAAAATTTTGCAGCAAAAAAGGTGTATTTTTAGCATGAGAATAAACACCCATTGGTGTTTCCAATGGAAAATGACTCCAATGCAAAAATGGAGGGGGTTTTAAGTAATGTATCAGAGTTTGCGGATGACACAAAACTATCAAAAATGGAGGGTGTTGTAAGTAATGTATCAGTGTTTGCGGATGACACAAAACTATCCAGCCCAATTAATTCCATCCAGGATGTGGCATCCTTGCAACAGGATCTTGACAAACTGGCAATCTGGGCAGATAAGTGGCAAATGAGATTCAATATTGATAAATGTAAAGTCATGCACCTGGGATGTAAAAATATTCAAGCCACTTATACCCTTAATGGGACTGCACTAGGCAAATCCATTATGGAAAAGGACCTTGGAGTCCTTGTAGATGATAAACTTGGCTGTAGCAAGCAGTGCCAGTCAGCAGCATCAAGGGCCAATAAGGTCTTGAGCTGTATTAAAAGGGGACTAGAGTCACGGGAGGAGGGGGGTCATTCTTCCACTTTATAGAGCACTTGTAAGGCCACATCTAGAATATGCCGTACAATTTTGGTCTCCCTCACTCAAACAGGACATTATTGTATTAGAGAGGGTACAGAGAAGTGCAACTAAGCTGGTAAAAGGTATGGAAAACCTTAGCTATGAGGAAAGACTGGCCAAATTGGGGATGTTCACACTGGAGAAGAGGCGCTTAAGGAGTGATATGATAACTATGTATAAATATATAAGGGGGTCATATAATAATCTGTCTAATGCTTTATTCACCAGTAGGTCTTTCCAGATGACACGAGGTCACCCATTCCGTTTAGAAGAAAAGAGGTGCTGCCTAAATATTCGGAAGGGGTTTTTTACAGTGAGAGCTGTGAAGATGTGGAATTCTCTCCCTGAAACTGTTGTACTGTCTGATACATTAGATAGCTTTAAGAAGGGGTTGGATGGCTTTTTAGCAAGTGAGGGAATACAGGGTTATGGAAGATAGCTCATTATACAAGTTGATCCAGGGACTAGTCCAATTGCCTTTTTGGAGTCAGGAAGGAATTTTTTCCCCCTCTGAGGCAAATTGGAGAGGCTTAGGATGGGGATTTTTGCCTTCCTCTGGATCAACTAGCAGTTAGGCAGTTAAAAAAGAAAAAAAAAAAAAGGAACTTGATGGACGCAAGTCTTTTTTCAGCCTAACTTACTATGTTTTAGCTTAAAATAAAAAAACTGTGGCAAATTAAAAGTTTATTGACTCAAAGGCATTTTGCATGAGAAAAACTTGAAAATTTTCACTGTTTCACAAATGTCTTGACAAATCGTTAGATTGTAATGACCTGGAATTATTTGAATGGCAGAGGTTTTCAGAATCTAAGGTGTGTGAGTGATTGGTTTAGGATCTAATGAAACTTGACATGATCATGATTCATGATTTATTCCTTAAATTACTGGTTTCTAGATATTTAATAAACTGGAATGATTTAGATTGTAGTCTCCCCAACTTAATTTGCAAAGCCTATAAACCTCCTCTTATCTCTATTGCCACTTTTCATCATACTTAACCCACAAGGGGGGTCGTTTATAAAGTTTGCATTGTGTATATTTTACAAATAATTGTATTGCCATGTTTCTTCCTAAACATAAAACATTGCAGTGCTGTGCCATCTTTCCGCGAATTTGCATTGTGAAAAAATATTCGTAAATAGCTTGCAAATAAAATGGGAGTTTGCATGAGTGCAAGCACGTGCAAGGTGCATGCAAATAGCATTGACAGTAAATTTGCAACTTACGAAAATTGTTTTTCAAAATTTTTTTGCGTAACTCAGCTGCAAAGTGTGGCATATATATTTACAATTTGCAATTTTTGCCATATTTATAAATATGGACATTTGCAATGAGAGAAAAAAAGCAATTCTGTTTGCGCACTCCAGCTTTATAAATATATGCAGTGCAAATATATTGGCTGTGGAACCAATCTGCCCTGAACAAAGTTTATAAATGATCCCCAAGGTGTTTATGGTTATCAAAAAAAAATTCAAAAGAGCTGTGCAAAACTGTGAAAATTCTACCAATTTTCTCCAATAGTATTATCTTTTTCCAATTACTTTTGAGTCAAGTTATACATTAACACTGATAAGTCTTTCTGAATTTGTATAGGGTTCTCCATAATTCTTTCCACCACTTAAGATCTGTATAAAGATCTTGTGGTTGTATCTACCCCAGATTTTTTGTATGTAGGCTAAAGGTTGCCATACACTGGCCGATAAAAGTTGCCGACAGACCAAGTCGGGAGCTTAACAGCCCGTGTATGGGTCCCTCCGACGGGCTTTACCAATCGATCGGCCAGATGTGGATCAGGCGGGTCTAAAAATCCTGTTCATTGATGCGGTCCCACGATCCGACTGCCTGCAATCAGATTACCCCGATCTGGGAAGAGATCTGCTCGTTTGGCGACATCACCAAACGAGCAGATCTCTCCGTGTATGGCCACCTTAACAAAATCTTTTCATAATATCATTACATTAGTTATGTTATCTTAATTATCTGAAATGCACTAAAATATGTGAGAAGCTCTCTAAATCTAATAGATATGGTGAACCTATTTTAATAGAAAAATATATAAGTAACCCATACTGAAACGCTAATCATGATAAGAAGATTAGTAACAGGTAAAATTAAAATTATTAATTTGACCTGATATACAATTTCTTTCAATCCTCTCTCTCTTTGATTGCACAGTTACTAGTACCGCTAAGCTCTGTTGTGTTCTTTTATCTGTTGACTGGTCTTTTGTGTTCTGTTGAGCCACAGCCAATATATTTATATTCATGAAATGCCCTCATTAATTTAGTGTTTTGGGATAATATCTTGATTAGGTACATTAAATTCTTAAAACACATTGCTAAGACTGAAGGAAAAATCATGAAATACTAAAGATTACACAACAAGAGATTAGTGAAACTAAAAATATATTTATTAGTGTGAGATTTCTCATTCACACAACCTGGACCTTTAATAAAATGCCCCCTGTTTATCATAATATTGCAAAGTACTCAGTAATGTGCTATCTAACGTTAGATAGAAACACATACATATGTACATACATAAAGCTGATGATGATTAGATGTATAAAATAAAAGGTATTTAAGACTTGGAATATACCATCCTACAGTTTAAAAAAATGCAAATATTTATAAATAGGTGACATAACTAAAAAACAATCACTAAAAAATCATGCAGTTAAAGAGGTTGTTCAAACACTTTTTCCAGTTCTGATGGTTTCAGATAGATCACCAGAAATAAAGATTTTTTTCCCAAATACTTTCTATTTTCTATATGTGACCATCTGCAAACAACTCAACTGAAAAATGTTTGTGGAAGGTGAACAACCCCTTTAATATATACTTTTTAATTTACACTGTAAACTTTGCTGTGGTAGAAAACAATGACTGAATATGGTTAATTCCTTTGTTGTTCAAATCCTTATCAATTACAAACACATTTCAAACAGTGAGGATTTGAGAAACATAAATGTACAGATAAAGAACTTGCAGTCTTAGATACTGAAACTTAATAAGATCCTTTGGGAATGGAAGTCAATAGCAATGGTTTTTAACATGCATAAAAAGACAAAGGTGGAAACCAATTTTATTGTTATTGCTCATTTTATTTACATTTTCCAGACAGAAAAAACACATTTAATTATAATTTTGACTTGCATTTAAATGCAGTTAATAATTGGTATTATTCCATAAAGGACAGTAAAATACAAGCTTTCATAAGAAGCCTATAAGTATTTATTAGGCTGGGTAGTATAGTTGGATATGTCTTCAATGAAAAATGATGGGTATTTTAACTATTGATTACACTGAATATTGTTTAAATCTGTTAATTATGGCACAGTGTAGTAAACTGTAATAGGTATGCCATGGATAGCCAAGTGGTATTACAGTTAATTATATGACACAGGAAAAGGATATCATACAAATAACAAAAAGTAATGTAAACATAAATTATTTGATGAATGATACTGTATGTTGCATACACAAGAGAATTGCACAGAAGAGAACCAAACAACAATAGAGGAAAGTGCTATGGTACAGATAGAAAAAAACAGTAGAAAAAAGAAGCAACCTCGATAAGGATATTCAACTATTTCTGAAACCCTAATTTTAAAATCGCAATCTACAGTATATACTCATGGCAATATAATTATTCAAAATAACTTATTTTATGTGGATCATGTTTTGCAAAGAATGATGGCAACTTGCATGTCATAAACAGCTCACCATGCTTTGCTAGACAAATTCACACAAATAATTTACTAATTGTTAGAAACGCACAGAAAATTTGCTAACTCGGAAATCAAAATCATGTCTGATTTCCTCATAATGTATCTAGTAAGAACTATATGTTGAGGATTCTCTTCTACCCACTTATTAACCTGTTATTACAGAGTACGTTATTTCCAGTTCTTAAAATTTGAAGCTGTAGACTTTCAGGATGATCTTGAAGGGAAAAAAGGGTTGTAGTATAATCACAAAGAGGTCTAATAAGACACTTGGGGCTCATATACTAACAAATTTGAACCTGGGAAGTAACCCATGGCAACCAATCAAAGGTTGCATTCTTCTTATACTGTATTTTGCAGCTGGTTGAATCATTGAAATAAATTACTGTTCAGGTGCAGTACCCAAGATTTTTCCATTAGATCCAAAACAGACACACATTTATGTAACTACAGATTTGTGTGTTAAATGCGTCATGACTCTGGGTTAATTGAAGAAACTGTGTTATCTAAAGTCATCTTAACTCATTTAAGGAGCTCCCAGTTAAGGAGCCGAAACGTTGAGAATAAAACTTCACTTTTATATTTTAAAATGAAGTCCTTGGAGTGTGGCTTGTTTGTTCACTGTATATATATATGTATATAGATATATATGTATATTGTAAGACTAGTTTCAATACATAAAATCACGTCACAGGACATTGTAGATGTCATCACATAGTTTGTGATGCAGAAAAGATTATACACTAGGCTTATATTTGGTGATGTTTATTTGTCATTGGGATGTAAACAACCTCCATAACAGTATGAGGCCCTGCAATGACTACAGCAGAAAACACAAGGAATTTGTAGTGTACAGAGATGTATATTAATATTGTCCTTTCAATGTTCAACTTTGCTGAAACACATAACATTGCTATATAAAACCCCAACAGTTGCAGTTTTTTAAACTTTATAAAGTATTTTCTGTGTTTGGTTTGCTTTCCAAGAAACCCTATGCCTGTATCAACAGTTTAATAAGCTCTACCATAGCCAAAGGCTGTGAGTGAAGCTCCAATTAACAATGTGATTGTTAAAAAAATTAAGTGATTTTCATCTGAACAATGCTCATCAAAACTAAGCTGAAATTGTAGCTCTGATGCTGATGCTAGATGTATCAAGAATGTTGAGTCAAAAGCAAGGAAATGCAGATTTAGTGAAAATACTCCAGAAGCCAAAGTGTATGTTCCATGCAAGATAACATCAATGTTGGTTTTACACTTGATTCAAGCATTTTGGGGGGTTACTCAATTACAAATGATTTAATGGGTTTTATGAACTACTATAGGCAGTGCCAGCCAGTGTATTCTTAAGCAAATAAAGTACTTTCTTGTATTTAAAAGAGTATTAATTTGAGGGATGATAATGCAATTTGAATCTTTATAGATCACTGATAAGGCCTCACCTTAAGTATGCAGGGCAGTTTTTAGACTTCAGTCCTTATGAAGGATATTAATAAGATTAAGATTGAAATAATGCAGTAATGTGTGACTAAACTTGTAACAGCAGGTAAAGTTGTAAAAGAGATGTTATAATTACTCTGAGGAATGATCTAAGATGGGATTGCTCACCGAATGCTTTTGAGGGGATTGTTTACCCAAGATCTTTTGGGTAAGAGCCTTTATAATTTTATTTATAAAGCATTGCAAGTATATTCAGCCCTGGAAAACCCTACAATGTAAAAAAGAACACACAGGGGAAACAATAATTACAATAAATAAAATAAAAGTAAGTAAGTAAGTAAGTAAGAGACATAACACTTAGGAATTTTCTTAGCTTGAGCTGGGGGTTTGGCTCTCTCAGACAGTTGAGCTTATAGCTCCTCCAACTTTTTACAAAGCTGCTTGTTCTCTTACAACAGTTTAGCATCAGCAGGGGATTTCTCTGATTTTAAGCGATCGATCGAATTTTTCATATTCGATCAAAGGTAATGATGCCCAATTCGGTAGCTTTGATCTGGCGAAGTAGGTGGTTGAATTAAAATTTAAAGGGAAAGTATTCGACCATCGAATATTCGAATTTTCGAATAAAATTTTATTCGAAGGTTCGAATTATTTGAATTAGAATATTCGATGGTTGAATTTGCCTAATTTGCATATTCAAAGATTCAAATCTGAATTTAATACAAATTCGATTGAACTTCGATTCTTCATGTGAATTTCATGTGAATTTTGTAAATTTGCTCCATAATGTATGATCAATCAGGCATTACAGAGCATGTAAACTAGCAAAAGCTGATTTAATGTCTACACAAATTCTTTTCTTTTCATTCATTGGTTCTCTATTAAATAGATATACTGTTTGTAGAACCTATATAGTTTTGAAAATGTCAGCATTTGTTAAGAACATTAATACTCTTCCAGAAATAACCTACTGCAATCACATTTTACTTTTTAAAAATGTACTTATGAAAACTGTTAATTTATATAATAAGAAATTGCAAATGTGAAAAGTGCACATCTGCTAATTTCATGCTATTATGCTTAGCTTGGATTTTCAAGTCAAATAATGTACAATACGGTTGTGTCACTGTTACAAGAGGTATTTATTCCTAATTTTAAAGATATGTATAATCATGTAAAATAAATATCTATTCTTTTTGCACTTTTAGCTGAATAGCCTGTCCGTATTTTAATTGCAATAGTTAACATGGAAAATATTTTAGCAATAAATTGGCTAGGCATTACGTTTGTTTAGGTATTAATACAGTATAATAAATATTATATTAGTTTCAAGAAAGGGTTTCTTGTCTTTGTAGTAAATGAGTAAATAAAGGGTTACAGATTAAAATGCAATGTTGATTTTAAGAATGGCCTGATTGCTGATTGCTAAATATGGAGTCATAAAGTTTCAATTGAACTTGATGTATAAATATATATTTCCACCTGTTTTATTTTATATTAATATATCTATATTGTAATGTACTGTTAATAAGCATTAGTCTTTGATGTTTAGATCTTACACTCTTTTAGTTGTTTGCTGTCAATTACAAATGAGAGGATCTTTGCCTGATTTGGTTACAATATTTGGCTGATCCAATTGTTTGGCAAGTGATTGTAATAGACAGTGCTTGGTTAGGAATCTTCATCAGATGTTTGGCAACTATTCCTCCTAACTTGGACTGTAAGCTTCCTTTTTGTTCTTGGCCTTGGGCATCACAAGTGCTACAGCTGTTATATTTGGTTAGTAGCATGAATTTTACTGACCCACTGCAGATATCCTACAGTAGGTTGTTACTCTGAAACATTTGTATTGGACTAGATTATTAAGAAAGACCTATTAACTCCAGTGCATCAAACCATAAAGCATATTAATTAGTGATGGGCGAATTCGTGGCAAATTCGCGGCAAATTCCTGCGATTCGCCGCTGGCAAATAAATTCGCGAAGCGCCAGGAAAAATTTGCCAGCGAAAATTCGACAAAAAAACCGAGTCGTGCAAGGTGACTAATCTCCCAGAATCGCCTGGTGTGGACTAACTGTCAGGGTAGATGAGGCTTGGATGTAGAGCAGTCGCAGCGAAAAACGACGCAACGCGCGCCAAAAAAGACGCAACGGAAACGACGCGCGTCGCAAACGACGCAACACGATTGGCGCGACATGCGTCAAAAAACGACACACGACTCGTTTCGCAATTTTTTTTGCCGGAAATTCGTGAAGTGAAACGGGTGAGATTCGCCCATCACTAATATTAATAATTGTAAATAAAATATAATTTTAACAGCATTATTTAACCAGAAGAGACATATATAAAGGTATTGTAGGAAGTTGTGTTTTGGTTAAAAAACAGATGTTTACTTTTTCAACTGAGAAGTTTGTTTTTTATAGATACAGTAAAGTCAACTGGTATTTATAATAAATTACACAAAGGTGAATTATCATAATAGAGGTATTAGGGGTAATTTATGGTGGATTCTTTAGACACAATTGCCCTTTGACATAAACTGCTAACAGAACTATGAAATGTTCTCTTGAGGCAGTAAATGTACAAGAGGCAGTGTGAATGCAATGTTGCTCAGTGGTCAGCTTCAGATACAACTAACTTTTATGCATGTCAATTATCCATGCAATACCTGCTGCAAATTGACCCCAAATGAGCCTTATTATCTCTATTTGTAATATGTAATTCAATGTCTTGTAGTTATTAAAAAATACATTTTCTTGGATGTGACACTGCTGGGATGAAAACAAGTAGTGATGAAAAAAACTACATGCACTGTTGCCAAAATTCACTGCAGTTAATGCAAAGGCATGACATTGCAGCTAAGGTATTTGTACACCTTGCAATATCATATACATTGCCGTACCAAGTTAGAGAAGACCGACCCTTTAGACTATATTACAAAATAAACCTTTTGTGCCAGGATATATACAAGTCAGATACATGATTGCCTGGACTGTAGGCCACTCAGAAAATATGTTTTAACACATTATGGCAAAACTAGTGCTGTGATCTTGTGTTTTGCAGTTTTTCACTGCTAAGGTTAATGATTCTATTCAAACTAAAGCTGTTTTTTTCCATGTTTTTATTATTTGATCACTGAAATAGCCAATGTATAACCAAGTAAATGCAGGTATATAATCTACTGTATTTATCTATCTAGAATGCTTGCAAATTGAGGTTTTCTAGACGTTGTTTACAATCAACATGGATATACTGTATGCTGGCTAAATTATCATCAAGGGAGTTATTTAGTAAACCAATTTTTTCTGGTCTGGATTTTAAATGGGAAAACACAAATGTTTTATGGAAAACCCCTTGAATTTGTGTGATTAACTTAACCCGAGGCTGCTAAAAGTCTGAATCCAAGTCAAAGGCAGATAGCCCTCTTACAGTTGAATGGTAGCTTGATCTGTACTGGGTTTTTTATGATAATCAGAAAAATGTGTGGTTCTTGGCCTGTATTTGGAAAAAATGTGAATTGGAATGTGGTTGAATTTGTTTTAACAAAATAATGAGAAAAATGTAAATTTTTTTAAATTTCAGGGGGTTATTTCACAAAGCTCAATTTTTTCTCACTTTATTCAAAAAAAATTTAAATCAAACTCCCAAACCAAAATCCCCTTAATTTAGCAATTAAACGTCTCGAAAAAATTGGTGCAACAAAAAGTTGCGTCAAACTCGAACAACAATTCGAATTGTTGTTCCAAAACCTCGACTTTACTTAATTGTCTCCAGAAAACTCGAACGATCATCAAACGAAAACCAGTGGAAACTGCCTGAAACTATAGAGAATCCTGAAGCTATAAACATGTTCCAACTGTTAAAGGGACCATCTGCCATTGACTTCTACATTATTTTGACAGGATTTAGCTAGAGTATTTTCGGATTTTCATTTTTGAAGCTTCATTTAAATTTTGTGCCAACTGTATAAGAAAATTAAGAATACAATTCTAGCTAGTATTTTTATTGAGCTCTGGTGGAATCCAGCTGTAAGATGATCATCAATCATTTTGGTATGATGTTGGGCTGTATGCCAGTCTTACACATGAACTGTTTTACCTGAATTTGTAAAATAAAACAAATAAAGCTCTGTACTAAATTTGTTGTATGGCTTGAGATGACAAATGAAAAAGATGCATTTTAAAGGGACATTAGCTTTAACAAATTTAAAAACAAAAAAATGAAAACATGATAATGTGTTTGTTACTTAATATAAATGGGGAACCATGCACAAGAAATTATGTATATTAACTAAGTATCCTCCTTTTTTACATTTTAATTTGTCAAATAAAGGTTACTTATTTCACTTGCTGAAACAACATATACAGTAACTGGTTGTTGGAATGGTCAATCTCCAAAAGAATAAGCAAAAAGAATAAGCAAATAAAGCTTTGTACTACATTTGTTGTATGGCTTGAGATAACAAATGAAAAAGATGCATTTTAAAGGGACATTAGCTTTAACAAATTTAAAAACAAAAAAATGAAAACATGATAATGTGTTTGTTACTTAATATAAATGGGGAACCATGCACAAGAAATTATGTATATTAACTAAGTATCCTCCTTTTTTACATTTTAATTTGTCAAATAAAGGTTACTTATTTCACTTGCTGAAACAACAGTATACAGTAACTGGTTGTTGGAATGGTCAATCTCCAAAAGAATAAACAAACAAAAAAAGTCCTATTAATAAATGACAATAGGAGTAAATGTAGTGTTTTTAATAGAAATTATAGAAAGTTTAAATTCTCTCTCCTTTAGTGAATATAACTCTTTTTGTCCTTTAAAGCAAGACAGTTTAATTTCTTTAAATATTGATAATGTTTGGCAAACAATATACTTAGGAAGATGTACTTAATATTGAACATTCAATACTAAGCCAATACTAAGTAGCATCAATCCCTATCTCCCTCTCTCCAGTTTCCTGAAATACCTAGGTTTCGCACATGTGATATAGTGCCAGCCAAATGGTTGCAGGACGTTACATACTGGAGATTTAGAAAAATGCTTAGGACAATTATGGAATGAGGATAATATAACTAATATAAAATAACATAAATGGATCCACACAATGTTGTGATATCATACACGTGCTTTTCAATGAATGTAATGACTGCCACCCAATACCAGAACAGTTGCTAAGCACCCTGTCTCGGCTCGGCTTCACCAGTAGTGTAACCGCCTTTGGCTTCAGGAGGAGCCCACAGCTTACTCGGATGCCACCTGAACTTATCGAGAGGTGCAAAGCGAAGGGTTCTGTCTAGTAGAGGGGCACGACTGTTAAACAAAGTCTTTGGGCAGAAGATCGTGGTACAAGCCGGGTTGAGGCAGGTGGAGTACTATCGTAGTAGGGCAGGCACGGGTCAAACCAGGGGATCAATGAAGGGGGTTAGGCAGAATCAAAGTCAGATATCAGGCGCAAGTCAAAACCAAGGAGTCAATCAGGAGGGTAGCGGATATAGAAGAGTCATTTACCAGGCAGGGTCAGGATTCCAGAAATCAGGATAGCCAGATACAGGCAGGGATCACAACTGATAATCAGAATCTATAGCAAGAAAAGGCACCAGGAACTCTCAAGAGAACCCTAGCTCTTTAAATAATTAGAATTTCGCGCCAATGCGCACTGACATCACCGCGTCAGTGCCTTTAAATATCCTGGAAGTGCGGCGAGTGTGCCCTAGGGAACCGGCGCAAGAAGAATGAAGCAGCGGGAGTCCCCGCCGAGGGGGTGGCAGGCGTCCCTGCCGACCCCCCACTAAACCACCAGGGTGAGTTGTTACAGACAGACATCCATTTTTCTCCCGCATATACTTTGTTATATCCATTATTCTAGTAACTTATACAGATTTGCCTCATGTAGGCCTTTTCCTCTGGTTAAACATGGAAAACTCTATTTTCACCCTTTGGTACATATATCCCATATACATATACATATTACATAAAATGTCCCAACAATATTTTGAAACTACAATGAATCAAAGAATTATTCAATATATTATAAATATATTTTAAAAGGTTGACAGATTACATAGGACCAGAAATTAGTGGTAAAAAAAAGTATACAGTTATTTCTAAACAAGAAATGTTGTGCATTACAAGATTGCCAGCATGTGATCTAAAAAATTAACAACACATTAAAGTTCGGTATTGCTGATGTGAAGTAATCCCTTAACACAAGGTTTTTATTGTGTAAACCTAACTTCAGAGAAACAAATGGCAGTATTACTATGATAATAATTCATACTACTTGAAAGACACAAAACGAAAAGCCACTCATCCATATTAAGCAATTTCTTCAAAACTACTGTCACCTGTAGTTACAATCCCATTTTATTACAAACCATTAACTCTAAAATATTTATGCTTTAAGTGTAATCTCATTTTATTTGTCCTTACTTACTACTATGCACAGTGGTACTCTTCTTTATTGTCATCCTATATGAAATTGATTTTTTTTTTCATCAAGTTCCTTGTTGCTTAAATAAATTAGATAGCACTTTGGAAGAAGCTGTATTAAGGTAAATCCGTAAACCTTAATAGACTAAATGAAGGTAAATAGAGTTTTCTTAACATAAAGATGACTTGTGATTCTCAAAATAGTAATCTGTCCAGCATTATCAACAATATTGCTTTACAGTAATCTTTTCCTTTATGAGCAATATATTTAATATAGGGCAGCAGAGATTTAGACATGTCTATGCATAAGGGGCTGATTTATTAACATTCATATTTTTTTCACTATTCTAACTTATTGTCACTAAAGAATGTGAAGGATGTTAAACAGGTTAAAAAGGTTTGCTGTTAATTAATTGTAAAAATTACTTAAACCTCCAATATAAAAGCACACCATCTGAAAGCTGTTAAGGCCATGTAAGTATCCTTAACAAATTGTAAGATATTCAGTTACCCTGAGTCTTAAAGGGATGCTGTCATGGGAAAACATGTTTTTTTTTTTCAAAATGCATCTCCAGTAGACATCTGCACTGAAATCCATTTCTCAAAAGAGCAAACAGATTGTTTATATTCAATTTTGAAATCTGACATGGGACTAGAAATTTTCAATTTCCCTGCTGCCCTAGGTCATGTGACTTGTGCCAGTACTTTAGGATGGAACTGCTTTCTTGCAGGCTGTTGCTTTTTCCTTCTCAGTGTAACTGAAGGAGTTACAGTGGGGCATTGGTTTTTACTATTGAGTGTAAGGGAGCTGCTATCTGTTTAGCTTCCCATTGTTCTGTTGTTAGGCTGCTGGGAGGGTGGGTAGGGAGGTGATATCACTCCAACTTGTAGTTGGGGGAGCTGGGAATTATATCTAGCCCCATGTCAGATTTCAAAATGAAATATAAAAAAATATTTTTTCAGTGGGGATTTCTACTGGAGCAGCACCATTATATGTGTAAACACACAAATAATGCAGAATAAACAAGGATTTTTAGGTTTTGGATACATTTCTTTGAGCTTGTACATTCTTGTACTAAAAGCATGTAAGGATTCCTAAAACATTGCATGGTTTCTTGATTTGAATACACCAGCTTTCTGCTGAATGTTTTTTTTTCTGACCAAAAATAAAAAGCTTGATAGGTTTTAGGTGCCTAGCTTTTTATTTTTTGCAAAAACCCACTTGGGGGAAAGAACCCCACTCAGCAGGACACTGGGGTACTCAAATGAAAATACAATACAAGAGTTTAGGACCTATTTTATGGTTTTAGTACATGAATGCTTAGGCCCAAGGATTGAACCTTCTTCAATTAGCCCCTAAGTGTTAAAAGTTATGTTGGATATCAATGAAATAAAATTACTACACTCAAAGTCTCATTAGACAACAGTGGGTTGGGGGCACACACACACTGATTACAATGCAATAGAGGCAAGAAAATACAAAAACAAATGTTCATTGCATTTCGTGCAAGAAAAAATCTCCATTGACTTCAATGCATTTGCTTGAAATGTTGCCATTTTTGCAAATTTTTCCACAGTTTCACAATATTATGGTGAACTAAAATGAACCAGTTCCACTCTGAACAATTTATTAGAAACTATGCTTCTCTAAAAGCCCATGAAACAGGTGATCGAAATTCAAGATTCAAGATATTTGGAACCACAAAGATTTAAAAGTCCTGAAGTGTAACTGCCAGGTTATTAATTAAAGCCAATGAGATTTCTAAAACCCAGAGGCTGCTAAAAGTACAAATAAAAAACTACTCCATCTCAAACCTGCCGAGGTCATGTAGAAGTCAATGGCAGATGTCTTACAATTGGAAGATATCAAAATCTGCAAAGGGTTTTCTACAATAATTTGAATAAATGTTAGTTTTCTGGGGTCAGATCTGAAAAAATTGTATGATTTGTATTTTTTCATGATTTTTCAGCTATTAAACATTTGTTGCTTCAATTCAATGGGATCTTCCATTTTGATTAACTTTTTTTAAACTTTTAATTACTATAAATTAAAAATTGAAAAAACGCAGAAAATGATGCGACGAGTGCCAAAAACGTGACGCATCTCGTTTCGCGAATTTCACTGTAAATGGTGGACTTATTGATGTTTTTTGGGGCAAATTGTTTGAGAAATCAAATTTGAGCAAATGCACTATTTGAACCTAATACTGAAAAAATTGTATGATTTGTATTTTTTCATGATTTTTCAGCTATTAAACATTTGTTGTTTCAATTCAATGGGATCTTCCATTTTGATTAACTATTTTTAAACTTTTAATTACTATAAATTAAACACGGATCTATAATTTGTGAATCACGGTGAAAGAGTTAATTTCACCATGAAACCATAGCTGGGAGAAAAGTTTGCTTATTGCTAGCAGTTAGTACAATGCAAAAAATTTTTGACCCAAATATTTTATTTAATTTTTAATCTATAGAAACAAATTGACCAAGTTAGAATGCTATTTAAACAGCACTATAATTATACATATCTCATATACTTGGGGCAGATCTATCAAGGGTCGAAGTAAAAATTGGAAAAAAAAAAATGCATTTTTAACTATTTTTGGGTACTTCAAGTATCGAAAAGGCAACATTCTAATCAAATTTTTTAAAATTTGACTATTCTAATATTGAAATTTATCATGTACTGTCTCTTTGAAAACTTCAACCATTTGCCATCTTCAACCTGCCACATTGCTATGGTGGACCTCCTAGAACATAATAGAAGTAGTGATTGGCAAATTTATTCGGCAGGCGTGAATTCGGGGTGAATTCCTTGTGATTCTCCGCCGGTGAATAAATTCGCAAAATGCCAGTGAAAATTCGCCTGCCGAAAATTCTCTGGCGTAAAAATAAAAACGCATAAAATGATGCGGCGAGCGCCAAAAACGTGACGCGTCTCGTTTTGCGAATTTCACAGTAAATGGTGGACTTTTTGATGTTTTTTGGGGCAAATTGTTTGAGAAATCAAATTTGAGCAAATGCATTAATCCTTCGATTTGAACTTAATACTGACTATGCACCTGTGGAAAAATCTTTTTTTTTATAAATTTTGATTGGTCCTTTTTTATTGGAATTAGAAGTAATGGGGCCATGCCTTCGAAATTCAACCCTTGATAAATCTGCCCCTTAGTGTTAAGCAATACAGGATTTTCTGCAAGCAGAATTAATCTCTAGTTCTCGTTGTAGTTGCAAATAAATTGATGTCTCTTTGTAAGTAAACTTACAGGGGAAGATTTATTAATGATCCTTTCTACAGAGTAGTAACAGCTAGTAGCTGTTTCTGAGTCATTAAATCTCCCATTAACTTACATTACATTAAATGCATTGATACATGTGTCATTTCGTTAAACATTTTCTTCAGTGGCAGTCATAAAAGTGTTAAAAATAACTGAAAAAAAATTATAATAGACTGCTGTGGTGCCCCACTTCTATATTCACCAAATCTGCACTGTAGTCACTCCTTTTTTAATGTGTTCATGTATACAGTGTGTACAAGATAATGCTTTCTAAACATTTAATTTGAATTAATTGGAATTTGTATTGCTTTTTTAAGTAAGTCTGGCCTTTCCATGGTTGAAATAAGAAATTCTTGCAGTAGTCAATACAATCTAGGAAACACATTTAGCATGTTAAGCAGTTCCTCTAGGAGAAATCAAGCAAGCTCAGCAACAGCAAAAGATTAAAGACAATGTCTTAAAATGTTTAATATTTTTTTAAAAGTATGTCTACAGTAAAATAATTTGTTTCTGGCAGATGATAAAAATGCAATACACATATTGCTAATACAGTTGAAATAGTACTGCTCAAAATATCAACAGATTACTGTTATAATTTTAGAAAAAAATATAGCCAATACAGTAAGGCAAATGAGCTTGAGGAATTAAAAAAGCCACAAAGGAAGTTACTGTCCATCCCTCTAAGCCTTTCTGTGTCCCTCTGTTTGCAAATGGAAAGTAAATTACCTATTTAGTTTTTTTAATCAACATAAAGTTCCTCTTGCATAAAATTGCACTGCCATACTATTCAATTAATAGTTACAGAGGCTGCAGTTTCAGCTGCTTGTAACAGTCCTTTTTTATGTTGGCTGCCATGGAACCAATGATCTGAATTATTAATGCCTAGTTTAAGCATTGTAAGACTTTCGTAACTGAGGAAGTTTGACATTAACACTTTTTAAATCTTAAGAACTCTAATATTTTAAATGGATTGTTTCAAAAGGATTTGACAAAAGGGTTACAGTGGGTTTTTTTAACTATAAATATTACACATAAAATATTTTTTAAATGAGTATTCAATGTGCACATGCAAGAAATACTAGATTAAGTACTGTCAAACTGGAATGAGTGCAATATAAATAGATTGAAATAATTATAAAGAATGAGAAGGCATCACATTATCTAATTTATTTTTAAACTTTTTAACATTCTAGGAAATAAAAGAACTTTCACCCATTGATAAATACTCTTTTAAAAAAAAAGATAGAAAGGAATGGAGAGTGGCTGAATTTCACTCTAGTGGACTGTTGCAAACTCAGATGTCACTCTTTGATAAATATAATCCATTCTGAAAAGCAACTTTTTTTACTAGGGATGAATTTACCAAGAAAATAATGTCAGTGACAAAAATGCATATTGACTTTATTGCGTTTGGAGTAGGAATAAAAGTTGTGCCCGCAAAAAGTCACATGCATAAGAAAAAATGTTGTGCATAGAAACATTCCTATTGACCTCACTGCGTTTCAAATTTTTTTTGCAGTTTGGCAAAGTTTTCAACAGATTTGTTCATCACTAGTAAGGTGCATATTGCAGCAAGTAATTCCTGTCCTTACCACCTGGCATTGGGAAGGCAGTAAGGTTATGGCTTCACTTCAACCTCAGTGGCATACACATTAGGGCTTGGATAGGAGACAGGTCTCCACCACTCAACCCTTATGAATACAGCACTACTAAATATGAAATAGAGCACATAGTGCTGTGGCAATTCTTTCAACAAGGACAGCAGCATGTGTCCATTTTTGTGCACTGCCTTCCTGATTGTAAATGCCCCCTTTTTTCTATCGATATTGTGAATGCAATTACAGATAACAATGAACAAAATTGGCATGGTTAACTTAAATGCATTAGAATCAAGAAGAATTACATTGTGGTAATTCTGTGTTACAACGATTCTACAACTATAGCTATTTGTCATGTTGCCAGTTCCTTAAAAATAAGGCTACCAGACAGCATGTAAAATAGACAGAGGACCACTCTGGTCCCACTGATTGATGTGGAAAGCAAGGGGCAGAGAATAATGACGTCTGCTTTTTTTTGAGTAACAAAAAGTTTTTTTACTGTTAAAACAGAAAGCATGGTAAAATTCTAGAATAAAAACCACACATTTTGCCATTAAACCCTACGCGGCAAAAAATGGATGTTCAATCCTAATTATCAAGAAATCCAAAAGTTTGAATTTTTTCTTAATGTGGGTCAGTAATGCTGGAATATCTCATAGAATGTCATCTTTATAAACTGTCTATAAATTGTCTTTTTTTTCAATCCACATTAACTCATTATTCTGGTATATTACTTTATGTGTAGTTATTAGTTTATATCATTAATGCAGTATTGTATTTTTCCAAAAACTTAACTAGCATTTTAACAAATTCCCATTTAATGTACTTGTGTTGAATTAATGTATAATATTATATCATATAAATGTTTTCTTAGCTACTGCATTTTTATGTTCTAAACAATTTTCCTATACCTCTTATTATACAAAGGACATTCATAAACTGCATCTCACAGTCATTTTACAACACATACAGAATTCTATAAATTAGCATTTTACATATATTGTATTTCCTGGGTTTCTGTTCTGAATGCATATCATATGCATTGTATTTGTATAGTTGGAAGCACTTTACTGATGTAAACACCTAATATTTCGTATATAGAAAATTGCAAATGAAGAACAAACCATTCAGCCTGTACAGAAAACACACACATAGGACATTCATATGAAATAAAACTGTGCCGATAAAACTGTTATACTTCATATTACATATGTATCAAGGATTAGGTAGGGGGCACTGTAGGGTTAAAGGAGAGGATCTGGAAAGCAGGAGAGAATCTGGAAAGCAGGAGAGGATCTGGAAAGCAGGAGAGGACTGGAGAGCAGGAGGGGTAGGTACAAGGCAGAACCGGAAACAGAAATCAGGAACAGGCAAAGCAAGGTCAGTTCAAGGTAAAGTCAGGGAAAGGTACAAGGTAGAACAGGAAACAAAAATAGGCAAGGCAGGGGTCAGGTCAAGGTCAAAGCTGAGAAGGTGCAAGGTAGGATAAAGGCAAGACAAGGCAGGGAAGGACAAGGCAGATCAGGGCAAGAAACAGGGCTAGAGCAGGAACAACCTAGCTACGGGCGTTGCCACAGTACTGTGGTGGTCAATATAATGCTCCGGCAAGGAGTGCTTTGAGGGCTGGCCTTAAATAGGGCAAAGTCATCCCTGATTGGCTGACTGCAACCAATCAGGTTGCTGCTGGGCTGGGGCTGCAAAGGCCAGGTAACATATAGTGAGCAACCATACAGGCTGCTCACCTGGCCCAATGATTAAGACATTAAGGCTACAGCATACAAACACGGGAGGGTAAATATTTTGCCACCCTTTTTTTAGATACAGGAGGTTGGACCTGATTTTCAGTTAGGAATTGTGTCCCATTCCAGTTTAAAGCATTTCCCTAGCAGTACAATTACTGGTCTTGTGTGTCAGGCTTCCATGGTTTTTGAAAGTAGAAGTCACCACATGTTCTGTCTCTTGGATCTGTTCTAGCTGAAGGACCTGTGGCAAAGGTAGGACTCAGATGATGAATTAAGTGCAATGAAACATTTTTTATAGTTCACTCTAGCAATTACAAGAGTAGTTATAATAGCAGCCAAAGGATCCAACACGAAGAGTTTATACCCGGCCATTTCACCCACCAGTATAGGGACTCAGTAATAGGAGATTCCTGGAGTAAGTGACCACTCTGACCATTGGGTAGTATTGTGCACTAATTCACCAATCTGTGAGTACTACCTCTGGGGTGTTGTGAACACTTCAGCTGAAAGAATAAGAGTACCAAACAAGGGATAATCAATTTTGAAACATATAGAATTGAAATGATTGATGCTGGTACCATCTAAGCAGGACAGAGAGATTGCTTGTGATCTAGTCAATAAACATTTAATATTTTGTTTTTACAGTCACTGGCATCCAAGTTATTTGAAAGACCAAGTTCAGAGTTTCCCACACAATTGTTTTTTATTTTATTTCTAAAGAAGTGGCCCTTTCAGCACCATACTTTTTATTGCCATTAAAGAGTGTTTGCATACATATTTAATCCTACAAGTGAAATTGTTGCATAGATCATCAGTATGGAACGTGGATAAGTCACATTAAGGGGGCATTCACTAAAACTTGACTTTTTTTTTCTATATTCAAAAAATTAGATCAAACTCCCAAACCAAAATCCCTTTCATTTACAAATAAATCAGTAGGTGCGGGTAAAAGCTGCAACAAAATTGTGAACCATTTCAAATCATGTGACTTTTTCTAATTGTTTCCTAGAAAACGCTAGACTTTTCTAATTGTCACCACAACAACTCAAATTTATTGGATTATCAAATGAAAACCAGCATCAAACAGCCCAAAACCATGAAGAATCAGGAAGGCACAAAACATGTTATAAAGGGTAAAGGGACCATCTGCCACTTCTACATGATTTTTTTAGTTATTAGCTGGAGTAGTCTCAGAATGTTAGCAGTGTTGGAGCATAATAAATCTAGAAAAATAGTTTTTTAATTCCTCTAAAATGTGAGTTTTCCCCTTTAAAACTTGACCAGAAAAAACTGAGGTTTAATAAATATGCCCCTAAATGTGTCCATCACATTTCAGAATTGTTAGAACATTGGAACTGATAACGTTTGTAGTATTACTGTACTACCCACATATACAGTATGGCATAATGGAAAGAAGGAAAAATATTTTTTCTTGGGATGCTACCTACTGTATATCACAACAGAAGGGGGTAAACTAAACCGAGCCTGCAAAATGAAGACAGCCCTAAACACATTTGAAAAAATGATGAGGATGACTATATATACTAGGCAAATATGCTGCACACTTCAATTAGTCTGAGACCATATGTTGACAGCACAAATTAGTAATACTGTATTACGCATTCAAAACATTTAAAAGACTTGTGGATTTTTTAAAAGCAAAGTAAGCTCTGCAGTTTCCTCCATTCATTAGATGTTTATTTTTTCTTCATCTCAATATGTTAGCACTGTCAGCACTCAAGAGACAATTCACCAGATGAACCACCTTTTCAAAGAGAATAGTTTTTAGTGGAACACATCCCAACTGGGATATTATATAAATGAATAGAAATACACTGTCCCTAACAAATAGTTTTACATAAAATATAAAAATGTATATTTCAAAATGATATTGGTATTATTATGAAAATAAAAAATATATATCTGAAGCATGAATTATTGCAAAGACTGACATGCTGAGGAGAGTGTAAGAGGGTGCTCAGTGAATGAAGCTATTATTCCTAGGCCATCAACTGATTTACTGCTGTAATTGAAATGACTGCTCTGTATATATTCAAAAAACAGAAAGAAATCATCAATGCTTTATCTAACCCATGATGTGGTATTGACCAGATCCCAGAAGCACCCTTGTACCAACACTTGGTCTAACGAGAGGCCTTGACATGGCATGCAAGCTTACATATTTTGGCCAAAGTGTGGTAAGAACACCTCTTTTTTCATAAGAATTATTTTTAAGGAAAACTGTACACTGGCAATTTTTCTCTTTATGTAGAAAATATTGGCTTTTTGCTGCTGGTTAATGCCACAGCGTGTTTTAGACTGAACACTGACTGTTTCTTTCTGTGTTTCAAAATTTTGATTATAACTGCCATACAACCT
The DNA here is from genome assembly GCA_024363595.1 of Xenopus borealis. NCBI lineage: Eukaryota > Metazoa > Chordata > Amphibia > Anura > Pipidae > Xenopus > Xenopus borealis. Next base: position 109,105,325 of record CM044432.1, read on the forward strand.
TTGAAACAGGGAATGATTTACAGGTGTATGTTAATGGGCAAGGGCTTAAAAGCTCCCTGCTTTCTTACTAGAGCTTCTGAGCAACACAATGAGGCAGCAACTGGTTCACCCAAAAGACCCAACCCCAAAGCACTAGAGTAACATTGTGTATGCAGTGCAGTGAGGAGTGCTCTGATTTGTTTGTGGGAGACACCCACCAGTGTATAGGGTACAGCTCAAAAGAGTCAGCTCCTCTGCTCAGGACTCAGATGTATACCTACATCTAAAAGAAAAAGGACACAAGTTTGAAGACTGCCAAATCCAGACTTTAGACTTGGAGAGAGACTGGTTCCAAAGAGGTGTTTAAGAAGCTGTACAAAAACTGAAAAACACAGTTTGTAAAGAGGCGCCTCAAAGCTCCAATCATGCTAATACAATCAACACCTAACTTCATGACAACCTTGCGGATTATGATAAATGGATTATGCTGATTGAAGCAAAATTCTAGAGGATGTATTCCCGAAAAAAATATAGTTTACAAGTCATTCTGAATTGAGAAAAACAGTTGGATGACTGATGACGTCTTCAAGAAAAAACACAGAAAGCCCATTTGACTTATTGTACAGATTTACCATGACCTGGAAGAATGAGGATCTTCACAAACAAAATGTAGGTAAAAAACTTCTTATAGTCATCCAAGTTTTCTGAACCTCAAACAGAGTAGGAAGTCTTCACAGGTTAAGATAAAACACTCTGGAGAATCAATGCCATCAAACAAGTGTTCTTTTATTGTATGCACAACATGTTTCGGACCATATAGGCCCTTCCTCAGGTGCTATTGAACACTATATATGATCTTCACAAACATATATATTTATATATATATATATATATATATATATATATATATATATATATATATATCAATAGTAAGAGAACAGTATCTAAAAATACAGGATAAGGATGATGTTATCCTGGCCACATTTGATGTGTCCACCTTGTGCACATCTATAACTCACAATGAGGGTTTTAAAGCCTGTGAATAGTTATTACGAGGTAGTGGACAGTATCAGGATGCACAAATCAATTTTTTTCTTGAGGCACTTGAAATCATTTTGAGGATGAATTACTTTGTTTTTCAGGAAGTATTTTATCTACAGTTATGTGGAACCATGATGGGATCTAATGTCGCTCCATCATATGCCAATACCTTTATGATTTGGCTTGAAGAGCTCTTTGTACATCGGGATGATCTCTACCGGGAACACTGTGTGGCCTGGCAGAGATACATCAACGATGTCTCTGTTGTATAGCGGGGTGACATGGGCTCCCTATTGTGGTTCCATGATAGACTCAATGGATTTCAGTGGAGTATCTAGATCTATAGTACAAAAGGAAGATATACAAAGTAATACATTTTTAGGTACTAAAAATATAGGCATGTATCTGTGTTTAAATTGCACACAATGTAAACATGTAATGAAAGGAAAAACCTTTGTGCATCCAGATACAAGGGAGTCAATTGTAATTAGGGGCTATCACACCTGTTTGTCCCAATTTGTGATATATGTAATTGTATGCCCTTGTTGTAAGTTATATGTTGGAGAAACTATTCAGAATGTGAAGTCACACATCTCACAACACAAGTCCACTATAAAATCTGGAAATATGGCATTACCACTGTCTAGACACTTTATAGAACAGGGCCACACTGTTGATCAGTTACATTTATGGTGCTGGATACAGTACCTTCCTTAAACGGAGGAGGCCACCGGGTATTGAAATTAAAGCAGAGGGAATTATGGTGGATTAACAAATTAAATTTTCTTCATCCACATGGTCTCAACAAAGACTATAATCTGCACCTGTTCCTATAAAATAACTGTGTTTAAACTTAGCAATGTAAAAGTATGTATAGGATTATCCGCATTCTATTTTATTCAGATTGCTGGGTGGAATCCCTGCGCAGTTTGTAGGAAACTACATCATGTCACTTCTAGTGATGGGCGAATGTATTCGCCAGGGGCAAATTCGCTGCGAATTCCCGCGAATATCTGCTGGTGAATAAATTCGCGAAACACCATCGAAAATGCGCCTGGCAAAAATTCTCTAATTTTTCGGCAAAGCGAAACTGGGTAGATTCGCCCATCACTAGTCACTTCCTTGATTGGACTATAAATAACTTTATGGAAGTTGACCATGCTTTACACCATTGTTACACATGGCTTGCAAAAGAGCCTTTATGGCTCAAAACGTCGCTGTTACAAATGTGTATATTTATGGTGATGTAACCTTTTTACTATTTCATACAAGTTTTTGAGCATTTATGGTGAGTGTTGTCCATCTTTCACATTATATATATATATTTATATTTATATACATATATGAAGAAAAACATGATGGATAAAAATAAAGAAATAAAAAGAACATTAAAAAGTTACCCTTAGTAATCCGTTAATGTTTGATGATTTTGATAGCAAGTGTGTTTCGGAAACGAGTAGCCAGAGAATGAGAAAAATTATATAAAGATATTGTTATATACATCCATATTTTTTTGTTTCAAGTAAGTCAAATTTATTAAAAAAATAAGTTGGTCAAATCTGTTAATGGTTTCAAAAAAGGCTGAGGATTGTTTTAATAAATGGAAAGTGAAATTTTGTTTTTAAACAGCCAGAATAAAATTATCTAAAGGGGATTAAAAACTCTTAAGGACTGTAATTATGCATATGAATACTGACTGAAAGTATGAAAAATCTAAAAAAAATCATTAATTGCAGAAGGGCATAAAGACCATTTTGACAATTATACATACCTCACTGACATAACAGCTATACTCCATATGACATTTTATTTACATATGCCAAAGATTCTTTACTCTAGATTTACATTGATATTATTAAAAAAACAGAAGATTGTGGTATCACATAACAAAGCATGAAACACAGTGCTATGTTCACATACTGTATGTTCGGTTGAAGCCCTACTATAGAAGAGTCACAGACGGTTACAAATAACATGTCCTGAACCATATTGCTATAACTACCAATAAATAATTAGTAATTTATAAATTTATGAATTTTTGACTGGCAAAACTTTGATGCACATATACAGTACTTATTTATAAGCTTTACTTTAGGTTTAAATCCCGGCAAAATATCTACTTCAATGTTTCCATTTTTCTTTTTCTTTCATTTCTGCTTCTTTCAGTATCTGTCCCAAGGCAATTAAAAAGCCCTTTGAAATTCATGTAATAAATTGCCTATCTCTCATCTGCAGGGAGGATTACTAAAACATGGATTTGCCAGTATGCATTTCCACAAACACTGTATTTTAATACAACTATACATCCACTGAGTTAATTAAAACTCTATCTAAATCCTTCCTGAATCACCTTGTGTCAGCCTTCTTAGTGCAATATTCTACTTGTAATTAATTCTCTCGTCAAAACTAGCAACAGTCATATTATTGGCTACAGACTCACACAGGAGATTAATGAAATGGAATAAAACAAATGAAGCTGTAATTTGAGGGGACAAGGGAAACAACCTCACTGAGGACGAGAACTGCCAAAGAAAACAGACTTCCTGTGCTCTGACAGTAAACATCAATCAATATTATGCCAACAATAACATCTCAACTGGCATCATTAAATGACAAGAATCCAACGAGACAACACTTATTAACAAAGAATAGAAATCAAGTTCATTACTAAGTGATGCAATCAATCTATAGACAAGAGTGAAAATGAGAGGTCAAAGTTTTTCAAAATACATTTTATAATCTTTTTTAACCAAAAATTGCTTTATTAAACACATCACATATTTAAATATGTACAATGCAATAGGACACATTATAGCAGGTTTGTGCATCAACATTCTGGGTGCATTAGTGTCTTAGTGATTAATAAGCATATAATCATGTTTAAAATAAAGAAAAAGAAAAAAGACAATATAATGAAATTGAATGTATGCTCTCTAAAGTTGTGGAAGTCAATTTACATAGACCAATAGGGTTTTTCTTGCTTATAATGATTTGATTGAAGTCCCATTTTAGTGTTGGGCCAGGGGGAAGTGTTCAGACTGGTTTTCGTTAGGTGTTCTTGATTTTTATCCTAAACTGCTGCCATGGTGACCATATGATATTGTGTGCCTCTCTTTTGTTTGCCATCTCCTCCATTTTTTCGTTTATGGAAATTAGAGCGAATAAGTACTTTAGAGAGTAAATAGTGTGTAGTTTCCATTTTCTAGATATAATCGCTGCTGTAAATATTTGGAAGAGTAATTTCCTGATGAGATGAATTTATGAGGGCGGTAGCGCATTAAGTAGAGCTACTTGTGGCTCAAATGGCAACGACCAGTTCAGCTCAGTTTGCAGGAATGTAGATATGGATTTCCAGAATCTCTTCACTTGATGGCATTCCTACCACATATGATGCAGGGTGTCTGGGGTTTCACATCCTCTCCAGCATTTGTTATCATATTTAGAGTTGATGCTGTGTATTTTTGCAGATGTGAGGTGCCATCGGAACACCACTTTTTTATTTATTTCTATTTGTTTGGTGCATCTTGATTTTTTGCCATTGTTGGGGCGTAAAATGGGTGTTTAGATCCTGTTCCCACCTCATTTGATAGAGGAATTTGAGGTCTGGGTCTTTCTGCATAAGCAATTTATAACAGTCCGACAGCACTCCTTTCCCATATATGCTGTTTCTACAGAGTGTAGATCTTCTGATGGTTTTGTAGTTCTGAATATGAGTTTGTAAAAGGTGGGTAAATTGTAGCAATGGGTACCTTGCTTTGATTGACAATTGGTATTTTCTTTGGAGATCATCAAAGTGTCTCCATGTGTTAGTGTGAAATATGTTGGAAGGTCTTAAGTACGCTCATGTGAGGCAGTGAAGTTTTCGGATTTGTGATGGTCATGATAATATCGTCTGCAAAAAGCTCAATCTTGTGGTTGTCCCTTGCTGCTTGTATTCCTTCTATTTCTGGGTGTGGGTGAAGTTTCTCTGCGAGTGGTTCTACAGCTAAAGCAAATATAAGGGGTGACAGAGGGCACCCCTGCCTTGTTCCGTTGGTTATATTAAAGGCACTCTACAGGGCCCCAGGGATTCTTACTTTTGCTGATGGCTTAGTGTACAATAATGATATAGCTTTCAGAAAGTTGCACTGCATGCCAACTTTTTCTAAGACTTTTTGCATATATGCCCAGTTCACCCTGTTGAATGCCTTTTCTGCTTCCAGGGATAAGGCTAAGAGAGCAGATGCCTCTTTACCAGCAATCTGAATTAAATTTAGTAGTTTTCTAGTATTATCTGGGGCCTGTCTATTTAGTATAAATCCAACTTGGTCATTCTTTATTATTGTTGGCAGTGTCGGGGCTAATCTTAGTGCCAGGATCTTGGCATACATTTTTATATCAGTATTTAAAAGTCTAATAGGTCTTCTTCTTCATTGAATGGGTCATTGAGGGCCTCTAGCTGCTGTTTAGTTAGAGTGGGTAAATGGATTGTATCTAAAAAACTTTCAATCTCCCCATGTGTGGGGTTATGTTCTTGGGTCTTCTGAGTTAGATTATAGAGCTCTGTGTAATAATTTGCAAAAGAGTCAGCTATTTCTTTTGGGTTTGTGAGTAGGTTCCCTTTATTAATAATAGATTTAATCCTGGTTTGGGCTTGTACATTTTTAAGCCTATACGCTAACATTTTGTTTGCTTTGTTTCCTTTTGTGTAGTATTTTAGTTTTAACAGTTTCATCCTATATTCCGTTTTAGCTAGCTGTATGTTGATGAGTTGTTGATAATTTTAAAGGGGTGATTCATATGATGTAGAGAGTGGTATTCTGAGGCAATTTTTAATTGGTTTACATGTTTAATTATTTGTAGCTTTGTACCTGTATTTAGCGTTTTATTCAGCAACTTTCCAGTTTGCAGTATCAGCCATCTGGTTGCTGGGCTTCAAATTATTATGCATTGATTTGAATAATAGCCTGGAATATGAATAGGAGATGCCTGTATAGAAAGTTGAGTAGTGACAAAGGTGACCATTTCTGCCTTCTGTTTGGACAAAAAGGGCAAGTGAGTTGCATTGCCTGTCTTTTCCTGTGCCATGCTTGCACTAAGCATGAGTGCTCTTATCTCCTTCTTCCAAGTGAATTTTTGCAGTGCATTTCCAAAACAAATTCACATAAAACTTTCCCACAGATGCCTTTTTTTCTCACCCATATTTGGCCTAAATGTAAAACATTTTAAAAACATTTTGAAAAGATTTAAAAGATTACAAGTACATTTAGTAGGAAATGGGGCAAAATTCTAACTAGTTTTACATTGAGAATTTCTAGTTTTTTTGAGCTTGTAAACTCATAAATTAAATGTTTTCAAAATGTTTCATGATTGTATTCAAATAAGGGGTTTTTATTCAGATTTTTCAATAAATAGAAAGACATTCAAGTTTTTTTTATTAAAAGTAGAAAGAAACTATTTTGTTTCCAAAGTGGGCTGCATCAATAAATGCAACAGACTAATCACTAATGAATCACAACTAATGGCAAATGTCAGAAGTGACACCATCTCTAATACAAAAATCGTAGCATGTGGCTACAGATAAATAGGTATGAGCAGATTTTTTCACTGAGTTTCACCATGGAAAAGACAGCCCTAGACTCCAATAGGAGAAAACATGTTGCATTTAAAAAAAAAATGACGTGTAAAAAAAAAAGATTCATTGCGCAGTGGGAATTGAAGTAGGAAACTGCTGATGCCAACAATCTAGTAAAAACTGATATAGCATATAATTTTTTTAATTATTTTTTTATTAATATAAATTGCAAAATTACTTATTTGGGAAAACACTTGATTTGGGAGGTTGCAAAGGAAGAGTTTCCTTTTCAAAGTACAAAAGTAATAAAAATGTCAGTGCTCATTTCATTAATTTAAGGCAAATTGAAAAAAAATAACTACTGACAGAAAGAGACTGAAAAGTGAGAAAACAAATGAGGCTACAGAGCCCTTGTTTGTTGTAGATGCCCCATTAAGCCAATGCACATTATATTAATCTAAATATTTGGCTAAAAAAGAGATATAATGGTTGCTAATAATCTTATAAGTATGATCATCAAAGCTTAGCTTTTTTAAAAGTAAAACATTTTTCTTGATCTTACCCTTGTTATTAGCTTTTGCTTTTATATGCTGAGAACCTGCAAAATTGCCTTGAGATTGTGGTTCTACAAGGAAATTACATTTTACAGTTTACAGACCTACTTTATCTCCTCATGATGGTTGTTCAAGTTGAGAGTTCTACTTCACAACTGATTTTAGAGTCAATTAATTCTTTTTAATTTTAATCTAGGGATCAATTAACAGGTTGATGAAAGAGGCATTAAAGGCTCATTCTTGTTGTTGATGTGCTGACAAAATCCTGTTTTGTTTAGAGGGATGCTGTAAAAGATAAATATCTAAATACATTCTTAGTGATGATGTTTTTTAGGTAACAATTAGTAATGGGTGAAATTTGCTGCAAATTTCTGCATTTCACCCCAGGCAAAAAAATTTGCGAAACTGAAGCGAAAATGTATCCAATTTTGATGCTGGTGACAATTTAACGCATTTGGATAAAATAGGCATTGTGTTCAACAATTTTTTTTGCCATTTTGCAAATTTCGCAGGAAATCTGAGACATCATCAATTATTTTGCTGAACATGCATTTAAATATATATGCACTGCATGCAAAAAAGAAACTTTTAAAATTGTTCTTTCTTTCTTTCTCTTTTTCTCTCTCCTATATTTGGTATGATAGGTGAAACAATAGAGCAGATAGAGCATTGCTGATTCAGGGTTATTTCTCTGAATTGCACACTGCAAATGCTTAAATGTTTAAAACCTTAGTTCAACAAAATATCCAGTAAGTCATTTTTTTGCATTTTGTTTCTCTTTTGTTAAACTGGATGCAATTGGCAAACACTAAGGAGCACATTTACTAAAGATCGAAGTAAAAATTCAAATAAAATTCAAGTTTTTAAAATTTGAATTTCTAAGTAATTTTGGGCTACTTCAACTATCGAATAGCCCAAAATTCGATTCAAATTGAAATAATTTGAAAATTCTAATTTCTAAGTACTTTCCCTTTACAAATAATTTGACTTAAAGCTTAAAGCTGACGAATTTTAATTTTAGCCTATGGGAGACCACATAGAACCTGTCCTGAAAAAATCTTCCAAGAATTTGAAGGATTTTGCGGATAATAATTTGTTTGAAACAAACGATTCAAAGATTTTTTATTCAATCAAAAAAGGACCTATGCAAACAAAATTGGTCTTTATCCCTTTAAAAAACTTTGAGGGTTGAATTTCAAAGTTTCTTCCCAAGGGACAGATTTATCAAGGGTCAAATAAAAACAAATCTAATTTTTAAATTCAAATTTCAAGCTAATTTTAGTGTACTTCGACTATGGAATAGTCCAAATTCAGTTTTAAAAAACTCCCATCATCTCGAAATTCGACCCTTAATAAATCTGCCCCTAAATACAGGTATGGAATGTATCATTCAAAACAGCTGTATTTAGGATAAGAGATTATTGTGTTAATGATATGGTACAACTTTTAAAGGAGAACTAAAGCTTATCTATTGAAGGAGTCTAGAAATGTTGTTTATTATGTTTTGGGCTACTGTACCAGCCCAAGACAACCACGGTCCATTAGCAGTAAAGAACTGTGCCTCCAAAGATGCCCCAGTAGCTCCCCATCTTCTTTTCTGCTGATTCACCACACATGTTCTTTGCTTCTGTCACTTACTGAACTTAGGGACCGACTCCCAATATACAGTTCACAGAGTATAAATATAAAGCTTATTAGTAATTAATACAGACAATAACTACATGGCAGCACAGTAAGCATAATCAGCCTTGTAGCATTAGCTTATATTACAGATCTCATTTTCTGTTAGATAATTTACAATGACTCCTAAGCTTAGTGTCGCAGATACTTTCCACCCCCTGTGACAAGTTTGAAGTCCTGGATCTTTGCTGCTATTGAGAATCTGAATCTTTAGGCTGGTACCACAAGGACAGTACATAAAATATGGCATTTTTAACCATTCATTTTTAGTGTTTAGTTTGAATTTAAGTAAATATTTAGTATGCTATGGGATGTAACTTTTCAATTGGTCCTCATTATTCTTTTTTCTTACTATTTGCCTTTTTCTTCTGACATTTTCCAGCTTTCAAATGGGGATCACTGCCCCCATCTAGAAAAACTATAAGGTCCCATAGAAAGTCAGTATTTAGTGGGCTGGGGGGGGCTGTTTGGCCTCTATGTGGGATGATTGGGCCTCTGTGTACCTGTAATGCCAGGGCCTATTTCAATTCTCAGTCTGGACCTGTTGCTGGGTTAATTTGGACCCTAGGAATTAGATTGCTAAAATTACAACTGTAGAGCTGATGAATGAAAAGCTAAATAACTCAACAATCAAAAATAATAAATTGAATCCAAATGCACATTGTCTCAGCATTATTTGTTTTGGAAGTAGGCGTCTGTTTTTCACCGGCGTTGAAAAACTGCCACCAAAACCAGATGCCGGGGAATTTTTGCCAGACAAATTTTTCCTGGGGTTTCGCAAATCGTGGGAATTTGTGCAAATTAACCCCAGGCGAATAAATTCACCCATCACTACTGTAGTTAACTCAGTAGTGAAAAACCCCTTTAATTGAAGCACCACACCTAAAAATCAAACATATTTAACCACTAAGAAAACTAAATACTATTATTGACCTGTCAACATGGGTTTTATTGGATTAGTTAACATAATTTAAATATCATCTTATTATGAATGAGCAAAGGAAAATAATAAAAAAAAACAGGCAATAATGAAGAAATGATTTTAAGAAGAAAATATGGTGAGAATGGCATTGCTGTGTTTTGAAAGTTTGGTGCATAACAGATTACACTATTACCTGGATAAATTGTTGCACTGTTTAACAGCAATGTATTGGTTGTTATTGAGCTGTATATTGTTTCACCTTATTAATAGTGATGGGCGAATTTATTCGCCAGGGGCGAATTAGCGGCGTATTCCCGCGGGAATCGTCAGAGAAATTTCGGTTAGGGAAATTTCGCTGGGAAAACGAGCCGTGCATCGTTTTTGACGCAACGCATCGAAAACGACGCGCGCCGAAAACGACGCGACGCGTGAAGACGACGCGACGCACGTTGGAAACGACGCAAAATGCCAAAGTTGGTGCGACGCACGACGCGCGTCAAAGGCGTCCCGCGACTCGTTTTGCGAATGTTTCTCTGGAAATTCTCGAATTTTTAGGCGAAGCGAATCTCGGGAGATTCGCCCATCACTACTTATTAAGTGATGATAATTGAGGATTCATTACATTTACTTCAATGCTGAAACATGTATTTGATATCAGGTGATGACTGTATGTATAGGAGACAGAGATGGGGGGTACAAAGAGCAGGATAAAATCTTTTTGGAGCTGCCCTGGGAAAATTCTGAAAAAAAATAAACATTTTATGCTGCACAGCTAAAGCTTTAATGTTTACTATAACACCTTCTTCTTTCTTCATTCTTAATTTCTGGTGGACTGGCCTTATCGATTGCTTGAAAATTATTAAAATATTTCAACCTTTATTCATTAGATAGGTGTTTGAAAGAAAAAAAACGCTGGCGTCATTTACTGTTTTTAGGGTGATAGTCTGAAAAATAGCGTAATTTTTTTGGGGGGTTACCCTCTTTTCCCCCTACATTTCCTAACATATGGCAACTCAGCTATACAGTGGGCACATGTATAGGGCAACTTTATTTTAATTATTAAAGGTTTCTTGGGCTTGTGTAGTGTAATGTAGTGGCTGTAACACATACTTCTATATAGTTTTAGAAACTTAAAAAATGATAAAAAATATCTTTTTGAAATGTTTATATTTTTAAATTACTTGCTTGCTTTTTAGTTGCAACCTCAGCCTTTACCCATTTAAAAAATCTCAAGAGAAAATATAAGATAATAAGCTGCCCTGTATAGCCCTTCAATAGCATCATCTATATATATATACAGTACTGTATATATATATATATATATATATATATATATATATATATATATATTAGTGTTTTGTTAACTTTTTAAACGGCTTACAGTATATTAAAGTGACATGCAAGATCCCACTAGCCTCAGTATCTAATTATTATAAAAAATATTCTAAAAAAATTAAATCTCAGAACATTAGAAAATAATTTTATATTCAAGTTGACAAAAGTAGGGTCATACCATGGCTGGAACTAAGAGCAGAAAAGGCACATGCCTAGGGCAAACCTGGGTGAGCTAAGCAGATATATTTTAAAATGGGGTAGAAATAGAGCAAACATTTAGAATTTAGCATCTACAAATATGTGATAATTAAACACAAAGAAAAGCACACAAAAAGATCTGACTAATATAATAGTTTGTAATATTACTGTTGAATTGTAGGGTTTACTGCAAGAAGTAAGAGCTCTAATGAAGAAAAATGCTAATAGTGTTTTAAGACCTGTTAATCCCTCTTGATAGATATTTGAATACACTGCTTTATAAAACATTTTAGGTCAATCCTAACCTGATTAATTTAATCTGTCTTTAACAAAAGTAGCAAATTGTTCTTATTTCTATTAAGTCTGCTTGTCTTAGTTCATACTTACACATTTTTTTCCACAAAGATTTACTTCCCTCTACAGGTGCCAATATAGTGTAATTTCCCACATTATTTTGCATATTATTATTATTTATACATAACATGATCATGAGGCTGTTATCTAAATAGGGATTTACCAATTAATTCTAATAGTTTTCCACCAAAACGGAACTTGCTTATTCCTCTATAACTCAAAAGCAGAATGCAAAAAATATTTGGTTAGTCCCTTAGCAGTTTTTCATGAGTCAGGAAACATAGTTTGAAACAGAATATGTGTTTGCTTGAACTCCATTAACGTTCATTAAAGTTAATCAACCTAAAACAAAATTAAATGGTAATAACAATAATTGCTCCTTAGCATCACTGGGCCAATTTACTATGTTTATATTATTTTTCCCCAAATCAAATTGTTTAGTGCTAAAAAAAAGCAGGTAACCTATAAGTTGTGGGTTACATGCTTTATATATATATATATATATATATATATATATATATATATATATATAGTACACCTTTAAGCATTTTAAAATTTTGTCCCACCTACTTCTGATGATGTCACTTCTAGTTTGCAGCACTTCCTATGCTGTCCTTTGCACATCTTGCATTGAGCTTAAAGAGGGTTTCCTGTTTTTTTTTTTTTTGTAATGGCATTTAAATTCTTATGGTAACAAAGATTTCAATGTTTTTGCATTCTTACTCATCTTGGATGTTTTAATAAATATTCATGCTTTTTGAAAATGTGAATTTTCAAAAACGACACAAAGTCAAATTTTGATAAATAGGCCTCCAAATTTCCCAAGTCAGTTTATATAAATAAAATTAAACCAATGAAAAACCTGTATGCATGGTCAATAAAAACATTCTACATGCTATCACTTTTTTGGTAAGGACTCCATGCAGTTCTTGTTGCAATAACTGCAAACAGTTGAATTTTCTGTTAAAGTGGTTATTCCATGGATGTTTCAAGAAAATAGTATTGAATAGTAAGAAAGATAGAAATTGTAAAATCCTATGCTGGGCTGGGCAGCTTTAATTTGGGAACATGCAGCCCATAGCTAAGGGTTCTTTCCCAGCAGTGCAGTATGGTACTTCCAGATCTTTGCTACTGAGATGCCCTGGGACAGTAAATCATTGTTGACTGCCCATTGACAGGGAGATAATAATACAATCTTTATAGATGAGGATGTTTTCTTTTGAAAAATCAAGTGACTCTTACAATTAAAAATTGATAACTGTGAGCGAGATATGCAGGGCAATTGTACAATTTCCCTTATATTTCCTCATATAAGGTGAACAGATGTGAAAGTATAATATTCTAAAAAGGTGCCTATTTGATTAAAGGACAAGGAAACTCTAAAATAGAATAAGGCTGGAAATGCTGTATTTTGTATACTAAACATAAACATGAACTTACTTCACCACAAGCCTAATCAAACATTTGATTTGTGCTTTCAAAGTTGGCCACAGGGGGCTGTCATCTTGTAAATTTTTTTATCGTCTTTGCATGACCCTGACCCTGCACATGCTCAGTGTGATCTGGGCTGCTTAGGGATCATCATAAATGATCAACAGCACAAGTCAAATAATATCTGCCAGAAGCAGCTACAGCAAGACAATATAAGGAAAACTATACCCAAAAATATACTTGAGCATAGTTTATTTCAAATTAATGACATATTAAAGAATATTACCAACCTGGTATATATTTAAGTAAATATTGCCCTTTTACATCTCTTGCCTTGAACCACCATTTCGTGATGGTCTGTATGCTGCCTCAGAGATCACTTGACCAGAAATATTTCAACTCCAACTGTAACAGAAAGAAGTGTGGAAGCAAAAGACAGAACTCTGTCTGTTAATTGGCTCATGTGACCTAACTTTATAGTTGGTTTGGTATGTTTGTGTGCAACATTTAATCATACGATCCCAGGAGGCATTCCTTATTTTTTTAAATCGCTATTTTCTATTTATGATTACCCAATGGCACATGCTACTAAAAAAAGTGTATTATTATGAAAATGGTTTATTTACATGAAGCAGGGTTTTACATATTTTATTTGTTCTTTTATGCAATATCTTTTTATAGAGACCTTCATTGTTCAGGGGATATAGTTTTCCTTTAATAATCAGAATATGCAGACTGCACTGGGTCCTGTGTTGTCATGTAATCTAATGTGGATTTTATAGTTTTGTATTTTTTAATACAAACTTTCTACAACTCTGCAGAACCAGTGGCTGCAGCAAAATATCCTCCAAATAGAATCCTAATTTATCTGTTTAAATATAGCTCCATGATCTTTGTCCCTGCAGATGGAGTTGGAAACATTAAAGTGGATGTAAAGGCAAAAATAAAATCATTTACAAATCTCCACACAGTTGTCAACTGCTCTACAGGGAAACACAGCTGCTTGAGTTCTGCATGGCTGGGAAGTAAGGCTGGGGCTCCCCCTGCTGTTCATGAGTATGATTGTTTCCCTGCACTGCAGTTAGGGACCGTCTGACAATTCCAATTCACAAAAGTAAATGAAGGGAGAATTTCACTGAATACAGTCTGGTTTCTTAAAGAAACGGTAGACATTTTTTAATTAAAGTATATTAGAGTTATTAGATATATTAGAGTTACTTTATTTTTTATTAAAGAAAGTAAAAATGGGATTTAAATTTTTTGCCTTTCCTTGTCCTTTAAGTCAATTGTTGCTCATCAATATAACTTGTCTTCATACATCTTGGCTAATTTCTCGCCATTTTGTACTTTTTCAGCGAAGCAAAATGTGTCCGATTCGACCATCACTACTGATAACCATGTGTTCTACAAATCAGCAAAGTTCTAAAATATCCATACACATGGACTGTCTAATTTTGCAAATAAAGACATGATATCATTTGGTTCTCAGTATATTTTAATGTATTTCACAAGAATTAAGAGCGTTTACTAAGGAAAGACAGTCTGAAAAGTTCATCCCTCTGCTTAATTTGACACATACAGTCAGTCCCGTTGACTAGGAGTGCCCATACTTTATTAATGTGAGGTCTACTTTTAGGGTTAGATTTACTAATGGTCGAATTTCGAAGTGAAAAATCTTTCAAATTTGACCATTTGACCATCTAATTCTTTTAAGGCTATATTCAATCGAAAATGGACCTATTTCAATTGAATAGGTCTGTTTTTGATCGAATAAAAATAGTTTGAATCATTCGAAAGCATTGATCGATTCAAACGATTCGAACGATTTTAACAAAATCCTTCGATTTCTCAGAACATTTTCAGGATAACTTCTAGGAGGTCCCCCATAGGCTAAAATGGCAATTTGGCAGCTTTAAGCTGGCAAATAGTCAAAGTCGAAAGATTTTTAAAGGGCCAGTATTCGAAATTCAAATTTTTTAATTTTTTCACTTCAAATTCGATAGTCGAAGTACCCCAAAATTACTTAAAAATTTCAATTTTATATGACTATTTTCTTCTACCCTTAATAAATCTGCCCCTTAGTAATGTTGTCCCTTTAGGATCTACATACATAAAACCATTAACATTCTGTCCATGGAAAATATGACTTAAACATTAAATTGATTTATGAAAGAATATATATTGCTATATTTAATTTAGGAGTGGCACTGCATAGTCAGATTTGTGGCAGATTACTATAAAACCCCCACACCAGTAGACTATACCTGTATATTACTTTATAAAATAGAATTTAATAGTAAATTGAACAGCCTCTGCTGCTCAACAGTAGAAAGGCCTGCAAACATAGGTTTCACATCTGTTTATATGGTGCACTAGAGATTTATTTTCTTGTCTGTTTTCTTTTTTCCTCCTTTCACAGCAAAACTGCTTGAAGAAAGACTAATAGCTGAAATACCTTTTATACATCACTTGCAGTAGTAAGGTGTTCTAAGGTAAAGACATTTCTGGATAAAGATGACTGAAATGAAAACATCTCCATGTGTTCCACAAAAACAATCTGGACATTGTTTTGTATAACAAAAAAGAAGCATAGAGTATGTTTTAATAGAAGTGGTCATTACAATGGAATATCTAGTCCTGGTCAATATATATCTGTGACTTAAAAACATCACCTAAAGCAATTAATGCATCTCAAAGAACACCTGATGTGTCTTACATATGTCTGCTTAACTAGTCAGTAATATCAAGTGCTTTCAGAGAACCATTAGCAACACTGAAAAGAAAGCACATGAAAGGCTATATCTATCCAAAGGCTTTTAACCACTCCATCTGCCCTCCCCCTCAAAGGAAATGGGCTTTAAAAGCACCACATAATTCCAGAGAAGTTCTCTGCCATGCATTTCTCATCCTGCCATACTTAATTTTCTGTATTCTGTAAATAGCAGTATGGACAAACTCAGGAAGCACTTAGGAGCATAGAATACATTTCTGGAAATACATTTTGTTACTTATAAAACCTTACTAAAACAAGCTTAACAGGAAATATATTCAAGTTATTTAGCAGTACTGCATGTATTATCACAAAGCACTGCTGGTTACTGGGACACAGCACTAAGGGTATAATCTGTTCCCTTTCAAAAGTATTGTTCATTGTGGTTAGCTGGGAGTGAGGCAATCAATATACAGTATTGCTTAGTTACCAAATAATAAATTGGCAATGGCAACCAAACATTCAAATCATGACACAAAAAAATATGACTTGTGTTGTAAATTAGATTAGGCACTTCTCCTATGAATGGAGTCACCCTGTGTACATAAACCTTAGTGGTAGAACGCATTTAACACATTCGTCATCATGAATGTTATGCCCCCAGCATTGTTTTATAGTTTGTTTCATTGCCTGTCATTCATTTACTGTGTGGTATGCCCTTTTATGGTAATCTCCCTCTGAGGCCACCATTCCCCTACCATGTGATCCTGTGCCATACATGGAAATGATCAGCATAGCTGCCATCTTCACAGTGTACAGAGCTAGTACATTACAATCTGCAGAAATTAGTCATGGGTTTTCATTGTTATAATGTACTAATTCTGAAAGTAGATGATGATTTGATATTAATTATATCTTACATATTTGGCTTGATTTGCTGTCTTTGTTTTTGGTCCATTTTATAGGTGTGCATTATCTTTTAGTAGTGTACTGCATGTAAATCCTGGACTACATGTAGAAGACCATCTACTGCAACAACAAGGTCATGCACTTTTACCTACTTCACTGCAAAACATGCAAGTATACTGTATGTTTGATATTTTAAGTATGCAAAGTACTACACATAGCACAATTTAAAAAAAAAAATTGAATATAATATCTTACCAAATCATTGAATAATTGTAGATGTCTACATCCCTCCCCCCACCACCACCCCAGTATACAGTATAGCGATACCTAATAAAACACATATAATGTCCATAAGCATGCAGAGTCTTTTGCTTATTCTGCTTTTATGTGATCCATTGATAAATGCAATGAAACCTCAATTGTACGTACCATGATTTTAAGGGACACATTTACTAAGTGTCAAAGTGAAAATTTCAATGAAAAATTTGGAAATTAGAATTTAGTACTGTCTCTTTAAAAAAATTGGACACTTCACCCACCTTAAAGCTGTCGAATTGCTATTTTAGCCTATGGGGGACCTCCTGGAACCTTTAAGGAGTGTTTCTGAAAGGACTTTGAAATCTTTCAAAACAAACAATGCATTTGAACGATTTGAACAATTTTTATTTGATCGAAAAAAGGACCTATTCAATCCATTTTCGATCAAAAATGCCCTTAAAAAAAGTTTGATGGTCAAATTTAGAATTTTCTTCATTCGAAATTCGACCCTTAGTAAATCTGCCCCTGTGTTTCCCTGCATTTCACATTTTATATTTGTTTATATATTATTTACAATGCTTTCCCTGATATTACATAATTTTTTCACAGATTTTACATAAACATTTTGTCCTGATGTTCCCAAAAAAAATTGTTGTTTGTCCTCTGTGAATGTTATTATTAGTCAAATAAAGTTTGATGTATGTTTTGCCATGGTTCTGTCTGTAATTAGTCAATTTCAGTTAGTCTGTACCTCATACAGTCATGCACCAATCACTTTCAGCTTTAGGTTGTGCATGAACAGTAAATGGCAGAGAGGCACATGTCCCCCATACTATAACATCAATGCTGCAAAGCAGTAAATATTGTATTTCAAAGTAAAACTGTTTTCAAAGTAAAAAAAAAATCCCAGTTTTGAAATGTTCCTGGATTTTACATAATTTTTCCTGGTCCCCTAAAAAATGTAAAATGGGGTTTCTACTGTAGTATAAAACATTCTGTACTACTACAACATAAGCTTACATACAGTGCTCTATTGTACATGCATATTCAGTAGTAAACAGATAATTTATTCATACTGTAGTTTCCTTTGCCATGTACAGTACCTTAGAACCAAAGTCTTACTTTAATAAAACAACACAAATGTATTACTTACAATTGGTTACTGGTCTTAGTCTAGAAATTAATTTTTATTTCTATTATTTTCCTCAAATTTAAGCAAAATAGACCATTGCAGTGTTCGATTCGTTTACTAGGATATTACGGCAATAGCACTATAATATTGATTTATGGGAACCATAATTACCCCATATTTTATTATTTAAGAAAAAACCCAGTTAATGGGGCACATTTACTAAGGGTCAAAGAAAATTTTCAAATCAAATTCAAATTTTTAAAATTAAAATTTCTAAGTAATTTTGGGTTACTTCAACCATCGAGTAGCCCAAAATTCTATTTGAATTGAAAAAATGTTTAAATACTGTCCCTTTAAAATGATGAATTGCCCTATTAACCTATGGGGGACCTCCTAGAGCCAGTCCCAGGTTCCAAGAATGTGAAGGATTTTGGTTGAAATCGTTGTTGTTTGAATCGAACAATGCTTTGGAACTATTCGAACGATTTTAATTCAATCAAAAATGGACCTGTCCTATCTGGTCCATTTTCGATCAAAAATGGCCCCCCAAAAAAATCTGATGGTTGAATTTTGAAGTTTTTTTCACTTTGAAATTCAACCATTAGTAAACCTGCCCCTCTGTGTTTATATCCTGGGGGGCCGCCATTAGAAATCACAGGGCCCAGTACAACAACAATTATGGGGCCCCTGGGCCCCGCCCACCCAGCCACTACCCTGGATCCTGCCCACTCCACACCACAGTTAAAAGACCACACAGACATCAGCGCTAAAAAAGGTAACCACACACACAAGTTAAAAAAACTGTGGTGCAAGGAGCCCCCATAAAAAAAATTTTCAAAAATTGGTGGACAGGGCCCCCTACAAGTTAAAAAAAATAATTGGTGACCATGGCCCCTTTACAAGCTAAAAAAAATTGGAGCCACAAAGAATATTAAAAAAAAAAAAAACAGCACCAGGCCCCCCTTGCAAGTAAAAAAAATTGGACTTCAGTGTCAGCTCCTTTCGTGACTTTTTTTCTTTTTGTCGCTTCAGGACTTCAGTGTAGGCTCCTTCGTGACTTCGGGTCTTTCCGCCTCTCCAGGACTTTGACTGTTTGGCACTTCCAAACTGCTTTTTGGGACATCGGAAGGCATCACCCCCTTCGGCACTCGTAACCGCGCATTTGAGTTTGAGGGAGAAATATATCACTTAATATATCAAACATCAATACAAAACAAGAGTTTATTCTGTAGATGCTCTATAGCTTAAAATATTAGATAGAACACATTTCCTACCTAAGGCCTATCTACAGGACTGAGATTGTAGGGGACAGGTGGGATTACTGTAAGGTGGCCAGTAAACATAAGGTTCTCGGAAAGATCTGATTACTCAAATTCATGTACATTAAAAGGGACACGATTGTTTTAAAATAGGCAGACCGTATCTTGATCAATATATTTTTAGCTACTTTCTAATAATAAATTAATGATTAAAAGAGCTACAGTATATCTTCATGTGCACAAAAGGTCTCCAGAACTAACTAACTAACTAGTACTCCAATAATAAAAAAAGTAGAAGGAAAATCAAATTTTGAAAATATTCAAATGAACTATGCCCCCATTTTTAGCTAGCTGATTCTTTAAAAACCCTCTAATAAACATTTTCCATAGCAGTGTAAAAAGAAAGAAGTTAAGAAAATGTATTGCTTAGTTTCCTATTTATAATGGAAGATTTTTTTGTCAAGAACAGTTCATACATAGAATCATTAAAGCCATTAAACCAGAAAAAAATCATAACAAAGAAACTGCTACATTTCCTGTATCCC
This sequence comes from Xenopus borealis, assembly GCA_024363595.1. NCBI lineage: Eukaryota > Metazoa > Chordata > Amphibia > Anura > Pipidae > Xenopus > Xenopus borealis. The sequence goes on from CM044432.1 coordinate 109,125,186, forward strand.
TTATTATGCACATTGACATTTTTTAAGAAGATTTTTGTTAGTAAATGCTTGAATGAAGAAATAAAACTTTTACATTTTCTTCACGTACCAAATATCTAATTTCAGTCTTGTAGTTGACCCTCCTCACATTGCATTCTCCTCAATTAACCTGGAGTTTTTTTCTCTTCTCCTGGGCCATACAATCATATTTCTCTTTAAACATAATTCTTTGTTGAAATGCAATTGATGTGCATGTTAGTGCTGGTAGGTCTTTTATCCTTTAAATAGTTAATTGTTTTTCCATAAGAACATTATTGACAGTAAGCTGAACACAATGATTGACAGTATGTGATTTAGTATTACAGCTATGATTCACAGAGAATAAACAGAGAATTGACTGTAAGTGAACAACTATGCGGCAGGTTCAAAATAATGAACTGTTAGTTTAAAACATTGTAATCTACAATTAATTTTAATGAACCACATTTACATACAACACATTCTATTCCTTTTTGAATGATTTTCAATATTTTGTCAGCATTGCTACCTTCTGCAAATAATTGCAATTTTAGTGTTATGGTAGAAAGTATTGCATTGTGAGCAACAACCGGTATTTCTGTTTATTAAATTACCTTTTTTGAAAAAAAAATGTTTCTATACAATACATATGGTTTGATGAATAAGATAAATAGATGAAACCTTGATACACTTATTTCTTATCCCTAATCCCTCATCAGGTCTTTTAAAATCAAATAAGACAAGGACAAGACAAATCCAGCTCTTAGCTGTGTCCTTCAGTGCTCTGGAATTACAGACGCCAGAATGAGATCAACCTTTTAAGTGTTCCCTAGCAGACTGTCACAAAATCTGTCAACAATTAACCAAGCATTAAATATAGGCTCAGAGGGTCTCAGAATTACGCAGGAGCTTATTAGAAAGCATCAAGTTGTACTCCTGTGTGGGTTGAGTTATAGAAGTCACGTTTCTTAGCCAGAACTCCATTACAGTGCCCATTAGAAGAATCCTGAACATGATAACTTTTGAATTATTCAGCTGCCTTAAAGCTTATCACTCAGTGTTCTCTGATTATTTAGAAGCTGTATTAGATACAGAGAAAAAAAGGTAATCTAGTCATAATTTTGATGTTACTGATATAATGTTCTCTGTATAAAAAATGTTTCTGTTAGTAGACCTGCATTATTCAGACATAAATAGGTCTTCTGAAGGGTTGAAAAATAGTGATGGTGAATCTCACCCGTTTCGCTTACAGTTATATTACACAAAGGTTAGGTCTCTCCATTAAAAAATAAATAATAGTGAAAAACATTTTAAACATTTTTTTATAAAAGTTATGGTGGTGCCCCAGTATTTTCACATGTAGATAAAAATGTTTGCATCAGCAACCACTCTCAAGAATAAAATGGTCATTTTTATATTATTCTAAATCATTTTAAAAAATGAATTATTTGCCTAAAATGGACTTAATGGGAGATGGCCGTCCATAATTCTCAGTTTTCTGGAATATGGATTTTTAAATAAGTGATCCCATACCTGTAGTACTGAAATCTTTGTCATCTGTTTACAAGTTATGGAGAGAAGAAAATGCCACCCCAGTGACTAGTGTTATCATGAAAATGCATGAAGAAGTCTTCTTTCTTGGTTTAAAAAATATTTATAGTACTGTCTTTTTCTTAAGAGATATTTTGCACTTTGAATATGAATCCAATCACTTGAGTTGAAATGACCTTCACAAATATATTGGGAGCGTTCAGGAAAGTTGCCAAAGTTAGCAGCTGTGTATAACTTGAATTTTACTGAAAAATCGAATGAACAATTTCACAAATGTACGCTAATGTTAACTAACCAGGACATATCTGCATCTGTTCAGTTTTGATCTCATGTAATACCTCTCCAGAGCAAGGTTAGTACTGCATGATGTTTCAATTTCTGCAAATATTGTCTTGATTGGAATGAAATGAAAAAAGACATGAGGGGAGACACAGTGCCTAGAAATGTTCTTAGGAAAACTGTAAATGAAAAATCACTTTGCATGGTATGAATATTTTTTCAGCAATTATAGTTTACAATTGAAAGATATGATGTATTTTTAAAAGATTCACGTATCATCACTTTGAAAAGAATGTGTTTAGTAGCACATAATGGAAGACATCAGCACATCATTTAGGAACACCTACTGCTAAACTGACTGAGAATGTGCAAGGACATTGGTCTTTAGATAATAGAGAAACAAACCAGCAAGTTTAAATATTTTGGGGTTTGATATTTAGTAACTAGCAAATTGTTTTGCAATGCTGATGCTGAAGAGTATTTTGGATACATATCATCAACAAAAGGTTTACTGAGGGGCAGATTTACTATTAGTTGCATAAAAAAATGCGAAATTCGACCATCAAAATTTTTGGGGGGGTTATTTTAAAGAAACAGCTGTTTTTAATCGAATAAAAATTGTTCGAATCGAACAATTGCATTGTTGGAATTGAACAATTTGGATGATTTTAAAACAAAAAATTTGATTTTCCAGAACTTAGAAAAATTTACAGGAAAGCTTCCAGGAGGTCCCCCGTAGACGACAATGGCAATTCGGCAGCTTTAAGGTGGCGAATAGTTGAATTCAAATTTTTTTAATGGGCAAGTACTTCGAAATTAGAAATTTTTAATTTTTTCAATTCTAATTGATTTTGGGATATTCGATAGTCTAAGTAGCCCAAAATTACTTTGAAATTTGAATTTAAAAATTTTTTATTCTATTTGAAAACTCATTTCTAAAATAAACTCAAAATTCAAACTTAAAAATTTACATTTTCAATTCGACCATTGATAAATCTGCCCCATAGTGTGGTTGTACTGACCAAACACATATTTTAGTTTCTAGCCAACATGAATAACCAAGTTTAAAAAACTCTATGATCCAATGCAGTTATCTTTAGCAACCAATTAGCAATTTATTTTGATCAATGTAATAGGTAGAAAACAAAAAATTTTAAATGATTGGTTGCTATGGTTAAGTAAACTAGTGCAGCTTCTAACTAGCCAACTTCTAAACTGATTTACACCTGGAAAGTTTAATAGACTACCTGGCATTAAAAGTTCAAACTGGGGAGTCCCAGCAGTGCAACGTGTATCATATTCATTTTATACTACTAGGTAGTAATACATAAAATTACTGTCTTAAAGACTTTTCTTTTTTTTTTATAAGCATTAAATATTGTCATCACTTGCAATAGAATAAGCAGACATAAATTGCCCCAACACTTTAAATAAATATGCCATGGTGTAACAATGTAATTACTGTAATTTGATAAGAATAAAGTCAATTTCTAGTAATTGATGGAAAAAAATACATGTGCATAAGTGTTGTAGAAACAGACAGTATAAGAAATACAGCAATGTTGGACCTATTTAACAAATCTGTACAAAATGATTTACACACAATCAATGTAAAAATATGTACTTCTAATTATGTTCATGTTATGGAGACCATTAGTGATGGGCGAATTTATTCGCCAGGGGCGAATTCGCGTTGAATTCCCGAGATTCGCCGCTGGCGAATAAATTTCGCGGATCGCCAGCGAAATTTCGCTTAGTGAAAATTTGTTGAAAAAACGAGTCACGCGTCTTTTTTGACGCGACGCATCGGAAACGATGCGCCGCGTCAAAAGCGTCCCGCGACTCGTTTAGAGAATTTTTCACCAATTCGCGAATTTCTCTGGAAATTCACGAATTTTTCGGTGAAGCGAATCTCGGGAGATTCGCCCATCACTAGAGACCATCCAATAAAAAACACTAGATGGATTTACAGTGTAAACCTTTGTACTTTTTTACATTTCCCAACCCCTATAATTTACTCCCCATAAAAGTGAAATGGAGATATTCAGGTGGTTAGAAATGTCATGCGCACAAAAAAATATTCAGGTAAAAAAATTAAAAAACATACTGTATACAGTAAAAATAGTTTACCAAATAAACTAGTGGGTTTCTCATACTGTATATATAGAATGTATATATGCATGTTTTTAACATGTTTTATAACAAATCCCAATGTGTAATTAGTGGCTAAAGCGCCATTTGTTTCCCATAATTTCCTTTCAATGATCTATGAATATATTTATAATTCAGTGTATTCCTTACCAAGTAAACAAGTACTTTTAATTTGATAAAAGATCAGAATTAAGTTGAACTTAAAGACAAGATACAATGTGCAAAATTAGAATCCTGGCATTTTAAAGTAAAAACTACCTAGTTATGCTATAATCCCAAATAACAAACATTATACTGTGTATATATATATATATATATATATATATATATATATATATATATATATATATATATATATACATATATATATATTTACCTTTTGTATACAGTATGTGCTTACCTACATAGTAAGTTAGGTTGAAAAAAGGCCCATCCAGGGCTGGATTTACATAGCAGGCGCCCCTAGGCCCGCTGATGTTTGTCGCCCCTGTCCCCTCCCTTTTATTTGCTCAAATTTTCATTATCGGGACAGAGCAATGGGAATTGTCACACAGGTAATTGAAATTCCTGAAACAATGTGGGTGTGGTTGGGCAGCATGTTGCCCCCTAAAATCCTGCCACCCTAGGCCCTAGCTTGCCTGATTGCTAATCGATTCAGAGGAAGGCAAAAAAAAATTTAAAGCCTCTCAAATTTACTTCCTGAATTCCAAAATGTCAATCAGACTAGTCTCTGGATCTACATGTTCTATAAGGTATCTTCCATAACCCTGTATTTCCTCCCTTGCTAAAAAGCCTTCCAACCCCTTCTTAAAGCTATCTAATGTATCAACCTGTACACCTTAGCAGCTCTCACTGTAAAAAACCCTTCAGAAAATTTAGGCTTAACCTCTTTTCTTCTAATCGGAATGGGTGACCTTGCGTCAGCTGGAAAGACATACTGGTAAATAAAGCATTAGAGAATTATTATATGATCCCCGTATATTTTTTTACATAGTTATAATATCACCCCTTAAGTTTGTCTTCTCCAGCATGCACAACACCAACTTGGCCAGTCTATCCTCATAGCTAAGCTTTCTAATACCTTTTACTAGGTTAGTTGCTCTTTTCGGCTCCTTCTCTAATTCAGTAATGTCCTGTTTGAGCAAAACTGTACAGCATATTCTAGATGGGGCCTAACCAGTGTTCTATTCAGTGGAAAAATGACCCCCTCCTTCCATGAATATATGCCCCTTTTTATGCAGCTCAAGACCTTAATTTTTCTTTGATGCTGCTGACTGGCATTGCCTGCTACAGTAGTTTTCTGTTCTGTTAGACATCCAGTCACTCCAGACTTTATACATTACAATTTTGGCTAACTATTAACTATATTAGAAACAATTTTTATTTATACCATCTATTTACCCCGTTTTTACTTTTACCTTGAACAATTCCTTTAAGCAAATAAAAATTACATAGTAAATAAATAAAATATAAAATGAGAATGTCTGCCCATGAAGCTCTGTGTCAAAACCATACTATGCCAAGCATCAGTGCAGTCAGACCTCACTGTTTATGGAAATAAGTCAATTACTATGCCATAACAGACATCTGAGAAATTTGCATTCCACCTTTAGTTTTTCTACTTGTCTAGCGACATTAATAATCATAATAATACTGACTTTCAGCATTATGAAGCAAACATATTTCTTTATTTGTTACCTACAAATATCCAAGTACAGCATTATTCCAAGCACAACAAAGGTGTTTCCAGGGTATCATTCTTTTTTTGTTGTGGCACCATAATACATTTCAATAACTATAGTTGAGTTTGAATTCACTAGGCTATGACTGCTGAACACCAAACTAGATATGTAATATCGTTAAGTGTTAATGCTACCTCAGGGATGCCTTGCTTATTAAATTCCATATACCAAGCACAAGCTGCAACTGGCAGCAGCCTCCTTTACCTGTCAGCTTTTACACAATTTCAAAATCTTTCTCTGTAAGGCTGTATTTTTTATTTGTATGCACTCATACACAAAGCAATACAATAAATACTATATTCCCTTGAAACCCTAGTTTGGTGAATCTGTAGGCTCCAGATTAGGCTTAGAAAAATGACAGATTTCCCATTTCATGTTAGTATATGATTCCAGAAGAAAAAAGTGCACACATATAAATGGATGAAACTATATTTGTGGTAGCAACGTACATAATGCACATGACAATTCCCATTTATTAGGTATATTGATAGGGATGGTAGAAAAGGAAGAAGATATGAAAGAACAGGAAAAAAGGAGAAGAGAAAGATTGGGTTAACTTCATCTGTTTAATATGTTTTAATACTTCATTGTTTAACTAATTTCCCATATACCATTTACATGATTAGACACCAAGCTGCTGATTTGGATTTCTATTTTGCATGAATCATATTTATTTTTCTCTGAATATTTGTTTTTTTATTTCCCTAAAACTTAAAAACTCTGAAATGTCTTAAGTGTAAAAACCACCAGCATTGCTCCAAGTAAAGCTGTGTAGGTCCCATAGAAGTCAATGGGTGCCATGCTAATCTCATTAGACCATTTCTAGTTAATTCTAGATATTAATAGGTTTTTGGATTTTTTATGCACTAGTAATTATCCAAAAAACTAAAATTTTTAGAGGATTCTGTATTCAGCACATCATACTTAACACATTGTTCAGTGTTTTTCTTTCATACTTTTTATAGTGGGATATTTTAATAACTTTCATGGCATGATTTTAGAGAATTTAATTGTGGTTTTTTAACCTCTAAAATCACTAAAATTCAACTTGCAATAAATAGGCCTTCAACAAGGTCTCTGTCATCTTATCTTTTGACTTAAACGCTATATGGAACTCTATAGCTTAAATTTTGTAAGGTTTGAAGATTTTAAGCTGGATATGTATACTGTATCACTGTATACTCATGCAATTTATTGATGTGCCCTTTCCATATGAAATCCCAAGGTCTATGGACAGATTAATTAGAGTTCTGATTAGGCTGCAATAAATAAATGCAAGAAAGGAATTCAGTGGCCAATATTACCACTGTGGCTTGATTTTAGAGTGTTAAGGGCCAAAGTGCTTGTTTGGAGTAACTTAGACCAATTATTCTAATTAGTGACAGATTCATATGAAAAAAGTCAGACTGTTCAGATCCACCTTATAACACATTATAAGACATTATAATATAATATAATGCAATAATGCTACAGTATTTCTAAAACTGGCTAATATTCCACAAATATCCAACTGATTGCAGACTTGCAATGCTCCAGGTTCTGCAATGCAGACATTATCTTATTATGTACTTACCAACATAATTTTGCTTTATTATGCAAAGCCCTTGGGTTGCAAAATGTAATTTTATTTATAACAAAATAAGAATGCAGTGTGTTTTCAGTTTTAATATAAGCTTTTTGTTGATAACAGTAATACAGTTTTAGGAAGAACAGAGCACTACTTATCATTGGATCTTTCTAAAATAAAGTCTATGGGGATGATAATTATGCAACTGTGGAAATGACCTAATCAAAAGAATTTTGCAGCCACTGATGTAATTTGGATGTGATTTTCAATTTGGCTTCATTTCCCTGTTTTCCTATATTATGTAATATATTGCCTCATGCACAAGTGGTTTGTAAGTAACACAAGTTTAGCTTCCAGCCAGCATTCTTACTTCTGTCAGCATTTAAAAGAGTGAATTGTTGCCACTGCGGAATATGCAGCAATTTGGTAAGCAACTTGGGATTTAATTTTTTTATTGCAACAATTATTTAATGTGTATGAGTTTAATGAGTATGAAAATATTATTGTTAAGTTACCTAAAACAATTGGCCACTGTTGCACCATCAAATTTCTTAGAATCACATTCCATGTCTCTATAATAAACAAAACTGACAAATGATAAAAGCACCAGCATCATGACATCTAATAAGCAGCACACTGTAACCATTTTGCATTATTGTATTTTTTCTGTATCTCCTTTATTATACATAGCTGAAAAAAAGTTTGTCCTTTCTGTAAATAAATAAAGATAATTTTAAAAGCCACAGAGTCTGATGGGCTGGTTCCTATAATAGGGCTGGTATTGATCTGCCTGTGTAAGTTAGGAATCATTCCAGTCAGTAAGGGCTGGTGCAGACAGGGAGATTCGGGGAGATTCTGTCGCCTGGCGATTAATCGCTGGTGACAATCTCCCCGAACTGCCTTCTCCCTGTCTGCAGCCTGTTTAAATCAAAAAGCTCCAGCGCCAATACACACGCGGCGATTTCCGGAATTGCCCGATTATTTAAACAGGCAGCGGGCAGGGAGAAGGCAGTTCGGGGAGATTGTCGCCAGCAAATTAATCGCCAGGTGACATTTCGCTGGAAATTTGCAAATTTTTGGGCGAAACGGGATAGATTCTCCCATCACTAGCCAAAGTCATTCTCATGGCCATGGTTCTCGGTGCAAAGCCATTATTATAGGCCATTATTATTATAATATACAGATGAAGCCACTTTGGATTGTGCATTTGAAAAACTTAACTCATCTATCCCATTTATCCCACTTAGCACGGAATATTGTGTCACAGCATCCCATCCAATTAAAGAGTTCACCATTGAAAACAATGTTGCTTTGGTATGCTAATGAAAAGGTCAAATGCATTAAATGAGTTAAGATAACTTTAGATAACACAGTTTCTTCAATTAGCCCTGAGTCAAAAAATTCCAACAGACAACAAGTATGTTTATCCACAAATTTCTTTTTATGTAATTTGTGCATATTGGTGACATTTTGATTAACTTCTTACAAAAGAAACAAAATAAACATAGCTGAACCATGTAACAAATGCTATCTGGAAATCTATGTAGAGGGCTAGGGAACATGTATGCAGTCATTGCAACACTTTGCCAGGTGAAAATTTGCTAGCACAACACAGATTTACTAAAATGCGAAATTTCGTCCTGGCTGACGGACGCTGGTGAACTTTATGCCTAGCACAACTTTGTTAGAGGTCTTGCGCTCAGGCTAATTTGCATACAGTAGGAAATTTAAAGTTGAACGCACCATTTTATGTTACATGTTTCATCTTATACATTACATTGACAGTGATACCTAGAAGTGCCAAGGAAATCTTAATAAAGTCAATAGAGTTGTCATAATGCCGTACACATGAGCCCACTGTAAAATTTATGTAAAAAAATGTATTACGAGTTTTGCAGCCTAACAACATGTAAAATAGGAAAAGTTGTAGTTATACTGGAGCAGTGACCAGCTCCTTGTTGTAGCCCCCACCCTTCCCAGCTATAGTCAGGTGATCCCACTGGTGTCTAATAAAAGGGCAACCAAGATTGTGAGTTTTACTTTGAAAGCAGTAAGAAAGTTGCAGGTAAAACTTAGTCCCTTTGTAAATTATATAATGAAGCAATAGAATTCTTAATGAATCAGATAAAAATTGAGCGTAGGACAAGCCAGATATGGGATGACTTTGACGTAGTTGGCCAGCTTAAATATATTGCAATATATGGACAAACAATTGTATTTGTCTATAAATAGGAAAAGTTGCCAAGGTTTTTGAACTTTTTGAACTTGATGAATTTTCCCACGCAGAATATGATATAAGTAACTGAACAATTAGGAAGTTCTTTGCACTCCATTGCACTTCACTTGGTCTGAGCTGGCGAAGGCAAGTCTGGAAAAAGAGGTAACATACAGTAAAATCTGCATCTTTGTGAATTTGCAGAGTAACATCCATTCACCAGAGCGAAAAGTCACCTGAAGATAGATTGTGAATAATCGCTAATGGCTAATGGACATCGCTAGCGAAGTGACGCCTGTGCCCATTAGTAAATTGGGGAAGTCCCTGAAAGCAGTAATGCTGGAGAATTGTTGCCAACGTTAGTCACTTTGCCCTTTAGTAAATCTGCCTCTTGGTCTTTCTGTTTGCACTAGCTCTCTCTAGGGATCAGCAAAAAATCTTCATTTGAAGATAAAATGTCCATTGACTTTAATGCATTTGCAGTGAAAAAAAAAATCTGCGCGTTTAAAAAATTGTTGCACTTAAAAAAAATGCTGTCTATGGACTTCAATGCAATTTGCAAATTCTTTAGCAGTTTCATAAATTTTTGGCAAAGCAAAACAGTACATCTTTTCGCCAGAGTCAGCATAAGTAAATTTCTAAAGTTACGAATTGACGTCACACTGGCAAATTAGCACTAGCGTTAGCAGCTTCGCGCTTTAGTGAATTTCCCCCTCTGGCTTTTTCATCATGCTAGTTATTTTACAGGCACACAGATAAACTGCTCCATGATTTGTCAAATGGCTCAGTTTAGTGTGACTCAATCAGTAAATGGTATATACAGTATTCAGTAAACTCATACATTAACTATGCACATACTGTATTTTACAGGGGATATCTAATTAGATGTTACTATCGCTTCCAGATTGTCCCATTGCAACTACATTACTACAATGGTTTCCTAAAAATTCTGGGATATCAAAATGCCTCTAAGTTTAACAGATGTTCTGTTCAGTTACTAATTAAAACCTATTGTTGCAATGTCATTATCCTTATAATATACATGAACATAGGATATCATTGCAAATTCTTCTGCTTTGGAGGACCAGGCTAAATGGACATCAATAAATTATTATGTTGTGGAAGGATATAGCAATCTGACAATGGATTCCTTCAACCATTGGCATGGAATACCCATTTAGATGATGGAACAGGTTTTGTTGTTTCACCAGTTGTGTCATTGATTGCCTTTTTCCCTGCACAGGAGCATGACTGGTATACACTGCTCTCCCCCATAAAGGCGCAAAACTAAAGTTTTTACAGACACTGAGTAATTGCCATGTCAAGAGGAATCAGTAGCATAGGCATGGTATTACATCTTTACATACTCCATCTGTAGCAGTATGTTATCTGTATGTAGCCCATCTGTCACAAAATATACAATCCCTCTATAGTTGTTTTTCTATGAATTCAACAATTGACATAGACATTTTATTACTTTTACCTTTAAGTAAAATGTGACAAGTTACTTGTTTATTTACTGGGCATATTTTATTGCAAATACATACAGTGTTTTTGCAACATGGTGAACAATGTTATATTCTAGTGTTCCAAGTGGTGCTTTATAAATAATTAAGCCTACATTTGACAATATTACTACTGACATCTTTCCAGGAAAAAATATCCTATATCTTTTATCTCAGTCTGTGTTACTAAATAGTGATGGGCGAATCTGGGCTGGAACGGTGAAAATTCACGCAAATGCATTGAAGTCAATGGGCATCAAAATAATTTTGTCCTGCATCAATTTTTACCTGAGCGACATCAAAATGCATTAAAGTCAATGAGTGTCCGAATAATTTTGACATGCTGCAATTTTATGCGCGTGACAATTCTGATGAGCAGCATTTTTTTTGTTATTTATTCGCTGCTGGCAAAACTCAGAAATTCAATATTAATATTAATAAAATTTGCATCGGGTGTAATTTTTATTTTCAAACCTATTTTAGCATTTAAGGCAGCTCAAGTATTGAACATCTAATTGGAAAGTAAAGAACCGGATTATATTTGATGAGAAAAGCTTATCTCATGAAAATTCCAGTCATCATATTGGCGATTGTAGAATTAAATTTGGAAATTAGGAGTTTTTTGTTTATAGAATGAAGTATTTGTCAGTTTGGAATGAGAAAACAGATACATTTTTTCTCATCAAATTTTATTGAAATTTTGATAAATAATGGGTCAAATTAAATTCAGTGAGAAAACCCCATCTCATTATTCCTTTTCTTAATGGGCAACATTTTTTCAATGAGAAAAAAACATTCATATTATTATTGATATTTTTTAAGATAAACTATGGAATACACAGAATCTAGCCTAGCCAACATTTGATAATAGTAAGACGTGTCATAAAACAAATGGTAGTCAAGCAGGGGCTGTGTATGGACAACATTCCATAGGTGTCAAAGATAGAGAAATCAGTGTACTTGAAAATAAAGCAAGTGACAAGTAAGCAAGGATAACAGTTCAGACATGATTGTGAATTGTTTTGTTTGCCATTAATCCTGAATCATATGTATTGTATCTCTGTAGTAGCTCTATAATGAAAATGGCTATATAAGTGACATTGCACTGAAATTCTAGGCAACTGTGTACTTAATCTCCCTTTGTTTGCAATATTTCAGTATTTCTCTTGAAATTATTTGCTACAGCATACTGTGTAAGTTCCTATTCAATATTGCTTTCTGACCAATAAGTTGCCTGACTTAAATTTTTTACACTTAACCACAACCAACAAAGCAAACATGCAATACAGTCAGAGCAATTAAATAATTAGCTACTTCTTACAATTTCACAATACAACGATAGGCAACTATATATCCAATATATAATGAATCTTCCTTTGTTTGAAATATTTCAAATAAGATTATTTTCTATGACACTCTGTAAAAGGTCAAATTCAGTATTGATTTTCTGACCAATAAGTCAGCTGACTTACTGTACATTTTGTCCACCCAAATATGAAATACAAACAAAGCATTTAAAAGATATTCATATTTGCTATACAATTTCACAATACAACAAGCTTGAAAGTACAAACAATTTCAGCTTCTGTAAGTCTATTTCACAAACAGTTTTGGTCCTATGGTTCAGAACACTTGAATCTGAAAGGAAAGGGAAAGGGATTTTATACTAGAGGGTGTCAAAAGTTAGAGCAGTTGCAGCTGTTGCAGCAGTTGCAGGTTGGGGTGGTTAGCAGATGATATTAAGTAAATATGTGGTTTGTGGTTCAGTTTTTGGGCTGCAGGTTGTGGGTTCCATTAGGTCCGGGTCTCATAAATTGCTTCCACACAGGACGCTAAATGGGTCAATGTTATACCCCTTAGTGCTCTAGAACTTCTTTCTGGGGCATTGATAAATGACCCCCACTTCCAAAGCTGAAAAGAGAGATACCACCAATACCATGCCATGTTATCTGTTTTGCTAAGCACAATTCTGTTGCAAAAGATCTGATTTTTAAAATCTCTTGTTTGAAATTAATTGGTATCCTTTTTTTAGTAATATGTTCTTATAGATCTTTGCAATAGCATAACTGGATGTGTATTGGGTACGCCATACACAGTATAGCAGAAGCTGTTATGCTAGTTTTTAAAAAAAATCAGACAAAAATAAAAAAGGTTGTTTCTTTGCCTGGTGATATTGTTTACTGCATTGTTCTGCTTCCTGAAACAGCTTGGTCTCAGTAAAGTATTTTTCCCTGGATTGTAATTGACTCCTTTTGTATATAAAAGGGTTTAAGTAATGAAAAAAAACACTAGGGGGCAGATTTATCATTGGTCAAATTTGAATAAAAAAAAAATTAGAAATTTGACCTTATGAATAAAAGGGAAGTAAAATCCTTCAAATTCAACTATGGAATTCGAAGGATTTTACGACAATTCGATTGATCGATTAAAAAAAATTTGATCAATCGTTCGAATTGATCGATTCAACGATTTAATCGATCGATCAAATTTTTTTTATTCGATCAAAACTAATGATTCCCAATTCGGTATCTTGGTTCTGGCGAAGTAGGTGGTCGAATAAAAATTTAAAGGGGAAGTTATTCGACCATTGAATATTCAAATAAAATTTTATTTGAATATTCGAATTATTCAAATTCGACTATTCAATGGACGAATTTGCCTAATTTGCATATTCGAAGATTCGAAATCGAATTTATATTAAATTCAATCGAACTTCGAATTATTCACATGAATTTTGTAAATCTGCCAATAGGAGTAGTAACCCATAGTAACCAGTTAGCATATCATTTACTGGTTATCTGTCTGAAAGCAAACATCATATTGGTTAATCTTGGTTACTGCTCCTGGGCAAACACGGTGTATTTTATTATATAAGAGGGGTAAACTTAGAATAAAATCGCTCTTCCTGCTATCTGGATATAAAATGGTGTTCTGGATGTTGTGTTTCTTCTTTTTAACTTGATTCTCATTGTCAATGCATTCAACCACCCAACAGACCTTTGTAACATGAATTATAACTGAATTACAGGGGGGAAAAAAACACAAAGCTGGTAGAATAGTTTCTCTACAGTAAACCCAATATGAAAATTAAATTATACAATACAAAATATACAATCCTAATTAAAATCTTTGTCAGTGCTGTATCCATATGTTTTTGGCTTGTTATATCATCAGTCTAGTTTACGAGTTTAGTGTCAGTGTAGTTTATGTATTTGTATTTTCTTTTTATCTAGAACAAAGCCATTTTCAAACTATAAAATAATATTCTGGCAGAACTACCTTCAAAATAAGCATATTAGCTTTTTGTGCATGAATCTCACTTAAAGTGATGCAAAAGTTATATAATTTTGAACATTTAAAAAAAATACTTCCAAAAGTTATACTTTAAAACGTATGCTTGACAGAACATCAACTAAGTAAAAGCAAATGCAGCCTTGTGTTCGTTAGACTGTGCTCCGATATCCTCTTCACTGAAAGCAATAAAATTTAGGGCCCTTAATTCTTTATGCTCTTCACTGCTGGGGAACACAGGAACAAATGCAAGTTGTGTCCCAATTACGTTTAATGCTTACGTACCTACACCTCAATGAGTACAGCCTGATCAGCCTGATTGAATGTATTGTCTCTGTGATCCTCAGTGATGAAACACTTTAATGATTAATGGCAAGGGGACTCAGGAACAAACACAATTGTGTAAGGGCCCGTAGGCTACTCCACAGCAATAAAGAACTGTTGTTGATAATTGTGACATTAACCCTTTCACTGCATGCCAAGTTTTGCTCTTAATTTGTGTTATATGTCTGCTAACTTTTTACATTTTGTGCTGCATGAATTTAGGGGTATTTCTGGAGAGGGCTTTTCATGGCTTAAACATCTGCAACTGCAATATAAAATGCCTTAAGTTGTCATTAGTTCTTGGGCCTGTGGGGGCTCTTTGGGCTTCTGTGACATGTCATATTCTGAATCTCATTTCGGGCCTGTTGATTCATAACTGCATTTGAAACAGAAGGGCTGGCCAGCATCGGGAGAATGTTTATTTTGTTTAAGAACATTATAAAAAGAATGTTGAAGCCATTACATTTTATTGGTTAAAGCCCCTTGCAATGCATTTAGAAAACACCGTAGTTGCATTAAATGCTCAAAAATTGAAAACATTGAACCCACAAACTATAGGTAACCATAAACTGAGTAAATATTTGTAGACCAAAAAAAATTTGTGCAATCCCATTAAAAATCTACAGCTGATCTCCATTAGTGTGCATGTATGTGGTGAGAATATTTAAATGACTGGGGGCTGCACATTACTGGCAGATCCGTAGGGTACATAGCCATGCAAACATAAAAATCACTAAGGGGTGGATTTACTAAGGGACGAATTTCGAAGTTGAAAAACATAAAAATTTGACCACTGAAATTTGTTTTGTGGTTTTTGATTGAATAAAAATCATTTGAATCATTCGAATACATTGTTCATTTCGAAAGATTTTCCAAAAAAAAATTAAATTTTCAAAAATTTTCAAAATCATGTTTTAAAGGTTCCAGGAGGTCTCCCATAGGCTAAAATAACAATTTGACAGATTTAAGGTGGTAAAATGTCAAATTCAATTTTTTTAAAGAGACAGTACTTTGATTTTTGAATTTTCAAATTTTTTTTCAATTCAAATCAAATTTTGGCCTATTCAGTAGTCGAAGTACCCAAAAATTACTTCAAACCTTAGTAAATCTGCCCCTAAATAATTACAGGAAAAACATTGTTTTTTTTCCTCTAATTTATTTCCAGTTTGTCTTTGTGAACAAATTTATAAAAGTAGGGCAACCCACAACACAGTACATTTTTAAAGTATGCTGAAAATTCCAGACCTTGTAAAAAGAGAGAAAAATATACATCTGATTCATTGGGAAAAAAGTAATTGGTCTACCTCTTAAATTCTGAAAACTGACCTTTCCCTTGAGCTTAAGAGTGTAATTCTCCAAACAATATTTTGAAAGAACCATGAAGTACAGTGAAAAGGTTAATGCAGCAAGAACCAAGAGTATGTTTTGCGTTGCTTGGATAAATGTTTTATAATTTTATCAGCAAGGTGATTTGCCTTTCCAGATATGGTACGCTGTTTCATTTCCATTATCTTTTGAAAGCAATAAAGATTCTATTAAATAAATTTGTGCTGTATAATATAAAGTAATGAGTAATATGTAAGCACTGGTGCGAACAATCACAAAATACACGAGACACATATAAATCGGAGTTACATTGAAACTTTCTGTCGATGCAGGTTTATTTGACAAACAACACAAATTATCAGAACTAATAGGTTGGCATGTGCAGAAGTAGCTATTATGCTGGTATATGGGCTCTCTCTCTAAAGAAAATAGTTTAAGACACTGAGAAAGGCAGATGTACTCTATTCTCAGACAAGGCAAAATAGAGAATTCCTGCCTCGATAAATGAGACCATATGGAAATGATGTCATTTTTGATGCTTTGTTTCTGTGATGGAACCAATCTTTGCTGATTAGCAAAGAAACCTAAACATGCATAAAGCTATTTTTTGTTTTGAGTTTAGTAAACCACAATTATGGACAAAAAAAACACAATTAAATATAATAATAATAAACTGAAAACAACAGAAAATGATGTGTAATGTAAATAATGTTTTAATTGTGACATAGTTTTCGACTGGTTATGGTTTTCATGAAGAACTATTTACAATAAGTCTCTGAAGGTCAAAGTTATTCAATTAAAAGGTTGCATTTCTATCAGAAGAATGTTAATAACAACACCATTATAACTAATGTCTTAGTTTGTGGGAAAATAGCACCAATAAAATCCAATTTATGAGAAATTTCAGTTTTAAAGGAGAATTCAACCCCGTAATTTATATCTCCCTTTCCCTTACACTACCTGGTACCCTGGGCAAATGCCCTTAACTTTCTACTTACGCCTCCTTGCAGGTTCTGTCCAGTGGAGTTCAGAGCAGCTATCTACTCTCCTTTGGACTTCATCCTGTAATGAGCAGTGTTTTCAGCGCATGTGCAGTTGGAGTATTCTGCTGCTCCTGAGCTACTGCGCATGCGCAGAAAGTCATTAAATTTTTTTAATTTTTTCCCAGTAATATAAATTACAGGGTTGAATTATTCTTTAAGTTTTCAAATTGGATTACGGAAGCCCAACATTATGAAAGTCTACTAGAATCGTACAGCTCTACACTGAAGGATTTTCAGGTCAGTGGGCAGGACAGTGAGAATCTTGCAATAGCCTGGAGAATGGAATATGCCTAGATTTACACTTGAACTTTGTCAAAGCTAATACATGAACTTGCCAAGCATTTTATAAAAATGAATTTAACTGATGCTAAAACAGGAAAACTGGAATTCAATATACTAGTTACGAGTTATATTGTATAATCTCAGCATCTATGTCTGCATAGGGTTAGCTTAAATGTATATGCCACTCAGCTTGTACCAGAAAAGAGCTAAAATACAACTTATTTGTATAGCATGATATCATAGCAGCTAACTCCTGTTTAAAAAGAAATGTACTGCTAGAAAACCTGTTGCAAAAATATATCCACCAGCTGTGTACTAAACCAAACATCTTTTTTGCAGTTTGGGTTTTATGCATATTGGCAGATGTCAGCCTAGGGCAAGTTCAGCCCCAGACTCCAACAAAAACATGCATCGTGAACAAGGCTTGCTATGTACATTTGATAATACATAAAGTACAGACGGAGCAAGAGCTATTCCAGACAGATTTTATCTAACCCCAGATTTTTTAACTGAAGCCATACATGATTAGCAACTTGTTTTTGCATTACAACAAAGCAATTTTTAAGTGTTGGGTGAAAGAAGGTGTTCTGGACCAGTTAATAGTTAAGAGATCTTTAAGGTTTGTGTCTGTTTTAATTGGAATTTTAATTAGCCCCAGCATGTTGATAACCTAAAACATATGTAAAGTCAGATTAATAAAGAATGATAAAAAATCAGGTTTAAACAATTGCTCCAAAACTACACTTTAAAAATAAGGACTGCATTATTATTTTTTTCATAATCTATAAACACTAGTACACATGTTTTATGTTGTTAAAATCCATACTACTGGCTATCACAGTAAAATGGTGAAACTGTGCTACAAAATCATGGCTTTAAGTTAAAGGTGACAAATACATTAAACATGTTACTTGTGACATCCTTATTGTATGGGTTACTACAGCTAAGGTGCATGATGGATGAGGCTAATAAGTTCCATGAAAAAGATTCATATTTGAGCCTTTTAGAAATCTTGCTTACTATAAAGTATGCTGTGAGAATATCTGGTGGTCTAGTGGTGCAGTAGGGACATCTGCAGCACTCATGGTGCACCATCATTTTTTAAATTTACCTGGTGCTCTAGTGGTGCAGTAGGGACATCTTCAGCACTAATGGTGCAACTGCATTTTTTTTATCTACTCAAATGTAATGTTAGCTTTAAATCAAGTGCCTGCTCAATATGACCTTCATAAAATGAATCTCTGTCGTTAATGCTGCCCTACCCCTAAGTACAGGGTTATGTTGTACAAGGTACAGCAGGCTGCACGAAAATTTCCGGACACAAATGTTCTGTAATTGGGCATTAAGGGGCACAAATTTGCTCTAACACTAGTGGCAGGAGAATTTGTAAATTATGCCTTACTGCTCAAGAGGGTTATACTGAAAATGGTTAAACCTGATGAATTTGGGAGGCATATTTAAAATTGTAGCAATGAGTTGAAATGGAGCCCTTCTGTACTGAATGGTGCTTGGATCATGAAATGCTACAGTTTGTTATTTTGCAGATACCCAATAACTAAACAATGTTTAAATGGAATACATTTTAAACATGTAAAGCTATTTTTTTAAATTCCTTACAATAAAACAGTATATTGCACTTGATCCTAACTAAGCTGCATAAATTCATATTGGTGGTAAAACAATACTTTTTGAGTTTATTTAATGCATAAATGTTTTTAGTAAATTTCATCAAATTATACATCTTATATGGAAATCCCAAGCATTACAAATAATCAATCTCATACTTCTCTATATTAAAGCTATTTGACATGACTCTGGTATGGTAAACATTATATTGCATGCATGCTGCATAGTTCTGCTTTGTTTTTGCTCTTACCAAAATATTGTCAAATCAAAACCTTGTTACTAGGTAAGCTGTTTTGACCGAGACAGTCCTTGTAAGGAACTTGTAGAATCATACAGTCTACAGGAGCTAATAAAAATACAGATGGAACAGGCCTTACACAAATAATACTAAACTTATATTGACAGTGCCTGTGTATAGAGGTACTGTAGGTGGATGAATGTAAGGGCAGCTATGTTTTTGTTGTTATAATTAATACTGAGATTAGATGTCAAAAAGAGGTGATTATCGCTGACAGTTTCATTTGAGCAATTGCACACAGCACCAGCACTGAAATATTTATGGAGACATTCATGGCTGCATGGCATGATCTGTCTCCCTGCCTTTTTCAAAATTCTTGCTTCATGACTCTAAGGTCATCTTACATTTGAAGGCTATGAATGTCATAATATCCAAGAAAGCTAGGAGGAGAGCTGAGAAAGCTACTACTTGTAATCATGGAATAATTTTAATGACATAAACCTCTAGCGTGCTAGATTCACAGTATTTTTCTAATGGCGTATGGGGTATAAGATTGTATACTTTGCTGTACATAGTAAGCATACCTTGCATAGTTATGTAAGGGCAGTATTATTGGAATACCTGATTGTCCCCCCTTTAGCCTCAAAATATGCCCTCTTGCTGCTGCAAGGAGCAATGGGAATATTTACTTAATATCTGCTCAAAGCAGACAATGTTCAGCACATTACATCCTGCTTAAGAGCACTGCACTCTGCATCTTGCACAATGCAAGTAGGCCCAAGTGCAATGTGTAAAGCAATTTTACATCTATAAGCATAGCAGTACTTGCAACTACCAGTTCTTAAACAAGCCCTCAGATCTTACAGTTCTGAAATTTGTCATGCAAAATAAACTCAGATGGCATGCAGAAAAATACCACAAAATATAGAACACATTTTCCCCCTCTGCTAACAGAACAGTGAAACAATAGATTAGTTTTATTTTCCAGTTCTCTTGTTCTGTAATTATCTTTTTAAATTAATGTGTTGGTAAAGTATGTAAAACTTGAGTCCTTTGGGGTTAACCACAGATGTAATAAGCCATACCATTTATTAGAGTGGGTCTGATTATAGCTTGTGAAAATTAATTACCACTTGAAGTTATACATTACAAATTTCATGCTATGCATTTTTTTTCTTTATCAAATAATTAATTATACAAAAGGGCATCATTAAAAGTATAAGGTGGAGTGAACAGGGGATGATGTCATTTTGCAATTAACTGGAACATTCAAATAGATTCACTAACCTATTCTTTCAGCCCAATTAAACACTTCTGTTAGAAATAGTTATCTCTTTGCTGCTGTAGCTTTCATGATTTGAATATATAATATCTATAAATGTCAAGTGTTTTATTTTTAATGTGTGTGTGTGTGTTAGAAAATTATAAGGCTAATGGCACACTGGGTGTTTTGAGCATTTAGGTCCTCTCAGGGAGAACACTGGTGATCAAAATACAGTGATGCTTGGAAATGCTCACTTTCATATAGTTGAGATTCCCACCTGATGAAAACCTATAAAACTCTAAACTGATTAAAAAAGGTCCTATAAGATCAATGTAGCTCCCTTTGACTCCAATAGGACCTTGCCAATTTTTACTCTGTGAAGTTTTGCATTAGAGGTTTTTGTGGGTTTTACACTTTTATTTATATATATATATATATATATATATATACATATACATATTAAGAGCTTTTAAAAAATAAAGGCAATTGTAATTAAATGAGCCTCTTAATCTCTGTGCATTTATACGTTTTGTATTTATTATACTTCTTCCCTCCCCGTGTGTACTTTATTTATAAAGCACTACCAGGATACACAGTACTGATTCAATTTTTTTTTATGGAAAAATTGCCAAACTCGAATTCTATCTCATTATGAACCTCTAAACTCAAAAATTTGACCATGTAAAAACATGAAAAAATGTAAAACATGCAGTAGCAAAATCACATTATTAATGACTTGAACACGTTTCGAAAACACAAACAGAAAAATAGCTAAATTTTAATAATGCAACTCCCTCTGACTTCCATATGAACTAGTCATCTTAGACATTGATTTTTATATTTCAGTTTCCAAATGTTTTGTACTTAAGTCAATTTTCTAAAGATCAAATTCCCATTTTGCTGAAAAAAAACCCTTGAATTAAAAAAAAAATGCATATATGAATGTTGGTAAATGACCCCTTTATAGCCAGTTTACTACAGATATTAAGGTGCACATTTACTAAAGGTCGAAGTGAAAATTTTAATAAAATTAAAATTTTTAAAATTCAAATTTCGAAGTAATTTTGGGCTACTTCAATTATCAAATGGCCCAAAATTCGATTTGAAAACATTTGAAAATTTAAATTGTCGAATTCCAAAGTACTTGCACTTTAAAAATCCTTCGGCTTTGACTATTCACCAGCTGCAAGCTGCTGTATTGCCATTTTAGCATATGGGGGACATTATAGAACCTGTCCTGAAATATTTGCTAAGTACCAAGAACTCAAAGGATTTTGCGGGGATTTTATTCAATCAAAAATTGACCTATTCAATGAAAATAGGTAAATTTTCGATTGAAAAAGCCCTTTAAAAAACTTTGATGGTCGAATTTCGAAGTTTTTTTTACCTCCAAATTTCGTCCCTTAGCAAATCTACCCCTATAGGACAAAGTGAAAATACGAATAAAAAAAATCCGAATTATGCATTCGAACGATTTTTATTCAATTTGGTCCATTTTCAATCGAAAATGCCCTTTAAAAAGATTGATGGCACTTTTAAAGCGTACACATGAGTTTTGATGTGTCAGTGCATACAGTAGGTACCCTTAGGGGCAGATTTACTACGGGTGGAATTTCAAATTTAAAAAAATTCGAAATTCAACACAAGATAAGCGATTATTTATTTATGTCTTTTTGAAGGAATCTCTTTTTTAAACTAATATTGTTTGAGGACCAGCACAGTTGAAAGACTTGACTATTCTGCTGTTAGTGATAACTATGATTTCCTAAGGAAGGGATGTCCAACTGGTGGAACCCCTTCCGTGGCGCCCTACCTGCTGTGTTTGCTTACCATGTGTAAGCTTTAAATTGTATCACTAAAGAGATTAATTGGCCCCTGCATTGTATAAACCTGAAATTCTGACTGATCCCCTGTAGTGTTCAACCTCTGATCCCCCTGCATTGTTCACATTTGTAACACCTCTATTGTTCACACCTCTAAAGCCCTGTACTGTTCGAACCTGAGGCCCAGACTGAAGTTGCCCACATTGTTTACCTATTCACACCTTTTACAAAATGCTAATGGGGCACCAGCACTGTGTCACTGTATTTAGTACATCTTAGAGGGGTCCTGATGGGTTTCTCCTGCTCTATTCTGCCTTCCCTATGCTCCTTGTGTGTGCCCTACTCTGCCTGTGGAACACAAGCCTGGTATTTGTTCTGGGGGTTTGTTAGCATATGAAAATAAATATTGTTAGGGGACCCTAAGGTGTTTAATCATGTGCTGGGGTGCTGTGTGGAAGAGGAGGCATATGGATTTAAGGGTACGTCTTAATATGACAGCTTTTTTCACATATGAGTGATCAGTGATATCCCTGCAGTGAGCACCAACAATTTGGTTTTTTTGGTGTGCTACCACAATTCATTTGGACAGGGTCTTGTGCTCACATGGGTGTGGTTTAAAAACAGGGAATGGTCAACATTGGCTTTAGTTATCAGCCCTCCACTATGTAGGCGAGAAAATGTTCGGCAAAACAGAAGTTGGACAGCACTGCCCCTAAATTTACTTATTGCATGCTACTTGCTTTGTATATATGAAGTGCTACCTCTTTTTATAATTGGTAACAGTATTAATTACCATATTTCTCCTTTTATACAAGGGATACAAAACAAATAACTGAATGAAATGTGCCTGCTCAGCATCTGTTTTTCTTCATTCTGTCTTCAGTTGTCAGATGAACTTGATTTTTTCAGAGATGGTAGAGAATTTTTAATTTATTGTATTTAGAAAGTTTCTTATTTCAATGTGATGGCTTTTATAATAAATACAAATTTTCAAGATAGTTCCCCTTTAAGAGAGAAAACAATGTCACACATTTAATTTTCTAACACTGTCATGGCTATGTGCGAATATGAAGCTAAGAACGTCTTCAATATTAGTTTGGCTCTCAGAGGGACAGTAAATGAATATTTGAAATCTTGGAGCATTCATTAATCAAATTTGCGTGTTTTGTTAATTCCTTTACAAATTGTAGGCCTTAAGATTACTTTCATAACCAAGTGATTGGCAGTTAAGTTTCTTCTAGTCCCAAGTTGAAATACCTCTCTCTCTTATTTTGGGCATACAATCTCAAAATATTAGCACTGTTAAATTGTATTCGCACTATGTTTATGATTACATTTATTAATGATTCATGGCATGAAAGTGTTTTAAGGATATGCCTTGCATTTTTTAAATAAAATTAAAATATTGTGTAAAATTAAAAGTAGGGGCATATTTATTAAGCTATGACAAAACGGCAACAATAAAAAAATACTCCAGCTAAAACTGTTGAAAGATCTTTTTTTCATTTGGGATTTTAGAAGTTTTCAGGTGTTTCAGGTTACATTTCATAACATGCATGGTTTTAGAGAAAGTGAGTTTAGTTGTGGTTTCATAAATCTCTAAAACCACTAAAATGAGACTGCTGATAAATAGGCCTCCATGTATTCTCTATAGCAATATATAGAATTTAATATTCAACTTCTATAAAAATATAGCAGTTAGAAAATACAGATGAACCACTTTGGATGTTTGACACAGAATAACAAAACTCAGATATCCCATTTAACTCACTTAACACAGAATATTGTGTCACAGCATCCCATCAAATTAAAGAGTTCACCATTGAAAACAATGGTGCTTTGGTATGCTAATGAAAAAGTTAAATGCATTAAATGAGTTAAGATGACTTTAGATAACACAGTTGCTTCAATTAACCCTGATTCACGACACATTTACCACACAAATCCAAGCGGCTGCATCTGTATAAAATTTAGCTGCTGTCTCTGTTTAAACAATACATAATTCTGAATAGATTATGTAGTGACTCTCTTGCATAATCATTTATTTTTCATAATATTTACATTGCAATGTATATTTTACAGATGCATCAGACTTTTAAGTTTCATTATACCTCAACAAGGTGCATAAAAAGGTATATGATTCATTGTAATGTGGCAAAAGGAAGAGTAGTGACACCCTTATTGTACCTATGACATACATCAATGAACACCACTATATTTTACAGTTATAGAAGGAGCTCTCATATGGTATTATGTGATAACACACAACAAAACATGTTCACAAGCAGTGTATGTATTATATGTAAATACAAGTGTATCTTATCAAAATGCATTGAGGGCTGCCCTTCAAAGTATTTATTGGGGCATTAAGTTTGCAGCTAAAAACACAGAACAGAAATGGTTGTCATTTAAAATGATATTAAATCATTACTGTTCTCAATGTATTTCCTTAAGGAGTAAATGTAGAAGCTCCAAGAATCATCCTATGTGGCTAAATACAGAAGTAAAGAAGTTAATAGGGGCAAAGAGAAAGGCATTTAAAACTACAAATCTGTTGGGACAGAACCTGCATTTAATGAATATAAACAATATAATAAATGTTGTAAATCAGCAATCCGGGAGGCAAAGAAAGCAAATGAAGAGTTAATTGCAGTGGAGGCAAAAAGATGCAGGTTGTGTTGATGAGGTTGTTTCTCCATTAAATAATGGTTACAGTATGGTTGTAACAGATACAGAAAAGGCAAATGTGCTAAATCAGTTTTTTTTCTTCAGTGTATACAATAGAGGGGTCTGAGTTCCAAGGCTCGCTTTATAACTGAACTAATGGCTCAGCTCAAGCTAGTCAGTGGCTGACTCAGGATATGATTCAAAAAGCTTTAATAAAAATTTATGTAAACAAGGCTCCTGGGCCTGATGGCATACACCCCCGGGTTCTAAGAGATCTTGGTTCAGTCTTAGACCAGCCCCTATTTCTGATTTTCTCAGATTCTCTTTCATCTGGTATGGTGTCTATGGACTGGAGAAAAGCTGATGTCATTCCAATATTTAAAAAGTGATTATGATCTCAGCCTGTCAATTATAGGCCAGTATATTTGACATCTGCGGTGGGCAAATTATTTGAATGCTTGCTAAAGGATCACATTCAAAAGGTTGTCCTAGAGAATGGCATTATGAGCCGCAATCAGCATGGTTTTATGAAGGATAGGTCATGTCAAACAAATTTGATTGCTTTTCATGATGAGGTGATGCTGGACTGTGGGGGGCGGGCGTAGATGTGATCTATTTGGATTTTGCCAAAGCATTTCATACCGTGCCCCACAAATGACTGCTTTCTAAACTAAGGTCTGTTGGGCTTAATGAAGTTGTTTTCACATGGATAGGAAACTGGCTACAGGATCGGATACAGAGGGTGGTTGTTAATTGTACATTTTCTACTTGGAGCAAGGACCTTAGTGGGGTCCCCCAGGGCTCAGTATTGGGTCCACTTTTATTTAACTTGTTCATTAATGACTTAGGGGTGGGTATTGTAAGTAATGTATCAGTGTTTGCAGATGACACAAAACTATCCAGCCCAATTAATTCCATCCAGGATGTGGCATCCATGCAACCGCATCTTGACAAACTGGCAATCTGGGCAACTAAGTGGCAAATAAGATTCAATGTTGATAAATGTAAAGTCATGCACCTGGGATGTAAAAATATCCAAGCCACTTATACCCTTAATGGGACTGCACTAGGCATATCCATTATGGAGAAGGACCTTGGAGTCCTTGTAGATGATAAACTTGACTGTAGCAAGCAATGCCAGTCAGCAGATTCAAGGGCAAATAAGGTCTTGAGCTGTATTAAAAGGGGCATAGAGTCACAGGAGGACTTCAACTTTATAGAGCACTTGTAAGGCCCCATCTAGAATATGCTGTACAGTTTTGGTCTCCATCACTCAAAAAATACATTATTGTATTAGAGAGGGTACAGGGAAGGGCAACTAAGCTGGTAAAAGGTATGGAAAATCTTAGCTATGAGGAAAAACTGGCCAAATTGGGGATGTTCACGCTGGAGAAGAGGTGCTTAAGGGGTGACATGATTACTATGTATACATATATAAGGGGATCATATAATAATAATCTCTTATGCTTTATTTACCAGTAGGTCTTTCCAGCTGACACAAAGTTACCCATTCTGATTAGAAGAAAAGAGGTTCCACCTAAATAGTCCAGAGGGGTTTTTACAGTGAGAGCTGTGAAGATTTGGATTTTTTTCCATGAATCAGTTGTACAGACTGATACATTAGATACTGTAGCTTTAAGAAGGGGATGGATGGCTTTTTAGCAAGTGAGTCAATACAGGAAGATACTGTAGCTCATTGTACAAGTTGATCCAGGGACTAGTCCCTTTGCCATCTTGGAGTCCGGAAGGAATTTTTCCCCTCTGAGGCAAATTGGAGAGGCTTCAGATGTTTTTTTTTTTGCCTTCCTCTGGATCAACTAGCAGTTAGGCAGGTAAAAAAAAAAAAAAAGGTTGAACTTGATGGGTGTGTGTCTTTTTTCAACCTAACTTACTATGTTACTATGATATTACTCAGGATGCCCATTTATAAACATTTTCATTTTAGTGGTTTTAAAACATTTTCAAAATAAAAAAAGCATGAACAAATAAAAATGCGGAACTAATCCAAAAACCTCAAAATACTAAAAATTTTTGTGCAAATACAGAAACCTTAAAGAAAGATTATACAATTGGAAAAGGACAACTCTTATGTGAGGGGAATAGGCTGTGTTTGAATAATTCGAATCAAGTCCATGGGGCATGGACACAGATTATTTCAAACCACGGATAACACAAATAGAAGGCAGAAAATTGCATTTCTCAGCATGGTATTGCAAGCAGCAGAGTAACTTGCTATCAATGTGAAAAGTACATTAGATTAAAAAAAAAATATATATATATATATACATTAAAGATTGCTACAATTTATAGTATATAGTATACAACACATGGCCACATCAACATAGCTTGCCATGAAAATTACTGATGGACTATCACTGGCAGGAAGCAGGATTTCTAGTCAATGCAAGTGTTTCAATCTCCTTCTGTACCTACAGTATTTCTTTAATAATTGGGTTCAAAGAGCTTTTACAATTTATTGCTATCAAAGTTGAAAATATATTGGCTTGCTGCAAACATAATTTAACAAGCATACAGATAGCTAAATTATCAGATATCTTTAGCTGCAAACAGCACATTTGCTACAAAGCAGATACCCTGCCCCTCATTGAAACCATTATCTCCAACATTTCTCAGTTTATTGCCCTGAATTATACTACAGCTTTTCAGAAAACTGGCAATGGATTTGTCCTTTTATAAAAGAAAGCAGCTATAATG
Organism: Xenopus borealis; assembly: GCA_024363595.1. Classification (NCBI taxonomy): domain Eukaryota; kingdom Metazoa; phylum Chordata; class Amphibia; order Anura; family Pipidae; genus Xenopus; species Xenopus borealis. Next base: position 109,152,792 of record CM044432.1, read on the forward strand.
TTTATATATTGAAGCTGTAGTATTGTCGGTAAACTTGATCTTTTGCTCAGGATTTGTAAAATATTAGCATTCAATATGATTTTGGTTAGTGATGGGCGAATCTCCCGCGATTCGCTTCGCCTAGAGATTCGCGAATTTCTAGAGAAATTCGCGAATCGGCGAAAAATTTGCCAGAATGCCATAATTACATGCCGCATGATAGCTAAGTAAGAAATCTTGCAGAACTTGAAGAAAGTTATCCAAGAACCCAGATGCCACAGCTATACAACAAACAGTATAATATATATATCTTGTTTATTAATGACTTGCAGGTGGGAAGGTTTGTGCAGTTTGCTAATGATACTACATTGTACAGAACTACAAGTTCCATGCAGGATGATGCCACTTTGCATTTTGAAAAAATTTGAAAAAATTGAGGCTCAAAGTGGAAAATGAGGTTCAATGTTGTCAAATACAAGGTTATGCAGTTTGGCAGAAATGCCAGTTATATACTAAATAGCAGTTTTGGGAACTTCTTTAATTGTGAAGGAGCTGGAGATTTTTGTAGATAAGTGGTCAAATTCCACACAGTTTCATGTTTCATTGTGGCTATTAAAACAAGTAAAAAAGGGCATTAACTCAAAGGATGAAAACATAATATTGCTTCTTTATAGGTCCCTGATAAGGCCTCACATGTAGTTTGCAGTGCAGTTTTGGGTTCCAGTCCTTAAGAATTATATTAATAAGTTGGAAAAAAAAGTGCAGATACATGCAACTAAACTGGTTAAGGGGATGGAAGAGTTAAATTATGAGGGTTAACTATCAAGAATGGGGTTGTTTTCTCTGGAAAAAAGAAACTTGCAAGGGAACATGATTACATTTAAGTACATTAGAGGGCACATTATAGCTATAAAATTATTTTCTTGCAAGTGTTGGATCATACGTTGCAAACTTTTTTTGTCAAAAACTCCCAAGTTGGAACTATGTTTTGAAACCTCAAATGTTCAATATGTATTACAAAATATATCTTAGAGTTGTTCTTACATATATTTTCTGCAACTCTGAAACTTTGATCAATTTATCTCAGTCACCCCTATGGGTATGTACCCTTTGGACCCATTGTTGAATGCAGATTGGAAATACACAGAATAGTGCACACTGATCACAGGTAAAACACTTGTGTTGTAGGGTCCTCATACAGATTATAAAGCTAGTGTAATCTTTTAGAATACTAGGGAGTGATTGACCTTGGGTTTTTAAGTAGAGCAGTGTAATTTTTAAGCAAATATACTTTCTACTTCTAAAAGAACTCAGTACATGTTAGAATTCTTTGAAAACAAACAGCAGCTAGACCAGCTGCTCAAGAGATTAAATAAAAGAGCATATAATAGAGCAAAAGCTTGGTGTAACTGTTCCTTCTGCTTCCAACCACTTTTGTTTAGAGATGCCAACCAATTAACTCAGCAGTAGCTTGTATTCGAATCAGACAGCTGCTTGGTTTTAACACCTGCAGCTAAGATCTTGTTACTTGTTTGAGGCCAACACAAAGCTGACACTGTATAAGTGCCCTGGAAGACATAAAATAAAAGCAAACTCTTCAGACTCTTTAAACCATGGTTTTGTTTCCTTATGTCTATATCACTGTCTTGGAGGAAATGTTTTCCTTATATTTGTCCTATTTTCCATGCTTTTATATCATTTTAAAATAGAAATAGAATTTTATATAGCTTAATATGTAAACTAACTGGCACATGACTTTTTGCCTGCATGCTGATACTTGCTAAGTCAGCTGTGCTGATCTATTCCATTACTTTCAGGACAAGCAATACTGGCAAGAGGGTGTTATTTTATGGTGTTTTTATAGTGATAGTATGTGATCTCTCAATTGAATAATGCATATTGGTCTATTACTAAGAAATCAGTATACGTCTCCTCTCACAGAGCTATCACTACAGGTTTGCATAGGAACATGTTTATAATATGATAGCCATCTGTAACTTACTGATTAATTGTTCCTTTACTGCTGCACCTGTTCTCTGTGACTTGTTTTATTCAGTATAAATTATCTGAATACTAATATTGATCATTTTTAAATTAAAGTTTGAAGGTAAATCTTAATATACTCCTCCAAAAAACATTTAGGAATTAGGGTTATTTTAAAATATATATTAAAATAAAAAAAAATAAAAAATAACTAAAGTAGAAATAAAATAATAAATATATATATATATATATATATATATATAAATATATATATATATATATGTGTGTTGCGATAATTTTTTTAAAGAATCGCTTCATAACATTTTTGATTTTTCATTTACTGGCAGCAGATTCAGATTTAATTTTTGCAGTGCTTGAAATGAATGCTAATATATCTGACAAGAAACATTCACTATGCATGATTTCCTCCCTTTGAAGATAATCACATTCAATGCTTAAATGAACTCCTTGACTGTTTGTAATAGACACAGTAGGAAGTGACTAGCTGGATTAATACAATATACACCTAGCCAGTTTTCAAGACCCCATTTTCTATAAAACAAACACTGACATACACAGTTTATTTGACTATATCATGATGTTTAAAATACTAGTATAATCATTTCTACAGGGCATCTCTTTGTGGATTTTAGAATACATATCATATTTACTCCACTGGTGTTCTATTCAAAATCATATTTACCAATTGTATTATGTTTGGTTTTCATGGATCTACATACTACTGTATGTGCCTTTTTGGAACCGATCCACAATGCACATTTGCTTAGAGAAACATTTCTTTTATATAAAAAGAGAAATAATAATTTGATCTTAATGAATAGAGACTGAAGTACCATATTGAGCAATGTTGAGTATGGCCCAATTGAACAGTAGCATAACTACTGGGGAAGCAGATCCCTTGACATTGGGGAAGGGGTCTGGGCTTCCTCTGTAGATGGTCTGCATGCAACTAGCTGCCCCTGTAGAAGGTCTGCATGTAACCTGTGATATAAGAAAAATTGTGTATCATCTGTTATTTTATTGCTTATTGCAGATGACTCATGATTTTTCTGCAGTGCAGGTGACCAGCAATTTTTTTGGGAACCCATCAATTTTATATTATTATTCTACAGTATCTCCTGTTTTCTGCATTGTACATAATGTTTCCGGGATTTTATACCCAAATTTTGTCCTGATTTTCCCATAAATAGTTGTTTGTCCTATGTTATTAGTGAAATTAAATGGTTTCAAATAATTACAACAAGATGCATATTTTGCCATGATTGTCTGGGTTAGAGGAACATTTATCAATTATTGAATTTCAAAATCATTTTTTTTAAAACTCCCATAAATTTGAAATTCGACTGGTTAAAGCTCATTAATAAAATCATTTTTGTTTTGCTCTGATTAATTTAAATGACTTCGACAAATTGTCAGGAAGGCTGCAAATTTGTCCCTGCACCTCTCCCATTGACTTAAACAGTAATTCTGCAGGTTTAGGTGGCAAATAGTCACTTTTGAATTCTTAAAGGGCCAGAGTATGATGCATCTCAAAAATCTAATTTGTTTGTTTTGACCATAAATATTTTTAAAAATATAATTTTCAATTGGACCCTTGATAAATCTTCCCCTTATTGCTTTATGTGCCTGGTAGAGAGGTCTTGCACATGCCCCCCCCCCCCCCCCCCCCCCACATAGTGTAACATTAATGCTACAATGCTTAAACCTTGTCATTAACACAGTAAATATTGCATTCCAACTGACTCATTTGCTTATATCCTTGAACAATAAGTTGCTTTAGCATATTTTCCTGAGTTTATACTACTTTCATACAGATGCAATCACTTTGGATGGTGAGTTAAATGCGTCGCGACTTAACTCATTTATCTCATTTATCCCACTTATCACAGAATATTGTGTCACAGCATCCCATCCAATTAAAGAGTTCACCATTGAAAACAATGGAGCTTTGGTATGCTAATGAAAAGGTTAAATGCATTAAATGAGTTAAGATAACTTTAGATAACACAGTTTCTTCAATTAATGCTGAGTCACGACGCATTTAACTTACAAATCCAAGTGACTCTATCTGTAGTTCCCAGCAACATGTATACCTTATAATTCTCTCTATCCTTTCAGTGCTTTCAAATGTAGTTTCTTCCTTTAAACCTCCATCTGGCTATACTTGTTCTGTCAAAATATCAACACCACAGCGTGGGTTGGACCGAGTGCTGGTGATTTCTTTCTGTGCTTCGTGTACAAATTATAGCCAAATATTGCCTATACTGCAGCTTCCCGCTTTATCACTGGAGTTCCTGAGGGTAAGTGCACTGTTGGTCTTACTACTCAGTCACAGTGTTTGTTGGGGGACTTGATTTTAAATGCACTACAAACTTAGAATGCTAGTGGATATTGTAGGACGTACGTAAAATGAAGGGCCTTGACCTGGCATTACATATTTTGGCCAAAGTGTGGTCCTAACACATAATTTTTTGTAATAATTATTTTTAAATGAAAAATGTATGCTGGCAATCTTTCTCCTTTTTTAAAGTACAAAGCATATTGTTCCCTGCCTTTGATGGATGGACACCAGAATGGGAAATGGGATACGAGAGCTTGTTAAACAGATACTTTTTATGTGCTGATTTTGTCATCGAAAAACAAATTAAATTTCTTGCTGTGAAACTTGAATTATTTCAGTAATTATTTTCCCTTTCAGTAACAGAATACACATGTTCTTTAAAAAGCATATTGTATTTGCCATTTTCCCAATTATTACAAGAAATTTTTCCATGATTGAGCATATACAAGAGTTGTGATTTCACATAAGTCATGCATTAAATCATGCATCTATGGTTCTAAACCTTTTAACTATATCAAATGAACACAGCATTAACAATTTATAAACATGGTTTCTGCTTCCTTGCTCTGCTTTAAACAACAGTTTCTACTAAAGTTCATTGAATTAGCACACTGCAAAATATTTACTTGCTTGACATTTTTGATATGTATGTTGTACATATAAATGTTCAGCTCAGCTTGCAGTGTATACATAAACTGAAGTGCAATGTGCTATGCATGTACAACATGCAGAATAAATATTGTTTCTGAATATTTACATAGTTAAAGGACAAGAAACCCCAAAAAGTATATTCTTAATTTTGCCCCAACAGCTTAATTAGCAGAACCCTGAGGAACAGGAGTGAATTCACTGAGCGATATAACATCAACCAAATCTTTGAATATAGCCAGGTTGCTACAGAGTTGCAGGGGGAAAGGTGCTATGTGGGACAGTTAGTAAATAGTTATTCACTATTTATTATTTGCTGTAATAGATGGCCTTTATTCATGCTCAGGATTTCCTTGTCCTTTGATGTGATATAATGCATGGTAACATGGGATAACATAAAAAATAACATGCTATATATATATATATATATATATATATATCACATGGCACACTGAAGAAATAATGTTCTCCTGCTGGAAAATATAATCTTCCTCGTTTGAAATAGTCATTAAGACTTTCCAGTAGATACTGAGCTGGTGGCCAGGAATATGGTCTCAGTGCTAAAATATTCTTCTATGACTGTTTTCACATCTCTTATGCTCTGTAATAGTGCTAGAACACATAGCGATAAAGGGAGCTATGGACTCTGTAAACAAGATTTACAAGAAATCATTTTTAGTACAAAATTTGAGTTTTAGTAAAGAGGTCTCTAAATGTCAACAAAATGGCTGCAGACTGCTTTATTATTATCATGAAGGTTTTAAAACAGTGCTGAATGTTTTACCTATAAAGTTAACATAATGTTTTAAAAAGGGGTAAAACTCTAAAGGGACACTGATATCATAATAATATTTGTATGTTTTGAAATTTGTAAGTTTTGAATGCTTTTTTTCATTAATTTTCATCAGATGGGGTAATGAATAAAAGTAATAGAAATGCATTTTCATACGTTTCCTTTACATAAATTTATTATAGGTTATATATAGAGATGAGCAAAAAAAGAAAGTAGCCGATAGACTCCAATAGGTGAAAAAAATTGTTGTGCATCAAAAAATTGTATGTTGCGCATAGACTACATGAACTTTTGAATTTTTCGCCATTTTGCTAATTTTTGGTAAAACAGGTCAACTTCATCCATCACTAGTTATATAAAGTAAGGGGCTCATTTACTAACAATTAAATTGCAATTTTTTCCAAATCACGAAATAATTGTGGTTTTCTTTGTTTTATGCAAAGTTCTACAAATTTGAGATTAATTAAATAAAAAACCACAAATCTTTTTATGTCAGACTATGCCAAGTAAAAGGAGGTGCTGGAGAAGTCAATGGGAGAAGCGCTGATCTATTGGGCCATTTTTGAACCAATCACAATGTTAGAGTTTTTGGGATTTTTTTCCACTATTAATTGTCAAAAAACTTCAATTTTTAGAACATTTTGTGGTATTCAGATTTTTTTGTTCATAATTTTTTAATAGTAACTTTTATTAAATTCAAGGACAGGTTTTAGAGTTTGTTAGTTTAGTCTTGGTTTCAAAAAACCTCTAAAATCATTAAAACCCGACTTCTAATAAGAGAGCCTTCACTTGTTTAGCCATCCCTCCACAAGTGAAGGTGCAGCCTGAATTTAATAGTTTGCACCAGTGAGAGCAGTATACGGTATCTGCACTTTTGGCACATGCGTGCAAAAAATTCCACCTTCACCTTTTAAAAATATGACATTTGCAAATATTACACTACAAAAGGCAGACTTTTACTCATGCCATTTTTCCTTTCCTCCATTTAACTTTATGAGCAGAATTTTCTTGCTAGTGCATCTCTTATAATATGGCACGTAATCTATGGGATAATATAGAGGGATTTTTAAAAAAATGGATACATACACTGTAAATAAAATGCATCTGAGATTGGAGAGGTATCGTAAACACCCTGCAATAAAATATACTTTGCTAGCTATCTGTGCTGCTGTGCTGACACAATCTTCATTGTGTAGATCAGATCATTTTACTATTGATTTTTGGTACCCTTGTAAATGTTTGTAACAGAGGATTGTGGAATTAATACTAAATGAAAGGAGATATAGCCAAAAGATCAATTTGCTTTTCAGCAGCCTCAACAGAAACTTTGCAGAAAAAAAGCAGTAGCATAGGCGTTGCTGAATGGAATGGATATCTTTTTTCAATTTTTTGGAGTAATTGCTGGGATTTAGTCTTCACTTGTGCTAGTCCTATATTTACAATTAGAAAACATAAATATATTGATAAAAATTTTATTTATCACCTAATGCAACCCACTGCTGATATAAACACAATCATTTGAAATCCCATGAAGCAGTCATGTTACAGACTGTAAATACATCTGGGACAGATTTACTATCTGAATTTCGAAGTGAAAAAATTTCAAAAGACATTTCAAAAAGACATTCGAAATTCGAATTTTAGAATTGTTTCCATTTGAATCGAATTGTGGGCTATTCGATGTAGCCCAAAATTACTTTGACTTTTTAATTTAAAAAATTTAATTTTTATTCGAAAATTCACTTTGACCTTAAGTAAATGAGCCCCCTAATGTATCAGCCGGTACGACTAATTCAGGGAGAGTATTCCACATCTTAACAGCTCTCACTGTAAAAAAACCCTTCCAAAGAGTTAGACAGAATCTCCTTTCTTCTAATCGGAATCGGTAATCATTTGTCAGATCGAAAGACCTTAAGAGCATTAAAGAGATTATTATATGATCCCCTTATATATTAATACATAGTTATCATATCACCAGTTAAAGGAGAAGGATAGGTTAAAAAAAGTAAGCTTTATCAGAAAGCTCTATATAAATACACCAGTAAACCCTCAAAATAATGCTGCTCTGAGTCCTCTGTCAAAAGAAACACATTTCTGTCCTTCTATTGTGTACACGTGATCTTCTGTATCACACTTAATTTTTTCAGCATAAAGCGCCAGGACTTGGTCTTATACATGATCAGATTGCTCTTCTCTCCCCTTCCCCCCTCCTCTCCTATAAGCTGAACCCAGATCTATGTGTGAGCAGGGAGAGACTCAGGCAGGAAGTGATATCACACCAAGCTGATACGGCAGCTGCTATCCTAAACAAAACGTTTTTAGAGCTGTTTACCCAGGTATGGTAAAGCATTTTACAGAATAAATATAGCATTCTAGCTTGCACTATTGTGGTTAATCTATTGGTAATAACTGTCATGGTAGCTTTCTTTCTCCTTTAAGCGCCTCTTCTCCAGTGTGAATAACCCCAGCTTAGTCAGGCTTAGTTGCCCTTCTCTGTAATTCAAAAGTCCTGTTTGAGTGCATATTCATAGGGCTTTACCACTGCTCTGTACAGTGGAAGAATAACCCCCTCCTCCTGCGAATCTGTGCCCCTTTTAATACAGCTCAGGACCTTATTTGCTTTTGATGTTGCTGACTGGCATTGCTTGCTACAGCTAAGTTTATTATCTACAAGGACTACAAGCTACTTTTCCATTATGGATTTGCCTAGTGCAGTCCCATGGGTATAAGTAGCTTGGATATTTTTACATAACAGGTGCATGACCTTTTATTTATCAACATTGAATCTCATCTGCCAGTTAGCTGCTTGGTTTGCCAGTTTGTCAAGACCCTGTTGCAAGGATGCTGCTTGCTGAATTTAATTAATTGATTTGCATAGTTTTGACTCATCTACAAACACTGATACATTACTTTTAAGTAGGGATGCACGGAATTCAGGATTAAGTGCGGTATTCGGCCAGGATTCAGGCATTTTCAGCAGGATTTGGCCGAATCCTTCTGCCTGGCTGAACCGAATCCTTAAAATCATGTGACTTTTGGTCGCAAACCAAGGAAGTAAAAAAATGTTTGCCACGCACATCGTGCACGGATGGCTTTAGCCCTTCCTCTCACTAATTTGCATATGCAAATTAGGGTTCCGATTCGGACGAATCTTTCACAATGGATTTGGGGGTTGGCCCTCTCCAAAGTCATTAATTTAATAAAAATGGACCCAATACCGAGCCCTGAAGGACCCCAAAACCTTACTCCAAGTAGGAAAAGTACCATTAACAACCACCCTCTGTACCCTTTACTATAGCCAGTTTCCTATCCATGTGCAAACAACTTAATAAAGCCCAACAGACCTTAGTTTAGAAAGCAGTCATTTGTCAACCCGCATCTTTTTACTTTTAATATACTGAACAGTTTGATTACAGTTTTTACAGCTGACACTGGCTGCTGCAATATAAGCACCTTGTATATTATGTGTTATAAGGTACCCTAATAAATACCCTAAAAAATACATTTTGGAAAATACACATTTAGACGAATCCAAAATGGGTAACCATGTTTTTCTACTGCAAACTACCAAACTGCAAAGTTATATTAATTATATATTACCCCATTGTATGCCGAACATTTTGTAACAAAACACCAAAAACAGGGCCGCCATCAGGGGGGGACTGGGGGGACAAGTGTCCCGGGCCCGGGGCTGAAGGGGGCCCGGCAGCGCTGCATTTTCCGAAGAGCCGGGCCCCCCTTACCAGCGCCGAGCAGACGCGAAGGAGCCGACATGCGGAAGTGCCGAACAGAAGCAAAGGAGCCGACACTTAAAGTCCTGAAGTCATGGAAATACCCGATGTCATGAGGAGCCAGCACTAAAGAAAATACCTGAAGGCCAACAAGTATACTGAAGTCCTGCAGCCATGAGTTCAATTCCACCAACACCAATGTGGTTTTTT
>CM044432.1:109164109-109312112 GCA_024363595.1 Xenopus borealis
ATGCCTGGGTGGGCGGAGCCCAGGGGGCCCCGACAATTTTGTTGTGCGGGCCCCGTGATTCCTGATGGCGGCTCTGACCATAAACTTGGACGTGCTGCACATCTTTGGCACTTAGTTACTTTTATCCACAAAACATAGATTCTACAACCTGTGGCACTCCTGAGTTATTCCAGGCTTAAGTACTTTATTTATCTTTATGTTGAAAGAAAGTACAGATTCTATTTTATCCAAATATTCAGAGTTTTAAAAAAAATGATTGCCTTTTTCTCTGTAAGAATAGGATAGTACCTTATGCTTGATACTAACTAAGATATACAGAAATTAATCCTTATTGAAGGCAGAACCAGCCTATTGGCTCTATTTAATGTTTACATGTTTTTCTAGTAGACTTAAGGTATGACGATTAGTGATGGGTGAATTTATTCGCCAGGCAAATTCCCGTGATTCACTGCCGGCAAATAAATTCATGAAACGCCAGCCGAAAATTCGCTGGCGTAAAAAAAAAAACGCGACGCAAGTAAAAAAAAAAACACGACATGCGCAGAAAATGATGCGCCAAAAATGATGCGACATGTGTCGAAAAGGCCCGATGCGCGTCAAAAACGTGACGCAACATTTCGCAAATTGTTCGCCAACGGCATAGATTCGCCCATCACTAATGACAATCCAAATTACAGAAAGATCTGTTATCAGGAAAACCACAGGTCCTGAGCATTCTGGAAAACAGGTCCATACCTGTATACATAAAACGTATAAGAGCAAGCTGACTGATTTAGGCTATGCTAAGGTTTGTCCAGTAGTAAAAATGCTTAGTCATTAAAGGGGGAGCTCCGGTTTCCAAATTAATTTGATAAAGAGGCCCACATCACACAGAAACTTTTAATATACCAATAACTGTTACCTGTTTGTTCAAAAAGTATGAATAAATGACATTTTTTATGGTGAAATCTAGCTGTTTAACAGTTCTTCTCTTTCTGCAGTGTTGGAAATGACAGGGAAGGAGGGACTGAACACTTACAAATAGTAACAACTTGTCCAAGCTAACAGTCAGCATACAGGAACTAAATAACCCACAATGTGTTTCCCTGTGATGTTCCGTTCCTTATTGAAATCACGCGTGAAGGGAATTGTGGGGTTTGGAGGATGCAGGCTGAGGACAGATGGCTGCTGATACAAATTAACAGTAGTCAGCCAGCTCAGCAAAGTAGTCAAACAGATCAGAAGCAGAGCGGGGGCTAGGCTAAGGAAACTGTCCTAAACCATTAAAAATCATGAAGTTTGCATATTTTTTAATTGATGTATATTGCAAAGTTACTTGAAATGATGTTAACTTTTCAAAAAGTTTAAGCTATGTTTGTGTGGAGTTCCCCTTTAATAAACTAATCAAACAAAGGAACTTTTCTAGTGAAACAGCAGATATAATATGCCAACAGCAGATATATTACCCACTAGGGGATATCATTTTCTGTTGAAATATTAAAATGCCCTTCCTTTTGTCTAATATCTGTCACTTCCGTATATAATTATCAAAGCCTACTAAACAATATTCCCAGATATTCAGCAACTATAAAAAGGTACGTTTGACTTTGAACCACATATTTGTCTCCTGAACTGTAACACATTTCAAAGGACAAATGAAAATATTTATGGTTAATTTCATTGCTCCATAATATCAATCTGAAACGTTTTCTTGAATATATGGGAATGAGCCAAAACGACATACAAGTCAAACTGAATGTTGTATAGAGTACAAATATTTTTACTCATTCACATTGTAAAACAAAAAGTTCAAATAAGACATTTAGGGGCAAATTTACAAAATTCACGTGAATGGATCGAAGTTCGATCGAATTCCGATCTTCCAATTTTTCGGAGGCTCGAATATGCAAATTTGGCCACATATTCGATCATTCGACTATTCGATTGATCGAAGGACTTTAACTTAAAAATTTTCTTCGACTGTCTACTGCGCCAGATTGAACCTACCGAATTGCAATAGAAGCCTATGGGAAGCCCCCCATAGGCTTCTTTTTCAAACACCTGCTCGAATTCCATTTGTACGATCGAACGCTTCGATCGTTCGAATCGTACAAATTTTTCGAGCACTCGAAGAAAAAAGTACGATTTTTTCATTAAATCAAACGATCGGTATTCGATTGTACGATTTCATCGAGAAATCGAATATCAAGGTAAAAGATAGCCTAAAACTATTCGATAAGCATTCGATAGTCAAATGCTTATCGAATTTAGAAGCAATTCGAGGGATTTTAGGTGAATAATAGTAAATTTGCCCCTTAAATGTCATTACAGCATCCTTTTTCACAAAGATTTTTCTTCACACAATCAAAGTAATTCTACCCATGTTACAATGTAATTATAACAATGTGCCAAGAGCTATCTTCCTTGTTTGCACTTGCTGAGCTTTAATTTAACTGTTATTTTATATAAATATGTTGATCGTAGACATGCATCATGTTAGTAATTTTTCTTGTCTTCTTTTTAGTACCTGGTCCAAAGAGTTGCTTGTATACAAGACGAGTTGGAGGTGTTCTTGTCAAAATGTCAGGTCTTGTTCCAAGATAAGATAGTAGACAAAAGAATGATTTAGTTTCAACAAAGTCCATAGAGCAGCTGGCATTTATAAAAAAACAGAACATATAATATTATAGAATATATTGGGTATGTTGCATTTTAGACATGAGAGACCTGCATTATGGAGCATATATATTGTGGAGTATATATAGTGAACTTTATTTGCCCATCTTGTCATGATGTACTGTATAACACACATGTGGAGTTTCTTATTTATTTAATTTTTTCTTTATGCTTACATAGTATTAGGACACTTCACTGTCTATTAGTGATGAGCAAATGTATTTTTCAGGCATGGTTTCACATAGAAATTCCACATTTTGCGTTCTGCAATTTTTCTGGTGTCACAAATACACCCAAAAATAAGAAAAGTCCCTAAGACGAAAAAGTCTTGCAGGAAAAAATGGCCATTGACTTTAATGTGTTTGAACAAAAAAGTTGCCAGGACAAAAAATTAATGGCAAGAAAAAACACCCATTTGGGGTCATTTATCAGCACTGGGCAAATTTGCCCATGGGCAGTTTCCATGGCAATAGTTGCAGTTATTGTTCTACTTGCAGCTGGCTTCAAAAAGTTAATTACCGATTGGTTGCTATAGGTAACTGCGCATGGGCAAATTTGCCCAGTGTTGATAAATGAGCCCTATTGCATTTGGACAATTAAGTCATTCTGAATTGTGTCATGAGTTCTGAGTCATTTTAAACAGAAGGAGGGGTACTGACTAGATCTAATATTTTATACAGTTCAGCTTGCATAAAAGTTATGGGAAGTGACTAGTGATGGTGAATCTGAACCATTTTGCTTTGCCGAAAATAAGCCGAAATGCATTGAAGTCTATGAGCACAACAAATTGAGTGACAAATTTTTGACCTATGAGAGTCTGTGAGTGTCATTTTCATGTAGAGACTTAGCAAAAAACACTAGAACACTCATCACCAGAAGTGACCATTAAATATAAAAGGAGTAATTGTGAAAGTAAGCACTGCAAATGTTAATGTACGTAAATGTTAAAGGAATTGTTCAGTATAAAAATAAAAACTGGGTAAATAGATAGGCTGTGCAAAATAAAATATGTTTTCAATATAGTTAGTTAGCCAAAAATGTACTGTATAAAGGCTGGAGTCACTGTAAGTCTAACCTAAAAGAACAGGACACTACTACTTGCTTTTCAGCTCTCTTTTGTTTACACTGAATGGTTACCCTGGTGACCAGGCAGAAACCAATCAGTGACTTGAGGGAGGGCCACACGGGCCATAACTGTTGCTTTTGAATCTGAGCTGAATGCTGAGGATCAATTGCAAACTCACTGAACAGTTATGTCCCATGTGGCCCCCCTTCAAGTCGCTGACTTACTCAGATTTAGAGAGCTGAAAAGCAGGATGTTGGATTCTGGCTATTATATTTGACATCCAGTCACTCCAACTTTTATAGTTTGTATTTTTCCCTGACTAACTATATTAGAAATATTTTTTATTTTGCACAGCCTTTCTATTTAACCAGTTTTTAATTTTACCCTGAACTGTTCCTTTAAGGACTGTAGTTTTGAGAGTAAACACAGAGTAGAACCCTGTTTTTACATTTACCTGGGACCTCTGGGAGTGAAAGAATATGGCTTATGTGTAATGACACATGAAGAAGCACTGTCATATACCAAAAAATCTTCAAATATTCATGTAGTGATGGGCGAATTTATTCGCCAGGGGCGAATTCCCACGATTCGCCGCTGGCGAATAAATTCGCGAAACTGGCAAAAAAATTCGCCCAAAAAAATTCGCCCAAAAAAACGAGTTGCGCATCGTTTTTGACGCGACGCGCCGAAAACGACACGACGCGCGCCGAAAATGACGCGACGCGTCGGAAATGACGCGACGCATCAAAAACGACGCGACGCGCGTCAAAAACGACGCGACGCGCGTCAAAAACGACGCGCGACTCGTTTCGCGAATCGCCGAAAAATTAGCGAATTTCTCTGGAAATTCGCAAATTTTTCGGCGAAGCGAAACGCGGCCGTTTCGCCCATCACTATTCATATGTAAAACTGGAGGTTCACTGTAGTGAATAACTTAAAGCATGTTGGAATATTTTTGAAGAAAAATTATTTTTGGTGATAATTAAACTATGTGGTGCATAATCTTACACTTGGCATCCTTGCAAGGGTCTATATGAGTTTTAGCAAACACAAGGCAGCATATTATTATTCTGTATAAAAAGGAAAACTTGTTTTTATAATTAATTTGGAATCAGACATAGTGCTAGATTTGTTTTAGTCTCCAAGGTGCCCTCAGTCATGTAACATGGGCTCTGATAAACTTTAGTCACTCTTTACGGATACACTGCAAGTGAAATTTCCCCCTCCTTCTCCCCCCAGCAGCCTATAAAGAAAAAAAATGTAAATGTGAACAGCTCATTGACTTGCTAAAAATGTTTCCGTATTCCACTTTGTGGTAGAAATAAGAACTGTAGTTAATAAAAAAATCCAAATCCCACCACAACTCCTCCGGTTACATGGGGTAGAAGAAAGAACAGCTTATATGAAAGCTGTTCCATTGTAAAGTGCTGGCTCTTCCTTAAAGCTCAGGATCAAGCACAAAAATTGAAAAAAAAAAACATTTGTGAATAATTTGCATGTCGCAATGTAATATTCTTCATTAGGCTTTTATTGCATTGTAAATCTTAACTGCGCATAGCAAACCTTTATCACCTACTTTGAATGCAAACTTTTGGAGCAAAGGTACCAACTTTTTCTTTTTTTATTACATACAATGCACACTACCGCAAACTATAACATTCACAATTGCAATCCTGCTGTTGTGTGAAGGACAAAGTGTTTGCAAAGACAATTTATTTTACTTTGTTATATTTATTTAAATAGTAAATCAATTTAATTTTTTTTTTGCATCAGCGTCCAATATAAAATTCCCCCATTAGTCTTTTATCTTTATGTACTCCAAAAAAATAAGGAAGTCATTCTCATAAGAATCTCATATTTATAAAATAGGTATCTCTTCTTTAAATTTTATTGTGCTTTTGCCCATATGAGTTTTGTTTATGCAAATGGTTTAGCTAATACACTTTAGAAATTGCCAGTGCTAGAAAAAAAAACATTCAGT
Source organism: Xenopus borealis (assembly GCA_024363595.1). Classification (NCBI taxonomy): domain Eukaryota; kingdom Metazoa; phylum Chordata; class Amphibia; order Anura; family Pipidae; genus Xenopus; species Xenopus borealis. The sequence goes on from CM044432.1 coordinate 109,169,812, forward strand.
AAAAATTCTACTACATTGTACCAGTTTACTGACCTCAAAAAGACAACTCCTCTATTGTTTCCATTGCACAGACCTCCATATATCAGAAATTTTAATATCAACAGTGATGTTTGGTTTAGTTAGATATTATGGCCATATTTAGTGATTAGCAAAATGCTTCTACGAGTATATCAGAAGGATTAAGATCACAGGGCACTACTTAACCCAAGGTAGGGACTAAGTTTAGCCTCAGGGAGATAAATAGTTTCTGGGCTCCATTTGTGGCAAGGCACAAAGCTGAAAGTACTGCACTCCTGCTGTCTGCTTTTTATCCCCTTATTTACTATGTGGCACTGTGAGCATAGATATCAGAAGATGGTTTTGGCAGGGGGGGGCCAAAAAGAAGAAGAAATTGTGGCGAGCGTAGTGTGTCGTGGAAATTTTTGACCACGGCCACTCCTTTTGGACTCCACCCACTTTCCCCCAGGCTTTCACTGAGTTTTCAGGAAAATCAAACCATAGCATTGGGGGCAAAATTTGCTTAATGTCTTAATGCACTGCAGGAAGGGGGTATTAACACCATGTTTTAACTGAGAGCTGTGAATGCTGCACTACAACCACATTATGGGGAAAAGGATTCTGGCACCTAAAGTACATTACATGCAGAGACTGAGGTACCTAAAACACATACAAAGGAGCAGTAGGTACTGACTGATCTCCCAAAAACATAAAAAGAATGTACCACAAGCACTATAAAAAACATTATATAGTAAGAAGCAGAGGCACTGGCACACCAAATACATGCATAACGAGCAATGGACAATGACACCATGAGCAGTAAGATATAGAGAATACTGGCAGGCCAAGCACAATATACAATAAAATGACGTGGGTATAAGTACAATAATGCATTATATAGTAAGAATCAGTGAGCACAAACACTCCAAGCCTATAAATTCTAGTACCTCCCTATGCACTGCCTTATTCTATTGCTCTGCCAAAATGCAAGGTATGAGGAGCTGCCTTAGTAATGTGTAAAATTCAAATACCTCTCACTACATGATCCCTTTCATGCTAGTTAGACAGCAATGTTATATTATAATGGGAATATTGTACAAATAGTCATTTCGTTTGAAAAAAACATGTCTAGCCTTTTGGCCTAAGCAAAACCTGTCTAACTTCTAGCTGATACAAAGGAAGGAGAACAACCTCTTCTAAAGCTTCTCCAATTTGCTTAAAAAATTGCAATGGAACCATTTTCTGGATTAACTTTGTACTAAGATCTTTAACCCTGTATTTTCTGTATGCCCCACACCCAGAAAGCAGGATGGCACAATAGAATTCCATGAATAAATACCCCCAGAAAACATAGCGGAAAGGCAACTTCATTGCCCCCAGAATTGACAGTAGGATAGCACAGTGCAATTCCATGTTTAAATACCCCAGAATGCATGGCAGGATGGCACAGGTACAATTCCATGTATACATACCCGCAGAATTCATAGTAGGATGGCACAGTGCAATTCCAGGTATGCATACCCCCAGAACCCATAGCAGGATGGGAAAGGGGCAATTATTCCATGTACAAATACCCCCCTGCAGGACCGATAGCATAGCAGGATGACAAACAGGCAATTTCATGCATACATAGCCCCCAGAACTCACAGCAGGATGGCAAATGGGCAATTGTTCCATGTATGCATACCCCCCAGAATCCATAGCAGGATGGCAAAGGGATAGCAAAGGGTCAATTCCATGTAAACATACCCCACACTGCCCATAGCTGGAGAAGAGACCACTCACCCTCACCTCGGACAATTCACAAGGGTACCTGGTGGAGAGGAATCCCAGTGGGCCACAGATCAGGACAATTCTCAGAAGTCTCAAATGCAGAAGTGTGTGAGGCGCCACGGCCATGCTGCTCCAAAGCAAAACAGGTGATTCTGGCCCAGGCCAGTGTTGGACAGGGGGGGGTCTTGGCCCACCAGAGCGGCTGCATCATGGCCGCCCCTGCTCCACTTTAGGCCCCCCTCCGGAGCTGCAAAGTTTTTCCTGCAGAGTTTTCACAGGGCATGTGCATCTCCCTCCCACCCCACTTCCCCTCTAAGCTTTGAATGAAGGGGAAAGAGGAGGGCAGGCACTGCTGCAACTTCTCACTCCCCCTGCTCCCCAGTAGTTATGCAGCCAAAACCACCCACTGGCTCACTCACTCATTCACTAGCCTACCCGCCTGCTCACTCTCCCTCCCACTCTCCTGCCTGCTCACTCTCCCTCCCACATGCTCTCCTGCCCACTATCCCCCCTCCTGCTCGCTCCAGCCACTCCTCTCCTCCAGTCTCCACCTACTGGAAATTAAAATAAAAAAAAAATTTTGGAAAAAAAAAATCTGAAGAGGAAAATTCTGGGGGGGGGGGCACCCCCAGTTCCGACACCTATGACTGTGAGTATACAATGTTCTTTGGTTGATTCATGTTCCTTATTATGTTCAATGCTCATATATGACTTTGTTCTTGGAATTAAATACGGCTTTTGGTTAAGTTAAATAAAACCACTGGTGCCCATTTCTTGTGCGTTAGCACCCAGTTACAGTTACAACACACGCTGCCTCCACCCCGCTGCTAGGGACTTACCCCTAAGGAAAAGAGTGTCTCGTTTGTGGTATTACACCACTCAGAAAGAAGCATTAATAGATTACGATAAAGTCAATTTACTATAGCGCTACATATGTTTAAGGAACATAGCCATCACTGCTTTAAATTATTTTAATTCAATTTGAAAATGTCATACTCACTCTTATATATAACATATACAGGTAGTTATAACTCAGGCTGTAGATACTTTGATTAAAAAAATAAGAACCATATAGATAGGTTGACATTCATACAGCATTTATATGACAAAGGAAATTGCTACAAGCTAATACTGTATATGTAGAATTTTACTTTTTTTGAAATTGCATCCATTTACCTGGCATAGCAAAATGTAATCAGAATGCAATAGCTGCCACTCTAGGTCTTTTCACTGTCATTATTATCAATGGCAGTGTACATACTTTAAGAACACTAGCAGTTTTTATTTTGTGCTACTTGCCTTAAATATATTTAGGACTAAATCTAACTAAAATCATATTCCAATGTTTTGGACGTTATATCATCACAATTAAACTGGCTATATCATTACAAAAGAAATATATAATACCACTGATTTTTTTTTTTTTTTTAATTTTCAATAACTGTTTTGTAAGAGGTTAAATTGTTGGCATAGAAAAGGGAGTGTTGGGATTATACCTCACTTATCACTAAAAATGCTTGATATGAATCTTCTTTTAAAATACTATTTACAAATATGGCAAACACCATATCTAATTCATCAGATGGACCAAAAGATATTGCTTGATACAAAAAAAAAACTGAAAATACTAAACATATATTTCCATAACTTCTTTGTTTTGTGCTGCAGGTGTTTTTTTTATCTGAGGTAAGCGCATACGGCCTACTTCAACATCCATTTTAGTTTTACTTCACATTAAACATGAATCTCTATAGCCATAAACCTGTTGTATAGCACAACTTTTAGAGCATAAAATAGATTTGAAGTGCATAACTAGCAGAGCACACCAACAGATAGCTTTTTAAGACATTTCAGGTTTTATCTGTTGAAGACATCCAATAAATAACTGTGGCTTATAAAGTGATGAAAAAGAACAAATATCCACTACATTGACTTTTTTAAAACATTGTATGCAATTTCACTGCAAAACTAATATTACTGAGATGTATACACGATATACTCAAATAGTACACCACTGAAAAAGAGCTTTTTGTAAATGCTTTCTATTTTTCAATGTTTTCCAAAAAGTATTTTCAAATGAAAATAAATACATTTAAATTACCCATATTAGTTTTCCTAGTAGCAGCTTAAGAAGTCTGGTCACTAGCTCCCTAAACTCAGTTAGACAGTATTAGAAAGTTTTTAGGTTCAGTTGGCCTTTAAATACACAGGTCATAGGATTACTTTCACAGGCAGCATAGAAACCCAGTTTGAAACCTTATCCACCAAATCATATTGTAGCAACGCACACTCACAGACTTATACATTGATACAATGATAGAGTTGTGCATTTCCCATGGAATAAAAGCTTTTATTAAATTAAAGGGATACTATCATGGGAATTGTTTTTTCAAAATGCATCAGTTAATAGTGCTGCTCCAGCAAAATTCTGCAATGAAATCTGTTTCTCAAAAGAGCCAACAGATTTTTATTACTAAATGTTGCATACTGACATGGGGGCTAGACATATTGTTATCCCTGGCACAAGATCACAGCTGCCTGGTAGATATAAGAACAGCTGTCAAAGGTAAAACCCAGGTCCCACTGTGACACATTCAGTTACATTGCATTGGTGAAACAACACCCTGCCAGAAAACAGTTCCATTCTAAAAGTGCTGGCTCTTTCTGAAAGCACATTGTAAGGAGGTAAATTATAAGTTAATGGATAATCAGTTTGGCCACTAGGTGGCAGTGAGTACTAAATTATACTGTGAAATATAGCATTGCTGGCTGTGAAAATAAGGATAAAGAAAACAGGAAGATGAAAGGCGTGGCCATTCTGGCAGTAATAGAGAAAGGGACAGTAGTCTGATCAGGGAAAGGTGAGGAAAAAGCACTGTGCTGTAATCTGCCTGAAGTCATTACAATAAAGTTAAACCGTTTATGAGAAAGTATTCCATACTTTGTGTCTCAAGATTACAACATGACCAGGCAAAATGACCTGAGATGGCTGCTTACACACCAATATTACAACGTAAAAAAAAAATACACTTGCTGGTTCAGGAATGAAAATTTCATATGAGTGTGTAGGGCAGTTGCTGGGCAGATGCTCATGTAGCTAGATGTAATTTACCCTGTCACACTCTGGTATAATGAGAGAGAAGGGGTGGATCTTCCACTGTTCTAACATCTGTACCCCGATGGTTTCAGAATGGCACACGCCCATTCAGGCCCGGACTCCCAATCTGTGGGTTAGGGCAAATGCCAGATGGGCTGCTATATGGTGCCATAGAAAGTCAGTATTTAGTGGGCTGGTGGGGGCTGTTTGGGCCTCTTTGTGGGCTGATTGGGCCTCTGTGTACCTGAAATGCCAGGGCCTATTTTGATTCTCAGTCCAGTCCTGCGCCTATTCATGCAACTCTTACTCAACAGCATGATATGATGAATGAAAATCTTTATAGTCAGATTACATTGTTTACACCTGAGTCTCAGCCTCAAACCATCTGCATAGTTCATCTGATAAAACCTCTTTACCTTGCCTTCCCTAGCTCTGTGCTGTCTGTGTGCCATACTCTCTGCCCTACAATGCTTGTGTGTGTGTCATAATCTGCCTGCCCTACAATCCCAGTGTGTGTCATACTTTGCCTGCCCTGTGCTGTCTGTGTGCTATACTCTGCCTGCCTACAATGCCTGTGTGTGCTATACTCTGCCCTGTGCTGCCTGTGAGAGGTGGGCCTGGTGGGGGTTTGCCTGGTAAGTCTTAAAGGGGATGTAAAGGCAAAACAATAAAATCCATTTTTTACTTTCTTTAATGAAAAATAAATCTATTTCCAGTATAATTTAATTGAAAAATGTATATCATTTTTATAAGAAACCTGATTGTATGCAGTGAAATTCCCCCTTCAGTCAGTCCCTTGCTGGTCTGCAGAGAAACAATCATACTTTCAAATGGTAGGGAGGAGCCCCCCACCTTACTTCCCAGAACCCAAGCAGCTTTCTTTGTTTCCCTGAAGAGCAGCTGGATATCATCTTGCTTCTATGGCAGAAATAATTTGTATTGTACTGTTTTGTAGTGATGGGCTAATCTATCCAGATTCACTTCACCATCGTTTTCGGCGCGCGTTGCGTCATTTCCGTCGCGCATCTCGTTTTTGGGGAATTTTCACCAGGTGAATTTTTGCAAGCGTTTCGGGAATTTATTGCCAGCAGCGAATTCGCGGCTGCCGAATAAATTCGCCCATCCCTACTGTTTTGCTCATTTATGATGATCACTATGCTTAGCCTCTCAACAGCAGCCCAGATCATACTAAGCATGTGCATGGTCTTGGTCTTGAAAAGATGGTTTAATATAATCACAAGATGATGACCCTCTGCTGCCAAATTTGAAAGTAGAAATCATTTGTTTTATTAGGCATCTGGTGCAGTAAGTTCATGTTTATGTTTAGTATACAAAATACAGCATTTCTAGCATTATTTTGTTTTAGACTTCTGTTCCCCTATGACTTTTCATTATACAGCAAGTTCTGATGGAAGAACAGTGCCCAAATCCTAGACTTTAAAACATAAATATAGACCCAAAAAATTTTACTTTTATTTGCTGTGATTGGTATTAAGGTACCCGGTTTCTATGCTGTCTTCAATGGTGACTAGCCCTGTAATATTTAGGCTACAGCCCCTAATTTAATCCACCTCTTTATCAAGGTGAAACAGTTCAATGGCACTTGAATGCTAATTGAAAAAGAACTATAAACTGAGTTAATTAATGGTCCTTCAGGAGTAAAAAGTATTGCTAATTCTTTAAAACAAATCTGAATATAAAAAATGCAATAAAATCATAAACAAATAACTCGAATGCGTTGAAATAGTAAATTTATTATTTTCAATTGGTCAAAAAAAATTTTTTTGAAAAATAAAAAGCAAATTTGCCCTAGACAGCATCAAATTGTATTTTCACAAACTCAGCTTTTAGATGCCAAAGTTTTTACATTGAATTTTTAAAACACTGCACTTAAAGTCTGTACATTAGAGTTTTAGTACATTAGAGTTTTTTTAATTATAGTTTAGTTAAATTAATTTAGAAACTTAATGAACTTAACATAACTCTTGGACAGGACCAGGAAATGTAATTGGTGTGCTTTAATTGAGCTGGATTTCAAACCATATTTAAAAAGTTATACAACTGGAAGGACATGTGGAGTATCAAACTATCAATATGTTAAATAAAACAGCTACTGAGTTTTTGCACAAAATGTATTTCATATGGTAAGTGCAGAGTACAGTTAATAAGAATATACTGATTAACTTGAAATTGCTATGCATATTGATTTACACCACATAATTATACATTATATTATATGTATAGGAAAATAAATATGCATATCTACATAAATATAACCTTTAGCTAGACACATTGCTAAAGTCCAATGTTTATCTTCTGTGAGATACATAGGGGCAGATTTATCAAGGGTCGAAGTGAAAATTCGAATTAAAAAATAAAAATTTTGATCTATTTTTGTGTATTTCGACTAGGCAATAGTCCAAATTTGAGTCGAATTTGAAAAAAAAAATCTAAAATTCAAATATTGAAATATATGTCATGTACTGTCTCTTTAAAAATTCAACTTCGACCATACACCATCTAAAACCTACTGAATTGCTGTTTTAGGGAACCTCATAAAACCTACCTAAGAATAAAAGAAAAAAGAACTCCTAGTTCCACAAATACTGCCATTAATTGCATATTGGGGTATTCACTGATCTTTTTAATACTGTCTGCGTCACATAAGTAAAAGCGAAACCATGTTATGTTTAAAGTGACTAGAATACTACTTCAAGCATATATATTTTACAGAGTTGCCAGTCAGAAAATGCACATTCCAGGCCTGATTTATTAAAAATATAACTGAAATCTTAAAGGATTTCCCAAAATTTCAATATTTTCCAAAATGTTTTTTTTTACACGACTGACACATTTATCAATGTTCCCAAATGTGTCAGTCCATTGATATGTGTTTAACTACTCTGAGCAGTCAAATGCATGCCATTCTAAACTATGGTGTGGTAGTCTTCATAGGTGCTTAGCAGCATCATTGGGAACTACAGTACCACCTGTCTGAAACCTTACTCCTTGATGTGTATGAAATGGAGCAATATAGGAAGTGGACTGGTCTTCTCCATACTGGAATAAATGCCAATGTTTCATATGTTAGTAATTCTAGCATTCTGGTATTTGTAGAATTATAAAAATCACTACAGGTAAAGATGTAAATCTTGCAAGTTGTAGTTTAGTACTTTTCTGTATATCTTTCTAAAGGTTGGGTCAGATTTTATAGAGCCATTTTATAGAGACATGAGCAGTTACCTTACTCTCTTGCTTGGTGGTATGACCGCTTCAGTACAGATAAAGGGGACAAAAAAGTTCTGATGTGGTGAAAATTTGCAGGCCAAAAATTCACTGCTATGAAAAAAAAATTGTTGCACGTCAATATAATTGCATGCATAAAAACTGTCACGTGGTAAAATTATTCAGACTTTGGGGAAAATGTAATTAAATTTGCAACAAGCAAAAGAATACACAATAAGATAAAAAATCCACATATTGGGGCAGATTCACTAAAGTGTGAAGCGTCTAACGCTAGCGCTAATTCGCCAGCGTGAATTCATTTCCAACTTCACAAATTCACGAAGTAGATAGACTTGCACAACTTTGCACCCTTACGCCAGGCAAAGTTGCGCACTGACTAAGATCGTAAATTCGCAAACTCACTAAGATGAGCATTTTCCTCTACGTTAGCACTTATGCTAGACGTTACTTCACCTGGTCAGACCAGGCGAATTTCAATACAATAGATAGGAGGTTGAAAAAAAAATGTAATATTTTTTTCTAAGTCCCAAAAAAACGCTGGCGTATTTTAGCATAGGAGGGTGATAGTCTGAAAAAGATTGATATTTTTTGGGGGGTTACCCTCCTTCCCCCCTACATTTCCTAACATATGGCAACACAACTATACAGGGGGCACATGTTTAGGGCAATAGGACAACTTTATTTATTTTAATAAATAGTGATGGGCGAATTTATTCGCCAGGGGCGAATTCCTGCGATTCGCCGCTGGCGAATAAATTCGCGAAACGCCAGCGAAAATTCGCCTGGTGAAAATTCACGGAAAAAACGAGTCGCGCATCGTTTTTGACGAGACGCAACGAAAACAATGCGGCGCACATCGAAAACGACGATGTTGACGCGATGCGCGTCCAAAACATGCCGCAACTCGTTTCGCGGATTTATCTGCCAGCGGCGAATTTCGCTGGAAATTCACAAATTTTTTGGCGAAGCGGGGTAGATTCTTCCATCACTATTAATAAATGTTTTCTGGGCTTGTGTAGTGGAATGTAGTGACTGTAACATATACTTCTATTATAACTTAAAGTTCCCGCCGTATGCAAATTAGGCTTCGCTAGCGTAACATCGCTCTGCCTAGCGAAATAACACTAGCACAACTACGCTACCATTCGCCGACCTGAGAGTAAATTCGGACTTTAGTGAATTTGCATAGTGCTGGCGAAAATAGTGAATTGGCCCCATTATTCCTTAAACTGTTATTGCATTGCGAATTTTAATTGCGCATTGCAAATTTTAACTGAGCATTGCGAATTTTAATTGCGCACTCTTTAAGAAGTGCTTGAAGGTGTCCTAATCTTTAGGAGCAAAGATAACGACTTTTTCAGTAAGAAGTTTTATTACATTGACTGCGCATTGGCGCAAGCTGTAAAATTCGCAAACTCTTTTTCACTGTCGGAAGTGGTCGCTAAACAGTTTCGCAAAAGCTACAGTATATTAAATTCGCACAAAGCAAAAATTGTTCGCACAGAGGCATAACTTTTTGCATTGCAAATAGTTATTCCGTTACCGACTTTTATTACATTCCCTCAATTGACTATTGTACTGTATTTGGACAAATTAGTTGTGCATGTAAAAATTGTCACTCGCATCAAAATTATCTTGACTTCAATGTCATTTTTTTGCCATTTAGCTAATTGTTTTTGCTATTTCACAAATTTTGGGTGAAGAAAAAAGTATCCTGTGCCTTTTCTCTTTTTTTCAGCTTTGAATGACGGCTGTCATGGTAACACAGCGGCTTGTTTATTTAAACTATTGTAACTATTTCATTCCTTTAAAACACTTTCATTTGTTGGCGTAACTGTCACTTAAAGGAGAAGGAAGGTCAACATTTATGAGGGGTGCCAAAAATGAAGCACCCCCAGTGATTATGTTCACTTACCTGATACCCCTGGCTAGTGCAGAATAAAACTTAACTTGCCTTGGGTTCTTTTCGGTGAGCACCATGTAACGATCCTCTGCCAGCTTCTTCTTTCTTCATGTGGATATGTTTTTGCAATACAGTGAAAAGCTGAACTTCATTTTAAAAAAGCTGGCTTTTATCACCCTACCCAGGGTAGTGAATAAAGAATAAACAGTATACAGTAAGAGGATTGTTCTTAGGTGTTCGTAGAAGAGAACCTCAGGCTGGTTCAGTTTTAACAGAAGCACCAGTGTGGAGTATACATTCATTAGGGGATGCCAAATTTTTGGCAGCCCTCCATTGATTGGATTGTGACTTTCCCTCTCCTGAAGTGAACCATGTTGAACATGAACAGCTCATAGTACAATGAGAAAAGGGTGTGCCATTTTGTATGTTGAAAAAAAGCACATTTTTGATATTGTATAACTGCTCTAGATCATAGGGGTTCATTTATAGAGGTCCCATATAGTGTTAAAGCACTAAGGGGTGCCAAATATATAAAAAAAAAGATTAAAGGGATTCTGTCACGATTTTATGATGTCATTTTTATTTCTAAATTACAGTGTTTATACTGCAAATAATTTACTCTAAATATAAAATTTAATTCTTGAACCAGCAAGGGAATTTTTTTAGTTGTAATATTGGTGTGTAGTTAGCCATCTCAGGTAATTTTGCCTGGTCATGTGCTTGAATAAAAAGCTGCTTTCTGGCAGGCTGTTGTTTCTCCTACTCAATGTAATTGAACGTGTCACAGTGGGACCTGGATTTTACAACTGAGTGCTGTTCTTAGATCTTCCAGGCAGCTGTTATCTTTGTGTTAGGCAGCTGATATCTGGTTACCTTCCTATTGTTCTATTGATAGGCAGCTGGGGGGAAAGGGTGGGGGTGATATCACTCCAATTTGCAGTACAGCAGTGAAGAGTGACTTAAGTCATATGACTGGGGGCAGCTGGGAAACTGACAATATGTCTAGCCCCAATCAGATTTCAAAATGAAATATAAAAAATAGCCCCAATCAGATTTCAAAATTAAATATAAAAAACTCTGTTTGCTCGTTGGAGAAATGGATTTCAGTGCAGAACTCTGGTGGAGCAGCACTATTAAATTTCCTTTAAATGAGCAATAATAGATACAAATTAAACTTTGCAGATGCAGATGTCCCCATTCTTTAATAGTGAAGAGGACAATATAATTTCCTTTTTCCAATGTGTATTAATTAAAATAATTACATTGAGGGGCGCATTTACTATTTTACTATTTTTTTTAAATTCGAAATTCAACCATTGAATTTTTTGGTGGGGTTATTTTCGATAGAAAATGACCGTTTTCAATCGAATTAAAAAAATATAGGGGAATAGTCAAATTCTAATTTTTTTAAAGGGCCAGTACTTCAAAATCCAAATGCTCGAATTTTTCCAATTCAAATTGAATATTGGGCTATGCGATAATAGAAGTTGCTCAAAATAACTTTGAAATTCGAATTTTAGAAATTCTAATTTTATTTAAAAATTCACTTTGACCCTTAGTAAATGTGCCCCTGAGTGTTGCACAGGAGTATAATACCGCAACAAACGGAGAAACTTGAACACCTTTGACTAGCTTTTTTCTGGTCTGACTTTATGCAGTGTGAAAATGTATAAGTAAAAAAAAAATCTCAAGACTTAATAGATAAACAGAAAGGCTGAATATTTAGAACAACACAGACAGAAAATCTGACAGCTGGGATGGCTGTAGTTTAGAATAAAAATGACTTCAACAAAAGACGTTCACAGCAGTGCATACCAAACAACAAACTGGAAACTCTGCATAACAATTTCTGTGATGAAACCTTTGCAGGGGCTTACAATTAGAATATGCAAACGCATCTCATATATATTTTATTTGTATGGTTTGCTTTTCTATTCATTGTCTTGTTTTTCTCAGCATTTCAAAGGAAATAATTAATCTCTTTCTCTCTTGGAATTTATGAAGAAGTAAATCAATACTTCTGTTTGACACATCCTCAAACAAAGCATCTTATGCCTGGGGTGCCCACAGGGGATGCTTCTGCTGAGTCCTCCTAATCTTGTGAATGTATGTTCTTGTACAAAGGCATGAAGAAAACCCCCCAAAAGGCATATAAAATTAATCCAGCTTTCTCATCCCTCAACACCATACTTAAGAGAAAGTTTTGATTGACCAAATAGCACTTTGTTTTCCTCTACTGACTTTGTTTTGTTCATAGACAATAGAACAAATGCACATTGAGCACCATTACGATTTCTTGAAAAACATTCTGCAAAATGCTGGGATTAAATTCACTCTGTGATGTGCAACCTCATTAATATGAAATGTTATCCATGTCCCATGTGTCTTCTTTCTACATATCAAGGTTTACACAGAGCATTAGCCTGTATCTCTGTTCAGAGGCAAAGCACAACAGCCCCATGTGAAAGAACATAGAACTATGCCATATAGGAAGATACACTAGAGGCTTCAGCTTAAGTCAGCATGCAGACTGTGCAGCCTTTATATGAAACATACTCCGTAGAAGTCTTGGGTGACATTTACTGAAAATAAATTACACACAGCCTCAAGACCAACTTACTGAATATTATCATAGCCTTCTTGGTATGCCTCTTTACCCTTTGACTTTAATCATCTTTAGACTGATACATTTTTGATGTGTGGAGCAATTATGTCAACCCTCTATGTAAAAGCCCAGGGTGATGCTCAGTTTATCTTTATATTTAAGAAGAACCCCAAAGAGATGACATGACTTGGAAGTTGGGCAGAAGAAAATTGTGGCAGTATTAATGTCTAGATTAAGATGCAAGTGACTTTTTAGAAGCAAGGAGCGGTTACAGATCCTATAAGCAGGCAATCTTCAGTTATTCCTTATGCTACACCAGTTAACTATTAACTATTGAAACAGCTTAGAGCAAATGTATTATATGAAATAATATATATGTACTGTGTGTAATATACTGTAAATACATGTGCTGCAATGAAGCTCTATATTACTACATGTATTAGTCAAATAGAACTTATAGGAACAATGCTGTTCCATGTATCTAGGTTTGTGACACTGACAAGGGTAAGTAGGAGAAGGAATTGTAAGGTGCTGATCCACAGCTAGTCCAAAGCAAAGGATTCTGAAGATGTTGGAAAGAACAGCTCTGAACTGGCATGTATGGAGCAGGCTGACTCTAAGGGGCAGATTTATCAAGGGTCGAATTTCGAGCGTTAAAAACACCCTCGAATTAGACCCTCAAATTTTTGATGAATTAAAATTATACATCATTATTATTTGATGAATTAAAATCCTTCTAGTTTGAATATTGAATTCAAGGGATTTTAGCACAATTCGATCTACTGAATGATCGAATAGAAATAATTTGATCTGATCGATAAAATCGTCCGTATCGAACAATTTGAATGATTTTAAGCGATTGGAGCTTACCATAGGATTATATAGCAACTCGGTATCTTGAAACTGGCGAAGTAGGCTATTATTATTTTTTTTTTAAAGGGACAGTACTTCGAATTCTAAAAATTTTAATTTTAACAATTCAAATTGAATTTTGGGCGATTCGAGTCAAAGTAGTCCAAAATTACTTAATTTACTTAATGACTTAATTTAATTTGAATTTTCACTTCAACCTAATTCGACCCTTAGTAAATCTTCCCCTAAGAGTACCCTGGGAGGCAGGAGCTCTAAAATGGGTGGTGGGGGGAGTGCAAGCATGGAAATCTGGATAGGGTAATCTGCACCAAACACCCTACATGCCGCTTGCCTGGTGCTAGGTTTTGGCATGTGGTGGACTGAGTAGACATATTATTGGGAGGGACTGGGGAAGACTCAACAGTCTTGGAACACATAGGTACTAATGATAAAGTTAGAGGAGGAGGTGAAATCCTCAAGAATGATTTTAAAAAACTAGATGAAAGGTTGAGGGTGAGGTAATTTTCTCAGAGAAACTACCTGTGTCATGAGCAATGTTAAGAAGACAGTGGGATCTTGAGGAGATTAATGAATGACTGAGAGATTCGTGTAGGGAGGAGGGCTTTGGGTTTCTGGAGAACTAGGCTGATTTCACAATCAGCTAGAGGCTCTTTGCCAGGGATAGGCTGCACCTCAGTAATGATTTTGGGCAGAAGATGGCAAGAGGGTTGGAGGAGATTGTAAACTATGTATGGGGAGGGTCTAATAGGGGATTCTATGTAAGACAGGTTAGATGAGGTAGTGGGCATAGAAAGGGGAAAATGGGAAGGAGACTTGGTTGGGGATACTGTTAAGGGCAGGAAGGACCACATATTGTATTTAATAATTTCAGTGTATATAATAAAGGAGTCAGAGTTCCAAGACCCATCTCATTCACCCTATACTAGTTAGTGTCTGACTAACTAGTATATAGTGATGGGCGAAACTCCCGCATTTCGCTTCGCCGAAAAATTAGCGAATTTCCAGAGAAATTCGCGAATTGGCAAAAAATTCGCGAAACGAGTCGCGCGTTTCCGACGCGCGTCGCGTCAATCGTGTTGCGTCGTTTTCGTCGCGTCACGGAAGCAGTAGTTGTGATGCCCTACGCGTTTCGGGAAACAATCCCTTAATCATAGGCCTATGATTAAGGGATTGTTTCCCGAATCACGTAGGGCATTGTATCCCGAATAAACCTGACCCTGATCAGAGTGCCGTCTTTTCTTTGGATTTTGTGGAGTGTTGTAGCAGGGGGACGCTGCGGACTGAGCACCTGATCATGGCCCGTTTTTGAGCAGAAGACTAAGGTGAGCTCTGAGCGGTCGCTTTTGTTAATCTAATTATCTTTACACATGTGTCAATATTGTGCAATAAATTAATTAAATATTTGTAAGTTAAATATTCATAAAATCTCATTCATTCAAAAATCCAAAGCAATTAAATTGTGAAGATCTCTGTTAACCAATTATTAAAGAAAATAAATAAAAGTGCATTTAGTTTCAGTGTACTACTGTTATTTTTGTTATTGTTATGTGTGTATTTCTTATTTAAATAAACCCATACAATAATGTGATTAAAAATATATACAAATGATATACATCTCATTAAAGGAATCAAAAGTTCAAATTCTTAAAAAGCTGTTCTAGAACCCTGATATAATTCTACATTGGTTTATGGTTCAGTGTAAACTGCACATCTTGTGTGAGTTGTAGTTCAACCTGAACAACAAATTCCTCAAATGCACAGACAGCCGGGTGAGCTCCACTGAACTTTAATATACTTATGCTAGAGTAGGCACATGCCTAGGGCGCAACAATGGAGGGGCACCATGCATTCTTCTTTGCTTCCTACCCCTAGTCCGGTCCCAGCTCAATGATCTAGCAAGTGTATGCATCCTCATGTGCACATGAGCATGAGTCCTTTTTGCTCGAGGGACCTTTTGTGTGCTTGTGCGTGTCCTTTTTGCACACTAGCGTCCTTTCCCACATGCACGCACCTATTGGGCACCACAATAAAGATATTCATACATGGATAGGAAATTGGTTACAGGATTGGGTATAGAGGGTGGTTGTTAGTGGTACATCTACTTGAAGTAAGGTTCTTAATGGGGTCCCTCAGAGCTCTGTATTGGGTCAATTTTATTTAATTTGTTCATTAATGACTTAGGGAGGGAGGAAGCCACGAAACGCATTGAGCGGCTAGCCCTTGTATTGTCTGCACAATCTAACTATGGAATTTTAGATGTGACTAAATAAATATTTTATGTTTTAAACTCACTATTCCTCCTTTGGTGCCCCGTGTTACACAATTCTGCAGAAGCTCTCCGGCTGCATGGGATTGTGGCTCGCATGAAGTAGCACATTGGAGTCCGGCATCAGCAAGTGCTCCCACCTATTATTACACTTAGTGAGGGTAATGTAAGTAATGAATCAGTGTTTGCAAATGACACAAAACTATGCACCCCAATGAATTCCTTCCAGGATGTGGCATCCTTGTAGCAGGATATTGACAAACTAGCAATCTGGACTGCTGAGTGGTAGATGAGATTTAATATTAATAAAGTCATGCATGTGGGATTTTAAAATACTTACTAAAGATGAAAATAATTCATTTTCCACAGCAAAGCAATAAATTACATATCTTTATACTAACTTCAATAAAAGATATACTGTTTGTGCTCCCTTGACATCCCCTAAAATATTAGGAAAAGTTGCACATTCTATTTAGAACAAGTAAAAATTTGAAAGTGAATATTTGAGAGTGAAAAAATGCAGAACAAAAAGGATTTTGAAAAGTGTATCTGCCTCTGACTTGGGTGGTTATGACACACAGAACAATTGTGCTGAGTTATCAATTCTTGGCATGATTTATGGTCTAGTGACCATTCCTTGAAAAACAAATACTATTAATTGAGAAACAATAAGAAATAGTATTTTGAAAGATGATAAATGAAAAAAAATACCTCTCACAAGGATATCATTATTTGTACAGTTCTTCTGATATTGAGATTAAGTTATACACACTAAAATAATGAGTGTCAGTCTCAATCTAGTTGCAGTGGGGAAAGGTGCAGCTCCCTATCACTGAAGCAAGTGGACGCATGCCACCCCTAAAACATTGTGAACCTAGGCCAGGCTTTTATGACCTTCCCATAAATGGTTATTTTCACTAAAGTTGTCGAAATGGCATTCATTGCTGTGGAATGCCCATTAAGTTGCAATAACTCAAAGCTAAAGGAGTATAACAAAGAATCAGGGTGTTGAGGTTACATATAGATGAAAAAAAAACATGTTTACCTAAAGTAAATCATCTATTAATTTCCTAACCTGAATTTGTATTTATTAAATTAAAAGTTTATTTAGTTACTTTTTGAATATAATTTGAATATCAAAATGTTACTACAAGACTATTCTGGAAAAAAATCCCCAGCTATTAATTATGTGTGATTTTACAGTTTGAAAGAAAATGTAATTGTAGGGAATACTAATTGTCCATGCCATGTGTAATTCAATTATCTCTTTAGTATAAGTGATTAAACATCTACCCCTAAGCATAAAATTGCTAAAAAGTTCATGGGAGGGTGAGTTTAACAACTGTAACATTTTTATACGCCACACAATAACTGGATCTGTGCAGGGGCCTTTACATCAGCTAATTCATGGTTTAATCAATGAAAAATATTATCGATTTAGAAATGCAGGAAAAATCTAATTGTGATTCTCGCATTCAAGCTCAAAGGTCTGCACAGTAAATTAATTGTTGAAATATGTAATTTATTCCCCTTTATTTTCCCCTCAAAAGAGAAGTAAAGGTATGAGATTTATTATCCAAAATGCTCGGGGACCTTTGCATAATTTAAATCACCATACCTAATGTCTACTTAGAAATCATTGAAGCATTTTTTAAACCCAGCAGACTTGGCTTTGCCTCCAATAAGATTAATTATATCTCAGTTTGAATCAAATACAAGTTACTGTTATTATTTGGATAAAATAGAGTTTATCTGAACCTTTCCGTAATTTGTAGCTTTCTGAATAACAGGATTCCAGATAATGGATCCCACGCCTGTACTATGCTTCCCAAATCACTGTTCCCTATGTATAAACTAGGGATGCACCGAATCCAGGATTCGGTTCGGGATTCGGCCTTTATCAGCAGGATTCGGATTCGGCCGAATCCTTCTGCCTGCCCGAAACGAATCCGAATCCTAATTTGAATATGCAAATTAGGGTCATGGAGCTAAATCACGTGACTTTTTGGCACAAAACAAGGAAGTAAAAAATGTTTTCCCCTTCCCACCCATAATTTGCATATGCAAATTAGGGTTCGGATTCGGTTCGGTATTCAGCCAAATCTTTCGGGAAGGATTCGGGGGTTCGGCCAAATCCAAAATAGTGGATTCGGTGCATCCCTAGTATAAACCCTTTGTTTGCACCAACAGTAACATATAAAAAGTGGGAAACTTGTGAGCAGTAAACGTTGCTTAAGAAAAACTACATGTATGAGTTGGATAAAGGTTAACCTAGGGGTTTTTTTAAATATACATTCTGTTACAGATATAAATATAGACATGAATAAAGATTTAAAGTGTTGCTTTGCAGATGCTTCATGGTTGGACAAGGAAATGTGCTTTGGCAGGAACAGAACTACCCGGCATGAGGGCCAGATGCAGGCTGTGCAGCCAGCCAGCCAACCCCCTCCACCGGAAGCGAAGTTAAGGGTGGGTTCGCAAGCGAGCAAAAGCCTGCCAAAGCGGTGCGGGCCCTTGTTCAGCTGTACCCCCACTCTCCCAGTAATAACAGTACTGTGCTTTGGATAGGATTTCAGCCTCCCTGAAAACATAACTAGTTATTCTACTGGTATTTATAACGCAGGCTGTATTTTATTCTGATCCTTTTTCATTTCAAATAATTTCACCATAGCGGAACCTTCAAGTTTTTAGTACCAATGAGAATATACAGTAGTAGACAGTAATTTCAGATTGAGTCAGTCATTTTCTACAATGACAACCTATTAATAAGTCTAATTTTTTCAGTCTAAAATGTGAAAGCATAAATCAGGAAACAAATTAGTGCTGAAATAGAGACTAACTCTACACAAAATTATACTGCTCAATTAGTATAATTATGGAGGACATGCTTCCTCATTTGAGCAATATATATCATATTTTATTGCATATTGACAGCCACGTGAAACTAAAATTAAATAACAGAAGGGAATTTGCATTTAAAAATACAATATTCTGTGCAAAAGAAATGTGATGGCACCTGTAATTATTGTAAATTACTGTTAAAAAAAAAGTCACTGTTTTAGATTGGAAAAAGGATTACAGTACTTTTTATAGTATAAGGCTTGCCAATAGTCACAACTAGGTTTGTCACCTTTTCTGTAAAAAAATACCGGCCTTCCTATATATTTATCCTTTTTCCCTATTAATAACATTGGGATCAACTATCACCAGGCCTGTAAAATACTGGCCAGATGGCAAAACTAGGCACAGCATACTTGTGTCTAAAGAATCATATGCAGACAGAAATGACACAACCTCCACTTTATCATTACAAATCAAATTTGCACATATCTGCCTCTCATGGAAACTATGAGATCAAAGCTGCACTCAGGGTAAAAAAACAGGGAAAATTGCTCTTTGCCGCCTGTACTTGCAGTCTTAAATGTAGATATGTGTAGTTATATAGTGATGAGTGAATTCATTTGCCTGGGCCGAATTGGTGGCGAATTCCCGCAATTCCCCACAGGTGAATAAATAAGTTTTGGACAAGGGCATCCATTTTTGGATGCTGGCATCCATTTTTTCGATGCCCGCATCCAAAACGAGACGCAGTGGCATTTCACAAATTTTTTTGCTGTTTCGCAAATTTCTCTAGAAATTTGGGAAAAATGTTGGCAAAGCGAAACGCCCCAGATTCGCCCATCACTATAGTTATAAAGTAAAGCTGTTAGAATCTTGTTTGTAATTTATTAGAAACCAAACTCCAGTGTAGAATCCTACCTTGCCAAACCCACCAGATTTTGGTTTCTCAAAAGTGGAATCATCGGAAAATTCTCTGTTTATTAACGTTTTACCAATGAAGCCTTAAAAGAAACATACAGTATTTCTTACAATCCTTCATCTCTTCCTTATTTGTTTATTTATAGCGAACGCAGAGCAACAATTACAACTCAACAAACAAATACTCTTTCAGAAATGAAGAGTGCCTCTTCTCCAATAATCAGTTTATACATTTTCACTCATATTTAGACTGATGAAAAAGACAATTTAAAACTTCTTGTAGTGGCCGTTTTGAATTCTAAACCTTTGCATCTGAAGAGTACTTCAAATAGTACAGTCTTCTTGAAAATGTTCTCTGGGAGTTGAAGTACCCTGAAGGAGAACAATTTAGACTGCTAAAAACAGCACAAAACCCTCTTGAGATGAATGTGAATTTGATGGGTACTTCAGTCAGTACATGCTGACTTAAAGATGTGCCATGTTGCTGGTTCATTTAAACAAAATCAATTAACAAAAAAGGCAAATGGTGTCTTTCCAGCTTGTCCAGCAAGCATATCCCTAAAAAAGCATGACCCTAAAAGCAGTAATATCAGCAAGCAATTATTAAACGAGGAGGCATGAAATATAAAATATGTATTATATAAAAATATAAATAAGATGATAAATAGCCACGAGGGTAGCGATTCAAAGAGATATTGGATTGTAGGGCCTTCGATGATATAGCAGATGAGTGGTGTAGTTTTTTTACACAGGAAAATTAACAAGATGATAGTCTATTGAGTAGCCTAATCATCACTATCATAGCAGACCCCTATTCATAAAGGAACATGAGTTTTTTTTAAGTTATATACTACGTGTAACTTGAAATAAGAAAAATAAAGATTTTTCTTATGAACAAAGAATATTTATTTGTAGAGTATTGAATGTGAACCTATTTCTATTCAAGCATATAAACTTGTCATAAGACTTGTCATACCTTTCACTTCTGATCCACATACAATAATAGAAAACCCCCTGGTGATAATGATAAAGGTTTCCTTTTCAGTAGTGACTTAATGATCTCCCCCAATAATATCCTGCTGTGGTTTCACAAACAGCTTACTGTAGGAGGCACAGAACAGTTTCTTATTTTGAGAATATTGCTTTCTAAGAACACTGATATCTACCTGTATACTATAAATTTTAATATCAATTCAACATGACTATGTTTGAAATTCCAGATGACATGGAATTATATATGTGCTTCTATACACAGTATTTCTGTTTTGTGAATGTAACGCAGGTCCCTGGAAACTTCAGGATATTTGGTTCTATGCTGAAATATGATAGCCCCTAAAACATTTGAACTGTTCATGTCATTAATAATAAGCTACATCTGAACAAGGTACACATAAAAAGCTCATGCTGCAAAGCTAACAGGTTATTCATTTGGTAATAATCAAGGCCAAAAGAGAAATCAAGCTTTGCTAGAGTTGTTATCTTAATTAGTTATGAGTGAAAATTTTCACCAAGTGACTCTAATGGGGAAAAAAAAAGTATCTTCAAATTATCCTATCAAAAATGTTTATGCAATTTGTCTTGTGTTGAAAACATTTTGCTGCCCTAGATCTCGGTGAGTTTTCCCTGTTTTGCTAATTTTTGGTGAAGTTAAAATGGTCAGATTTGCTCATCACTAATCTTGATAAAAAAAATGCTCCCATAATTTTAATACATTATTATGATTATTATACAACATGACAATTTTTCCAATGGATCTGAACTGACAAAAGTCTTTCCAAAACATTGAGGACACCTTACTCAATTAGCTAATTGTAAATGCTCTTGTGAAAAGCATTATTTTTACCTCTTGAACTGAATATTTTACCCTGTAATTGTGCACTTTAAATTGTATGTGTCAGCACACTAACAATGCTCCCTAGTAGTATCCATACACATTTACATAAAATACCACAGAGGTTCTAGATGCTGTATTCTAATAATAATTCTTTATATTTTGTTGTTTTGCTGATGATACAATATTCTTGTTTTAAGAAGATGGCATTTGGATTCAGGCGGAACATCAGTAGAAGATAATAGCTGAAAACCAGAAAAACTGAAAACTTTGCATGAAATATGGCTAGTATGAAAATAGTAGAAAAAAGTGTGAGTTATGAGACCTTGGTTGTCATGGAAAGATTAGCTAAGTATGCTTGTTCTGAATGCATAGACTCCCTATCAATATGAACAATTGCATAAGCACTTGCTCAAGGTCCACTTTTAGAGGCTTTACTGGCAAGGACCCAGTCACAATGGATTACAAAAACATTAATTTCACCTGTTGGATGAGAATTGTTATGAAACATCCTTCAAGCAATTATAGAACATTTAATATTTGAATATTGTCACTCTAACACAATAAAAAGAGCAATAAATTGATGGCCAAATATATATTTTTTACTTGCCATATACAGGTATGGCACCTGTTAACTAGAATGCTCAGGACCTGAGGCTTTCCAGATAATGGATCTTCCTGTAATTTTGATCATTTACAAGTGGCAAATCTTGTAAATATTTCATAAGCTCAATAAGCTGGTTTAATTATATCAGTGTTGTGATCAAGAACACAGTGCTGTTTTATTATTACAGAGAAAAAGGAAATAATTATAAAAAAAATTGGATTATTTGGATAAAATGGAGTCTATGGGAGATGGCCTTTCCTTAATTTGGAGCTTTCTGCATAACGGGTTTCCAGATAACGGATCCCATACCTATATCGCTAATCATAATATACAGTACAGAAGCCATGTGTTATTCTTCATCTTTGTATGTTTGTACAGATGCAGCCACTGGGATTTGTGAGTTAAATGCGTCATGACTCAGGGCTAATTGAAGAAGCTGTGTTATCTAAAGTCATCTTAACTCATTTAATGCATTTAACCTTTTCATTAGCATACCAAAGCTCCATTGTTTTCAATGGTGAACTCTTTAATTGGATGGGATGCTGTGACACAATATTCTGTGCTAAGTGGGATAAATGGGATAGATGAGTTAAGTTTTTCTGTGTCAAATGCACAATCCAAAGTGGCTTAATTAGTGATGGGTGAAACTCCCGCGTTTCGCTTCACCGGAAAATTTGCGAATTTCCAGAGAAATTCGCGAATTGGCGAAAAATTTGCGAAACGAGTCGCGCATCGTTTTTGAAAATGACGCGCGACTCGTTTTTGTTGGCGAATTTTTCTGCAGCGAATTTTTGCTGCCGTTTCGCGAATCACGGGAATTCGCCCATCACTAGGCTTCATCTGTATGTGATGCTAATAACAGTGGAATCTTTATTCCATACCAGTAAAAGTAAGGTTAAAATCAATAATTGGTCTGAACTTAGCAATTAAATGAATGAAATAGAATAGCTAAACTATATGGTACCATGATAAAATAAGGACCTACATTTTTGAATTTGTGTGTTAGAATATACTGGACACACTGAAGAATAAATATAAGAAACAATGGTGTGAATGTAAAGAAAAGATTGGTAAGAATCATTAGAATGATCCATGCAAGAATGATTAGAATGGATGGACTAATTAGAATACATGGGAAAGTGCAGTAACATCACAAGGGATTACAGTACATTTCAAACAAATTTGGATGACTATGGTTTAACTGTGCTCAGACATATGATGTCACTTCATTGTTCACATGTATACCTACGACAGATGCAACGGAGACTGTAAGAAATCAACTGCAGCAAGATAAGGACCTTAGCAGCAGAACAAAGCTCAGTCTTAACCAAGTATCTTTGTTGCCAAATTTGTGCCTTTAAACCACATACTTCAAATAAAAGGACCATTTTTATAGATAGGAACATGGCTGTGCAGTGGGTTCCCCAGTCTCTCCCATTGTAGCTAACTTGTACATGGAGGAAGTGGAAAGGAGGACCTTACTTACATTCCAGGGAACTACACAGAGTCACTTGGGTTCAGATCCAATGACGTAGAGGGTTATACAGAACAGATAAACTTGTTGACTGATTGATATCCACCCAAGAGGGGGGTAACTTGAAAACGGAAGTATACAGGAAACCCACTCATACGGATCAATATCTGTTGTTCAATTCCCACCATCTTCTGGAACACACTGGGTGTCATTAGAACTCACCACGGGGTGGAAAGTGTGACAACTGATACAGAGTCCAAGGAGAAGGAGCACAAACATCTCAGAGGAGCTTTGCAAGTGTGTGGCTACCCAGACTGGGCATTTGTCAAAACAACAGAAATTTTTTGGAATTTTTTGTGTGTGCCTTCCATTATTATGGTATATACTGTATATATATATATATATATATATATAGAGAGAGAGAGAGAGAGAGAGAGAGAGAGAGAGAGAGAGAGAGTCACGAAGCACTTTGCAAGCTAAGTTATTTTTTACAGGTCACAGAACTGCTAGGATAAGTTCTATATCTTTACAGAGTTAATATGAAAATTGTACACAGATAAATATATGTATAAACTGCTATCTTCAAAGTAGTTATTAAGTTATATCCACAAAACAAATCCCAAAACACAGAATGAATATTAACAAGTATGCTCCAGGAGTCTGAATAAATAAATTCAAAATGTTCTACTTTAGTATGAAGAAAGGGAAGACTCAGTAGTTAATAGGATAAATTCATGAAAATGTAACAGGTTTGAGCTTCTCTTTATGATTCTTATATACTGTAGGTACATATTAGGATTTGGTTATAACTACAGAATTAAATTCACCTTTATAACGTACCTCTTCTTTACAATGACCTCAGTAAATAATTTATATCACCAGTACACAAATCTATTTTTTTTAATAAAGGTCTTTATTTTTTTTTCATTTTGTGTAATTTGCTTTTCTGTATGAATAAACTAATTTAAATTTGTCCATAAACAGCTGCTGTCATTTATGCAGATTGATACTTAAAGAACTGCAGTTCTTAATGAAGTCCTGGAATTTTTCAAAGAGGAGAGCATATGTCAAAATCCCCAGGTGGAATGCTTAGAGTGTATTTTCTATCACCCACCCACTTGATTTTTCAACCAGTCCCACTAGCCACTCGCCAATGATCCTGACCCATGCAGCTCTAATACAAGTTCCCATGGTTTGCGATAATCAAAAGGCCTCTATTCTACATTTTATTTTAAAGTGTCATTTTCTGTGTAAAGGTACTGGGGTGGAGATCCTGTAACTGAAGAATTAAAAGCAGGATAAGGTTTCTGATTATTAAGTCTAAAAGTGGTTACAGTATGGACTGTTAACATCTTTCAGATGTGCTAAGTAGGGAAATTTGTGGGATTTTAAAAAGCAAAACCCATTGTATCTGTAGCATAACTTTATATGTGTATATTTTTTGCTAAGTTTGCAAATACCATCATATTATCTGAACATGCATTTATTCTTAATTCCAGAAACCTACCAGATTAAAAATTAAAGATAGAAGGTCATTACTCTCTATCATACAGTCATGTGCTATACATATTACTACCTGTATGTGTAGTTGAAAGATAAGGTATTTTCAGGGTTTTTCTTTATTGTGCTGACATACAGTAGGCCTCATTAATTTAGAGATTTTGTATGTGTTGCTTGATGAAGGTCTTGGCAGCTCTGTTTGTATAGATGTTTAAGCAAAAAAGCATTCTGCTTTTCCTGACTTTTTTTCTGAGTGATGGAGTTGTTCCTATGGTAGCAAAATATAGCATTTCTTCTATTCTTCTATTATAGGTCAATAGGGTATGCACACAGAGGGAATGTAAGCCAAGTTTATGTCTCTTGTAGGAGTTTATCCTTAACTGTTTTGAAGTACAGAGTGTTGTGGGATCTTGGCAGACAGACTTTTATTTTTAGGAATTCTGTGTATGTCAATAGTGGTAGCTGCCTGGATCGTAGAGTGTTCGGGAGCAGAACACATAAAAAGGGTTGAGGACTTGTGTTCTGTGGGATTCCTCAGTTTTTTCCTGAGTGACCTTCAAGCTCATCTACCATTACCTTTTTGTGTAAGTTTTCAGACAGAGTTTTATGTTTGAAGTAGCACATTCATTCTGATTTTGAAATCCCTTGTGGGATCTGCTTCCAGTGATTTCTTAAGCTTAATGATAAGCCTTTTCATTACTTACACAGTAACTGGCACTGTTGAACAGGCATCAGTATGTGTATGCTTGTTTAGGATAAGGTTCATACATTTATAACTCCAACTTTATGAGCATAAATAGAAAAATGCTGAAATTAAACCTTTCTGTAAGCACACAACACAAGCAAGTATAAAAACTAAAGTTATGTGTAACTTAACAGATCATGCTAAAACTCTGATTGTCAAACCAATTAGCATCTCTCATACCATGTGGATAAGAGCCATAATCAAGCTATTGTCAACAGTATGGTCTCTTATTTTTCAGACTCCCCACATTAATGCTAAGCAGTAATAGAATACAGCAGTATAATTTTTCACAACCTGACAAGTACTCAGAAGCTTAAAGGCGAACTAAAGCTTAACTAAAGTTGTAGACTAAAAATGTTGTACATTATGGGGCAGATTTATCAGAGTTTTTTTATGGGCAAAAATGTCAAATTCAATAGTTAAAATTCGACTTTTAGAGTTTTTCTTTAAAATTCAAATTCAGTTTTCAAAATATATTATACACTGGCCCTTTAAGAATTCAATTTTGTCTATTCAACACAGAAAACCTTCTGAATTGCTGTTTTAGATAATGGAAGACATCCTGGGATCAATTTGGAGTTGTTTGCAGCATCAAGTTTTTTTTTCGGACAAAAAAATCAAATCAAATTGGATTCCTATTCGATTCAAATTCAAATTGATCCTATTCACCCCAGTTTAAAAAAATTGAATTTCAAAATAAGATTCAAAATTAGAATCATGAATTAAAAATTCGACCTTTAAATAAATAATTTGTTCTTCTATACCAGCCCAAGGGAACTGTAGCCCTTTAGCAGTAAAGATCTGTGCCTCCAAAGATTTCCCAGTAGCTCCACATCTTCTTTTCTGCTGATTCACTGTTCATGCTGTGCTACTGTCAGCTACTGAGCTTAGGGGCACAGCAACCAGTGCAGCTGACATGAAAATTTGATAATCAGCCATGTAGCATGATCTTACTGTATATTATAGGCCAACCTCATTTTCTTTTTGATAGTTTGCAAAGACCCATAACCACATATTTTAAACAGCTGCTCAGAATACACTGAACATGTGAGTGTTGCATACTCTTTCCAAGATGTAATGGAACCCCTGTTACAAGTTTGAATTTCTGCATCATTGAGAAGCTGAAACGTAAGACTGGTGCAATCAGGCCCGGCCTGGCAGTCTGTGGGTTCTGGTAAATGCCAGAGGGGCTGCTATAAGGTGCCATAGAAATTCAGTATTTAGTGGGCTGGTCGGGGGTTTTGGGCCTCTGTGTGGGCTGATTTGGCCTCTATGTACCTGGAATGCCAGGGCCTATTTTAATTCTCAGTCCGGACCTGGATGCAATGACCATATTCATTTTTAGGGTTTAGTTCTCCTTTAAAAGAATCAATATGTTCATTAGATATTGCACAACTGTATTTTACTTATGAAATCTTTCTGTTTACCTTCACTTCCATTACACTGAAACAGAGCATCAGACTCTGATTGTACCTTAGTAAACCTGGAGGCAATAAAAATGCTATGGGAAAAGATTTTTCAGACCCTAGCTAACATAAGTCTGCAAAATACTTTAGAGTTTGAAGGTGAGATGTGTGAATAAGCTACATTCAATTAAATTATATTTAAATTGAACAGCACTTTCCTCTACACCATGTATTTGAATTGTATGTGTCTTTCATTGGTTTCTCTGTTAGGGTCTAGACAAGCTGTTTAGATTCACAGATTGCTTTGTGCACAAGGTCTCAAAACATGTTAAGTTAGCAGCCAGGATACAACCCCCTTGATATTTCTTAGCACTATTTACTGAGGAGGGCTGAAAGGATATAATCCCAACAGCACTATGTAATTTACTACTCTTGTAATAGTCAAAAGTACTTCTTTTACTAGATTGCAGTAACTGCCCCTTTTCTTCATTTATATATTTTCATCCACATAACTGCACAGAACATACAAGTGCATTTTATAGCATGTTGATAATGCATCTATAAATAATAAGTTTAACACACACACACACACACATACACACACATACATTGCCATTGTTTTTGCCTGAAAATGTCAAAAACAGATAAATGTTCCCTAATCAGCTAAGTGATATACTGTAGTCTACACACGTATGTTAAATAAATATTGTCTTGAAATTCTTACATATTCTCTCTTTAATCATGAACTTGTCAAGTGTATGCAAGCTAATGGCCATGTATTGAAAACATACCTTAAGATGTACCCATTGGGCAAAGTAACGGTTACTTCTGTTAAACGTTGTTAAATGAAGTGTTGTCTGAAACAAAAAGAAGATAGAAATACTGTAGTCAAAATACACTATTAAAAATTGCAATATAGTGAAAAATTATATTCTCTTTGGCTATAGTTAGTGATGAGCGAATTTATTAGCCAGCAAAAATTCGCGAAAAAAACGTGCCGCGACTCGTTTCGCAAATTTTTCTCCAATTCGCAAATTTTTTTATATCTATATATTTTATATTCATTTTCCATAAAGTAAAAATATTTAGACTGCCAGTATTCATGGACCTCAGTCACTATTAAAGAGATTCTGACACCTGAAGTCAAACTCTTTTTTACCTCTATTATAATAACTGGCTTTGAAAGCTACTTGTAACTTTGCCATAAGGTATTTGCAGGATGCTTTTACATTACCTGTCTGATCCCCCATGTTCCTGTATGAGGGTGCTGCCATATTTGTGCAGCAGGCATCTGTTATCATTACAAACTGTAACTAACAGACTGAGATGGGACTGTTAGGTTGGCAAAGTAAGAGTGTCAGGGTGTCAGAGAGTCAGGCTTAGACATTTCAGCTAACAGTTATATACAAAAACAAACCTTTCAGCAAAAAATTATCAACATGACCTATAGGTAACAATTAATGTACATTCATATGTTAAATTTCATTTTTTAGTGTCAGTATCACTTTAAGTACAAGGTATTGCTTTATTATTATTATAGAAAAAAAGGTAATAACTGAAAAATAGGAATAGAAAATGGCTTTATAATGAGGTTTTAGATAACAGTTCCCATTATATGATTCAATCAACAAACTAAACTACAAATCAATTAAAACCAGCCACTAAATATTATTTTAGGTTCTATTAATCTGCTAAACTCTAGTTTTTACACTGCAGTATGCGAAACAAAATAATGGTTAAAAGTCTTTAATTATGAACACAATAGTTTCTTCCTGAATATAATAGCCTGCCTGATTAAACTCTAATAATTATGTTTTTGTACATTGAATACTTTTAGATGTCTTGCCATTTATTCACTGCTTTAACTATACATACTTCATAAACAGCAACTGCTTTGCTAGCAGGAATGCTGCATTTACTTCAACAATTATAACACCTTAAATAATGTTTCCCCATTAACAGGTTATAATTTGCTGACTGTAGAGTAAATAGCATTCAATAGTCTTATGGGACATGGATTTTTACCACCACAGTACAGAAAACAGCTTTTACACAGAATATATGCATAGACACTTAGGGGCAGATTTATCAAGGGTCAAATTTCAAATTCCAAAAAGTTCAAAATTTGAATTAAAAAAGATCAACCAATTTGAATCAGCGAAAAATTCGCGAAACGAGTCGCGGGACGCTTTTGACGCGCGTCGCGTCAACTTTGACGCGCGTAGCGTCGTTTCCGGCGCGTGTCGCGTCGTTTTCGGCGAGTCAAAAATGACGCGCGACTCATTTTTTCTCTGGAAATTCGCTAATTTTTCGGCGAAGCGAATCGCGGGACATTCGCCCATCACTACCCCTTATATTAAACTCATAATAGTTGCTAATTTATAGAACTTTCAAAATTCCTAATAAAGGGTTGTTCTTGAAAGCTTGCATTCCTGCATTTCTGTTCTTTTTCTGTACTATGCCTAACAAGGTCGTTGGCATGAATCGTCGACAGTGGGATGACTGATGGGTTGCACAAGCAAATGATGGCTGAACAATATGGAGGGAGAATATTACTGGCATTGTTGTGCGATGGATTGGGAAGAATGGACAAGCGTTGTGGAGGCGGCCAGGGCCCACATTGCCACCGGAGAAGGTAAGGTACGTCTAACACGGTACAGCAATACTACTAGCTTTATGCATGTATGAAATTTCATCAAAACTGCTCAGTTCAGAAAACCTTTGCTGTTTGGAGCTTGGACTAGAAAAACCTACAGTATTGGCCACTTTTGGCATACAGCACAAACTTAAGTGTATAATAGAGGTGTGTATGTTACAGCCACTACATTCCACTACACAAGCCCAGGAAACCTTTAATAAATAAAATAAAGTTGTCCTATTGCCCTAAACATGTGCCCACTGTATAGCTGAGTTGCCATATGTTAGGAAATGTAGGGGGGGTAATGAGGGTAACAGAAAAAAAAATATTGCTCTTTTTCACCCAACAAAAGGTAAAAGACGCCAGCATTTTTTGGGACTTAGAAAAAAATTTAAGTTTTTTTTATCAAACTCCTATCTATTGTATTGAACTTCGCCAGGTCAGACCTGGCGAAGTAATGTCTAGCGTTCACAAAAATTTTCATCCTAGTGGATAAGCGTAGTTACGTCCCTTCGTGCACAACTTCGCCTGGTGTAAGGGTGCGAAGTTGCGCAAGTCGATGTCCTTCGCTAGTGAATTTTCGCCAGGGACACTGTTAGTGAATCAGCAAAGTTGCTAATTGATGTCACGCTGGCGGATTAGCGCTAGTGTTGGTGAATTTGCAGCAATAACTTTAAGGAAAATTTTAAGTTTGATCTAAACTATGCAGATTTCTCAAGTTGTGCTTTGGATTTTTTCAAACCAGAAATCTTTACAGATTTGGTACTGGAGCATTTGGGACTTGGTTGTATTTTCATGTATTTTCATCTGTTATCTCAAAATACACTCCTTCACACAACCTATTCTCTGTTTCTGACCTTTGCTTCTCCTCTCATAACTTCAGCCCATTCTAGTCTACAAGACTTCTCTTGGGTTCTGCCTTTTTTTCCAAACTTTTAAACATTCCTTAATGCCCCACCTGTTTAGGGACTTGTTTGTTATTCACCATTTGTTCCCTGTTCACCATAAACTAAGATAAAGCACTGTGTAACTTGTCGGCACGATTTGAAGAAATTATGATGATTTACAAGTTGGTAGTATTTTCGTGCATTTAAAAATATGTTGCTGCAATATAAGGCCTTTCAAAGTGCAAAAAGTTCAAAACTGTTTGGCAATAAAAAGTACCAGAAGCGACCAAATTGGCTGGCTGTGAAATGGTTAAAAATAGAGTCTAGCTGTACCTAATAGTGGTTTAGAATTTTAGTGCTAGGTGCAGAGTACAGTGTTGGTGGCAACAAGGATTCCTTGTTAGTGATGCGCGAATAAATTCGCCCTAGGCGAATTTGCGGTGAATTTCCGATATTCGCTGATGGCGAAAGTTTCGGCGAAACACTTGTTCGTCAAGATGCAATTTTTTACAATTTTTTTTCACATTTCCATACCCAACATTTTGGAAGTAAAAAGAGGGACATAATTGTTTTTTTTCATACGTAGCACTGCAACATTTTGACCACACCCATTTTTGTGGTCACACCCACTAATTAACATGTTTGTTTTACCAAATTTGGCAGGTTATGAAAGTTTGAAAATATTTCTCTTTATCTAAACTGTTACAAATACAATCAATTACTTATTTTATTATATCAAAATTGTTAAAAAGCATCTTTTTTGCATCTGTTAGCTGTTCTTCTCGGCTCTCTGCCAAAAGCCAATTAAGTTAGAAACGTTGTTTCTTTTTCTGGCTATTCCGTGCAGAGAAACGAGGGACTTTTCAATACAAATGAAATGAGGGACTGCAGATTGCGCTGCCAAAAGAAGAAATGTCCCTCCAAAAAAAGGGACCGTTGGGTGTATGCATTTCACATTGCACCGTGCGTCAAAACTATTCTGACGTGCGTCAAAATAAGTGCGCGTCAACTTGGGCGCACAACATAACATCAGCGCGACTTATTTAGCAAATTCGCCCATCACTATTCCTTGTCTTTGCTGCCTGCCATAGAGAAAATGGCACTTACCATTATAGCCTGTGTGAGTTGGTGCTTCCTAACACTTATTTGATGTGCAAATGAGAGGGGTAGTGGGCAGGTGGGTGGATACTTCCATTCTAAACAACTCCTCATGAATACAGCTTAGTCCTATTCCTGTAGAGAATAGGTATTACACTGCCACGTCCAAGGTGGAAGTTATTCCAGAATTCCTGTACACTAATGGGCACTGTATTGGTGCAAGTATAAGCAGTGTGTTTGGAAATGTATCTTTATTGAATAACAACACACACAACCCTGTGTGTCCATTTTGGTGTACTTGCTTGCACTTGCATTTGCAAATAAACCTTTATGTTCTGACACCTTACTTAAAGTCTATAACCTCCTTTGTCTATTCTCAATAGCTGATGAGTACATCTTCTGTTATGTATGTCAGCCAAGCTACTTTGCTTATAACAGTCCTCTTTGACCTTTGGCTAGTCTCTGCAGTACAAGAGCTGCCAGCACTTAATTGCTGATATTTTTAGTACTTCCAGTGAGGGTGTCAAATGTATACATATGGGAGGTAGGAAACAAAGATCTTATCAGACATACAGAGCCAGCAACAGTGAAACAAAACCAGTAATTAAAGTGAAGCCAGGTCATAGGCTAAGGTCAAAAGAAGAATAAGGTTGAAAAGGAAAAAAAAATCCAGATATTCTGGATAAAGCGACCTACATTTTTAGAGAATAATTTCCTAACAAAGTGAATAACAGCTCCTGAATATATACACAGGTATCATCTGTGTGAAACAGGCTGGATCAGAGTGTTATAGAGGTGATTAACATTCCTGGTTAATATCTGTAAACATGCAGCTAGGCAGAGCAGTCATAAAGCAGCAGGTTCCAGATTCGCATCTCAGGAAACGGAGAGAGAGAGAGAGAAAGACAGAGGTGTTAGGATTAGATAGTATTTGGTACATGTACTTAATTAGGCTGCAGATAATGCATCAATCCTTCTCAATGCTTGACTGCAAGTTAATGGAAATACTTTACAAGCAGGAAACAGGAGACAATATAAATTCCTTCCTGTAGTTATTGGTCTACTGTACATTTTTGCCAATTATGTAAAATCTCTATTTTAGCACTATAAAAATTAATAGTTACATAGTTACATATTTAAATTGGGTTGAAAAAAGACAAAGTCCATCAAGTTCAACACCTCCAAATTAAAACCCAGCATACACACACACCCCTCCACTCTTTCACACAAACCATATATGCCCATAGTTGTACTAACTGTATAGTTTAGTATCAAAATAGCCTTTGATATTATGTCTGTCCAAAAAATCATCCAAGCCCCTTATAAAAGCATCAACAAAATCAGCCATCACAACATCACCCGGCAGTGCATTCCACAACCTCTCTGTCCTGACTGTGAAGAACCACCTACGCTGCTTCAAATGAAAGTCCTTTTCTTCTAGTCTGAAGGGGTGGCCTCTGGTGCGGTGATCCTCTTTATGGGTAAAAAGGTCCCTTAATATTTGTCTATAATGTCCTCTAATGTATTTGTAAAGTGTAATCATGTCCCCTCGTAAGTGTCTTTTTTCCAG
This sequence comes from Xenopus borealis, assembly GCA_024363595.1. Lineage (NCBI taxonomy): Eukaryota > Metazoa > Chordata > Amphibia > Anura > Pipidae > Xenopus > Xenopus borealis. The sequence continues at coordinate 109,203,087 of CM044432.1, forward strand.
AGAAAACAATCCCAACCATGACAGTCTACCCTCATAATTTAAGTCTTCCATCCCTCTAACCAGTTTAGTTGCATGTATCTGCACTTTCTCCAGCTCATTTACATCCCTCTTAAGGACTGGAGTCCAAAACTGTACTGCATATTACAGATGAGGTCTTACTAGGGATCTATAAAGAGGTATAATTATGTTTTCATCCCTTGAGTCTATGCCCTTTTTTATGCAGGACAGAACCCTATTTACTTTAGTAGCTACAGAATGAAACTGCTAAAATAAAAAACTTTTTATCTATAAGAACCCCAAGATCCTTCTCACTTAAGGAAACTCCCAACACACTGCCATTTAGTATTGTATGCAAAATAGAAACCGTACTTTCAATACACACATCAGGTCATTAAAAAACAAGTTGAAAAGCAAGGGACAGAGTACAGTACAGAGCCCTGCGGTACCCCATTAACAACACTGGTCCAATTAGAAAATGTTCCATTTTCCACCACTCTTTGTAGTCTATCTTTTAGCCAGTTCTCTATCCAGGTACAAATGCTATGTTCCAGGCCAACATTCCTTAATTTAACCAGTAACCTTCTGTGTGGCACTGTATCGAATGCTTTAGCGAAGTCTAAGTAAATCACATCCACAGCCATCCCAGAATTGAGGTCCCTGCTTATCTTCTCATAAAAAGAAATGAAGTTAGTCTGGCAAGATCTATTACACATAAAACCATGCTGGCACAAACTCATAGTATTGTTATTTGCTATGAAGTCCAGTATCCTATCCTTTATTAATCCTTCGAAAAGCTTTCCTGCCACCGACGTCAGACTTGCTGGCCTTTAGTTTTGAGGCAGAGAATGGGATCCCTTTTTGAATAGCGGCACCACATTAGCAATTTGTCAGTCTCTTAGCACCATGCCAGACCTCAATGAATCTTAAAAAATTGTGATGAGTAAATCTGTTCTGTTTCGCTTCACTGAAAAATTTCAAAACTGCTGAAAATTTGTGAAATGTTAAAAAATTTGTGAAACACATTGAAGTATATAAGCAACACATTTTTTGTGCAAATTTTTTTATTCATGTAACTTTTTCTTCAGTCCAAATGCATTGAAGTCAAAGGGCAATTTTTTATTCTGAAAAATGTTTTGTTCACTTTTTTTGTCTTGGCAACTTTTTGTCCAAATGCATTAAAGTCAATTGACTTTCTTGCTGTTATTTTTTTGTCAAAGCTATTTTTCGCTGCAGTTTCATTAGAAAAAGTTTAGATGGTGAAATATAAACTTTCACCAAGAATCCATGTCTGCCACAAAAATCTCTCATCACTGGCAATTAACAAAGTTGTAAAACAATGCATTATTCCATTAGAAATGGACTGCTACTGTATAAAGACATCATCTGAAATCCCAAAAGGAAAAGCAAGCAGATCAATTCTAGTGATAATGAAAGTCATGCTAGATCACTCAAGAGCTAAGTGCCCATCAATGTAGAATACACACAGAGCTTATACCTTCTACTGGTACAGAGCAAAGAAAAGTGCTTAAAGGTTCTGGAGTCATGTATGTGTAATGCTGAATCTGAAACCCTGGAGTTTCCTGGAGTTTTCTGATACTGATGCTCATGTAAGGGAATATTTATGTCTGCAAATGTCAAACCCTTCCTGTATGCCGTTGCAGTTCACAGGAAATGTGATAAAGAATACAGCAATTTGCACCTTGGTCCTTGTACTTGTAACCATTAAATCTTTAGCTCTTAATTCCCACCATTTACAATGTATAAATAATTTTGCAGTTGTAAACATGGATTCAAAGTTTATATTTATTTTTATTGATTGTGCTTTACTCATATTGTGACAATACCCTTTGGACTCCTTTAGATTGTAAACTTTTGTGAGCAGGGGCTTCTGATCCGAATAAACATCGATAACGCTAATGCTTAGTGTAACAGGTTGCCATGCTGGGCCACAGTTTAGTGGCTGGCAGGTGGGAGCCTAAGTGCTTGGTAACATGTTGACTTAGGGTTGCCCCCTCACCCCTTTAAAACTGAACACATATGGAATTCACAGCCTGCATGGCTAATTAACAATTCATTTAGATGCATGTTGCAGACTGAACTGAATTACATGCAACCATTCATCATGCATCTAAGTTATTTGCTATTTAGCCATGCAGGCTGTGGATTCCATATGTATTCAGTTTTAAAGGGTTGAGGTGGCAACCTTATGGTGATTCTATGTTTGATAAAGAATCAAAATATGGAAATGTTCTCAGAATGTGGTTTAAGAAACTTGAACAGATGATAAGTTTGTTTTACAAGCCAGAGGTCAGGGGCAGGCTGCAAGCTGAAACAAGTTAAGGCAAGAGGTCTTTAGCAGGTAGCAGGCAACACAGGTTCATAGAACAGGCCAGGGGGTCAAAACAAGAAAATGAGATAAAGTATGGGTAGCAGGAACAATGGACTAAAAGGGCTGAGGAACAAACAGGAACAGGGCAAATCCGGAACTCAGACATAAGGAGGATAGAATACAGACAATTGTCAATGATCCAGCAATAGCTGACAGGAAGACTCTAGCTTACAGTATATAGAGCCTTGATAACAAGATTACTGACTCCTGACCTTAGCAAGATTAGAGGTGGAGACAAAGAATAACAGAGGCAGCAACAGTCCATATGACAGCCAGGAACCATGAACTCTAGCTGCCTCCAGTGATTCAACAGGAAAGCACACTAACTGACTACCATGCAGGCCAGGGTTTGAATCCTTAAGAGTTCTGATACAGAACTGGTATATTTAGCAGGCAAATAATTTTAGTCAGAGATATCTTTCAGTGGGTGGTGCTATTATGAACTTATGTCTTAAAATGGAACCAATATATTGTGCTGATAATATGAATAAAATGGTTTAATGTATCTATAGGGATGGGCGAATCTGTGGAGTTTCGCTTCGCTGAAAATCCGCGAAACGGTGAAAGAATTCGCAAAACGAGTCACGCTGATATTTTGTCGCGCGCCCGAGTTGAGGCGCGCTTATTTTGATGCGCGTCAGAATAGTTTTGACGCACAGTTCAATGTAATAAAACTGCCAGGTGAAATGCATACCCCCAACGGTCCTTTTTTTTGGAGGGACATTCCCTCTTTTGACAGCGCAACCTGCAGTCCCTCATTTCATTTGTATTGGAAAGTCCCTCTTTTCTCTGCACGGAATAGCCAGAAAAAGAAAGACGTTTCTAACTTAATTGGCTTTTGGCAGAGAGCCTAGAAGAACAGCTAATAGGTGCAAAAAAGATGCTTTTTAACAATTTTGATATAATAAAATAAGTAATTGATTGTATTTGTAACAGTTTAGATAAGGAGAAATATTTTCAAACTTTCATAACCTGCCAAATTTTGTAAAACGAACATGTTAATTAGTGGGTGTGGCCACAAAAATGGGTGTGGTCAAAATGTTGCAGCGCTACGTATGGAAAAAAAAAAATTCCGTCCCTCTTTGTACTTCCAAAATGTTGGGAGGTATGGAAATGGAAAAATTGTAAAAAAATGGCATCTTTTGCTTTGTGTGTGAATGTGCTGAATAGCATTGGAGTCAATGAGAAGAGCAATTTACACACATGTTTCACTTAGTATACACACATGCCCTGCAGTGTTAGTGGACTCTTATCTTTTCAAAAGAAAAAAAGGCCTCCCATTTTGCCAGCTTCTTCAAAACATCTGTGATTATTATTTAAAATAGTGAAATATTAAAAAGGCATATTTTAATATATCTTGATTTATTTTAAAAAATATTTTTAACTGCACAGATTGTGCTGTTTTGAAGTGAAGCGACCGACTCAACGCGCGACGAAACTCGACGCGCAGCGAAACAAAACACATGGCGAATTTTCGTGAGAGTTTCGCCTAAACTTTTCGCCATCGGCGAATGTCGGAAATTCGACGCGAATTCACCTAGGGCGAATCACTATTTATCTAGTATGTCCCACAGTCCAAGTGTAGGCAAGCAACAGATGGCTGGTGTTGCAGTACAAAATGGCACAAGCCTAAAAGGGCTGTAGCAAGATTATAGACTCATTTTAACTTTTATATCCTGTAATATATGGAACATGAAATAAAGTTATAAATAAAAGTCAAATAGAAATGGCATATGATCCCATGACACTAACAAATTCCAGCACTAAATATGATATCTCCATAGGCCTCTAGCCAAACTCCTCCCTCCCTGGACAACCTCTGCACCTGATTAGTGATGGGCGAATCTCCCGAAATTCGCTTCGCCGAAAAATTCGCGAAACGAGTCGCGAAACGAGTCGCGTTGCGTCAAAAACGACGCGTCGCGTCAAAAAACGTTGCGCGACTCGTTTTTTCGGCGAATTTTCGCCAAGCGAAATTTCGCTGGTGATTCGCAAATTTATTCGCCAGCGGTGAATCTCGGGAATTCGCCGCGAATTCGGCCCTGGCGAATAAATTCGCCCATCACTACACCTGATGACTACTTGGGAAGTACAGTATAGTCGGTGGTTGGTTTCGTCCTAGGTCCTCCTTACTTCTTAGTGTTTCCTTTAAAGCTGAAGCCACGAAGGCAAAGTGATGAAATCTTTACATTTTACAAATTGTATACATTTAAACAAATGCATTAATTGCCTTAAATATGAAGCATTCTTTTCCTTGTTGCTATAGCAACAACCGATTATTTATCATAGTGGATACTGTTTTAGCTTTCAAAGTATATTAAAAATTCACAGAAGATTTTTGCTATAATTTTCTACAGCTGCTAACAAAAGCTGAATTGCTTAAAGTCCTAACAATGCTTCCCAAAAATATGAAATGCAAAAAAGATATGTTTAATGCATGCAACATCTTTGTCACCATGCATCTTTGCCTAAATTTCCTATTAAATTCTGAAGGAGATTACATTATATTAACTTTACAATCTTCACTGGGCTGCCTAACTACCTGCCAAGAATATGCAGTCATACTAATTTTTCTTCCATTATGCCATTAAACTTGTTATATCTGTTTTTCTGTGCTACACTATCACCCAAGCTAAAGATGCATTTACCACCTTTAGCTGAGATTTTCAGTAATCTCTGATATATATCTTAATAAGCAATTTCCTTCTGAGCATTCAGCTGGGGCTACAGAGTCACCTTGCCATGTCGCTCTTAGTATGGTCCCATCTATAGGCTTCCTAAAAGACTGAACTGATTTTATTAAGCATGTCTCACATAATCATTTTTGTAAACATCTCAAAATAAGATGTGTTTTATCAGAAAAAAAAACAAATCATGGATTTAGGGTGAGATATTCATCAAAATACCGTTGAGCATGCAGTGGTGTATGTTGGCTGATCAAAAGAAGCATAGCTCACTAGAGATCCTAACGCTATTTTCTTTTATCATTATTTACTGACAGCCAGTTCCATGCATTTAATGGCAGACCAAATTCTGACACCAGGTTATTCGCTTAAAATATTACTCTCGGTGGAAACAAAACTACTCTGAAAAGTGTTATAAATCAGGTCACCTTCAAAAACACAATCTAAGGCAAATGCATTGCTAAATTTATGAGTAAAGTGTGTATGTGCGACACTTTAAGGTACCATAAAATATAGAAGGACATGAACAATATGTTTAAACATAAATGGAGCTTCAAGTCTAAATCATGTAGGCACACATATATTTGAAATGAAGTTTAGTTGGGAGAAAATTGCTTTTTTATCATTAGAAATAACTATATGCTCAAGTTATTTTTCCAGAACTGTGCCAGATCATCATGTTCTTTCTAGATTTCCAGTCAAGGCTAGCTGCCGACAAAGTCACATGAGACAGGTTTTCTATCATGAAGATAAATGCTAACAAAAGTAGTGATTGGGGCCTATTACAGTGGCTGTAGATCAGCTTAATTTGCCCCTTGACGAGTCCCCAAGACAATGAAACTGTAATTAAGCTTTCCCTACAGTGCATTTTTTTAAATTCTTTTTATATATGCATACAGGAGCACAGGCAAACCATTAAGTCAATGGCAGTTTTGATTTATTGTATCCAATGAAACCAGTGTTGTTCTGTTGGGGCATCCTTAGGGCAGTTTTGAGACTCTTTGATATAATAAACAGTACACTACTATTTAGAACTAAATATGTTGTAGACTGAAAGTTTATACCTCAGTGCCATCTCTAAATTCAGATACACCTTTTTCTAGTTAACCTTTATAAGATTTATTGGGAGTGATTTTTATACTGCTAATGACATACATATTTGTGATAATGATATCACAAATAAATGCAATCAACCATTTGCAAAGCACCAAAATTTGCCCATGCCAGCTTCTGCTTAGTTCAAAGGGTACTGCATGACACAACATGGAAAATCAGTTTTCATTCCAAATTTGTGTTAGAATCAAGTGTGTCATTAGCCTTCATTTCTGTCATAATTACAAATCCCTCAAAATTCTGATTACGTTCTATGCTTAAGCGGAATGTTTCTTGAAAGATGAGCTCCCACTTCTGCCAGACATTTTATCTATTTTTAACAGAAAATAGGAAAGGCATCAGAATTGACCTTGGGCATTACAGATTTTGCATTTTATTGAACTGGGTTTGGCAGAGATGTCCACTAGATTTGGTATTTCTCAAGCAGAAATCTGTTAATTAACACTGTTCTGGTTACTGTATTTTAGTGATAAGAGATAAGAGCAAAAGGGCAAAATGTATTTGATACTGTATTTAAGTAATTTAAATGGCCCCTTCTCATTTGTTGAGAAAAACATGGAAGTTCCACCAAGCACCGTCAGCTATCAAACACCAATCATTACTGTAAGTTGACCAGTGATCCGACTGAGCGTTTGAAAACTGACATCAAGGTCTTCCTCAATGAAGCTTGCTTAGGGGGGAGTATCACACCAGAGATTGAAGGTCTATTAATAAAAGAAAATCCAAGGGTACCGATTTTTTATTTGTTACCCAAAGTACACAAAACCCTAAAAAATCCTCCGGGGAGACCAATAGTTTCTGGTGTGAATTCCCTTCTTCAACCATTGGCGATTTACGTAGATACTTTCCTACAGGAAATTATCCCCAAACTTGACACATGTATAAAAGATACTTCGGAATTTTTAAATAGGATTGAAACCATTAAAGTTCAGGACCAAACACCAATTATCTGCACAATAGATGTAAAAGACTTATATACATCAATAAGGCATGAAGAGGGCATTGAGTGCTGCAGGGAATACCTCTAGAAAGAAAAATTACCAGCACATGAGGTGAATTTTCTGTGCGAATGCCTTGACTATATCCTCAAACGCAATTATTTTCGTTTTAATTCTGATTTTTACCTGCAGGTACAAGGTACCAGCATGGGGGCAAACATGGCACCAGCATACGCCAACATCTTCATGCATTATTTTGAATACACTCATATATTAAACCACCCTGTATATAAGGATTTTATCATGGTTTGGTGGCGTTATGTGGACGATATGTTCCTAATATGGACTGGCACAGAGGAACTCTTACAAGAGTTTTTCAACTTTATTAACTCGGTACATGAAACCATCAAATTCACCATGAATATTGGTCCACACATGGTTAACTACCTTGATGTTCAAGTGACATTGAGGGATGGGCAGTTTATAACAGATTTGTTCAAAAAATCTACAGATAGAAACAATCTGTTACATAAGGAAAGTTTCCATCCTATAGGGGTCACGAGAGGACTGCCTAAGAGCCAGTTCATTAGGGCTAGAAGGATCACATCATCCGATGAACTATACAAAAAACAAGCAGATTCTCTTGTCAGTAGGTTCCGTGAGAGGGGATATGACAAGGAGGAATTAATAAGAATGAGTAGAGAAGTGTCAGAGATTAAAAGAGGGGATCTCCTTAAAGGGAATAAGAAAGTAGTTAAACCACAGAACACTGTTTGTGTAACCACTTATGGCCCCCATTCTGCCCTTGTTAAAAAGGTGATACTACAACACTGGTCTATTCTCCAAAATGACAAGGTGTTTGGGAAATTGTTTACAAATAAACCCCTGTTTAGCTATAAGAAAGGGAAAAGTATTGCTGATGGAATTATTAGAACAGACTACAAGAAAAGAACAAGTCAGAGGGTGACCACTACTAAAAGGGGAACTTTTCCATGCAATAGCTGCGGGCACTGTAATGGAATCATTAGGGGAGAGGTCTGCCAACACCCCAGTCAAGGCTATGACATTAAACTAAGGGATTGCACCACATGTGAAACAGAAGGGGTGATTTATTTTCTTAAATGCCCGTGCGGTCTAGGATATGTGGGACAAACCTCTAGAGCAATGAAAATAAGACTAAATGAACATAAAAGTGTAATTCGCAACTTTAAACCAGAAGCGCCCCAGGATGTTGTTAGTCGGAAAAAAGAGAAAAAAGAGAAAGATAGAGAGAGGTTCAAAAAAGAAACGATTTTAGCGAAACACTTTTTTGAGGCTAAACATAATGTTTCCCAATTGAGATGGCAGATACTGGAGAAAGTTCAGAATGATGCAGGTAATTTTGATAAAAAGTCTTTATTAAGACGTGAGGCCTATTGGATTTGGAAACTTAAGACACTACACCCAAAGGGCCTCAATGAGAATTTTAGCCTAACATGCTTTTTATAAATATTTTTATAAATATTTTTGTAAAATCCGTTTTTAAAATGGTTGTTTTAGGGTTAAGAGGCAGGATGTTTATACGGTCTTCTTTTTCTCCACAGATAATAGGGGCTATGGGGTTACACAGAAAAGTTGTTCCACTGCTGTGAGTAGTATGATATTGATATTTAATATATTTTCACGATTACCCTTTAGGAAACCATGCTGTGGACTGTTAAAATGTACCTGATGGGGTTAACTGTATTTAATTACATCACTGTGGGAGGAGCTGTTGGGTATAAAGGTGTGTACACATTGTTTGTAAGATTATCCTGATGAAGGGAGGACTGTTCCCCCCGAAACGTTGAATCTTTGGTGAAATAAAAGGGGAATCCCCCCAACTGCAAAGAGTATGTGTGTGCGGATCCGATTTCTTCAATACTATAGTTCCACCAAGCAGCCACCTATGCAAACCATAGATGGCCATCACAAATACGGGCTGATCAGCAAGCACTTTTCTAAAATCGCTTTGTTGCAAAAGATGCCCACCCAACTCTGACTAAACTGTTTTAAATCAAATGCTTTAAAAAAAATTATAAAATTATATATGGCAGATTGTGCATATTTTAACACTTTACACCCTGTCTTCCACAACATAAATTTCTCCTCTACTAACTTTAGAAACATAGTTTTGCACTATGCAAACTGTACTTGGGTTTATGCAAATGTCCACAGGCCTCTACACTCCATTTTGGAGAGCAGAGACTTGTTGATGTGCCTTGAATATAACTCTGCCTGTGTTAGGCAGTGCTTCAGAGAGGGAGGGGGGAGGAGGCACATAGGCATCCCACTCCTGCCCCCTACCTGCTTCTAACTTGTTCATGCGTCCTTTAGTGCTCTTGCACTTGCATCCCCCTGGGTTCTTAAATAACGTATAAAGTCCTCAGTGAGTACGTTTGCCCTTAGTACAGTGACATAAAATTACAATATGTCTTTAAGTAATTATATTAATTAAACAAAGACCAAAACAACATTTTCAATATATATAATTTACATTATATTGAATATGCCAACAGTAAATATGCAGTAATTTTTTAACAGAAAATAAAGTCTTGTTTACTGTAAATTTTATGAACATTAGTAAATTTTCTCCATAGTATTCATGAGTAAACCAATCTTATTGTAATGTCCTGAAAATAATATTATAATAAGTTGAGATACCTCAAATATAGCAGTCTAATTATAATTAATATGTATATGAATAAATTAGGTTAATTTGCAACAAAACAGGATCAGTTAGAGCTACAGAAACACAGTCAACTGACAAGTCAGAAGTATAGAACCATAACTAATACTATATTATTTATGCATATTTTGTTTGTTTTTATGAATCTTATTTGTTTTAACAGATTATTCCAATGTCATGTAGCAGTTAATGGGATTTGTCTTTCCAGTTGTAAAATTTTCTTTGATTCAAGCTTTTACAGGTTTTCATAGGTTTTCGCATTTGCACAAAAATTATAAGATTTTGAGGATTTTTGTAATTTGTTTCTGATTAGGTCTTTAATATTATAATTAATTCACACTTTTTATATTAGGCTGTTTTAATACATTATTTTTCAGATAGAAAAGGAAATACGTTTCTGATGTATGATCATGGTGGGGTCAGTGTGCTAACTAGATATAGACTGAACATTCTTATACCAGATCACAATTCATCAATTTAATTTTAATTGATTTCAATATAATGAATTATCCCTCATGAAATAGATTTTAACAAAGTGCTATTAAATGTAACGTTTTAAATAATAATCCATATAATCAGTGGATCCTAATGAGATATGGGCTGCTTCTCACATCACTTTTTGGCACTCAAGCACTTTATATTTATTAATTTATATTACTAATGAATTTATATCTAATGAACTGCACCAATGAATATTATCAATTCATTTCTATCCAATGAATTGCACTGATGAATCAATCATACACAAAAAGTTTTTTGTATTATATATGGAGTTTATTGCTACAGAAACAGGAGAACAATAATTTTCAATTGTCCTATAAATAATATTCCTTATTTACTTGATTGGGATGGTGCGACGCTTAGAAATTTCTTAGTGGTTCCTTTTCTCTTTGGAATTTCCTTTTGTTTTAATACATTACTTGGCATTCATGGTTTGAGAGAAAATTTGTTGTTTTTGTGGTTTTTAAAACCTCTAAAATCTGAATGTTGATAAATGGAATTCATTTTTCAGAAATTATGATCACCAGGACATGAGGTTTGACAGATAAAGATTTGTTTCTCTGTAAATGAAGCAGGAATTGATAACAGGGCAGAGGTATTAGAGTGTAAATTCCCACATCCACCTCCTGCTTATTCCTCCTCCATTCAGAGAAAAGTCAATAGATACAGTATGAGGGAAAGTTTGCCTTTGCAATTAAATTGAGAGTGAGTTGCAGGGTCCCAAAGATTTGTTTTTTGGAGTGCTTTAGGTAATAGAATGCTAATAAGGGTCACACTCTACTATGTATCCATGGTTACTTTTCCATAAATATAGATTTACTTCACTTTTAACATGTCACAGGAAAACTTTTTTTTTTTTTAAACACATCCATTAATAGCAATGCCCCCAGCAAAATTCTGCACTGAAATCCATGAGCAAACAGATTTTTAATATTAAAATTTGAAATCTGATATGTGGCTAGACATGTTGTTAGTTTCAATTTAACAATTTGGAAAAAAAAATCTTTTTTTCTAAATGTTTATTGAATGATGTGAAGGAAGCTCAAAACACTGAGGCATAACCAGAGGTATAATTTAAATGATATTTGCAGAAATTACACAATATGTAATAGAAAATGTAAATATGCACTACAATTAACATTTACTTTTTTAACTTTAAAATCTTAATTGCTCCATTTGGTGGACCTGTAAGTAGATGTTATATACAGTATTTCTAACACGATTATTTGCAAGAAAAAAATGATAGCATTTTGTTGTTAGCGGCTTCAATGTACCCATCTGGATCACTTTTAGCACAATTCAAACAAAGCAGCAAACACATGCTCCTTCCATTTCCCTTTTGTTTTCTTTTCTAGAGACCAGTTTATTCAAAAAAAATGTTTGGTAATGTTAATTATGTTTCCAGACAATTTTCAGCGAAGAAGAAATGAACTTCTAACAGCTGTTGCTTAGTGTAATCAATCATTTCAAGAAGTGTGTTATATGTAATTATCACTTCAGATTGTTCTAGTACCAATTTCTTCTTAATCATGCTTCTTGATTGTTTCAGGCAAACTGTTGTCATCCAGGTGGGAACCCGCAATAACATCTCAGAAATTATAGGTGGTATTATGCACATGGGGAACCTGCTGTACTTTTCATTTTAGGTGACAAATGATGAGCCCTTGTTTTCCTTAAATGTAATTTTTCCAGCATTAATAATTGATGAATAGATGATGTGTATGGTATCGCTTATGCAGAAATATGTTCTACAGAAGGCTGCAAATTACAGGAAAGCCTGAAGCATTCTGGATAATAGATCCTACATATATCTGTACATTATCATCTCAATTTTACATTCCTTTTACATCTTTTTTTGCAGCTAACAACAATGTTATGCAATGCAGTGGTTGTTTTTTCCATGGTGATTGTTATTTTTAGTACATTATGTTGTTTAAAATACTCAATAATCCTGCCCTGCTTCCTTCTACAAAGAATACCTTCAACTGTATCTTATAACACATTCTCTCGTTTTACGCCAACATGTTGCCCTGGTTTTCTTAAAGTGGACCCGTCACCCAGACACAAAAATCTGTTTAATAAAAATCCTTTTCAAATTAAACATGAAATCCAATTTCAAATTTTAATTAAAGCATTCATAGCTGTTTTAAGCATGTTTAAATATCTCAGCTGTCAATCAAATATTGTCTGCCACTCCTCTATGCCTTAGGCATAGAGGTGGGGCAGATAATTACTTTCACTTTCCATTCAGCACTTCCTAGATGCCACCGCTCCCCACACATTCCCCCAGTTCTCTTAACCATTTAATTGTGTAACCAGGACATGGGAATAGACATCGGGTCCCCCATTCTGGTGCACAAACAAGATTCTGAGATAATGCAAGGCTTGCCTTAATAACAGTGTCCACAAAATGGCTCCTGCCTGCTTGCTATAATTATGAATTCCCGAACTGAAGAAAACAAGATTAAAATAATTTATATAGCATAATTAATGTTCATTTTGCTTGACCAATGTGATAAAAATAGGATTTTGAATATTTTTTTTTTGGTGACGGGTCCACTTTAAAGAAATATTGATTGTCTTTGAATGTTACTTTAAATGAAAAGTGTTTGGAATAATAGCCCTATGCATACTTTGGCCTACACCTGCATCCACAAATCACTTATTGTGTTAGGTTGTGCATTTGTGCTGAGCAGTCTTACAATGCTGTCCAACAGTGGACACATAAAAGGGAAGCTCAACCAATTCTGTTTCCGGTACCATCTACAAAGAAGCAAAGTAGCATAGTGCTGTTGGTGGCTGCCTTCTTTTGTAGTGTCACATACCACTTATGGACACAATTGATGACCAGACACATGCACTTGAAGGAAATTAAAACTGGTTAAACTATTCATGTCCAGCAAAAAAGACTACGGAGCAAGAAAATGTATGTGACATGGAAGAAGATTGGTGGTATGCTGTTGTGGCTATTAGTTAAACTGCACAGGGGGATTAATTCTCCCATAAAGCAACACTGCTTTAAAAACTTAATTATCCTGAATTTTACACAAGTTTTGGTCCTGTGAAATACATTCTGCCATGATATGTTTAGACTTTATCCCAGCATAGTTTTTCTCAGTGAATAAATGAAAGTTTGATGTACAGTATAGTAATTTTGAAATTAATGGGAAAACTGCACACCTTACAGTCAAACCATTGTATCTGTCATCACATTTTGTTTGACAGAGTACAAAAAATACAATAAAAAAAAGATTGAGGGAGGAAAAACCTTTGAAAAAAAAGAGTGTTTTATCATTCTTAAAGCATAATTCATGACATATTTCTATAGTTATAGAATTGTTGAATAAAGGGGATTTTTAAGGCATTTTGTTCCATACATGTGAATATTCTCTTAAGAGTTGTAAAATTGTATTTTATATAGGCTGATATTGGGAATAATAACTCAAAAAAGGCCAGTTTAAGATAGAACGGTGTAAAAATGTTTTGGAATTAAAGTTGATTCAGGGTTTAATTGACATGAGTATTTATGATAGTCTATAAATGTAACAATTTCCTCCATTGACCTACTACAATAGGTAATGTTAAAAATAACTTGTAAGTAAAGCCTCTGATGGGTAGCTTCAGTATGGACCTAAATGATATAGCATGCTCCAACACTGGCAGATGTATCAATGCTATGTAGAATTTTTTGATGTGCCCTTTGACTCTATCTAATACAGCTTTCCCAATGGTGGAATATTTAGCAGCTACTGTAGCTCTGGGGATATCCTGTCTAATGAAACTTTAGTTCCCCTATGTGTTGTAGTTTGCTACTGTGTCGTTTTTGTTGATGAACCTAACTAATGGGCTTCTCTGTGTAATGTAGCTACTTAATTGGAGGCCCTACTTGATGCAGCCATCTCTGATTTCACATTCTTCTTCTAAAGGAGGCCCAGAACATAAGTTATAATAAGTAATAAAATTATGCTAGATATGCACTATGTACCTCTTTCTACCTAAATGACCGCTTGTTTAGCAAAACATTACATTGTTTTATTTTTCTTTAAATAAATGACCTAAGGAAGAAGATATAGTATTCTCCAAACATATATTTTCATTCAGAATAAGTACTGGATATAATGAAGAATCTTGCAGAGGATTTTGGGGCCACTCTAAGTGCTAGCCCAGCATCTAAAGTAAGTGACCTAACAACTTGGCACCCGCAATAATTCTACATTTCCTTTTCCTTTTAGTTAATACTGTATATTTCCACTTTTATTTGCTGCTCCATTTTTATGGCCAAAACACAGATTCCAGTAATAAATGAAAGAAAAATAAAATCCACCTGAAGGACTGAATGCATTGTCCTTGATGAGATCTGTTATAGTGCAGAATGTTCTTTAACAGAAACCTGTTGTATTTGAGCAGTATTTTATGCAGGTTGTGATCTCATGCTTCTAAACATGGAATTCCAGAATGTACTGAAAGCTTTGAAATTATTTTTGTTCCATACTTAATGGTCTTATTTTTTATTTCCTATTATTTCAAATTTAACCACCCTAAAAGTACTTTGGATTAAAGTAAAGCAATGTTTGAATAAAGTCCAATGCTCCTTGTTGTGTGCTGCTTGTATGGCCAGCTGTATTCAAATACATTAATTCTAATGTTATAATAGATCTGTGACAGGTTAATTATAAAAGGAATAAGAAAGAACTCAAACACTCAAAAATATCTTTTGCATTTTGAGATTTGCAGCTAATTAAAAAGCAGCAGAAGAATTTCATTTTCAACTGAAAGGCCATGTTGTATGCTCAGAGGATTCGGGTTTTAGTTACTTATGTATTCATAATAAAAACAACCCTGTGAAAGCTCAAGGTAAAAACAAAAGTAATGAAATGGAGTTTTTTTCCATTTTAAAGCAAATTGACTTTACAACAAAACCATTTGTCTATGAACAAACATCTAGTTGACACAGACACGTCTATTTAACAGCAGTACACTGTACTGACTTTTGTTTTGTTGTAAGTCAAGTATGACAAGTGGGGTCTCATTGGGCTTTGAATGACAAGATAATTCACAGGTGTCTTCACATTTAATGATTGATATTTTCTTTAGCCTTCTGTGTTTCCTTCTAGATCCTGCTTTTAACCCCCTCTTCAAATGGAGATATGCAAGATGAGTGGATTATAAAAAAAGCTTGTACCATAATCTTAGTAAGCTCAAAGACAATGGGCCATTAGGTAAAACATACAGTTATGCTAGGACTGTTTGGAAGGCAACAATTTTCTTTTTCAACTCTCATTATAGCATTAATGTATACAGGTAGGGAGCTAAATGATTCCAAATCTTAGACCTCCCAAATGTATGGCGATGTTCTTGACCTCCCAAATGTATGGCGATGTTCAGCACCTTTTATTAATGAGTATGTTTTCCCAAAGGTGATGAAAATGTGCACACTATTTAAACTTGAATTTACAGATCTTTGATGAAATAAAGATAGAATAGAAAAAGCAATAAATACATTACATTTACAAATGTAGCAGGGTAGTACTGTAGGGCTGAAGGTGCCTGAAGTTTAATTTTATATAAAGGAGACACAGTTCATTCTGAAAGTCATCTTTTAGCAAGCTTGCTGCATGCCTACCACCTGAGCAGACAGTGCTTTTGTTTACAGTATTGTACATCAGTATGTGAATCTGCATTACAAGAATTTACAAGAATTTACATAATTATGTAAATCCACTACATTTTATTG
The DNA here is from genome assembly GCA_024363595.1 of Xenopus borealis. NCBI lineage: Eukaryota > Metazoa > Chordata > Amphibia > Anura > Pipidae > Xenopus > Xenopus borealis. Next base: position 109,219,153 of record CM044432.1, read on the forward strand.
TAAGATAACATTACAACTCCTCTAATCAATATGCATGTCAATACCTTTTCCAGTTTCTCTGTGCTTTTTTTGCATAGATGGGTGGCAAAAACTATACCCCTCACACAGGAGATGGTTCAGTCATTAAATATAGATGCAAGTTATATTTATGGATGAAATGATCAGCAAAATAAAAGATACTTGTAACGGTTGGCACCCTAAACTTAGAACCAGTGTCAAGCACCCTGGTCTCGGCTCATACTTCTGCCTATAACAGCCGCCTTTCACCTCGGGAGGAGCCCTTGGCTAATCGGATGCCGCCAGGTCTTAAAACGAGAGGTGCAAGACAAGAGGTTCTGAGCAGGCAAAGGGGCACAACTGTAAGCAAAAGTCTTTGAGCAGAAGGTCGAAGTACAGAGGCGTGAGATGAAAATCATAATCGAAGACAGGCTGGGTCGAGGCAGGCGGATAGTAAGCGTAGTCAGTCAGGCAAAAGGGACAAAACCAGGAAGTAGACGGACGTCTCCGTCGTGGGGGTAGCAGGCGTCCCTGCTGCACCCCTGCTAGACCACCAGGGTGAGTCCTCACTACAATACTAATAGGAAATATAAAAAAGAACATGCATATATATATAAGGTAGATAGATATAGAGAGATTAATGGTAACACTTTATTTTCACTGAACTTAAACATATCCCCACATTTTTATTAAAAGGAAAAACCTCAGCACTTAACATTTAATCAGTGTAATAATTTATGGAGCTCTCAAGAAATTACTTTTTATAGCTTTAAAAAGGGGCTAAGACAGCTGGAAATATGTTGACCAGGGCAGAAACTTGTCCAAGAATTGTCACTCATCAACTGAACTTAAACTAAAAGATATATATATATATATATATACAGTATATATATATATTTATACAGCAGATGGACCCAGAGTGGAAAGTCTTATATATGCAAAAAGAAAAGGAACTAAAGCACAATGTAAAGTGAATAATGATCCAATTTTATTCATGTTCAGCACTGTCCAGTATAGTACAATAAGCTATTTCAGATCCTGCTGAAAATGGATAAAATTGGATCATTATTGCCTTTAAATTTACTTTAATCCTTTGAATGTGCCCCAGTGGAACATTTAAAACATTAGCCCAGACATATTGAATAATTGTGGCAAACCTTATGCATACAACCTTCTAACGAGCACCTCTTTTTCTAATTAGAGGACAATTTTAACAGTAAAAGACAATTTACCATAATAGGTGCTAAAGTGCACAAGTGCAATTTAGCACCTATGTTATTAAATCAACCCCTAATTAAGATATCTGGTTTGATCTCTTCCTGTTGTTAAATATCAGTCATAAAGAGAACACCAAAAATAAAAGCTACACATATGGAACCAGTTATCTGGGTTTCTGGATTTTTTTTTTGATAAGGGATCTTTCTGTAAATTGATTCTTCTCTGTAAATTGATTCTCCAAAAATCATTAAAACATGAAACAAACCAAAATAATTATTTTGGCTCCAGTAAAGATTAATGATATCTTAGTTGGGATCAGTACTGTTTTATTATTACAGAGAAAAATTAAATATTTTTTTAAAATTATAATTATTTGCTTCTAATTGAATCTTTGGGAGATAAACTTCCTGGGTAATGGGCTTCTGGATCCCATACCTGTAGTAGAAAATAACTGAAATATCAGCACAGGAGTCACAGGTTGCCAAATATTTTTTTCATCAATCATAACGCAAGGTAAGCAGATCCTGTGAAAATTTGGGTGCAACTTTAGAAAATTCAGGATAAAGGGCTGTGCTGTGTACTGTGACTGCAGGGGAATAGGCAGACAGTCTTCCCTGCCCACCCCCCCCCCCCCCCCACCTATGCAGCGATGTGCTATGACATCATTGGTAGGTGCTGCTCATTCAAGCGGCAGGCAGGGAAGCTGGGGGACAACAGCATCCCACCCACCCCTTTCTTAATCATGTGTTGAAGCTTTTCTTCAGGTTACTCAATTAAGGTATCATTAGGTTTACTGTTCAGCGAGAGATTGAGATTATCACAGGCGAAAAGTATTGATCCTTGCCTTAGCACTTTATGGAAAATAATTGTTCTGACATGCCCATTGCTCTTGCAATGGCTGGCATTGGTGTTTATTTGTTTTGAGCTGAAAATTATTATATATAATAAAAGTTTCAAGTCGGTTATGGCAATATGTTTATAAAGGTGCAAGGATCATTTCAATAAATTAAATTACATTTGAATGATTAATAAAGCTGTGATGACCTTCATCCAGTTCACCTCTGAGTCTTTAATTGGGCTATACAATAAAGGGGGGGATTGTTTTCTTCTCTGCAGTCCAAGGTATAACTCAATTTTTATTTGTTATACATTTCAAGGTAGGCCACTCCCCCCTCAAGCAATACTGAATTATTGACAGTGTACCTTGGTGCAAGACACTAATAGACTCCTCAGCTACACTAGAGGAACCTGTTGTCACCTTTCCCTACAGGTGCTACTTCCAGTACCTATTGAATCATGCTATGAAGAGGCCTGTATGTGGATTCCCATGGGATTCCACATACAGGCAAAATGATTGAGGCGCATCATGGACAAAAACAAGATGCCCTGTTTTTCGCACATTGAATCTGTTTCTTTCTCTTTTTTTTATTTACCATATTTTTGTTTGAGATACCTTTTATGGATTTTTTTCTGTTTATCTATTTCTGTTTATCTATAGGCGTATATAATTTATGCTGATTAATATTCTATTATTTAATGATGGACTCTTATAAAAGGAAAAAATGTGTAGATTGACACTGTCTAGGCTCTTGCCTTTTTTCTTGCCCTTTTGGAATTACTGCATGTGAAAAGTGAAAGAATTCATGTTGCTTGAAAAGCTCTAAAATACAGTGTGCATTTAATGTTTATTTAATCCTTGTTTGTTGTAAGGATTTGTTTGTTCTTTGTTTGACGGCTTAGTGACAGCTATCTTTTCTCTATCTACTGATCTTCTAGCATATGTTTTCTTTTTTTCCTTAAGATATTTTCTGTTAACGCCATTCCTTCTACAACTGATGGCTTCCTTGTGTAGCATTTATCAATTGAAATCATTTTCTGATGGCTTTGAAAGACTTTGCCTTCTTACCTAAATTCTTTTACACTGTGTAAATGCTATTTTATTTTTTGAGAAGATTATTTTCTTGAAACCCATATCTGATTTCAGCAGCCACCGTATTTTAAAAAGATGTTTTATATGAATCATCATAGTAACCCTTCTTCCCTTTGCAGCACTGATGTACAAGTGACTCAAGGGGATTTAATTAAGAGAGAAGCTGAGAAATCAGTTCTTCACATTTGACATTAAGCAATTTACTGTGTGCCTGAAATATAAAGTATTTGTACATAACTTGTTGCTTCACAAAATAATTACTAAAAATGCTAAAGTTTGAAACAGAAATGTATTGCTGCTTGAACTTTTCATCTCTGTCTGTACACTGTATTTGCAGAAAAGTGTTTGTTTGCTACTCGGGGGATATAAATAATAATAATAATACTACCTGTACCACCAATATCACCATCTATAAACTCACTGGAAAAAATTGTGGTCTGTGGTTAATTGCAGAGGGTATAGAACTACACTAAAATCATTACAAAACCTTATTTTTCTTTAATTTTTTTTTAAATTCTCATTTCATTTTAAAGGGATACTCTCATGGGATTTTTTTTAAATCAGTTTATAGTGCTGCTCCAGAAAAATTCTGCATTGAAATCCATTTCTCAAAAGAGCAAACAGATTTTTTTATATTTCATTTTGAAATCTCACATATTGTCAATTTCCCAGTTGCCCCAAGTCATATGACTTGTACTCTGATAAACTTCACATCACTCTTTACTGCTGTACTGCAAGTTGGAGTGATATTGCCCCCTCCCTCCCCCCCCCAGCAGCTTAACAACAGAGCAATGGGAAGATAACTAGATAACAGCCCCCTAACACAAAATAACAGCTGCCTGATAGATCTAAGAACAGCACTCAATAGTAAAAACTCATGTCCCACTGCTTACTATTCAGTTACATTGAAAAGGAAAAACAACAGCCTGCCAGAAAGCAGTTCCCTCCTAAAGTGCTGGCACAAGTCACATGACCGGGGCAGCGGGGAAATTGCCAAAATGAAAAACCCCATGTCAGATTTCAAAACTGAATATAAAAAAAATCTATTTGCTTTTTTTGAGTAATGTATTCCAGTGCAGAAGTCTACTGGAGCAGCACTATTAACTGATGGTGAAACATGAAACATGGTTTCCCATGGCAGGATCCCTTTACGTTTTAAAGGGCCAAAATTATTTTTTTTTTCACTTGGGCATACAATGTGTAATGTATGCAATGTGTAATACTTTCTTGTATAATGCCAGGGAGTTCAGATATTTATTCTTAATCAGAATAAGAAAAAACTTGAATACAAAACTACTTTATCCAAGATCTTCCTTTCTTCGGGTGACTATATCTACATATGCCATCCTGCTGGGGATTCAAATTCTTGCCAGCGGGAAGGCATTTGGGGAGATGAGTTGCCCGAAGAAAAGAAGATTTGTCATCTTATTGTGTGCCACCACCAGCCCAAATTATGGTAATGTCACATAGAAGACAATGAGAGATGACCTTTGCAAATTGTTAAATATTTCTTTAAGAGGTTTCTCAGGTTTTTTTTTCAAATTTGTAATTGCACAAAAATGGCAAATTCAAGATTTTCATACGCTCATGTATCGTTGCATGTTTTTATCCACTTGTGATTTTTTCTTCTTAATTAGTAGTAATGGAAGCAGAGTGCTTGCATCCCTTAATATATACCTTTTGCGGTATCAGGTGCTATACTAAAGCACCCATGCTTGATTCAAGGGTCAAAGTGTTCAATGAAGAAAATGCCAGCAACACACTGAAAGTCTGAAAAAGTGTGAGGTTTATTGAACCCAAAATATAGAGGCAAGAAGAAAAGGACTTTCATTTGAAGCAGCTTAGGTGGTTCTTCACAGTGAGGACGGCGAGGTTGTGGAATGCACTGCCGGGTGATATTGTGATGGCTTATTCTGCTGATGCTTTCAAAAGGGGTTTGGATGATTTTTTGGACAGACATAATATCAAAGGCTATTTAACCCAATTTAACTATGTAATTCAACTATGTAACTATGTAAGATTTCAGGCCACCCATGCCCTTTATAAAGCCTTGATAAAGAACCCTGATGGCCAGAAACGTTGCCTTTCTGCTGTTTAATTTGGGTTCAATATACTTCACACTTTTTCTGACTTTCAGTGTTAATTAGTGTCATGTAGTCATGTATACTGTAGGTTGAGCATCTGAAGCATTACAGAGTGCTTACTAAGGACAACTGGCTGGACTGTCTTCATCTTTATCCTGTAATTACTTTTTTGTCCTGACATTTTCTTCCTACTCCATGACATGGATCCCAACCCAATTTTCTCTCTAAAACAGTGAGTCGTGGGGGAAATCTGAAGATGCTAGAAACAAATGTAGGAAACATGCCCCTAATTATAAGGTAGCAAAATACTTACAGTATCAAAAAGTATCAAAAAAATCATATACAATATAGGAATATGTTGTATTGAATGCAAGAAATTGACATTGTCATTACATGTTTAGGCTATTCAAGTTGCAGGGACTGCAAAGATTATTTCAGATTTATAATACCACAGATACTAGGTAGTTTTGTATTTCATCCATTATTCACAATATCTAAATAAAAAAATGAAGTAATGAGTAATGAAATGTACATCAATGTATACATTTATTTAAAAAGTTAATAACACGTGAGAGAGAACATTTTAATTAGTACACTAAGGGGCTTTACTAAGATTTACTATTGGTCAAATCTGAGGGTGAATTTACCCTAGAATTCGACCAATCAAATTGTGGTCGAAGTTGAAACCTTCAAATTCAAATATTGAATTTGAAGGTTTCTACCGCAATTCAATTGTTCGAATAAAAAAAATTTGATCGAATGGTTCGAACGATTTTAACCATTCAATCAAATTTTTTTTATTCGATCTAAAAATTTTTTTAAAACCCTATGGGACCTTCCCATAGGGTTTCATAGCAATTAGGTAGGTTTAATCTGGCGAACTAGGCAGTCAAATAAAAATTTAAAGGGCAAGTAATTCGACTGACTAACATTCTAATAGAATTTTATTCAAATCATTCGATTCAATCGAATTTTGAAAATTCGATGGTCGAAGATGGTCAAAATTCAAATTCGAATCTTTTTGAAAATTCGATCAAATTTCGAATCATTCATGTGAATTTAGTAAATCTGCCCCTAAGGGGTCGTTTTATTACTGTATACTTCGTAAAATGAAATTCCCAAGAAAAACAATGAAAAATCCCATGTAAAATAAATGGCAAGCTTATCAAGGTGTGTGATATTTTACATCATGCAAACTCCAGATTTTCCACTGTTGTTTTACTTCTTCAGGCCTTTGTGTGGAAGTTGCTCAAAGAAAATGCTTGTAAAAAATTAAGCCATTGTAACGGTTGGTACCCTAAATCTATGCCAAGCACCCTGGTCTCAGCTCGTACTTCTGCCAATAAAAGCCACCTTTCACCTGAGGAGGAGCCCTCAGCTAATCAGATGCCGAGAGGTGCAAGGCGAGGGGTTCTAGACAGGCAGAGGGGCACAACTGTAAGAGTCTTTTAGGCTGAAGGTCGTGGTAAACAGAATCATAGTCAGATCAGGCCGGGATGGGGCAGGCAGACTCCAGATGGCAAGTCCCTTTAAATATTTGAATTTGGCACCATTGCGGGCTGACGTCATCACGTCAGTGCGCATGCACCTTTAAAAGGAGGAAGTGCGTGCCGCACGCACACTAGGAAGCCGGCAGTACAGAGAAGAGGAGCAGCATGGCGGGTGTCCCCGCTGCACCAATGGACCACCAGGGTGAGAAGATTTTATTACATCCAATTTTTACTCCGTTTTTTAACAGGCATGCCGCCATTTTTTTACACTACATAATAAATCTGCCCTAAGCTTCTCATCTTGATTCAATGTGCCAAGACACTTAAAATTTCAGGTTAAAATATGGGTGTGGAACCACTTATATTTCTGTCATATAGATGCCTCCCTGTAGCAGATATGCTAGGCCAGGGAAGGCTAAGCCTTCCGAAACCTTGCTGATAATAAAAGAATCAATAGAAGGGAAAAAACCTTTACTTACCCTCAAAATTTAAGTTCCAGGACAGCGTAAAGAAGATTGACTAGGCTGGTGGAAGTTATTTGAAACTTCCTGCAGCCTAGGCAATCTCCTAGTGGCAGGACTGGGACTTTTTGCAACAGCACCTACAGAGCAAAATAATAAAAATGGGAGGGTACATGGGACAGCAGAATAAGGGGAATCCTGAAAGAATCATCAGATTCACCTCCCCATTCATTAAACACTGCATCTTGCCACTAGTGGGAGGCAAAGAAATGTCTTGGCATTTTGTTTATTTATTACTGGGGTACTAACAGAGGCTTATTAAATAGAATAGCTTCTTGTACTCACCTACCTGCCACAGATATTGATTTCTAGAGAATTGGCTATATTGATAGGTGAATATGACCTCTTCCAATTCACCAAAAATTTGAGAAACAGCAAAAATTCACAAAATTTCAGTGAAGTCTATGGGCTACAACATTTTTTTAATGTGCAACAATTTTTTCTTCACCCATTGTAGTCTATGGGCGTCATTTTTGCTGTGAAACTTGGTAAAAAATTTCACTCAATACTAGTAGTGATGGGCGAATTTATTTGCAAAACGCAGCCGAAATTTCACCAGCGTCTCGTTTTGAATGCACTCGTCCGTTTTTGGGCGCGTGCATCCGTTTTTTTTCCAATGTGTGTACAAAACGAGATGTTTCGCAAATTTTTCATCGTTTCGCAAATTTCTCTAGAAATTTGCAAAAAATTCAGCGAAACGCCACTGATTCGCACATCACTAATTACTAGTTGGCTATCATAGTTTTAACACAGTTCAACACACTAATTGCTCTTTCCTCTGACATGCCCTGCGTTTACAAGACATATGCAGAGAATTAAACAAGGAATGGGTTAAGTAGCCTCCCCAAGCACAAAAGTCACTCTCCACCTATTGATATGTGAATTGTTGTGGTCACAGTGTAGGCAAAATGGAACAAATATACAGTAATAATTACCTCTCCATTCATGAAACATTTTCTTTTCTTGTTCAGAACATGGAATGTTAAAGATTTTCTGAAACCAGTGTCTAGGTTCATTTAATCATGCCAAGTGATACAACAGTACACAGCCAATAAAGAAAAAAATAGCCAAGTGTATAAAGGCATGTTGAAAAACAATCTGCCATGGGCTATGCAGAAATTAGCTAACTCCATTAGAGATTACTGAAGCTAAAACATTTTGTCTCTAGGCTTACAGAACATTCAGCAGATATAAGAACAGTGTATTAAAACGTGGGCAAATGCTGTTGTAATTATAATCTATTTAAAAAATAGCATTCTCATTCAAGTGTTAAGTATATGGGACACAGAAACTTTTCAGATACTGTATGGAAACAAACTGCAAGTGATAGAGATGGAATTGTCCGCTATGCATATGTGCAGGTACATATAGGCAATGTAAAAATATAACAAATTATAGATAACAGATGTTCATGTCAAATGTACAGTATGTAAAAGATTTCATCTCTGGAGCCTGTTTCATTTTTATTGTAATGTTTTATTGGTTCTTTGGTTTTTATCCTCCATCCATTCAATGTTTCAAGCCCCATTTTTAGAAAAAGTTTTTTTAAATATATATATATATATTTTTTTTTTTATTTAATTTTTTTTAGGTGTTAGGGGTTAATTAAATACTGTGGTTTTATGCATAGGTAATATTGGTAAATGAAAATAATGCAGGTAACATAAAAGAAAAAGTATGTAATGGACTGTAATTTGGGACAAACATATCTGCAGATCATGAATAACATTACATATTTGCTTCATTTGATTTATCTACTATTATCTTGTACATATGATATAGCTCCCTCTTCAGTAAAAATTACAGCTAAAAAAATTCAAATTGTTTAATTAAATCAAACTTTTCCTGCAGAACAAAAAAATATTTTTTCAGATTTATGTTTTATTTCAGCACATTTTTTCCTGTCCCACTAATAGAATATGATTTTTTTACAATATTATTGATACAAGTATTAAATATATCAGTTCAGCCTTGAGCTATTCCTGCAAAAAAATCCCCCTAAAATTAAAATTGCAATGACATTTTCAGGCAAGATTCTTTGCCTACAGAAATGTGGTGGCCCAATACCCTCCAGCTGGTTTCTAGGCCAGCCAGAAGTGGTGTATCTGACCCAGTGTTATTTAGTATCCTTGGATCTTCTGAGGGTCTGTAATTGTTCGGCAGTTGGTAGCAGGGGCATTGATGGTGGAGAGACTGACCAAGCACCCTAAAAGTTTATGCCATTTCAGTCTCAGGAGTCAGATGTACAAAACCGGAAGAATATTCTTTAAAATGCTATATACAAATAGATATATTTGATTACAATGTAATCTCTGTACTGTTCTGATGGCCTTTTAATTATTAATAGAAATATGTCAACAGAAAAGGAAGCGCATCGGCTGGATGAAAACAGGATCGGTGCTAGATCAATTGTGGCAATAAAAACACCTTTATTGAAAGGAGGAAAGAGCAGGCGAGTGCATGGCTCTAAGTGTTTTGTGACTACAACGGTCACTTCTTCAGAAATATGTCACTTCAGCCAAGAGAGCCAGAAAATTGACTTATTTTTGCAATTTAGGTAAAATTGCATCTTCTTTTAAAGGAGAGATATAGTCAAATTTCCTTCTTTAAACCAAAAGTTCATTTTATGTCAAGGTTGTAAAGGGTAAGAGTAAACCAAGGTATATATCAAATAAACATGGTCAGGAAAGGAAAATAATGGTACAATAGGTAGCAAACTCTAAAGTAATTGTGTATATAATAGAAAGTATTTAGGAGCACTCCCAAATACAGCTTCAAGTGACTTTTTTCAAGTTTACACATGATCCCCCACATCTACGCATTTCATTTCTCCTTGAACCGTCATCAGGAGAACCAAAACACTTAGATGTGGGGGGATCATGTGAAAACTCATGTGAATAAAGTCACTTGAAGCTGTATTTGGGAGTGCTCCTAAATACTTTCGATTATTCATTATTAAAGAGGAGCACCCGAGACTTGACTTGATGTATGGTGAGTGCCAGTATATAGCTATAGTGTATATTATTTATTAAAGGAAAAAGCATATTATTTGCAGGGTCAGCACTCATGCCTAATGTAAATATGACACTATTGTTGTATACACCCCCTCCTATCATTGAACTTAAAGGAATAACCTATGGTAAAATTGGTATAAAAAGCCATACATTTATTGAAATATGTGCATAAACAGAGATGTTTATTAATCTTTACTCACCTATAGTACACACTCATACACAATGATTCATTTCAAAAAGTGTTTGATGCCATGATAGGAAAATAGTTGCTCTCAGCACATGTAATATTAAACAACCCTATGGTGAATACATGCCCTCAACTACAGTGGCCATATTGTCTCAGATGTAAAAATAGCACATATTAAAATTTTGTTGCATTGTACTTTAACATCATGAAGGACATGCAGTTAAGGGTATGTATGGGCAAACAGCTGAGCCTGCAAGCACACATTTTGCTGTCAAGTTCAACTTTTTATTCTGTATACCTGTGATACAACTTCCAGAGGGACAGCTGTTCTTTGAACTTTGTAAATGAACTATTGCATGTGTTAAATACATATATATCAAATCAACCCATTTAAATATTCATTATATAAAAAATAATTGTACATGCATAAGGATGAAGGGGAAAAATGAATGTATGAAATATCAATATGCAAAACTCTAAGGTAATCATAAAAGTAATAGAAACATACTTGATGGGATTAATACAGTATCAAATTGCGACTGTAATCAAGTAAATTGCACTTTGTATAATGAACACTTAATGCATCCTTCATCAGGTAAATGAGGGGACCTTTCACAGTTTTAATGATAATTAAGGCATTAATGAATTCTTCATTTTAATATTATATTTTTACTTGTTATGGACAATTTTTTCAGTTTTGGTTTAATGAATTTAACTCTTATTTGAGCATGAAGCATTTTAGTCCAAGCAGATTAAAAGGGATAAAAGGCTTGCTTTGAATAGAAGGTTAATCGATGATAAGGCACTGCAGGTGTGGAATGAATATAGATACTTTACTGTATGTTAACATGTTATTGATAGGCATATTCAAAGCAGCCACTGAAACATGAGAAGACTGCTTTAGTATCAGACTATGGGAAGAGTAAAAATAATAGAATATTGGGTTGACAGAGTGTAATTATTTTTAAAGAAGTTATAAACTTTGCCATACTGTATATGCTTTATAATTCATATGGAAGCACATTGAAAATATTGACTTCTCTTCTGTGTATCTGCCTACAGTATTATTTTATAGGAACTGTTTTCTATATTCTTAAATACATTTAAAACCACAGATTTCATTGATACTGCACACATTTTTTTAAATGCTTCAATGTTTTTCTTCATAAAACATCAATGCAGTATTTGTAATTAAAAATAAGAATACACTTTTTACATTTAACACAAAAATATGGCTGCCTGTGTTTGAGAAATACATGATATCAGTGCAACAATAAAACAGCAGTTGGGAGTAAATTTGGCTCAGTTATCAAAGTGTGGGATGCAACTGTTAGCTCAATCACAGAGCAGTTTCATCCAGGCACTCTGTAGCAGAGCTAATAAGAATGTGACCTACGGTATTGAACTGGGGAATGGGGTGGAGGCAGGGAGAGCAACAAAAGTGTTTTGCTCAAACAATATTGAAATAGACAGCATCATATAAAACCAAGCCGTCTGGTTCAAAGACAGACAAATGTCAACTCTGTAAATAAAATTGTGGCCTTTCACATCCATCCTGGAGTGTCATGTGTATTTTATTGGGTTGAATAGATGAACAGTAAGTAGCAGCTGTTCAGTGGGGGGTTTGGATAACCATGTGCCTTGACGCTGCCCTGGTCAAGAAAGAGATTATTTATTTAAATAGCACCACAAATGTAGGTAAACCTAAACAATGGTTCATACTGTATATACAGATGAAGCCACTTTGGATTGTGCATTTGACACAGAAAAACTTAACTCATCTATGCCATTTATCCCACTTAGCACAGAATATTGTCACAGCATCCCATCCAATTAAAGAGTTCACCATTGAAAACAATGGTGCTTTGGTATGCTAATGAAAAGGTTAAATGCATTAAATGAGTTAAGATGACTTTAGATAACACAGTTTCTTCAATTAACCCTGAGTCATGATGCATTTAACTCACAAATCCCAGTGGCTGCATCTGTAAGTTATGCAATGAGAATGAATACATAAGTGCTATGAAATACTATACACAATTTGAAGGAGGTCCCTCAAACGGAAGAATAATCATTTACAACTGAAAATGTGGTCAAATTTGTAAAATGTTAACCTAGAAGGCTTAATTTCCCCATAATATTGGTGCAAGTGCAGGTTTTAACAAATAGGAAGTCATTACATTGAAAGATGGAATTACATAATTTCTGTCACAGGCACAATTTTTAAGACACAGATTTTGAGAGGGCCCAGGAGGTACCACCGCCTTTGTCAATGTGTCAACAGGTGCACTTGGGTGCATTCTGGAACAGAAGATGGGAGGGAGGAGCCTGTTTGGACACATGCTTTTAATGAATGTGATAAATTGCACAATGACATATATATTCATTTCTGCCTTTGCTAGACTATGCATGTTGCAATGTGAGAGAAAGATGAATGGAAACGAATATCCCATACTTATGACTAAAGTGTAAATGTGATCTCAGTTTAACCAACCTGACTAGAGGAGAGCTGGATATTGATCATCAACCACTAATGAGAATGGTATCTTGACCCGAGTAACAATTTTACATATAATTCTAGAGATTCCAGGAAAAACCTGTGATTATAACATTCTGTATACTTGTTAGAATAATGTTTTAATAATATGTTTGCAGTTGATATTTAGGTATTGGAAGAAGTGGGCATTGTTGCATATAAGAAATGTGTCCCCCACTGTAAAATATTATGATATAAGAAGTCACAGTTCTGTGACCATATAAATGCCACAGGACAACTTGCAACGTATTGTGTTACGTTTTTCTTTATAATATCACATTTTTTAAATCATGTCATGTAACACAAGCACTGGACATTACTGATAACGACATTAAGCACCATTAATTACACATGATTATAATGCTGGGAATTCAGCTACAGATCCATATCCTGCTTGAGAAGAATTCATTTAAAACTGAAACATTGGTCAGAACAAATGTATGTTTATTACAGTAAGTCTGATGTTATTATTATTAGTTTGCGTCTGTGTGAGTGAGACTAAATGGATGTCAAGTACATTCACAGGAATCAAATTCAAAAAGAACTGACACACAAATAAATACATGGTGAACAGCAGGGTCAGTACCCAACTACCTATTATCCAGAATGGCAGGTTTAAAACAAACACAACAATTAAAAAACATATATAAAACATCCAGATTGCTGCGGAAAATGAATCTGGTTAAATATACAGAGGTACAAAAAATATGAGTTTAAGAAGACACTGTCAGCTAGTTCACGCTGAAGCCTCAGCCACAAAACAAAATGCTTCTGTAATGAGTATGGCATGTATACCATAATTAATGAGTAGAGGAAATTAATGGATACCACTTAACCTGTGACTACACCTCCTCCACTTTAAATAAACTGTTCTGTCTCAAGCTGCCTTGCATATGTATTATTGATCATATATTGTAGCTGCCTCTCCATCAGTTCTCCAACAAGTCTATCTTAATGTCTTTTAGCTGAAATGAGGGATTTATTTCTCACAGTTTCATTGGCTTTCCAGTAACCTTTATTATACATGTAACTAACTGGTTATCTATCGGTCTATCTACACAGGCATAGGAAGGAAATATAATAACCTGTGTTGGGCAAAATATTCATAAACTGTTGCTTAATGTTTAATCATATTACTTAGTCCTTTTTCCTGATTCACTGTTCATTACATTTCCTCTTAAGTCTTTTGTTCAGAGAGGAAATCTTGGAGAAGGCAATTTAGCATAATACCTCTATTTCAATTACTCAGGATGATAACTTTACATTTATAGATGTAAGCTCAAAGACTAAATATAATTTGGTACAATATTAAACTGACAAAAAAGAGTTAGTGGTTGATTTTTAAGCAACAATTAGACTTTTTTTTGCGAGAGGTTTAGACATTCAAATAATACTAAAAAAATCTTTAATACAAATAAAAGTTTTAACTGCCATACGTTAAATCTTCACTGTTCAGTGTGACTGTTGGATGTAAGAAGCTTGTTAATTAGGTTTCTTCACCGATGATTATGTCACCAGCAATTGCATTAAGACTGAGTGTCCTACTTTTGGTGAAATCCTTCTATTTTAGGAATAATGCCTAGTTAGCTTAATGTAAAGCCGCTATTTTTTAGACTTTATTTGTTTATGTCGGGTAGTTTTGAATGCTTTAAGAGCTATCTTGATTAATGGCCTATTTACAAAAAGCCTATTTGTATTTATGTAAGATTGTTTCATTTTGTCCTCTTCTAGCAATATACTAATTGCATACCATACTCCTGTCACTTCCTTTCCAGTATTTATCATAATCCAGACAGCTTTACAAAGAGATTACAATCAAGGTATTAAAAGAAAAATAGAACTTCTAAGTTTTGCTACTAGATGTGGTATATTCAGTGTACTGAATTTTTAAAGAGGTTGGTATACGTCATAACATTGCACTGGAGATATGTAAGGGCTGATTTAAGAATGCTTGCCCACTTTGGGCTTGAGCATTCAGCTACTAAATCCTAAACTCTTGTGTGGTTTCTTCATTCGAATTCCTCAGTTTCCTGCTGATCAGGGATTTTTCCTGACAAAATAAATGCATAGCTCAGCAAGTGTTAGGTGCCTAGCTTTTTAGTTTTTTTAAAAACCCCACTTGGGGAAAAAACTGATTAGCAGAAAGCTGAGGTACAGTATTTGACTAAATAAACAATGCAATAGTTTAGGGACTTGTGGGTTGTTTTAGCCGACTAAAGGCTCGAGTATTTTTAAATCAGTCGACTTTGTAACACTTCTAACACATGGGCAATGCCTGCGAAGGTTTTCATGCAACCAGGACATGGCTTATTAAGTATAAGTAAATCTAGAGCAACTGGACTTGCTCATCTCACGTCTCAGCCGACTGGTATGGAAAGTCCTTGGCATATGTCATCCAGTAATCCAATCATAATGGTCCAATGTATCTATCAATAGAGGCAATTGTAACTCACAGAGGCTGTGAATGATGTAAGGTTACTGTGATAGAATTACTAAGATGCACGAATGGATAAAGGTGATAGATTACTTAAAACAACCAAAAATGGAGGAAAGCCATCATCAACTTTATACCATGGCCTGCACCTCAGACAAGCTATCCCATGCCTATATGGACTCCCCAATATACACAGAAAGGAGCTCCACTCAGCCATATTGTCTGCAACATTGCAAAATACATTCACATTCAGAAATCCAAAGAGTTTGTCACCAAAATTCACGGAGTGAAATTAGAGGCAGAAAAGACAATGGTATCGTGTGATATTACTTCCCTGTGTACCTACCACAAAAGCAATTGAGACTATGAGAAGTTGACTGCAAGCAAGGTAACAACTTCAGCAATGGTCCTAACCAAGTATGCTAGTTGCTAGACTTGTGAATAGAGTTGTGAAATGTTGTAAAACCACCGGAGCCGATGCCAGAGATCACGATTTTGTTCCTCCTAAATTGAATCTATCACCTTCATTCATTCATACACCTCTCACAAGTAACATACCTGTACATATCTGAACAACTTTTTAACCTGAAAGATTATGTAAATGTTTAAACACATCCCAATACCCCATGTTATGACAAACTTTGTTTAATGTTGTTCAGCCGGATTGCATTGTTTGGGCCTTCCAAGCTAGCCTAGTGTGTTTGAGTCCTACCCTTTGTCCATGTCCTCATGTGGCCTGGTGCCATCACAATGGTGACAATTGGTGGTACAGGGTAAAAGGACATTGAAGGAACAAAGTACCAGCTCTTTAAACCATCCAAACATCATGGAATTATAGAAGTAATGAATCCAATTAACTAATTTTTAATGTGCTGCCAAAAATCCATAAGGGTTTGAAACATCCACCTGGCAGACTGATAGTGGTCTATGTGGAATCTGCAATATCCTCAGTATATTTATTTGTAGACAGGGTAATATGAGTGTATGGGGAAAATCAAAGATCTTATATTCAGGGTTTTTTTTTTTTTAAAGAAACCAAATAACATATGTGATGTTGGTGAAGTACCAAACAGGTGTAATGTTTTGTGATTCAGGGGTTAAAAAAGGAATTAAAAAAAAACTATTTGCTGTTTTTTTCTTACAGATCAAGGGAAGAGAAATGGGATCAAATGTGGCCCATCCGCATCTTTTGAAAAAATTATTGTACATACCAATGTATTGTTTAACCCTTACTGTAAAGGTTGGTATCTTTTTTCAGAAAA
Organism: Xenopus borealis; assembly: GCA_024363595.1. Taxonomy (NCBI): domain Eukaryota; kingdom Metazoa; phylum Chordata; class Amphibia; order Anura; family Pipidae; genus Xenopus; species Xenopus borealis. Next base: position 109,235,826 of record CM044432.1, read on the forward strand.
TATTTACATTAGCTCATTTACATATTAAAGACATACCTAAATAGCATTTTTAGGTGAGCAACCCATTTACATTTTAAAGCAAGCAGCCCATTGGGCATTTTCCCAAACCCACAGATTGTTAGTCCCGGCCTGGTGCAGGGCCCACCAGGGCTGCTGCCCCAGGGCCCTCCACAATGCTCCCACACCCTCCTACAGGGGCTGCTGTCATGTGCTTTCCCCCGAAAATGAGTAAATTAACCATGTCAGCACATATGGGAAGGTACAGTAGATCGGCACCCTGGGAGAAGTGCATGCAGGGATGCTGGCTGCTCTGAAATAGCTTCCCTAAATCCTGTGGGTGAGGTTTACAATCCATCTGTTCAGGGGTGTAAATGCAGAAAAAGCAGACCCTGTGGCTGCATGGAGGCCCAGGAGCTACAGGGGCCACATGAAGCTCTAATTCATGTGCAATTTCAATAAATATTGGTAACACAGGCCAACCTCTAGACATTATGGGGTCCTAAAGACATTGCTGTGGGGCCCATTAATATCTAGTTATGCCACTGCGTCTGTTACTGCCCTATTTGTGCAATTCTCAATTGTGCCTCAGGGATCTGTTGAGTAAAATTAAATAATGTCATAATAGAGAATACCCATATACCAATCTTTTAGATACAATGCTGAAAATTACTTTCCTTATCTGCAAGGACTGTTTTTGTACATTTGTTTTGGGGAAAAATGCATTTTCCATGGCATTTTGTAAGGGAAAACACGTTTTCAATTTATATTGACATTTGTCACCTATGCTCTACAGAACCAGATGAGTTTTGACATACCCTGTTACCTATAATGAGAAGTGCCTTCCTTATAACATGAAGTAAAATATGCTTTTGAAATCACAAGCATCTAAAATGGATTCAGTGCACTGTGATTACAAAAGAAAGGGTCCTAGCAGACACTTCTTTTTTATCATTATAATCAGATCTCTATTTAAATGCTAATGGACTCACTTATTTCTGTGTGAGCTACAGCTTTCCTAAGATGAGTTGGGTTTTTTCCCCTTATTCTTATTAGGACAATATTGTATGATGTAATGTAGCCTTTATCAAACATTCATAAAGAAGAGATTCTCAATATGAAATAGAATAGAGAGAACACAAAGCTAAACAAAATGACTAATAACAAGGCTAAGTTTGAATATACAATGATAACATGCATCCTTCATTTTACAAGTTTACCATTTACTGGCAGTTCTATAAGGAATGGGTCACTGTAATGTGACAACTGACTTATGTTTATGGTTTTGCATTATCTTAACATTTACTATTTTTTACTTTTGTATAGAAATTATTAGTTCACCAAATCACTGGAAAATGACAAGATCCACAGAAACTATTTTTTTCCATAGAAATTTGTTTTTCCACAGAAACTATTTTTTTTCCTGTTTGTCTTAAATAATCTGAACTCCAGTTATAAGCGTACAACTGGATAAAAGGCATTAATAAGAATTCATGAGAAAATGGCTCACTACAACCAGCAGAGTACAATCTAAATAGATACAGCACAGAAGAAAATGTCAGCAGTTCTGGGTTCCAGGCAGTTATTTTTAGATGCTTCACAAGTAAAAATGAAACATACAAAACTACAAGCACATTTTAGTTAATACAGTGCGGCCTTACCCCAAGCAGTGAAATTGCTTATTTAACCACTAGATGTAATTCCTCAATTACAATTGGGTAAAACTGAAAAGAAAACTGGTAACATCAATCACATTTTTTATTTAAAAAAAATGTATCTGCATTACGATTTCTTAGGTTGCTATGAATTCTTATGAAATACACAGTGAAACCCATATGAGTTGGGTGTGTGTTTCAAGCTCTAAGAAGACCTGGAAATGTATTTGTGAATGCATTTGATGGTTTTTATGTTTTTGAATGTTAGCAGTAATAACATTATAGCTAGAGCCACCATTTTGTTACACACAGTAATCTCCTTGAAGAGTGCTAAATATCTAAGGGAATGCAAGCACAAAATGAAAGGGCTATTGCATTGAATAACAGTAGCTAGTATATCACATTACAGTATATATTTTGCTTATTATTAGTCTTTAGGATGAGGAGTTGAGTCCATGTAGGTACCTTTGGTAAGTAGTGATGGGTGAATTTATTCGCCAGGGCCGAATTCGCGGCGAATTCCCGTGATTCACCGCTGGCAAATAAATTCGCGAATCACCAGCGAAATTTCGGCAAAAAAAATGCAACGCGCGTCGGAAACGACGCGACGTGCAGAAAATGACGCAACGCGTCAAAAGCGTCCCGCGGCTCGTTTCGCGAATTTTTCGCCGATTCGTGAATTTCTCTAGAAATTCGCGAATCTTTAGGCGAAGCGAATCGCGGGAGATTCGCCCATCACTATTGGTAAGTGCTATATTCTTGGTGGTACTAATGTTTTTACATTATAGCCTACCATAAAAGAAACCTATGTATGTCAGAACAGAATATATTATTTTATTTAATCACATTCACCTTTACTCCTCAAATCAGATCCACCCTTCTCACATTTCTCTACACTGTAGCCATTATGTTTGCCAATTCTGCTTTCTTACCACATCTTTCCTTGTTTCTCTTCATATTTTGTTTTTCATTTCCTGTTCTGCTTCCATATTTTCTTTTGTATTTCTTTTTTCCCCTAGATATTCCTTCCATTGACTCCAGTTATTCCACTTAACACTTTTATTCTCCTTTTTGCCATCTTACTCTTCCCATTTCTCCTTTTGGTATATTCTGCTAACATTTTGCTCTGGCATGGTGCTGAGAGACTGGCAAATTGCTAATGTGGTGCCACTACTCAAAAAGGGATCCAGTTCTCAGCCTCAAAACTATAGGCCAGTTGGTCTGACGTTGGTGGTAGGAAAGCTTTTCGAAGTATTAATAAAGGATAGGATACTAGACTTCATAGCAAATAACAATACTATGAGTTTGTGCCAGCATGGTTTTATGCGTAATAGATCTTGTCAGACTAACTTAATTTCTTTTTCTGAGAAGGTAAGGAGGGACCTTGATTTTGGGATGGCAGTGGATGTGATTTACTTAGACTTTGCTAAAGCATTCGATACAGTGCCACACAGCAGGTAACTGGTTAAATTAAGGAATGTTGGCCTGGAACATAGTATCTGTACCTATATAGAGAACTGGCTAAATCAAATAATGGTGGTAAATAGAAAATTTTCTAATAGTACCAATGTTGTTAGTGGTGTACCGCAGGGCTCTGTACTGGGTCCCTTGCTTTTCAACTTGTTTATTAATGACCTGGAATGTGGGCATTGAAAGTACGGTTTATATTTTTGCAGATGATACTAAATTGTGCTGAGTAATTTGTCTAAATTGGGAAAGTGAACAGCAAACTGGAAAATGAGGTTCAATGTTGATAAATGCAAGGTTCTGCACTTGAATTGCTTACCCATGTCTCGCACCCACTAAAATTTAAAGTTGCCTGCGCCTATTCACAGGTGTTGCTGAAAATTGCTTTGTGAGGCAAATTAACAATCCTAAATAGAAAGTTTTATAAGAGTATGTTGAAAATGCTCTCATAGAGTATATTGTGCGGTTGATGTGTTGTGTGCGTTTTTGGGGGTCTATTTATTATAGATCGAATTTCTCAAAAAAAAAACAAATTTTTTAGACGAAAAAAAAACAAATTTTTTTTGTTATGTCCCAAAGCAGCAAAAAACCCCAAAATACTTCAGCTAAAACCTGTCAAATTCATGATTATCAAAAGTTTCAAGCTATTTGATGCTGGTTTTCATTTGATAATCTGATAAAATGTAGTTTTTTGTTCAATAATCATAGGTCGACTGCAAAAAAGTTGCAGTTTTGTGGAGCCTTTTCCTTCATGGACAATTTCCAATTAAACCAGCTCATCGATGGAGTTTGGTCAAATTTTTATTATTAAAAAAAATTGGAAAAGAATGAGTTTTAATAAATAGCCCATTTAAGGCCTATTTATTTAGCCACAATTTTTAAGAAAAAAAAATCCAAATTTTTATGGAATTTTTTTTGGTACGATATTTATTATGCTCTAATGCTGCTAAAAATCTTAATTATGCAAAAATCAGTGGCAGCTGGTCCATTTTACAACTGGAAGATATTTTTCTGAGTTTTAATAAATACCCCCCAGTTTGTCCAGGCATAGTAACCAATAGCAACCAACTTCTAAGTTGGCTTTACACAGGTAACCAGTACATGATTCCTGTTTATTGGTTGTTATGGGTTACTACACCGAGGCAAACTTGGCATATAATCATTTTTATATAAACATTATCTGTGCAGTTCATAATGTTATGAAGAACATAATTCTGATCAAGAAAGTTAACATACAGATAAAAAGGTATTATATATTTATAATACACAAAAGCCATAAATATCTTGCAAATTATATCCTTATAAACGGTGAGTTCTGATGTCATCAGTTATAAACGGTGAGTTCTGATGTCATTTCTGTCATATGACTCACTGAAACTTGTGTATTATAATAATTAAAGTACCCCCGTTTGCAAAATATGAGGATATTAGAAGTTACCTCGGGGTTCCATGACCTGTATAAAAACACTCGGCCTTCGGCCTCGTACTTTTATAAGGTCATAAAACTCCTCGGTAACTTATAATATCCTTATATTTTACAAGAGGGGGTACTTTATTCACTATATATTTAGTTTGTAATTCTTAAATAACATTTTCCAAAGGCTCTTTATTAAACAGGAAAAAAAAAGGTTCCACAATGTACATACCTATTGATTTAAAAAAAAGCTTAAATGTTTTGATAAAAAAAAATATATTGTTGAAGAAGCAAAAAATAAATTGCAGATATTACCAAGGGAAATTCTGCTAAGACAAAGGAGTAAAGAAGATGAAGTACAGTATTACATAAAAGAAAGTGTGCAGTTAGCAAGTTGAAAATCTCAGGAGAATGTAATCAAAACCCACCAAAGAATATCTAATGATCTCAATATTTACCTGCAACATTTGCTGGCAAAACTGTTCCTGAGGCAGCTTAGATCTAAAGATTTGGGTGAACATGTAACTCTCAAACACTGCAAATCACACCATCCTGACTTAAAACAATTTTATCCAAGTGCAATTGTGTTTATTTGGGAAAAGACAAAAGACAAGGAGTAAAATTAAATGGAAGATACAGACCAGAGCATGTTTAAATTCAATAGAAACAAAAATAGTACAATAGTGTCATTATACTCTGTAGTGGCCTAATAAAGTGGCAATCCAGGCCAGACAGCAATATTTTAAGATTATGTCAGAACCGTCTTAATGGAGTATAGAACCATACCATGAATGTGCCAGATTTTATAGGAACATATATTTATACAACTTCACTTGCAGTATTATCGCTAGTGTTAGGGACTTTTTGTCACAAAACAAGGAAGTAAAAAATGTTTCCCTTTCCCACCCCTAATTTGCATATGCAAATTAGAGTTTGGATTCGGTTCGGTATTCGCCCGAATCTTTCTCGAAGGATTCGGGGTTCGGCCGAATCCAAAATAGGGGATTCGGTGCATCCCTAGTTAGTGTAATGGGAAATTAATACATTTTCCCTTAATAAACAAATTAAACTAAATTCTAAATACAGACCTGTCAACCTTCCAGAATTTTCCTGGAGTCACTTGCATCTATCTATATCCATAGCTGGGGTGAATAAAGGGTATGATTGGTGCATAATGGATCATGTTCAGTGAGTACCGTGGCCATGGGCAAATGTCATCCACATTTAGTTCACAGGAAAATGATGTATCTGTCAATGTAACAGGCAATGTATCTAGATAGCACCACTGAGTCAGGTATGTACATAGTACTTATTTCATCATTAAGTCCTTAAATGTATTTACTAAATGAATGTGTAAACTCTTGATTTTTGTTTGGTAACAAAGCCTAAGTAGTCATGTCGGGGACTGAAATGCTAAGTCATAGTGGTGCTAACCTATCATAAATACTCCAAACTACCAAGTAGGGTTGCCACCTGGTCGGTATTTTACCTGCCGGGACGGTATTTTTGATGGTTGATCCCAATGCTATTAATAGGAAAAAAAGATAAATATATAGGATGGCCAGAATTTTTTCCAAGAAAAGGTGGCAACCCTACTACCAAGTGGTATAACTATAGGGTGAACAAACTCCAAACTGCAGAGGAAACAGGATCAGAAAAGGCACAGCAATATAGTTTACTGGAGGATTCAGAGATGCCAATAAAATTATCAATGGTGTACATATGTCGAGTACCCCCTAAAAATGCATAAGATTTGTGTTTTTAACCAACCAATCAGTAAATTCTACCTACTTTGAGGGAAGAAGAGAGCCCTGGTTGCGATTGCTTGTGGAGGACACAAAAACTTTACATTTTTGGTTTGAACCTATTTTTGTAATTTAGTAAATTCTACCTGTTGATTGGTTGCTATGTTTTACTAAACAAGTAGCAAAGTTGAAACCAATTATTACTTTACTTTACCTTTTTGACACACAAACTTTGTTAGAATAAGGGCTTCTCACAATATATGAACTAGGACCGTCGGTGACAGAGTTAAAACAAAAGGAAAATGGAATGCCTTTAAAATTCAGCTTAACATATGTACTTGTCTATTCTGAATAATAATGTACTAAACAATAGGTATGGCAATAAAAAATATTTATAGTATAATGGAACGGTTACTGAGATGAAAAAGAGAACGACCCTCCACACACTAACATAAAACGCACAATATCTATACTACCTGTACATTTTAGTATCACAAAAGCCTTGTATATTATGCTTGTCCTAGAAAACATCCAAGCCACTCTTAAAGGCCATCACAACCTCACTGTTCTCACTGTGAAGAACTACCTACGCTGCTTCAAATGAAAGTTCTTTTCCTCTAGTCTAAAGGGGTGAAGCTAGTTTAATAAGGTATATCAATTTTAATTGCCTTTAATGAGGAGGTGAAAATAACCTTGACGTTGAGGTTCCAATTATCTACTTAGATTTTATTAATGTATTTGACACAGTAGTACTCACTTTACTGAAATAAGAAATATTGGCCTTGAACACACTTTGTAGAGAACTGGGTGAATTATATACTACAAAGAGTGCCGAATGTTGCTACTGGAGTACTTCAGGGGTCTTTCCTTGGCCCTTTTATAAAAGCAAGGTTATCCACTCAGGCAATAATAACATGATGGTAGTTCAACACGTAATGGCATTGGCCTCCGTAAGTAAGACAGATTTAGAGGTTTCTACTAATGCTAATAAGACACTTGGGTACTAGCGTTGAAAATATGTTTTTGCCTTTTTTTCAGATATACAGTAAGGTATCACCTTTAGTATGAAGGGCAGTTTGCAAGTTCTTGGAAGATAAATCAAGCTATAGAATGCAGAGATGTACAACTAAATTAATTTAACTATACATGAAGGACTATCAAATTTGAGATGCAGTGCTTCACGCAGAATCACCCTGTTTATGTGTATTGTGTGTATAGACACATGCACAGTGTATAAATACATTTTATGGGAAGTCATGTGTAGTTATGTGTAGTGAATAGATTTTTTTTCAACCCACATTAAATACATAACTATAAATCTATATTATGCACTATTTCCCTTACATTGACTGTAAGATCCACGGGGTAGGTCCTCCATCCTTTAGTCTCCTTGACACTGTACACTTAGGGGCAGACGAATCAAGGGTTGAATTTCGAAGTAATGGTAGTATTTTTTTAACTCCCATTTTCAAATCTAAATTGATTTTAAAAAAAAAATTCGGGTGAATAGGCCATTTTTGTTCAAATTCGAATCATTCAAATTTAAGTAACATCGTATTTGAAAAAAAAAAAAAAAACGATTTTTCCACCAATTGACTCCAAATAAAACATCAGTTCGGCAGGTTTTAAATGGAGAATGGATGATGTTTTTTTTTTTAAAGAGACAGTACATGATAAATTTCACAATCTGAATTTTCTATTTTTTTGCAAATTCGAATCAAATTTGTACTATTCCCTAGTCAAAATACACAAAAATAACTCAAAATTTAAATTTTTTTACTTTGAATTTTCAGTTCGACCCATGATAAATCTGCCCCTTAATCTGTATTGTAATTATGTTTTATTTGTATGTGAATTGTATTTATAATAATGCACTTAGTGTTACTTATTACTGCAGTGACCCCTTGTTTGTTACCACTAATTTATTTTGCTCTATAGTGCTTTGCCCTCAAGGAGTGCTATACAAATAAAAATATACATAGATACATAGGCATAAATAGTTTTGTGTATTTAAAATATTAAGAATTCCATTGTCATAAAGGATTAAAAAAGTAATTTAACCCCTACAAACACTTGGCAAAGTTATGCACACAGTAACCTATTTCAGGCAGTCAATTTGTTTTGTTCACATTAAAGGACAAGGAAAGTTAAACTAAAGAAGTAGACTAGAAATGTTGTTCATTATGTTTTGTGCTTCTGTATCAGCCCAAGGCAACCACAGTCCTTTAGCAGTAAATATCTATGTCTCTAAAGATGCCCCAGTAGCTCCCCATCTTCTTTTCTGCTGATTCACTGCACATGCTCTGTGCTGCTGTCACTTACTGAGCTTAGGGACCGACTCACATTATACAGTACACATAAAATAGAAATGTCACAATATAAGGCTGATTAGTGATTAATACAGACAATTACTACATGACAGCACAGAAAACCAGTGTAACTAGCATTAGAATATAATAATCAGCCCTGTAACATCAGCTAATATTACAGACCAACCTCATGTCACAGACACTTTCCAAGATGGTGACCACCATCTGGACCACCACTGGATCATTGCTGCTATTGACAAGCTGAAACTTTAGGCTGGTGCAATAATTTCAGTATATAAAATGGCATTTTTTTCTATTCATTTTTAGGGTTTAGTTCTCCTTTGAAGGAAAGGACAGATTGCTTTTGGTTACTGCAATTGTGCAATTTTGTCTAGTGTTAATATCACTGTGTTACTATTACAGAACAACATCAAATGGGGCAAAATTTAAAAGCTTTTTAAATGCAGTGGTACCCTGTGGGGTATGGCATTTCTAGTTATCTAAGAGTGCTGGGTAATTATTTACAGAAAAGTTATTCCACACCTGAATTTATGTTATAGCTTTCCTATGTGCTTGACTATTTGTATTTTGCTGTTTTAATCATCATAACACAATCCTAAACAAATTATTTGAATAAATCCAGTACTTCATTGGAATTACATTTATTGTAAATTATAAGAAAGAAAGTTGGACATGGGAAAAGCATACTCCGATTTTGAATCTATATATGTGTTGTTGCTTACTGTTCAAAAGTTTTTCTCAATCTCCCCCAACTGGCAGAAAAGGGTTTAGCAGTTTCTTTAAAACTGAATGAAAAATGCTACTGAAAGCTGGCTTTTCTTCCCTAGAGATGCTCCAGATGCTGAATACGATTTTAGGGAAACAGAGGTCATCTTCCAAAATAAAAATAATATATTTCCTACTCACCATACATCTAGTTACATTGTTTATTAACTATGATTAATTACTGAAGGTGAGGCATAGATATTCAGCGCATACACTAAAAACAAATATAACGGATAATGTGTGTGGGATGGAGAATGAGGGTAACTGTTGTTAAGCACATACGGCATAGACATTAATATATCCTCATGTACTGTATGCTATTACCAAGGATAATTACAAATTTGCCTATGCTACCTATGCCAAAAGAAAAAAAAAAAAGGTTTCAGTAATCAATGCATTGGAAGCTGTTTTATTGTTTGACTATATTACAGTCAGACATATAGCTGAAATGCTGTTCTTACACAACTGAAAACGATCCAGATGGTTTGGGATTAATAAGTAGAAAAATTAGAATGCATCCAAGCTTTTGATTGCTCTAAGGATCCCATTAGCAGTGACTGACTCTTTTGGTAATATGATAAAACAAATGGGGTTGAGTTGATTTATTTCAGGTATTTACAGCCTTAAGTAAGAATTCACCAACACACCAACAATTAAAATAATAAAAACATGTACAGATGATAAGGTAGAGTAATTCTACAGAATAGTTGTCAGCAAGAAACCAATTAAACCAGTACCTCAACCCCCCCTCTTAAAGGTATGAAGGGATATTTTTGCACCAGAATTACTCCAACTGCATGTTTAACCTCTTTGCCTATCCTGTGTGTTCCTTTTGATTCATGTCATATGGATATGTATTGATACCCAATTTATGGTTTAGTTCAGGATTTGAGAGATCACTGTTCGGAGCAGTCTGCCTGCTTGTTTGAAAGCTTTGGATGTATTATCCATTGAGTAAACCAGTTTCAGTTGTAAAACAGGCAGGCTACTAGATTAGAGAGCATAGATATTTATAGAAAAAGAAAGACATCTAAAGAGACAAACAGATGGCTAAGAGGTTTCACAGCCCAGTAGCCTCAATGTATCTCACCTTAATTACCATGTCAATTTAGGTCCACTTACCAAAATAACATCTTTCTTACATTTCCGCCTGGAAAGGCATTGACCCCAGCCAATTTGAAATAAATATTTCAATAAACAAGATGTACAATATAACTAAACCTGTACAGGGTAACCCAAGATTAGTACACATAACGGACATGGTTTTGCATACCTCCTTGCTCTTAGCACTATTTTATATATAGAATGACCCTGTAAATGACCATATTGTGAACAGGACTGATAATGTATCTCTTACAGAACATATGCCCAAACCTCATTACCAGATGTTGGAAGACTTTTCCATTTTGCCCACCATTCCCCTACAATCAGGTAGAAGTAAAAAATTAGGTCACGTACCTGACTACAAAATGCAAAATAACTACCAGCACACTGTAAAAAGACTGCTATAATTTTCACATATAAAAGATGTGCAAGAATAAAACTAGGTATACAAAATGATATCATAAATATATATGTAACTACTGACCCACTCTTTTAAGTCTGATAACCATTGATATAGCTTTTTAATTTAGCAGATGAATAGATTTTCTCACTGTTTCAACAATGGCAGTTCAACAGCACCCAAGGGAAGGGTGGTAGACAGTGTTGAGTGTGTATCCTTTGTAAAAGGTGAAATTATATGTATCACTCTACATACTATTATATGTTGCTATTTTAACCAATATGCAAAGCATCCAAAGGAAAGCTCTGTAAGACAGAAGACTCATTAATATCAGACATTCTGGATCCTCTTTTCTGTTCTCTTAAGGGAAAGTATGATATTTCTGAAATGCTAGGAAATTTAAGCAATACACCCCCACCCCTCCTACAAACAACTTTCCATATGCTATTGAATATATTAAGAGGTGTAACATAATGCCCTTCATCTTTCTGAATTTTCCCTAGAAGCAGAAGTCGATCATTATATGTAGATTTCTCTACACTATAATCTCCTTTCCTCACCTTAGAGCAACAAACCCAGATCTGTCGTTTACCCACAGTGAAAACTTGAGATTATTTTTGGGAAGGGGGCATAGCTGATAGCTGTTGTCTGTGTTCCAAGATGAAAAGTAATTCTAATTCTTTTAAATTGACTAACAATCAAATGCCAGCTGTTCTGTGTAATATATGATCCAAATGCATTGCCCCTCCCGTGTCTATAGCCAGAATTGCAGTATGGTTGCATGCAGAAATGAGATGCACTTAGATCTTTCTATCTTCTTAATAACATCATGCATTCCAGATTTAAGGAACAGAATGTTATGGTTGCCTACCTTGTGCTTGTGTCAGTAATCCCTATGTGTTGAATACAAGCAGAGAGCAAGTGTGGAGTCTAGCATCCAAGAAGCAGGAACCGTTTATGTGAAACAGCAATATCCAAGCACCCTGCTAATATATCGTTTGGATCAAAGTGTTCGAGGAAGGTCGTTCTTAAACAATTTGCCCAGGTGCTTTCCTTCGATTCCCCAGACGTCTTCCCTTTTCTCTATAGATTTGAAATTAATATTTAAGCTCCTTTACTCCACTTAGAGCAATCCCATTTTATAAACATAGGGGCAGACAGACACCAACATACAGAAATCTTATAAAGAAAAACCCATCCAGAATCTAATCCAGCAGCTCTTCTTTTTTCTTTGAATGTGCAATCCCTCCTCCTCGTGTCAGTAATAATCCAAGGCAGTGATGTTCAAGTGCCTTAGAAACTGATGGCAGAAATGAGAGGAGAACTTAAAACAGAACATTTACCTTAGAAAATCACACTTCAGTTCGTGGTGAATCACAAGCTGGGGCACAAACTTTACGGAGCAAGCTAAAAAGGCAGAGGAAAAACAAAACACGCTGTAGAGATCAAGCTCAGGCAGCAGACAGATCCATTTTGTACAGATACATCCGTTAGCACAAGAGGGATAGGACGTATAATACACATTCACAATTCAGAACTTGAAACAAGAGATGAATGGTTGTCAGTATCCTGTTCTCTGTAGCCCACGCTGTATCCTCTGTCTTTTTAGTACAAACAGAGAGGCAGCGATCCCTATACGTGCTGAGATTTCTGGGCTCCTGCCATAAGCTTACTGTAGCTCTTGGGGAGCTGTCCACAAGTCAGAGTGCTGAAGTCAGAGGAAACTAACAGCTTCCCACAGTTCCCACCAACTCTGCTTTCACACAACTGGAGGTAAGACTCCTGCTGCAGCCTGCCCTTCCCAGCGAAGCCTGGATAGAGTGAGACGCCACACCCCCATCACCTGACCTCTATTGCAGCATGAGCTGCTTCAGCTTCGCAAGAGCACATTAACTCCTTGCCAAGGCTCTCCTCCTATTATGAGCATTCAGCTCATTTCACTAATAGAAGGTTGATACTGCAATCATTTGCAGGGTTGTAAATGTAAATCATAACTAGTTGAGGTATGTTATTAGTTTATAAACTCTTTTCTTAATTTGCTTTGCCAACAGACATTAGGGTTCATTTATCAGCACAAGCGCAATTGCATGGGCCGCAAAGATGGGCGCATCGATTTTGCGTGACAATCTAATACATCAGTTGCAACTTCCTGCTTTGGCCCTTTAACTAGTTTTCGTGCCACGCAGTTGCATAGAGTGTGCCGACTAGTGCTTACTGTGACACAGTAAATACTCCAAGCTTCCACAATTGCGCTATGTGAATTGCATCTATTAATGCATTCTCAAATCTGCCAGTGAAGCACTTTAATTGTATACCCACAGCCCTGTAGATAGGAATTTTTTTATTTCCCTTCACTACATTTCCCCATCATCTTCTGCTATATTGCATCCTTTTCTGTCCTATGACCACGTTACCCATCCTCCCCCGTTATATCACATTCTATTTGAGCCTATTCATTAGAAGATAACTATTTCTCATTGCCTCATTCTGTTTAGACCTCTTAATAAAAAGATGACTACATTTCCCATCAACCTCCACTATCTCGCATTTTATTTGGGCACTTAAAATAAAATATGACTACATTTCCATCAGCCTTTGTTATCACACATTCTATTTAAGCATATGAATGAAAAGATCACTACATTTCCCATCATCCTCTGTTATGTGACATCCTATTATATGCTATTAACTTAAAATATAAAATTTCCCATAATCCTTATCTGAAATGATATTTTGGCAGTTGAATTTAAAGATGACATGTTACATCCTTTTCTATCCTATTACCTTCAGAAAAATCACTATGTTGTCCATCATTCTGTTATTTCACATTCTATTAGGACCTATGAATTAAGCAATGACTACTTTTCCAAAGGACTACTTTTCCCATCATCCTCAGTTAGGTGACATCCTTTTCTGTCCTATTAACTTCAAAAATCACCTCATCATCCTCTGTTATCTTGCATTCTATTTGGGCATATAATTTCAAGAAGCATTATGTTTCCCATCATCCTCCATCTCCCTTAATACTTGGGCACATGAATAAAAAAAACTACATTTCCCATCACACTCTGTAATCACACATTCAATTGGGCCTATGAATTCAATGATGACTACATTTCCCATCATCCTGTTAGGTGACATGCTAATGTGTCTTTTTAATACAACAATGCCATAACCCTTCATTAGCTCACATTCAAATATGTTTTATACACCTAAAATAATAAAAAAATATATATAATTCTCTGTTGTATATCTAGCAAGGGGTTATTTATACTGGAAGAAAATCCAGTGCCTCATGCAGTGGGCCGAATGTCACAAAAGGAGTTTTTGCCAGTTTGATCAGTGTGGGACACTGTAAATAGTCCCCTAGGAGTTATAATTACATAGCTAATCAAAATAAATAAATAAATACCATTAAACAAATAAATCAAACAGGTTTCTTTGAGAGGATATTTACTACTAATTTATGAAGATGTGTACCTTTTTAATATTGTTTAATGTATTCCATATAAATGGTCCTTTCATACTTCATTTAAAATTCCCTTTCTACAACACATTCATCAGAAATGTTAAAATCATGTAACAATGGATGGTGTATGAGATATACCTGGAAATGTTTTGAATTTATTAAGAGTTCACCTACTACAGGGATTCATGTACCAAGTGCCAGATCTGGCTGTTTCTTGACCTGCATTACTCCCAATACTTACCAGCACGACCAGCATGGTCCCTGCAAAAGATGATTTAGTAGGGGAAAGAAAAATCCCATCATTAGTATTCTACATGCCCCAGCTATGTATAACACTACAGATACATAGCAACATATTTATCCTGGACCATAACCAATCAGGGGCGCTCTGCACTAACGCCTTGGACCCCCCCACCCCTCTTCGGCACTGAAGAAGTGAGCGCCGTGGGGAAGGGGGGTGGCATAGCGAAGGCCTCCTCAGGTGGCGATATGACCAGGATTGCCCCTGTAAACAATACACCTTATCAATGAAAGGTCCGTAAAATGACTGCCCCACTGTGGGCATACCTTATCTTCACTGTGAGGTATCTAGGAGCATTCTACAGTCTTTACAGGTTGAAATTGTTCCTATTAGCTCATGTTCCTCCACAAAACAAGTTTGGATAGTATTAAGGATCTGCGTGCCCTATGGAGAGGGCATCATAACAGAAATGCATGCAGATATGGATAACCTTGCTATTATACAGTCC
Source organism: Xenopus borealis (assembly GCA_024363595.1). Classification (NCBI taxonomy): domain Eukaryota; kingdom Metazoa; phylum Chordata; class Amphibia; order Anura; family Pipidae; genus Xenopus; species Xenopus borealis. Next base: position 109,250,921 of record CM044432.1, read on the forward strand.
TTTTGAGCCTTCACGGATGTGACCTGGACATAACTGAAGTTTTTATATCTCATAGATTGGGTCTAGAACCAAAATCTGTTTGGTATTCTCCCACGAGTCTATCCAATAAGAAGGAATGTGACTGACTCCAGGAAGTAGAACAACCAATACGATACTGATAGATATGTGTTATTTGCTAATCCTAGGGCTCCAGCCTGGAACATGGACAGTTCATCGAGACCATTCTTAATTATCCAAGATCAAAATTAATCTTGGTATGGGGATATAGTTATACACCTATTATTCTGGAATGGAACACCCCTACTAACTATACTAGCATGTACAAGGATGTAATTAAGACATGCCGTAAACAGGGCCTTGCCTAAAGGTAAACACCGCAGCCTTGATCCAGAAAGTATAAGCTCAATAAGACAAATCTTATAAACACCCTGTCCTGAGGTTAACTTACAGTATAGGATACCAACCTCAAGTAGCCCAGCCAGTCTATGGTGGTCTGAAATACAAAACACAAAATAACATAGACCCATAGAAAAAAATCCAGCATGCCATAATTGCATGCCTCCTGTACATAGTAGGGGTTAACAAGTCAGGAATATTACCTTGTTATAATGACCCTGTGGATAAAACCTGGATGAAAACGGTCTGAAACTTTAGCTACAGCAGCTGATGGTGTGTACCTAATTTTACAGCCAGCTCTATATGGCAGCCATTAATCTAATATGGCCCATGAGTATACCCTTAGTAAGCTGACTGGACCCATATTGTACTTAAGACAAACTGGATAGGCCTGTGCTATAGTATACCTCATAGCAAGGCTGTAAAACCATGAGGCAGTAGTGAATCCATATACGAAAGTAACTAAAATTTGTGACCACTATCTTCTGGACTGAGGTCAGATAATAAGTTGAACCCCTGTAGCCTAAGTAAGATCCTGATGAATATCATACCTGTTTTGTAAATAGACCTTGGTTCATCATTGGAATATACAAAGCATAAATCTTGTCTGAGGCTCAGGCTGTGGCAATAGTCGTGTTCTGTTGGATCAAAGTTTCAACACCATCTGACAATGCTATTACTTACCTTATTTCCGTCGCATCCGAGGTGACGCCTGCGTTTTTGTGCAGCGTGTCAGGTAGCGCCAAAATAGTCAGTGGAGTTCAGCCCTAAAGACTACCCCTCACTGTTCAGAATAGTCTAATTATAACGTCACAACCAAGTGGAAATGTTGATGGGAGAATGGTCAGAAAAAGAAAATGTAATAAGTTAGATATTAATTTTATCTTTCACCCCCCATCAAAATAAAAGAATTAATAAGCTATACCAAAGCAAATGGGAAAAGTGAGGGATTGTCACCTCTCTGCTCATGTCCTGTAAATACAGGGAATGTCACAGAGGAAAGAGCAATGGATGTGCTGTACTGTTTTAAGTATAGGATAGATAACTATTCAGTGGTGTAACTACTGGGGGAGTAAGGGGTGCGAGTGGACCAGGGCCCCTGCAGATTGCACCTCATTGCAGTCAGCTGCAGGCATTTAAAAAATCTGCACGTAGGGGGGTGGGGCCGGCCTGTTCCCTAGTTACTGTGACTATTGATGAGCAAAATTTAGACTCCAATGAGTGAAAAAAATTGTTGCACGTAAAAAAAAATGTTGTTGCCCATAGACTTCAATGCTTTGTGGAGAATTTTCACCGCAAATTTTTGGTGAAGTGAAACAGGTCAGATCAGGTCATAATTAAAGCTAACTCTGTATAAATTAATATCTGTGGTGGGTAGGTAAGTACAAGAAGCTATTCTAGTTTTTTATAATGAGCCTCTCTTAGTAACCCAGTAATAAATAAGCAAAATACCAAGAAATTTCTTTGCCTCTCTCTAGTGGCAAGATGGTTATGTGTTGAAAACAAATGAGAAATTGAGAATTTGTCTACAGTGCAAGATCCAAACATGGAGTAACTTAAATTTTCACAGTATACTTCTATTATTCTCAGAAAACACCCACTTAAAGGAGAATACAACCCCCAACTAATAAAACTCCCTACCCCCTATCCTACATAGTGCCCCCTCCCTGCTCACCCCCACACAAGTGTTAACACCTGTGAATGCCCCATATCCAGTGATTAACCCTTGTTGCAGAGTCAGTGCAGCAGAGCTCACGGGAGCCATCTCCAGAGCTTTGGTAATCTTTGGAAAGTAAGATCCTTATCAGCGTATGCATAGTTGGAGCAGACGTCTGCTTCGTGATAACTGTGAATGTGCCGAAAAGGACGAAAATTGCTAAAGGAAAAGGAAGAAGACCCGAAGATTACTGAAGCGCCGGAAGATGGTGCCCTTGAGCTCTGCTGTGCTGACTCTGCAACCAGGGGTAATTACAGGATTTGGTACATTTACAGGTGTTAATGCATTTTCCTCTCTAAGGATATTGAGAGGTGTAGTTCAACACCAGCTGGGGGATGCAGGATGAACCCTGGAATCAGTTGAATTTTAGGATTTGGGTAGGATCTAGTGCACATTGAGAGTAATGGGTAAAGGCACATCCTCCCCACATCTTAATAATGTAAGATCATTTAGCTTTTCTAGTACACTATTCAACACTTTTCAACAAAAAGAACTGCATAGGGACTGACACCCCAAGCACATCATATAATGAGAGAAAGTGGGTTAAGGGAACCACAAGCACATAATAAACAGTGAATGGCTGTGTGGTAGCTTACACTCCAGGCACGTAATGCATAATAACAGACAGTGTTTAAAGGAACAGTTCAGTGTAAAAATAAAAACTGGATAAATAGATAAGCTGTGCAAAATAAAAAATGTTTGTAATATAGTTAGTTAGCCAAATATGTAATGTATAAAAAAAAAAGCAGGAAGTCGAATTCTGGCTATTATATTAGACATCCAGTCACTCCAGCCTTTATACATTATATTTTTGGCTAACTAACTGTAACACTTTTTTGGGCTAGGCAGCACAAATTAGATTAAGGTGTCCAGCAAGAGTATGAGCATGGGTTACACTGCAACACTACACTGCAGGGCAGGGCCTTCGCCAAGTGGAAGCTATCCCTTTAAGAGGTAGTAGAACTACAAATACACAGGCACTGTACCATAACAATAGATAGAATAGATGCCAGGAGGTTCTTGGTGAAAACAGTAACAGATGTTTATTAGCTCAAGGCACTAACCACAGGTTTACTCACATACGAGTTGATGCAGGTGTAGCATATCACATAGGAGGTAAATAGCAAAAGCAGATACAGCAAAATGAAGACTGTCAATCCCATAAGGCAGAATAGTCATGGGTACATCAATTCCTGATAAAGAATCACCAGCCAGTGTGGCTAACTGGCAAATCAGTGTAGAGACTGGTAGCTGCTGCTAAGGCCTAATCCCTATCACAATAAAATCCCTGCACTAAAGGCATACGGGGAAGCCTTGATGGAACACAGAGCTGTTCATACTATAGAGCACTGGCTCACTATCTCACTCTCCTAGAGAGTCTATTAAAGACCTGCCCTAATGATAGCTAAACTCGTTCACAGGATTGCCTTGTTCCCGACTCAAGGTCAGGGTCCCTTTAGGGCATAGGGCTTTACTGGGGCCTTGGTGATCTCAGCTGCACCACCTAGCTGCAAGGACACCAGGAGCCAAAGAGGAAGTAGCCACTCCTTTCCAGCACTATAAAGCTGTGTGGCAGGAAGTGGTCATAACACTCTTGGCTATAACTATTGGTGTCGAAATATACAATGGAAACATAGGCTTCTGCCTAGTAACAGCAGATAAGGGACTTAACTCCATAGGTACCAAAAAGAAACCTATGGGTCCCTACATAACTATATTAGAAACATTTTGATATTCCTCTTTTAATTATTAATTTGTCTCTCTCTCTTTCTATACTGTATTTCCACCATCACCTATTCAATGTATTTTTTACTCAATTTTCTCTTAATGTTTCTTAACTTCATGTTTCCCTAACTTGATATACATTAGGAATGCACCAAATCCAGGATTCGGTTCGGGATTCAGCCAGGTTTCGGCCTTTTTCAGCAGGAATCGGATTTGGCCAACAAGACAGTCCCCCAACTTGAATATCATCAACAATCTATGGCAGTGGTCCTCAAACTTGGCCCTCCAGCTGTTAAGGAACTACAAGTCCCACAATGCATTTGCCTGACTGGGGCTGTCAGACTCCATCATTGCATTGTGGGACTTGTAGTTCCTTAACAGCTGGAGGGCCAAGTTTGAGGACCACTGCCATAGATTGTTGATGATATTCAAGTTGGGGGACTGTGATGGTCATTCTAGAATATTGTACTTTTCCCTCTGCATAAATGCCTTTGTAGATTTTGAAGTGTGTTTAGGGTCATTGTCTTGTTGGAATATCCAACCCCTGCATCAATTCAACTTTGTGACTGAAGCTTAAACATTATCCTGAAGAATTTGTTGATATTGGGTTGAATTCATCTGACCCTTGACTTTAACAAGGGCTCCAGTACCTGAACTAGCCATACAGCCCCACAGCATGATGGAACGTCCACCAAATTTGACAGTGGGTAGACGTGTTTTTCTTGGAATGCGGTCTTCCATTTCCTGATTACATTCCTTACAGTTGAAATCTCTAATATAGCTTTTTGCAGCCTTCGCCTAATCCATGATACTGAATAATCTTTGTTTTCAGATCTTTTGAGAGTTGCTTTGAAGATCCCATGCTGTCACTCTTTAGAGGAGAGTCAAATATAACCGGTCACCTTAAATACCTTTTCTCATGATTGGACACACCTGCCTTTGAAGTTCAAATCTTAACAAGCTAATCCAACCAATTTGGTGTTGCCATTAATCAGTATTGAGCAGCTGCATGCATTCAAATTAGCAAAGTTACAAGGGTACCCACATTTTTGCACAGCCAATTTTTCACATTAATTTCATACAACTGAACACTGCTTCACTAAACATCTTTGTTCAAAAAACACCCCTGTGATGTTCCTGGCAAATGAAAGATATACCACTTTTTTGTTGCAAGTGTAATAAATTATTATGCAGGCTGAGAGGGGATCATAAGACTGTATCTTCTTTCTTAGCAAGTACAGTCAGTGTGACAATCAGTACCCTTGAATTTTGTATAGATTTAGGGCAAACTGTATGCCAGTGTGTTTTGTTTTTCAATTTGTGAGTGATTATGAGAAAAAGTATAAAAAGTATAATTGTGTCCTGACTTATGCCCTTCTATGTAAGCTGATATTGAATAAAGATGTGGATTAAGGGTTTAAGGGTTGTTAGCAACTCTATTAGAAAAAAAACTAATTTTAGGTTCAGACCAATAGCTAGTCATAGGAGTTTATCCTCTACACCAGAGGTCTTTAGATCCATGAGCCAAATGTAAAAGAACTGGGGAGCAACACAAAGGCTATTTGTTTCCCCCTAAATGGACCGTCTGCCTAAAGGAGGCTCTGTTTGACAGTAAACCTTGTTTTTAGGCAACCAAAATGTGCCCCCAAGTCAGGAATTCAAAACGAATCACCTCCTTTGAGGCAAGTGATAGCAACATCCAAGGGGCTTTTGAGCAGCATGTTGCTCCTGAGCCACTGGTTGAGGATTACTGCTCCACAACGAAGATGCCTAGTTGGTTAATCTGAATCTTTTTCATCCTAAAAAAGAAGGGATCAATGTTCCAGGTTGTCAGCTTCACTAAAAATTAGTTCTATAACTTTACTGGTATGGAAAAATACTAGCATGTTGAATTAATTCATATTACAATTTAGCATTTTTCCTGAAAGTCAAATTTTCACATTTATAAAAAAGTTTTCATAATTTTTAAAAATTTACAAAAAGTTGCAAACCTTTTAAACAAAGTCAGTTCTCTCCAAATTGATTTTCTTACTCCCCCCATTGTGATTTTACCAAGCATTGTTCTCCAGGTACACTGAGCATAGTGCCACATCAAGGGGCAGATTTACTATTGGTCGAATATGAGGGTTAATTAACCCTTGAATTAAACCATCGAATTTTGGTCAATTTAACAAAATTCGAACAATCGAATAGGAAAAATTCGATCGAACAATAAAATCCTTCAAATTGAATGATTCAAACGATTTAAATTTTTTATTTCAATCTAAAAATGCTGGAATAACCCTATGGGAGCTTCCCACAGGGTTATACAGCAATTCGGGAGGTTTAATCCAATTTTTTTTAAAGGGCAAGTACTTCGACTATCGAATGGTTGAATGCTCGAATAGATTTTTATTCAATCTATTCAAATCTTTTTTTTGTGGCCACAAAAATTATTCAAAAATTTGAATCTTTTTGAAAAGTCGATCGAATATCGAATCATTGACACAAATTTAGTAAATCTGCCCTGAAGTCTAACTGGAAAATTTTACAGAAAGACCTTCTTCTTGGCAAGTCCACCCTATCCACCTACAATTGCTTGTGAGCAGCTTTATGCAATGCTTATTGTCTATTTGTGTAACCAGTTCAGTAACTGACCAGTTTATGCTACTACACAAAATAATAAAAAAAAATGTTGGTAATAGTTGAATCACAATTCTTTTTTATTATGGTAGTGGAAAACACATGACCTGACACATACTTTCTGCCATGTATGGCCACACTGCATTTTCATCAAGTATATTGCATATTTGAGATGATATGTTTGCTCACTATATAAGGGCATTTCACATTCTGTTTCTCCTGGTTTAAGACAATATTATCTTGATAATATAATATTATCTTGATAATGTCAATTATTAATTTTACTTATTTATTATTTCCTTGCTTTTGCTGCTGTAACCATGTTTATACATAGTCAGTTGCATATTTAAATATCCCTCTTTGGATACCTGCTGTCTAATTGATATTTTAAAAATCTAGGAATGTAATTAAAAAGAAAAATGAAAATAGGCAGAAATATTGCAACCTGTGGTGACAGGCCTGTCCTGCTTCTCATGCTGAGGAACATTTTATGTGACATGCCAACTTTTTCTAAATGTGGAAGGATCAGTTATGCACACATATATTGATAATTAGTGCACATGATGGGAAGATAATATTCTATGCAGCAAATAATTAGAATTTTAAGTGTATTAAAGAGAGGATTTCTTTTCAACCCAAAAGAGCATTGATTCTGTCTTCAGAGATCATGGCTATTGTTTGTTAAATTACTATTAGTTAAAAAACTTTCAATCTATTTTGTAATGTACATACTAAATATTTAATTCTGCTTCTCATGCTGAGGAACATTTTATGTGACGTGCCAACTTTTTCTAAATGTGGAAGGATCAGTTATGCACACATATATTGATGATTAGTGCACATGATGTGATGATGACTAGTGCACATGATGCCAAATTTGCATGGATTCTGTCTTCAGAGATGATGGCTATTGTTTGTTTTAATTACTATTAGTCTAATCTTTTCTGTAATGTACATACTAAATATTTGTCTGTCAATTTTTTTCTCCCCCATGTCCTAAATAGCAATGTTTGGTGGGCTAACATATAGTTTAGAAAGTAGCTATAATAATTCAATTTAGGTGGATGGCAATGATTTGATGAATCTGAAGGAGTTCTAATGTTCTTATCTCTCTTGGTGGATGTGAGCAAATTACAATTGAAATTGAAGCATCTTAAAAGAGCAGTATATCACACATCTGAGGTGCACTTACAATCTTGAGAGAAGTATCTTGGGTGCCAGAGTTCTGCATGTGGTTGGTGGATCTTAAAGTGTGAGTTCAGGAATCTAGGATCTAAAAGTCTTCCATTTTAATTTTTTTCTGAAATTTTACTAGTGCCACATGCAACTTAATGAAGATCACAGGAGCCTAGGGAGCAAGATGCATGGTTAAGGTCACATGTGGTTTCTGTATAAATACATTTCTTGTTTGCTGCTTTTAATCTTTTTAACTACAGGGGTTCAACATTACAATTTAAATATGTATAGAAAATGGAGCAATAAGGGGTGGGACCCTCAGTATCGGGGGGGGGTTCAAGTGTTTGATGATAGAAAAGAAAAGGCTGAGATTCTAAACTGTTATTTTCCACAACTGAGGAACGAAGTAATGAAGTTTACCATTTAAAATTAACCCTAATCTAACAATGCATTTTTTGATGAATGGGTGACTCAGGAAGAAATTCAAAACTAACCTAGAAAATGTGAAAGTAAACAAAGGTCCAGGACCGGATGGTATTCCTCCCAGGAAACTAAATGAGCTTAGCTCTGTCATTGCCAAAGTTGTTTATTTAAAGGGGATGTTCACTTTCAAAACACTTTTTTTTAGTCGCAAAGGTTTTTGTTAACATCTGCTCTGGAAATATTTTGTCACTAAAAATCTTTTGCCATTGCAAAATTTTATTACTTACACTGCATATGTTTGCAAAAGCCATTTGTACTCAAACTTTGCTATGAAGTTGTTGAACTGTTGCAGACTGCTACATTAGTTAATATAATTCTCAGCAGTCATTCCCTGGCTTCCAAAACACATAAATAATTGTCTTGTTTAAAAAAAAAAAAGATGAAAAGAAAATCTATCCACTTCGTTCTGAGATATTGAAATTGATCAACTTTGGTCTTTTTTAATCCAAATTAACTATGTAACTATGTATGCATAATACTGTACATATTGCATTGCAATGGACCAAAGAGCAATTTTCTATAAATGTTTCGCTAGCTTCTCAGAGGATAAGAGAGGATAGTCACATTCTAAATAATGAACATCTCCTTATCTAATCTGTCTGAGATGTGCATAACACTTGGCGTAAGAGGAGCTCATTATGCAAAGCTCATTATTTCTCCTTAAACTAATTCCACTGAATCCAGTTAAAAATGTAAGATTACATTGGATAAAATTAAGGTTATTGATTACTTAAAAGAAACTACTTTTTGCCCTTCTCATTTGGTTTGTGTTGAGCATTGTATAGTGGGCTTTTAATCATGTAAGCTTTCATAACTCATAGGAGGGTGCTCAGTTAGGTTGGGACACGTCAAAATAACAAGGTGTTTTTTTTAAATGAGATATTATTAGATCTATATACCAAGTAAATTTATAAAGAACCTATGTAAACAACTCATCTAAATGCAAATAGACCATTACAATGCTTGTATAAGTTACTTGGTATTTTGAAATCATGGTATTTTTTTAAATTAAAATTTTTACTATATTAGACTTTCTGCAACAAATATTAATTTCCTTAATATTTCCCAAATATCACCAAATTCTGTACAAAACATTTTTAGAGTCATTTATGTATGGCATGCTTTTGCCCACAATGCATTGTTTCCCCGATTATTTGCAAGGTGATGCTGCAAACACATTATCATGTGTCTTCCCATGGATACTTTTACATAAATTGTACTTTTATGCACTGTACAGTGCTGTGGATCCTTAATAGCATTTTACAAATAAAGTTATATATACATACATACATTTTATTTCAAATCTGACACAAATTTGCAGAAGTTTACATGGCGTAAATACAGGTGTTCGCCTGTTCGGAAAAAGCCCCATACTAGGGGGAAAAACACGTCTTCAGAGCTGTGTGGAAGTTCTTGTTAATTCATATGTGCACTTAAAAAACCTTGACCAGTAAATCAGTTGACAACCACGGAACGCCGCACAGGAAAACAAAATGTGCCTGCAGGTCCCTGGTTGCCAATGAGTGCGGTAAAATGTTGGTCATTGAGTAAGATGGTGCTTACTAAAGTTGACAGATTGCCCTTTGTATTGAACTTTGAACCAGCTACTATAATGGAAGCTTAATTTGCTTACATATTATGTGTTGGAAATGCACAGAAAGCGATTGTTTGATGGTCCAGTTGGAATTGTGTCTTTGGATTTAATTGGCTGCAACTACAACTCCCATATACCAAGACACCATAAAGGTAATTTATAAAGTTTGCACAGCACATATTTATTTTTGGTTGAGGTGCCCATTTTTTTCCTGAATGCTAATATATTGCACTGCTCTGCCCATCTTTCCTTTTTTTGCAAATTCGCATTGTGAATTAATTTTCGCAAATGGCTCGCAAATGAGAAGAGTGTTTGTGTGAGTGATCCCACTGTGTGAGGTTGTTGTGTGCTAACATAGCATTGACAGTAACTTAAATTTGCAATTTTCAAAACTGTTTTGTGAATATTTTCTCCGCTCCCAAGGTTGTGGTGTAATTCAAATGAGTGTCCACTTAAATATTCTCGATTTTTGATATTTACAAAGCTCTTATAGACTATTGCAAGTCTATTTGCACACTCTTATTAAGCTTTATAAATATAACCATGCACAGGGCAAATACATTAAATGTGCGAACCAATCTGCCCTGCACAAAGTTTACAAATGAGCCCCAATGTACACAATTACTAGCTAATGTATGTTATCTGGACATCATTTGATTGTGGGTGTCTGGATTTGACATATTGAGAAAAATAAACTAATTTATAAATTGAGGTTAGATACATTAATATAAGCTTACCTGTAGCAGCGTCGGTGCTGCTGTGACATTTTGGGGTAAATTTATCAAAGAGTAAAGTTCCTCCACTAGAGGGAAATTCCGCCGCTCTCCATTCATTTCTATGGGTGAAGTGAAAGTTCAAAATAAATAAGCCTTTAAAAATCCCATAGAAATGAATGGAGAGAGGCGGAATTTCCCTCTAGTGGCAGAACTTCACTCTTAAATTGACTCTTTGATAAATATACTCCTTTGTATTTAGAGGCCCATTTATCAATGGTTGATTTATGATTTTGAATTCATGTGAATTTTATTTTTATAATAAAATAAATTCAGATATACTCGAAATTCAAATGGGAATGTTATTTAAGAAAAAATTTGAACATCTAAAACTTGAATGAATATTACTTACTTGAACTCGAATGACCTTGAAATTCGAATAGTATCTTATTTAAGAAAAATATCAAATATCTAGAAGTGGAACGAATATTACTTTTCTGAAAACTTGATTCGAATTAGAATCAAATTTGACTAATCTTGAATCAAGTTTTTTCTCTGAAAAAAAACTTGAATGTCAGGAAGGCTATCAACATCTTCAAATGGGTCACTGGACTTCTGCCATTGCCTTCTACATGTGTGGCGAATAGTCAAATTAGAAATTGTTCCCAGGGTCAAGGTTTGATACAGTAAATCTCTAATTTCTTATTCAAATTAAAATCAAGTTTTGACCAAAAATACAACTTGAAGATTCAAATTTACTATTCAACCCTTAATAAATATGCCCCTTAGTGTGTGCTTAGAGCTCACACTATAGATTCCTTTGATTGTAAAGGAATTTTGTGTTTTTAATGTGTGGTGAGTTTATGCTTCAAATGTGCCTAATGAATAAAAATTAGCTTTTAAAGGTAATGATAAATCTGACATTTTCACATCTTCAAACATAAAATAATTACTCACCACAGAAAGGAAGTGGCCCTGAGTCCTCAGCATGGGGAGCAGACAAACCATGGAGCAGGCACTCAATAAAGGCACACTTCCACCATGCAATGTGTTCAGAGTGAAAAGAGTTTATTGTGTCCACAGCCTTACGTGTTCCTGTCATAAACACTTAATCATAGGCTACCTTTACAGAGCCATACCTCAACTATTTAATCACAAGTGCACCAATCAAAACACTACACCAATTAACTAATCAACAAATCCAGAAAACCAAAGGTTCATGATTTGTCCTAACTGCATCAGTTCATAGGTTAATCCCAGGTGATGACTGACTATAGTTGTTCTCCCACACATTTCCCTACAGGGGGTTGCGCACTAAAGCTCAACCATTAAAGATACTTGTGGCAAATTGTGTTTTTTGCACTTCCATTTATATTGGCACTACTTATACAGTGGGAACCCTGAAGTTACCCATACCTCCTGACCAGATGTTGTGTTCCAGGGTTCTCTTAACAACCATTTCAATAGGTAGTGCACACTTTTTTCCTAAAGAATTTGGGGCAGACATCAGTCACACACTGAACACCTAGTAGAAATGTTATGTTACCAACTGACAAACACAGAAGCCGTAACTATAACACTTTCCAGGGAACCGTATCAAAAAATTACTATACCAGAGAAAAATATTTTTAGAAATACTGTATAATGAAAACAAAGTACTCATAGTTTTAACTATGTCCACAAATATAAATTATGTTGTAATTATTTTTAAAACCAGTTAGCCAAGTTTTTAGAGAACTACATGTTAGATTGCAGTACTGGTGCAGTAACCAACAGCAAACAAGTTGTTTGTTTTTTAATATCTAAATAAATATTTTCTTATTATTTTTATATTTAAAGTGGACCCGTCACCCCAAAAAAATATTCAAAATCATATTTTATCACATTAGTCAAGCAAAATGAACATTAATTACACTATATAAATTATTTTAATCTTGTTTCCTTCAATCTGGGAATTCATAATTATAGCAAGCAGGCAGGAGCCATTTTGTGGACACTGTTGTTAAGGCAAGCCTTGCATCATCTCAGAATCTTGTTTGTGCACCAGAATGGGGGACCCGATGTCTATCCCCATGGCCTGGCTACACAATTAAATGGTTAAGAGAACTGGGGGAATGTGTGGAGAGCAGTGACATCTAGGAAGTGCTGAATGGAAATTGAAAGTAATTATCTGCCTAAGGCATAGAGGAGTGGCAGACAATATTTGATTGACAGTTTAGATTTTTTAAATGAGCTTAAAACAGCTATGAATGCTTTAATAAAAATTTGAAATTGGATTTCATGTTTAATTTGAAAAGGACTTTTATTATACAGATTTTTTTGTCTGGGTGACAGGTCCACTTTAAAACCCTTGAAGTGCTGCTTGACTAGGACTGCATACTGACTTTATTTAAGCTAGCACCAGGGTAATTTCTATGAAATGCTAGGTATATATATATTAGATTTCAAAAGTTATAGGGTTTGTAGAACTTTTACTCAATTTTAAATTGATTTGATATGAAAAATGTTGCTGATCCCCCAGTATTAACTCATATTTTGTAATTTATAATGCTGCAACAGGAGAAAGTTAAACCTTAACATTGTACTAATAGTACATTTCACAGAAGTATTGATTGTGTTAATAAAACTTGGAGAAAAAAATCAATTGTGTAAAAGACCATGTGACAACTGCAAGAGAACAAGGGTGTGTGTTAAGTAATTAGATAAGTGTTCAACATATTTTTGTAAAATATATTGTGAATGCTTTACCTGACCAAATTACCATTTAAGGCTGCCATCACAAGTCTTTTTTGTATGTTTTGTATCCAACAGATTACATATTTGAACATTTCCTTTACTTTCTTTACTTAGTTGGAGGATTCAAGGTTCCCTAACATGATTTCTGTATTCACATGCTAGATGCCCATTAGGTTATGTATAAAATGGTTATAGATGCATCTGGGTTTTGGAAGTTCTCTCTTTCTAAGTCTTATTTTTTATTTATTTAATTTTTATTATAGTAGTTGTAATATATAATAAATGGCACTTTAATCTATAATACAAGGTTTCTCAAAGGTTCTAAAATCATTTGCCTTTGCTGTTGAGCCACATTTTCTTAGACTTGACCATGGGACACTTGGCAGCAATGTGGGACGTTCAGTCAGTAACATCTGTAAATGTGCCAGTATTACTGAAGCAGGGCCATGGCCCATGCAGAATTCTCATCATTGCTACTTTGTGATGGTAATGATTAAAATGCCACTATTCCCCCTGGGCCACTTCCCATTCAGTAAAAGACAAAGCACAGTGGGGATGTCTAGAACCTGCTATCAAGGCTTGAAATGCATGCTAGCTAGTAGCAATTTGCATTGTTTCTTATTCAACTGAATTTAAAGTGATCTAGGGAACAGAGTTGCATGTAGATCACAGCTAAAAATAACCAAATCAAAATGCTGTGCATGCTATGCTATTACTGATACACGTTTGTTCCAAAGTACATATTCAGATGACAATCACTGTTGGTTCAAGGTGATGAAAGCTGAGACAACCTTTGTTGAGCACTCTATTACTGTAATTTACTTAAAAAATTAAACCTGATTAAAGGGCCAAAGATCATTAGTACGTTACTTAATCCCAATAACCAGAGTGTATGTTGAAATTGTATTCTATTATTTTGATTAAAAAATAACCTATAGTTTTTTATTTGTTTACCTAAGCAACAGTGCAGTCAAGTAAAGCTGTAATTATTTTTCAACCCCACCTAATTGGGGCAAAAAAAGTATATTTCCAATAAAGTGTTATAAGGATTGCACCACCAGTTACAAGAAACTATCCATTTAAGTTACTGTATGGCTAGCATCATATAGAACCCTTCATCAGCACAGCGCTACGCAACAAGTTGGCGCTATAGAAATACATGTTAATAATAATAATAATAATAATCAGTTACTGTATAGGGATGGGTGAATGGCTAATATAATTTGCCATATATAATATAATATGCTTAATAAAACATACAGGTTTATGCTTATATTACCCAGAAATACATAGGCAGGGCATAATTATATTAAAGCTCTGTTTATTTGCCTCACATAAATATATGCATCTTGTCATGGGGGAATCTATGCAGTTCAAGTTCTCCGAAAATGTAGCAAATTTACAATGAAATCTGTGAAGCGGTGAAAAATTAGCAAAACGCATTGAAGTCAATTGACGTCAATATAATTTTGACATGTGTCAATTATGTCAAGTCCAAGTGTATTACAGTCAATGGGCATCCGAATAATTTTGCCACATGGCAATTTTGATGAGAGCACCGATTCTGGTGAGCTCCAATTTGTTTTTGACGTGATGGATTTTTCGTCTGCGAATTGCCTCCACAGTTTTGCAAAATAATTTGCCTGTTGTGAAATGCGGAAATTCGATTTTTGCTCATCACTATACACATCATTAACATTTAGATGTCAATATGGTCAATATTTCTGAATGTCAATACTGAAACTTCGCCAGTGTTAGTTTGCCGAGACATAACTTAGCATTTTGATTAATTAGCATATACGTCTGATGAAGTAGGTGGAGCTGTATGAGGTAAAAATTTGCCTTTTCCCCCATAGTGGGGCATGATTAAACAAATTTTAAACATGAAGTATACTCTAATTGACACTTTAAAAATTGAGAAGTATGCTTATTCAAGCTGTCAAAACATCAATTCTGGTGCTGACAGATCTTTTTGTTTCTGATTTTTACTGGTAAGCCACAAGCCCCCAAAGGTATTTAAATCAGATGGAACTTGCTGTGTTTTCTGAAGAAAGATAATATTGCTTGTGCTATGTTTCTCCACTTTGATACATTTTGTATGTAAAAATGTGTCTTCCATTTGATCATAACAATTTTACATTGAGGGGAATCATTGCACACAAAACTGTTTTCTGCTGGTAGATTGTTTGCCAATTACTCTTATTTTCAAATAATGTATAATATACATGCACAAAGAAAAACATTGTCAAATAAAGGAAAACTTGTTTTCATTGCCCATTTCTTCCATTTTAGCTGTGTCCAACATATTTAGTTGAATGAGAAGCTAGACAGCTAATCACTAAGGTGCACCCAATGTTTTTAAGACAATCACTAATTGCAGAAACAGACACAAAGAGGTACATTTACTAAGGGGCAAAGTGAATTTTCTAATAAAATTAGAATTTCGAATAAAATTATTTTTTTATGAAATTTGACTATTTGCCACCTTAAAGCTGCCATTTGCCCATGGGGGATCTCCTGGAATTTTTTAAATATTTATTTTGAAGTAATTTTGAATTGAATAGAAAAAAAATTAAAATTCTGGGACATTTCCTAAAATTTTTTCGCTCGAATCCACCGATTTTTATTTGATCGAAAACGGACCGAATCGATCAAAATAGGTAAATTTTCTATTGAATATAGCCTTAAAAAAAAATTTGATGGTCGAATTTTGAAGTAGTTTTTTTCACTTCAAAATTTGACCATTAATAAATCTGCCCTTAAGTCCTGGAAACTAGTTTTTTGTTTTTTTTTAATCGTTTCGATTCGAACAATGCGATCGAAATAATTCAATGTTCAATCGAAAATGGCCCCCAAAACAAATTCAGTTGTCGAATTTTTAATTTTTTTAATTCGAAATTCGACTAATAGTAACTCTGCCCCAATGCGTTGTGTGGAACTCTTAACAATTAATGGATTAAAAGGTAAGTATACAATAACTTAAAAGTATATTGTTAAAAGCTAGAATACAGGTATGGGACCCATTATCCAGAAACCCATTATACAGAAAGTTCAGAATTATGGAAGGGTCATCTCCCATAGGTTCCATTTTATCCAAATAATTCAAATAATAATAAAAAAAAAAATGTAATAATAAAACAGTTCCCTGCACTTGATCCAAACTAAAATATAATTAATCTTTATTTGAGGCATGACCAGCCTATTTCATTTATTTAATATTTTAATGATTTTCTAGTAGACTTAAGGGAAGAAGATCCAAATTATGGAAAATTTGTTATCCAGAAAGTCCCAAGCATTCTGGATAGCAGGTCCCATACCTGTATTATAATTATATCTATGAATGTTTGTGAAGATTCTCATTCATACAGGTCATGGCATATCTATAGAAATAAGTAAAATCAAGTAGACTTGCTGCGTTTTTTCCTTGAATTTGTTTCACCAGTCATCCAACTGGCTTTCTCAATTCAGAATTCAAGTTGGATGGCTGGGGAAATGTATTCAGGGAATAAAAACACAGCAAGTCCAGCTGATTTGACGTATTCCTATATATATAATTATGAATAGGAGTTGACTCCTATTATTATTTAGAATTCTGTAGCCTTTTATAAAAAGGCAGTTTACACTGCAAGTCCAGAGTAACAATTCAATGATTATTTACAATGAGCAGGGCAAGTGGAAAAAACACACATGGTGCATATGCTATGTTTTTCACACTTTGCCCTGCATGTTTTTGCACTTTAAAATGGATCTACATGCACTCCATTAATACAATATTTCCTGCATTCAACAACACTGTAGTCATGGAGAGCATGTGTACAGCATGACTACTCACTGCAAACCAATGCTATGTGCAGAACACAGCTCTTGGACAAAAATGATTTTTAAATAAGTGCTAACTTAATGCCAAGGAGCACACTATTGTGTGGCCACAGTAAATGACCCTTTGTATGCCTTTATTTTATTGATGGAAGCGTTTCAATAAATCAGTATATATAACAACACCCATCCCTAGCAGTTCATGCAATAAGAATTATGGGGCTGGGGCAAAGTTAATTTTTAGTATGATGTAGAGAGTGATAGTCTAAGACAATTTATTATTTGTGGTTTTTGAGTTTTTTATTGAGCAGCTCTCCGGTTTGCAATTTCATCAGTCTGGTTGCTAGGGTTGAAATAAGGGTAACTGAGAAAAATCCATTGTATAATATAATAATTCAGCCCTAGCAGACATGGCTCACGTGGATCCTTTGGTGTTTAATCCCCTGTGTTCCCATCTCAACACAATAGTTGGTATACAATTAAGCAGAGGAGCAGAACCATACTGCATCGTTATTTATTGATGCTGCAACATACTACAAGTTTTGGGCAAGCATACCCTTTGTCAAGTGTACAATTCAAAGACCAAAATCACATTAGTATAGTTTAGGGAAAAATCTGTCAGCCTAGACTTATGAGTTGCTTTTCATACTGCTTTTTGGGCTACCGGTACTTTAAAAATATTATGAGGCTGCATAAAGGCGACAGGCACTGGTTTGGTCACATTGGTCTCTCCTGATATAGCCTGGGTTAAAATGCACAATGTCACCCATATTTGGGCTTATTGAAATATTGAGAAACTTAAAGGACAAGGAAAGTCTAAAATAGAATAAGGCTGGAAATAGTGTATTTTGTATACTAAACATAAACATGAAATTACTGCTCCACAAGCCTAATCAAACAAATTATTTATGCTTTCTAAGTTGGCCGCAGGGGGCTGTCATCTTATAACTTTGTTAAACATCTTTGCATGACCCTGACCCTGCACATGCTCAGTGTGGTCTGTGCTGCTTAGGGATAATCGTAAATTATCAAAACAGCACAAGTCGAATAATATCTGCAGGAAGCAGAAACAGCGAGACTAATTAATAATCAGAATATACCGATTGCACTGGGTCCTGTCTTGTCATGTAATCTAATGTGGATTTTATAGTTTTTTTATTGTTTAATACAAACTTTCTACAACTCTGCAGAACCAGTGGCTGCAGCAAAATAATCCTCCAAATAGACTCTCAGTTTATCTGTTTAAATCTCGCTCCATGATCTTTGTCCCTGCAGCTGGAGTTAGAAACATTAAAGGGTATGAAAAGGCAAAAATCAAATCAAATACAAATCCCTACACAGTTGTCAACTGCTCTACAGGGAAACAAAGCTGCTTGAGTTCTGCATGGTGCGGAAGTAAGGAGGGAGCTCCCCCTGCTGTTCATGAGTATGATTGTTTCCCTGCACTGCAGCTAGTAACCGTCTGACAATTCCTATCCACAGAAGTAAATGAAGGGAGAATTTCTCTGCATACAGTAAGATTCCTTAAAGAAACAGCAGACATTTTTTAATAAAAGATTTTCATTAAAGAAAGTAAAAATTGGATTTATTCTTTTGGCTTTCCTTGTCCTTTAAGATTTCCTTTTAGACCTAATTTACCATAGCAATGTGGAGAAGGGTGAACTTAATATATTATTTCATCCCACTCTCTTCTGACTGCAATCCTAGGGAACCCAGTATTTCAAGCAATAAATTGTAGTGTACAACTGCTCTGTCACTTGTATGTGTTCTTGTGTTGCTTGGTCCCCTAGACATAAGGCAATGTTCAAAAATGCACTCAAAGTAGAGAATGGAGACTGCACACATGTAGAATTTCGGCTGGCGCTCTGGGCTTATCAAAATATTCTGAAAATTAATATCTTTATGCTAAAGACTACATCATTCACCTATCAATTGGGGGAATCGTAAATTTGAAATATATCAGTTGAGTTCATCCCACTCTCCCCTGACTTCAGATGTAGGGAACCCACTATTCTAGCCAGCCGTTGCATCTTTCCTTAACGCTCCCAGTGACAGCCTCATCATTTACTGATAGAGATGCTAAGGACACTATGTCAACCAATATACTTACTTATGAATCTATTAAACCAAATATCCCCAGCTCATAACTATGCAGACACATATTTTCCGATTAGACATTTTACAGTGCCTTTCATTAACTTCCTCAGTGACCACCCAGTTTGAACAACTGCTTTATAATGATCTCCCTAAAAAATGGCTGGTATCTAGAACCTTGAGTAATTACTCCTTTATTAAGCGTATTAAGAGTACAAGCATTCCTATATGTTAAAGTGAGAGACAGAGCTAGGCTCAGACATTCCTAGTGAAGATTTGAATTCAATCTGTAAATATTCTAAAGTGTGTGTTATGTGTACAAATCAAAAAGAGAATATCTATAAAATTCTGGTGTTCTGGTATCTCACTCATGAGAGATTACATAAAACACTCCCTGAAGCTTCATGATTAAGTTGGAGCTAAGTGAAGCACATGGGGAGGTACCCCTTATCTTCTGTTACTGCCGTAGCAATCAGCTCTTTTGATTTGGCATCATACTCGAATATATACTGAAGGACATACTCACTTTCCTGCTCAGTAAACTCATCACCGGGGTTACAAGGGTGCAACAAAAGTTAACAAATCACATTTTAATGTATTCAATGGATTACGTATTTTGCCATGTGTGAATTTTTTGTGCTTGCACAAATTCAGCTGGAAAAAAATTGCCACGACAAAAATGTTGAAAGACAAAAAAGTTACCAGAAGAAAAAAAGCCCATTGACTTTAATGCATTTGGACTAACAGTCAATGAAAAAAAAGTCACAAAGACAAAAAGGTTTCAACAAGAAAAAACACCAATTGACTTAAATGGATTTGGAGTGAAAAAAATATTTGCACACATAAAAAATAGTTTACAGTAAAAATAAATTTCCTTTTGTTCGTTGTTTCGTCGACTAGCTCATCACTAGTGATAAGTTGTGATGGTTGAATCTGAAACATTTCACTTTGCTGAAAATTTGCAAAAACTTTTAAAGGGGTGGTTCACCTTTACGGTAACTTTTATTATGTTATAGAATGGTCAATTCTAAGCAACTTTTCAATTGGTTTTTATTATTTATTTGTTATAGTTTTATAGTTATTTGTCTTTTCGTCTGATTCTTTACAACTTTCAAATGGGCGTCGCCATCCCCTTCTAAAAAAACAAATGCTCTGTAAGGCTACAAATGTATTGTTATTGCTACTTTTTCTTGCTGATCCTTCTATTCAGACTCTCTCCTATTCATATTCCAGCCTCTTATTCAAATCAATGCATGGTTGCTAGGGGAATTTGGGCCCTAGTTGCAAGACTGCTTAAAATGCAAATTGAAGAGCTGCTGAATAAAAAGCAAAATAACTCAAAAACCGTAAATAATACAAAATTAAAACCAATTGCAAATTATCTCAGAATGTCGCTCTCTACATCATACTAAAAGTTATCTCAAAGGTGAACAACCCCTTTAAGTCCATGGGCAACAATCTTATTTTATGGTTTAAGTAGTGCAACCAATTTCTCTTTGCACACGACAATTTTTTAAACCCACTGGAGTCACAAATATGGGCAAAACTAGGTAAACATTTTCACTCATTACTTGTGATAACCTCTGAATATTTTAGTATATTAATATATATGTGTGTGTATGTTAAACAGAAATCTTGTTCTAATTGCCATTAATGTATACTTTACAATCAATAAAAAATACAAGTTACAAAAAAAGAAAAATAACAGCCTTGGATGAACAGACGAAAAAATTCAGAGTATCCTGTTGGGCACTTCACCAAATTGCTGCACAGATGATCTATTCTTATCTCCATGTATCTACAAGATGAAAATCCACAAGGCTGGGACCCTTATTATTTTCTCTATATACTTCCTCCCTCTGCAAATTAATCAGTTCATATGGTTTCCACTTCCACCTCTATGCTGACGATACTCAGATCTATCTCTCCTCTCCTGATCTCAACCCAGAACTCCTAACTCCTGTCTCCTCCTGCCTGTCTGCTATCTTGGATGTCACAATGCTACCTTAAATTAAACCTCTCCAAAACGGAAATGGTTCTTTTTCTTCCAACTAACACCAGTAACATCCCAGATGTACCACTATCACCCCGTCTCCCCAGGCCTTGGGGTTATCCTAGATTCTGCCTTGACATTCACTCCTCACATCCAGTCACTTGTTAAATCATGTCACTTCCACCTAAGGAACATATCCAAAATACGATCATTTATCACCCAAGATGCTGCCAAAATTCTTATTCACTCTCTCGTCATATAGCATCTAGACTATTGTAACTCTCTTTTAATTGGCCTTCCCCTCCAGAGACTGTCACCTCTCCAGTCCATAATGAACACTGCTGCTAGGCTTATAGATCTCAGCAACCGCTCTTCCTCTGCCATGCCATTCTGCCAATCCCTGCACGGGCTTCCACTGCCCTTCAGAATTAAATTCAAATGAATGACCCTGACATTCAAAGCACTTCATAACTCTGCCCCTCCCTACATCTCGGAACTTATCTCCATATACTCACCCAACCACTTACTACGCTCCTCTATTGACCTGCTACTCAACTCTTCTCTCATTACCTCGTCACATGCTCGCATTCAAGACTTTGCAAGGGCTGCACCCCTCCTCTGGAATTCTCTCCCACGGTCTGTCCGACTTTCTCCCAACCTTTCAGCTTTCAAGAAATCTCTTAAAAATGCACTTTTTTAGAGAAGCCTACCCTCACTCTTAACTACCCAATTCAATACCACTTACAGTACTACATCTCATCCACTTTACTCTGATCTTGCCCACTCCCACACCTTGTGTATCATCCCCTTCCCTTTAGATTAAAAGCACTTTCTGCACAGAGCCTTCCTCACCTTCTGTACCGGTATTTATTGTGATGTATGTAACTCCTTATGTTCTATGTATGTAATTCATGTGATTTAGTGGTATAATCACATTCACTTTACAGCGCTACGAAATAAGTTGGCGCTATAGAAATACATGTTAATAATAATAATAATAATAGAAGAAACAGGCAATAGCAACATTTTACAATAACTGCAACACCTCAACTAAAGGGAAGACTATGATACTCCAAGAGACTAAGCTTTAAAACATCACAACCAGAGGCAATATAACAGGTAGAACACACCAGGATGTAACTGTAAGGAAGCAGACTACTCTACTGCTGGAGGCTCAGGAGGGCATTGAGTCAAGGGTCAACACTCACCAGATGCTTCTAACACCTAAAGTCTAAGCCAGTTCCCCTTCTGGTATTCAAGAACAACAAGCCTGGATAGCGAATACCCAATAACTAGAAAACTTAATGTAGAATAGAAAAAACAGACCCAAAATAAGCCTGCCTTCGGATTGTTCAACGCTTTTTTTTTTACTCATGCTTTTTTACATTCTGATATATTTATAAATTCCATGGCCTTCATGGTTTTAGCAAAAATGAGTTAATTTGTGTTATCAAAAACCTCTAAAATGAGACTGTTAAATAGGCCTCTTCATGATGCTATTTATTCCTTGTATGTCTGCAAGCATCATTGTATTTATCCTGCCTCTTCTGCTGAATCGAAAGGAAGTGAGCCTTGGAATCTTGGAGCTACCACCCTCTTAAACATGGCAGTAATTCCAGTTTAGACAATGGAATCCACACAGACTCCCGCACACCCTCTTACAGATACAATGGGTAATTACCTGGTGCACGAAGGTAGAGGCTCGGCAACCTCCCATGAACAGTCCAGAGAAAAGAAGACCAACGGCACACAGGATCTGTTACAAGCAACTGCTTTGCGTGTTTATTGCATGTGCAACATTTCAGGGACACACCCCTTTCTCAAGCATACAGGTCACAGTGAATAAATAGGTATAATTATGCAAATAGAGTCCATGACATTCCAAGTGACATATGACAGTTCTAATGTCATCTACTGTTTGAAATGTCCTTGTGGTATGGCCTATGTGGGCCAGACCTCTAGACCTATTAAGTTACGTCTTAACACACATAAATCAGTTATAAGTAACTACAAACCGGATTATGTACCCCTGGTTGGACATGAGGAAAAAAATGGTGAAAAAACAAATGTTAAGTACTCCAAGGAGAAAAAAGAAACACTGTTAGCTAAACATTTTTATACTCATGGCCATCAGGTGTCCCAATTGAGGTGGCTCATCTTAGAAAAGGTAGTAGTGAAACAAGGTCAGGATTTAAAAAGAAAGTTACTCCAACGTGAATGTTTTTGGATATGGTTATTGCACACAAAATTTCCTAAGGGATTAAATGAAGAATATAGTATGGCCTGTTTTTTATAACCTATTATTATTTTTTCCAGATGAATTTATACTGTTTTCAGTTAGAAAAAGGGATAGTTTCCTAGTATCTCCCTTCGTGTAGGGCAAGAAGTGTTAAACTTTTTATCTTTTTTGTTATAATTGTGTATTTTGTATTTTTACTGTTTTAAGCTCTTAATACGGTTTACTATAATGCACTGGGTTCTCAATGAAAAAGTATCTGTTTTTTTATATATGTTTTTAGAATCTTTTTCCTGACTTTTATTTCAACTATTTAAATATGGTACATTCACTTGTTGAGGGCGGCACCTTGTTAATTACTCACTTGGACTGTCATGGATTCTATTTGCATAATTATACCTATTTATTCACCCTTTGCATTGTGACCTGTATGCTTGAGAAAAGGGTGTGTCCCCGAAACGTTGCACATGCAATAAACACGCAAAGCAGTTGCTTGTAACAGATCCTTATTTTAGTTTTTAATAGCTCCAAGGTACTCCTATTCAGAGTTTAGGTACCCTTTCATATAACTGAAGGCCTGCTCTTTGCCCATCACTAGTGATGGGCGAATCTCACCCGTTTCATTGAAAAATTAGCGAACTTCCAGCGAAATTCGCGAATTGGCGAAAAAATTAGCGAAACGAGTCGCGCATCGTTTTGACGCGCATCGCGTCGTTTCCGACGCGCGCCGCGACGCGCGACTCTTTTTTTTGGCAAATTTTTGCTGGCGCTTCGCGAATTTATTCGCCAGCGGTGAATCGCAGGAATTCGCCCCTGGCGAATAAATTCGCCCATCACTACCCATCACTTTCATTAACACTGGCCTTATACCATCATGCCAATAGGCATAGGCTTTATGTACTTTATGGCTTTGCTACAGCTTGCTGTAGACTAGGGAATTTGTTATGACAATGAACTTCTTGTTCATTTATTTTCTGTGTATTTGAATTAAAACGTGTTTGGATGCTACAATATTATTCTCTTTTGCATTCCAAAAATATCACATCACATATTATCCCTAATGGTCCAGAACAAGATTGTTAATCAAATTATGAAAAGTATTATATCCAGTGAAGGGGGAGCAATTTATATGAATAAATGCAATGCATTTTAGTACATCTAAGTGAATAAAGTCCAAAGTTCAGTCCTTTAATGGCAGATGAGAAGAATAGCGCATGTTTAGTCAATTTGTTCTTTACAAAAATGCGAAATGTGACAAATTATGTGGATAAATAAATAATGTAATGTGAGATTTAAGAGTGAATCAACAGGGATTTTCAGTGATCAGTGAAAAGCACATTGTGCAAAACATATGCTGTACAAAACATACACAGTACATAACATAGACACATAGAAACGTAATCAAGCAGGGTCCACAATACAAAGCACTGATGTGTTTCATGCTGACAAGGTACTTCACCAGAGCCAATTAGGCAATCCACTAATTGCACTGTATATTTAAGTGCACTTATCAGATTTTAATTATACTCTTATTGGTGTTCACCTGTTTCATTATAACAGTATATGCAGAGATGACTGCTTGCCTAATTACAGTTGCTCTGCAGAAGTGCCTTGCCTGCATGAAATGCATTAGTGGTTTGTATATAATAATATGAAACCCATTTGAGACCAGAATGTAATATATGTCTGTAGCAGCAGGGTGAAGCCTTGTTCATGTTTTCTTTACTACTATTTTTTTATCTGCACCATAAACTCCTTCTGGATTTTTCTTTCATGTAATTTGTGCATAAGATATCAGTCCCTTTCCCTAATGATTGTCTTCTTTGACTACTCTTCCTTTTATAAAAGCCAATATTGAGTTTATGTTAATTCTACTTCTAATTGTTGGTCTCAAAACATACAGTACTGTAAATGCAAGTGGGACAGTGGTTAATCTAGGGTACAAAATCAGTTTTTTCTCGTCTACAGGAACAGGTATGGGACCTGTTATGCAGAAATCTGTTATCCAGAAAGCTACGAATTACAGAAAGACCATTGCCCATAGACTCAATTATATTCAAGACAAATACAAGAGGTCCTCTGCACTCAACCCATTATCAAAACAGGGATTGTTTGTCCATATATTGTAATATATATCTAGCCAGTCCTACGCTCAATTTTCATCCAATTCATTAATAATTCTATTGCTTCATTAGGGCCCTTACACACTAGCGTTTCTTACCTGCGCTCCCCTGCGTTCCGTTTGGCTGTGTTCAGCCGCAGGGGAGCGCAGGTCTAGATGCACTCCATTAGTTTCAATGGTGTTGTACCCACGAGATGCGTGTAAGCGCTGAACGCAGGATCAGATGCAGCATGTTGTTTTACCTGCAACTTACGAGCTGCTTACGAGATTCTGCAGGTTGGAAGTTTTGAGGTGATTTTTGAAATGTCATCAAAAATCACCAAATTTAGGAAAGGTTGGAAGCTTGGTGCTTTGGAGGAGAAAGACATGCATGCCCAATCTGGATTTGTGGGAATGTGTACTTATACCGTATATATATATATATATATAACAAACAAGGAAAAGTTGTACTCACCAAATACAAGAGGTCCTCTGCACTCAACCCATTATCAATATATTTAAGACACTGAGACATTTTGTGCATACAGCTACTAAAAATGCCTTACCCTTTAAACAAAACAGGCATTGTTTGTCCATATATTGCAATATATTTAAGCTGGTCAACTACGTCAAAGTCATCCCATATCTGGCTAGTCCTACTCTCAAATTTTTCCTTGTTTGTTATAGATATACAGGAGCAGTGACCAGCTCCAAGTTGTAGCCCCCACCCTTCCCAGCTGTAGTTGGCCAGCTTAAAGGGCAAGAAAAGGAAAAGAAATAAAATCCCCTTTTTACTTTCTTTAATGAAAAAAAAATGTGTACTGTTTTATAAGAAACCTGACTGTATGCAGTGAAATTTTCCCTTCATTTAGTGCTGTGGATAGGAATTGTCAGACAGTCCCTAACTTCTGGCAGTGAAACAACCTTACTTACCAGCCCTGCAGAACTCAATCAGCTTTGTTTTTTGGTCATTTATGACAATCCCTAAGAAGCCCAGACCACACTGAGCAGGTGTATGTAGTCTAGTCTTGCAAAGATGTATGACAAAGCTACAAGATGACAGCCCCCTGTGGCCAACTTTGAAAGCATAAATCATTTGTTTGATTAGGCTTGTGGTGCGGTAAGTTCATGTTTATGTTTAGTATACAAAATACAGCATTTCTAGCCTTATTCTATTTTAGACTTTCCTTGCCCTTTAAATATATTGCAATATATGGACAAACAATCCCTGTTTTGATTAAAGTGAAAGGCATGTTTAGTAGCTGTATGCACAACATTTCTCAGTGTCTTAAATATATTGATAATGGGTTGAGTGCAGAGGACCTGTTGTATTTGTCTATGTGAATTTTGTGGTCACAGCCTCATTGCACCCCCGCCTAATGGTTTTAAAAACTAGTGGTGAGCACAACTTTTCCATGTCGATTATAATCAAATAATCAGACAATTGTAAAATGATTTCCTTTTTCTCTGTAGTAAAGAAATTGCACCCTTTACTTGATCCAAACTAAAATATAATTAATCCTTATTGGAAGCAAAATTGGGTTCATATAATGTTTACAGGGTTTTTCTAGCAGACTTAAAGGAGAAATCAATCTGTAAGTGAAACCCCCCTCCCCTGTGTAGGCCCCACTCCCTCCTCCCCCCCTGGACAACCTGCACCCCCCCCCCCGGGCAAATGCCCCTAACGTGTTACTTACCCCTCCTTCCAGGTCCTGTCCTGTGGAGTTCACAGACTCCATCTTGTGACGTTCGCTCTTCATCCTGTACTGACAATCTGCGCATGCACCAAAAGTCACAAACTTTCCGATCATATTTTTTTTTCTAAAACTTTGTGACTTTCAGTACAAGATGAAGTGCGAACTCCGCAGGACAAGACCTGGAAGGAGGGGTAAGTAACAAGTTAGGGGCATTTGCCCAGGGGGCCTACACAGGGGAGGGGGAGGGTTTTTTTCACTAACAGGTTGAATTCATTAAGGTATGCAGATCCAAATTACAGAAAGATCTGTTATCTGGAACACCCCAGGTACTGAACATTCTGATTAGTAGGTCTCCTATGTGTAATTGTACACACATATTTGGAGTCTATGCAAGATAGTTAGGACAATAAACATGGTTACTACCATGACAAGAGGGCATTTTTACATCACACTGGTGTCTATGAAACACTGATTACAGTTTTAATTAAAGGATCTGCAAATTGAGATACAAGTAAAATATGTAAGAGCTATGACAGTCCGTGTCTGACATAACAGTTAAAGATGTCACATTTGTGATGAAGCTGTTTTGGATGTGATTTAGTGCTTGTTCACAAATACAATTTGTCAGTATTTAATAACTCAAAACTTATGCATTGTGATTATACTAAAGCAGTCAGGATTACTGTCTTGTAAATGGCCGGGGACCTGAGAATGCGGATAAATCTCATTGACACAATCCCAAAACAAAATGATTGAATTTGCTTGAAAAAAAATTATACTGCAGTCTTTAACACCTCCATCAAAGCAAAAGAAATGTTTGGTGGGACATGCCTGTCTTTTCAAAATCATAATTTAGTACAGGTATGGGCTCAGTTATCCATAAACCCATTATACAGAAAGATATGATTTACAGAAAGGCCATCTCGCATAGAATATATTCAATCAAAATAATCCAAAATTTTAAAATGATTTACTTTTTGTCTGTAATAATAAAACAGTACCTTGCACTTAATATAAACTAGGATATAATTAATCCTTATTGGGAGCAGAACCAACCTATTGGGTTTATGTAATGTTTACATGATTTTCTAGTAGACTTGAGGTATGAAGATCCAAATAATGGAAAGATCAATTATCCAGAAATCTCCCGGTGCAGGGCATTCTGGATAACAGGTTCATGCCTGTTCTTGGAAGAAGCAGAATAAATTAACAATTCTTTATTAAACATTTCATAGCTTAGTTAAACCCTGTTAAAGAAAATTAACATTCTAGCACTTTCAAGGGCCATTCTTCTTAACAATGCCCTAGAACTGTTAAAAAGCCATCAACTCCACTGGAATTGTGCAATTTAGAAGAATAAATAAATCAGCATTGCAGTATTCTCAGCCTCAAAACTATAAGCCAGTTAGTCTATCAGTGGTAGGAAAGCTTTTCGAAGGGTTAATAAAGGATAAGATACTGGACTTCATAGCAAATAACAATTCTATGAGTTTGTGCCAGCATGGTTTTATGCATAATCGATCTAGACTATCATAATTTATTTTCATGAGAAGGTGAGCAGGGACCTCGATTTTGGGATGGCAGTGGATGGCATTTGATACAGTGCCACACAGAAGGTTACTGGTTAAATTAAGTAATGTTGGTCTGGTACATAGTATTTGTACCTGGATAGAGAACTGGCTAAAAGACAGACTACAAAGAGTGGTGGTAAATTGAACATTTTCTAATTGGACCAGTGTTGTTTGTGGGGTACTGCAGGGCTCTGTACTGGGTCCCTTGCTTTTCAACGTGTTTATTAATGACCTGGAGGTGGGCATTGAAAGTACTGTTTCTATTTTTGCAGATTATACTAAATTGTGCAGAGCTATAGGTTCCATGCAGAATGCTGCCACTTTGCAAAGTGATTTGTCTAAGTTGGGAAACTGGGCAACAAACTGGAAAACGAGGTTCAATGTTGATAAATGCAAGGTTATGCACTTTGGCAAAAATAATATAAATGCAAGTTATATACTTGCATCACCATGCGACTCTTTGTTCAAGTGAATGGAAATTACTCTACAAAGTCACTAAAATGCGGATTTTACAGAACGTTACCTCTTTTGCCAGACTTGTTCACCAGCTCAGACCAGGCAAAGTGCAATGGAGTGCACAGAACTTCCTTCTCTATATTCTGTTACTTACATCATATTCTTAATGGAAAATGCATCAAAGTTCAAAAAACATTGGCGACTTTTCATTTTTTCAGGGTGATAGGTTGCAAAAGTCTTTAAATTTTTTTTGGGTAACCGGTTTCCCCCATACATTTTTTAACATATGGAACATTATCTTGCATTGGGCTCATGTATAGGGTGTTATAACAACTCTATTGTCTTTTTTAATGTACCCTGGACATGTGTAATTAACAGTAGAAATATAAAGTATTTGCTGAAACATATAACAAAGACGTTCATTTCCCGCCATATGCAAATTAAGCTTAGCACAAGACCTCTAGCGAATTTGCACTAGGCAGAAATGAACGGTTGGGCATCTTTGCTTTGAATTGCCAGACAAAACTCTGTATTTTAGTGAATTAGCATGGTCTGGGCAAATATTCCGCCGAAGTGTTGAGCTGGGTTCTAAGTGGATGCTGGACCCAAATTTTTCCCATTTAGTAAATCTGCCCCAAGGTGTGGGCAAGATGAGAAATAAAGTGAAGGTCAATAGAATGGAGGGACTGGAGAAGGAGAGGATGATTCACAGTGTCAAATGCAGCTGAGAGATCAAGTAGTATTAGTAGTGAGAAGTGGTTGTTGGTTTTAACTGTACATTCATTAATAGTGGGTTACAATACAGTACAATAATATATTGCAAACATTCAGTAAGGTAGATTTCCCTGTCAGCAGACTAATTAAAGCAAATTTCTTATTGGTTGCTATGCTACTACCCTAGAGCAAATTTGAGTCGGTTTGCAATTAGCTCATGAGCTCCAATCAATTATTTCTACCTTGTGACACTGTAGATATACGTATGTTGGAGGCAATTATATAGCAACAAAATACCTTTGGTTGTTAACCTTGCACAAAGTCCCTATTTATCATAAAACATGTCTACTCAGCAAAAGCTTCTAATGATGGCTCTACAAGAATCATGACAATGCGTCCCAAAAGGAAACAGACAGTAGTATGCAAATAAACATTTCTACAATGTGGCATTACAATCTAGTAGTATTTCTATATTTTTTCAACTTTTCAGGGCTCCATCTCTGCCCAGTATCAGCCCCATCCATACTTGGTTATAACGGTTCCCATGACTGCTATAAAGCAATTACATCAATACTTGTTTCATACAAGGCAAATACTGTGACAATACCAACCTAGCCCTACATTCGCTCACAATCAAGTTCCACAGATGGCACCTAGAAATGTATATTTTTATAGCATATTTACTTTGTTTTAACATTTTCCTGTTAAGAAAGGAATTCCTGCAATTCAGCCATTATGGCAAATTTAAAGAATATTCTTGCACAACCTCAGATGTGTTCATTAACAAGGAGAAGGCTCATTATCCTGCAGAGAAACCAGTTTTGTTAATGGAATTCACCTATGTTACAAAGATTATACTGTTAATATGAACTGCTGTAGATTATTATAGGAATCCTTTGCTTATTAGGCCATTTACTTTTTAGTATTTTGCAGGTGACTACAAATTTCAGTAACAGTGATATTTTCTACCTTTCAAGAAAAATTCTAAATAGTATATAGTGATAAATATCTCCATAACTGCCATCTTCAAACCACATGGACCATTGATGCATGACAAAATATATGTGAAGATATGCAGGGTCACTATTGTGGCAATTTAGGAGTTTTGGTTCTCACTGTACATTATCAGGGAAAGCAAATAACCAACCCTGCTAACTTTAAAGTATTATTCAATTCTTGGGGGGGATTTTTTCAACAAATCTTGAAAATCTTTTTTTCATAAACCTCTAATACAAAGTAAAAACAAGTAAAAGTTGTTAATGTGCAACAGAAATCAATTAAAGCTGTGCTGATCTTATTGGACAGCTTTTAATATTATTGAACTTTTAGAGGTTTTCAGATTTTTTCTCCGCTAGTCATTCTCCAGAAAACCCCAACTTTTAGAAGTTTTGAGGTATTTGAACTTTTTTTGTTCATTGTTTTTATACATACATTTTGCCTTTGGATCTTTTAAAACCATAACATTCACGGTGTGGGTTTAGGCATGGTTTCAAAAACCTCTAAACCACTAAAATAAGGTTGTTGATAAATAAGCCTTTTGGGAACAGATTTATCAAAATGTGAGCTTAGAGCTCATCACATAATAAATCACTCAAAAAACTCAATATTGTGGCGGGACGACTTTCCTTTCAATCTATGGCATTGTCTTTTTCTATAAAGCTCCAAAAAATGTTCTGTTGAAATCCAACTTGTTTTCAATATATGAATTTCATTGAAATAGCTACATTTTACCTAAATACCATTGCTTTTGATAGTCCAGTTAAAGTTACGAAGAGTAGCAAATATTTAGAAGGCTATTTACTAAAACTCGATTTTTTTTCTCACTACATAAAAAAAAGAGAAAAAAAAAAACATATGACTAAACCCAAATCCTATTAACATAAAAATACATATTCTCGAACAAAGCAGTGCAAGAAAAAGTTGCAACAAAATTGTACAACAAATTAAATTGTGCATATCAGTTTGACCCTGTGCAGATTTATCAGTTTGACCCCTACAACTTTTTTGATTGTGGCACACAAAACCCTTAATTTAACGGATTTTCAAATGAAAACAAAGCAAATAGCCCAAAACTATTGAGAATCCTGATGGTAAAAAACATGTTCCAATTGTTATAGGAGCAATCTGCAATTCTGCATGATTATACCAAGTTTCAGCTGGAGTATTCCGGATTCAAATGTTTAGCAGCTTCAGAGCATAATACATCTTGAGAAATTAAAGGTTTTTTTCCCCTCTAAAAATTTGTTTTTCCCCTTTAAAACTAAAATTGAAAAATCTATGTTAATAAATAGGCCCTTTAGTGTTATTTTAATTTATTTTACTGGAAAACAATTCATTAGACTCTCATAAGAATTTATCTGCAGAAAGACCAAAGTATTTTGGATGATAGATTCTATACATGTATAGTATAAATGCATTTTAGGAGATGTCTAGTCTCTAACATAAGCTTTCATCATGCTATGATATTTTATGATTCACTTGCTGAGAGCTCCCTGTTTGCTTGTTGTAACTACTGTATGTAAGGTCATTTCCTGTATATATCCAGCACTTTCATAAAGCCAATTACAACAGGAGTGCATCTGGACTAATCTGAACAACGTAGTTCCACCATGTGGCCTAGCACAGTACCTTGTGGGAGCTAAGACTCCATTTTACAATCCATGCTGTGGAAGAAGCACGCACAGTTTAATCTCTCCTCATGGTAGCATCGTTGGTAAGCAAATAGTTGCACCAAAACACCTCAGCTGCCAGTACCCCCAGAGACATTGCTGCAGAGACATTTGATATCAGATAGCGCTTTGATGCGGCTGTTATGTGTTTACTTTTGCATGTTTTATATGGTTGATTGTAAACATACTTATTATGTTTTCTGTCATTTATTACAGTTTCAGCTATTTCCCATTGCTGTCCAGTAAAATCTACAGACTTCAGCTCTGTCTCTTTATTGGATTGTGGGGAGGTTTAGCTGCATGTTAAACTACACACTGCCCCAGGGTAATATGTAGGGAGTACAGACCATCTTGTATTGTATTATGTTGGAGTTAGTGAAACAGCTACAGAAGCCCTACTAGTTAAGGTCATAACATGTGGATGGGCTTCTGTTCCATTAGCACTTGCATGTATAAAGCGGATGAAAAGAGCCACCATCTATGTAACTATATCTAACTACTGTATGTAAGGTTGGATAGACATGGCAAAAGAGCAGCGGTCTCAGCAATTAATTAAGCCTATTTCATTATAAGCCAAATTATGTACTCAATGAGCTGACTCTACTTCTTAACATATGTATTGATATGTATATATTATTTGCCCCATGCATTTAATCAACATGATCATTATTGTTTTGCCTGTGCCATTTTACAAAGGGCTATTTTAAATTTGACTTAATTTAATCTAAGCACAGCTGTGTAAAATTCTCCCTGGTAAGGCAACAAACCTTATTGAGAGCCGAGGTTATAAATGAGCCTGATATTGCTGACTGCACAAAGAAGAAAACATAAATGTGTGCCAGCCCAGCACTTAAATGCTCAATGTGTTTTCCTGTGTGATAAAATTGCTACTGTGCTCAGCTGGCTAGTGCTTAGATCAGTATTGAAATCTCTCAGAGAGCGTTTTGTTTACTGACCACAACATGAAACCTTTGAAAAATAATGTCTGCTTTTTATGTTGTAGAATATTTTATTTTAGTTAAACACTTTTTTTTACAGACTTTTGTGTGTAGTTAGTAATGAATATTATTTTTTTGTATCTGGTCATTGTTTGTGAATGATTCTTGTGCATGTTTATTTGATCAGGAATGCAGCCAGGCTTTACTACAGCAGTCACACTGCAAAATGCAGTCCATTAAGTTTAAAGCAGACACTTTCTTTAGTATTTTCATATTCAATGACATTCATGACAGGTTAGTTATCACAGCCAAACTACAGTAATATAATCTGTGGCCAAAGAGGCCCATGCTGGATTATTCATATACAGTATTTCCAAATGTCTATATAGACATGGAAGGTTAAGAAGTTTCCTTTTTGGATAAGGGATCCACTTTTCTTTGTCTGTATTTTGTAAGCAGGACATGTGATAGGTACCATATGTGAGCTGTGCCATCTTCTTGATTGTGGTAATATTTAATTCAAGCATACTTTTACTCATCTTCAATTCTCCATACTTTCTTGGCTGGTATCTATTTAAAATTTAATCAGTATGCCACAGTCAAATTTTATACATTTCACACCTGCAAAAAAAAAATTAGATAGCATTCCCACATATGTGTATTACTGGAAATAAGTGGTTGCTCATGTTTTTATGAGATAGGGTATTTTAACATAAGTGGAGTGTAAAAACATTTCTAAGATTTTTTTATAGTTTTTGTTGTACATACTGTAGTTAAAGGGGACTATCGCAAAAATGAAAATGTAATATAAGCGTCAGCATACTGAAATAAGAAACTTTGTAAATACAATTAATCAAAAAATTTCTGTTTTTGAAATAAATAGGTTCATCTCCTTTTGCCTAGAAGATGTATTAGAGCTCATTATATAAAATTCGCCAGAATTCATGTCTCTCTACATGCAGGATATGTGCCAAAGGCAGATTTTGTTTGTACTGGAATCAGTTATTTGAATGAGCTCTAATACATCTGCTAGAAAAGGTAGCCCCCTATAAGATATATTGGATCTAACTGTCTATGACTGACACCAAACTGCTGCATGAAGAGAGAATGAAGAGAAACAGGTGTTGAGAGATGGATTGTGAAAATAAAGTTATTATTTCAGGAACGATGCAGAATATTTAATTGATTGTATTTACAAGTCTCTTATTTCAGTGCTGAAGCTTACATAAAATTCTCATTTTTGCGATAGTTCCCTTCTAATCATTATGCTGAGATACTCGGGACCTAGAAAATAGTGTTTATTTGGTTTTGTTGGCACTTTTCATATATTTATACACCAAGTAGGTTCCAAATCTCAAAGATGGAGTGGTGTTCTTTTTTAGTGTTGATACCAAAGAAGCACGAGTTTCTCCACAAAACCTCAGATGGGTCGGCGTCAAAATCTTGTCGCTAGCGTCACATTTGGACGTGCAGCATCAAATTAGGACATGGGGGACCCCTGTTATAAACGCTGTGTTCTGACGTCAGAATGTGCCGTTTATAAGGATATAATTTACAGTCTGACCAGACTGTAGATTATATAGTGAATAAAGTACCCCCTCTTGTAAAATATAAGGATTTTATAAGTTACCGAGGAGTTTCATGACCATATAAAAACACGAGGCCGAAGGCCGAGTGTTTTTATACAGGTCATGAAACTCCGAGGTAACTTCCTGGCAAAAGAGAAAGGTCTGGCAGTGATAACCACGTGGTGGACAGAGAAAGAAACCAGAGAGCTGCTGGTGGGTCCAGAGAGTGAGAAGCCCCACCGAGATCCCTGAACAGCTGTTGTTAGGTAACAGCTTACAGCACACATACCTCCTGCAGTCCCGCTTTTGTACTGGAAAGTCCTCATTTCTCTGCACTGAACAGAAAGTCCCTATTTCTCTGCACTGAACAGGAAAGTCCCTATTTCTCTGGACTGAACAGGAAAGTCCCTATTACTCTGCACTGAATAGTCAAAAAAGATACTATAATTCTAACTTAATGGGCTCTTGGCAGACAGCCCAGAATAGATAGATTTGTAACAGTTTTGTCCTTTGTGAGAAGTCAGACTCACAGCTTAAAGGGCAATTTACCTTCATTAGAAAAACTATAATAAAACATAAAAACTGCATAAATGTGTTTAAACTTTCATAACCTGGCATATTTTGTAAAATGAGCATGGTAATTAGGGGGTATGGCTAGAACAAGGGTCATGGACAAAAATGCTCCACGAGCCAAATCTTTTTGTCCCTCTTTTGGTTTCCAAAATGTTGGGAGTATGCACACAGACACAGGCTCTATGCCTGAGCCCTTACAGGGATAAGTGCAAGGGTTTTACATCAATTCCCTACAGTTTTATGCATATTACTAGCTAGTTTTGTACAACCCATTAAGCTTTGGCCTACCAGTCTTAAAAGAACAGTTCAGTGTAAATAGATAGGTTGTGCAAAATAAAAAAGGTTTCTAACATAGTTAGTTAACCATAAATGCAATGCATAAAGGCTGAAGTGACCGAATGTGTAACACAATAGCCATAACACAACTTCCTGCTTTACATCATTCTAACTCTAGTTAGTCAGTAACATGAAGGGGGCCTACGTGGGACATAACTGTTCATTAAATTTTCAATTATTCCTTAGCATGCAGCTCAGATTCAAAGCAAACTGTTATGACCCATATTCCCCCCATAAGACACTGAATTGGTTACTGCCTGGTAGTGGAAGTGGAAGCCAAGAGAGCTGCAAAGCAAGAAGTAGTGTTCTGGCTATCATGTTAGGCATCCTGTTACTCCAGTCATTATAGATTACATTTTTGGCTATACTAACTGTATTGAAAAATGTTTTACTTTGAACAGCCTATTTATTTACCCAGCTTTTATTTTTACACTGGGCAATCCCTTTAAGTAGCATCAGCAATTATAAAAAAGGAATATATGAGAATGTTTGAAAAAAATAAAATTTGAGAATTTTGAATGTGTATAGCAATGTTCAGAGGGTTCTTTGTATGCATATATCTCAATGGAACCAATTGTAGTCAGTGATGATGTAAGTAACCTTATTTAGGGGTACATTTCAAGGGGTACATTATTTATTATATAACAGACAAGTTTCACTGAGCTATGTGATACAAGCTACATCATTTGTTGTGTGGATGTATTTTTTGTTATTTCTTTCTTTTGTATTATTCAAGAACCAAAAAATATATTTAACAAACATTGTATAAACAGCATACATTGATTTTGATTACTGTGCTATCGGTTACATAATTACAGGGTACACCATTCAATTGCTGACAGCAATGAAAATGTTTGACAGTTACTTCATTTACACATAAAAAATGGTTTAGAAATACAAAATGTTTGTTTACTTTTTAATTATACTTTATTTAAACCATATTTGTCATCAGAGTTTGTGAACATAACCTGCAATGACAAAAGTATGAATATAATTACTTACGTTGTCTTAAAAATACATGTATAATTGCTCCCACTTAAATGGAATGTGATTTAGAATCTGGATAGCCAATTATAAGTTTTAGATTTTTTTTATTAAATTTGATTTATAACATAAGCGGCAGTAATTATAGGTATAAATCATTACCTCCCCTTAGTTGTAATGTATGCTCTACAGTATAATACAGGGTTTATGACTGAGTGTCATAACAAAGTATTATTGTTTCAACAGAATGATGTGAAACTTTTCTTAGATAATTAAAATTATCTTGCAGTGTTAAATGCAAAGGTCTATACAACTTTAGAAAAAAAATCATTTTCTCTGCTAAGTGTTAACTTAGATCAGTCATTATTAATGCTCTATCAAACACTTGAATTAAGTTATCTTCTTCCAAAAACATATTTTTCAACACACCTTATTGTTTATACTTGTCAGGCATTGTGCTAAAACTGTCTGCCTTTAGGTTTAATTGCTTAGCCCACTAAGAAGTCCTCTAAATAATGAGTTTCTACCTATTCAGAACCTAATAAAAGCTGCAGCTGGAGGAAGGGAATGATATGTTTATACAGAGCTCATAGCAATTTAAAGGATACGTAAACCTTAAAAATAAGTGAATGTCAAATTGACGAGGATGCTATTCTAAACACTTTTGAAATGTTCATTCATGATTTATTTATTTTTAATTCCAATATATTAAAGTATACATGTACTGTAAACATGAATGAATTTTGTTACACCACCACCTGCTAGTCATTTTCTGACCAGTCTGACCACCAAGTAATCAAAGAAGTTGTCTGGAGAAAGAAAGAGGCTGCAGCCACTGAACATATAATTGAATAGCTTATTGCAACCTGTGTTAAATTACATAACATTCCCTAATAAACTGAATACTATGAACTGTATTGACACCTGCACATTTCTATGTACAGCAGATACACAATCACTGAACACCAGAACCCCATAATGGATTGTGTACATAAAAGAGCCTATATTTCTTCAAGTATGAATCATGTAAGGTTGTTTTCTAGTTAAACTATTGCTTTTCATAATGATTAAAATTACTTTAGACTTGCCAAGGATTTTTTTTCTACAAAACCAGTGTACCAGCATGGGTATTATCATGGCCCCATACAAACATTTACATGTCTCTTTCAGGAAGGCTATGCCATACACATCATGATTTTTTCATTGTGTGGATAATGTATTTTTTAAATGGCATGGCACAGAAAGGAAGTTAATACATGTGAGCAAGATAATGAACACCTTACATCCCACACTGAAATTGTATAAAATAGGTTTTCTGGATGTATTAGTAGTGATGGGCGAAATGGGCGCGTTTCGCTTCGCCGAAAAATTTGCGAATTTCCAGAGAAATTCGCGAATTTTTTGCCGATTCGCGAAACGAGTCGCGCGTCGTTTCTGACACGCGTCGCGTCGTTTTTGACACGTCGCGTCAAAAACGACGCGCAACTCGTTTTTGCGCTGCAAATTTTTTTTTTGCTAATTTTTTTGCCAGTTTCGCGAATTTATTCGCCAGCGGCGAATCGCGGGAATTCGCCGCGAATTCGCCCCTGGCGAATAAATTCGCCCATCACTATGTATTAGTAATTAAAGAGAACAAAACCCTACACACAGACAATATACACAATTACTATATAGAAGCTTTAATCCAGATAATACATAAAGAGAGTCTCCAAAACGGTCAATTCCAAAGTCAAAATAATAGTATCAGAGGACACACTCTATGAGAAATGATTAGGGGAAATGACGGACAAATTTATCAATCAGGGTTATGATGCACACCTGATTCAAGGTGAAACACTAAAGGTGAAACACAAAGATAGGCAAGATTTGCTGAAAAAGAAACCTATCCCTAAAGCCATCAACAGAATTCCATTTGTTACATAGTTAAATTGGGTTGAATAAAGACCAAAGTCCATCAAGTTCAACCCCCCCAAAACAAACTCAGTGCACATACCCACACACACCCACTATAACTATATATACCAAGAGTGTCTGACTGGGGCTGCCATCTTAGGGGTGCATCAACTTCAGGGACACCGTCTGCAACTAGGTACAGGCAGTCAGAAGTGGATCTGGCTGCCAGGACCCACAAGGTCCACGACTAGTGATGGGCGAATTTATTCGCCTAGGTCGAATTCGCGGCGAATTCCCGCGATTTGCTGCTGGCGAATAAATTCGCGAATCACCAGCGAAATTTCGCTTGGCGAAAATTCGCTGAAAACGAGTCGCGCGTCAGTCGCGCGTCGTTTTTGAGATTCGCCCATCACTATCCACGACCCATTAGGTTTTTCCCAGTGTCCCACCAGCCCAGCCTGACTCTGTATACCAACATCTATATTAATTATATAGAAATCATCCAAGCCCCTCTTAGACCTCACAATATCATCTGGTACTGCATTTCACAACCTCACTGTCCTCACTGTGATGAACCAGCTATGATGCTGCAAATAAATGTTCTTTTCTCTTGGCTAAAGGGGTGGTCTTTGGTCCAATGATCCATTTTATGGAAAAAATATATCTCCCGCTAGCTGTCTATAATGCCCTCTAATGTAGCTATAAAAAATAATCATGTACCCTCGCAAGCATCATTTCTCCAGAGAAAACAACCCCACATTTGACAAACTACCCTCATAATTTAAATCTTCCATCCCTGTAACCAGTTTAGTTTTACATCCCTGCACTCTCTCCAGCTCATTGATATCCTAGTCCAAAATTGCTCTGCATATTCCAGGTGAGGCCTTATCATGGACTTTAAAAGAGGCAAAATTATGTTTTCATAATGTCACTGCCTACAATTAAACAACTTGTTATCTACAAAAACCCTTAGATCCAGGACATTTATAAACAAGCTGAAAAGCAAGGGACCAAATACAGATCCCTGCGGTACTCCACCACTCTTTGTAATCTATCCTTCAGCCATTTCTCTAGTCAAGCACACATACTGTATATACTATGTTCCAGGCCAATATTACTTAATTTAACCATTAACCTTCTGTGTGGTACTGAATTAAAAGCTTTATCAAAGTCCAATTAGATTACATCCACTGCCATTGCAGAGTGGTTCCTGCTCAACTCCTCATAAAAGGTGATTGAATTTGTTTGGCAAAAACATGCTGGCACAAATTATGATTTTCAATCAAATCAAGTATCTTATAGCTTAGTACCCTTTCAAAAAGCTATCCTACCACTGATGTCAGACTGATGAATACCATCTGGTCCCAAACCCTTGTATATCTTTACATGTTCTAGTCTCTTTTGAATTTCCCCTTGCATGATTCATGCATGATTTGTTGTATTAATAAAATTGAGACTATTTAGAAGGAAACCTTCCTTACTTGGTTCCTCATTTCACAGATGAAATAGAATATCTGCTTTATTTTTGTTATTATCAACCAACAGCCAACAAGGGTCCCACCTGCTTCATTTATTTTAATATTTACATATTTTAAAAATCATTTTGGGTTCATTTTACTCCTTGCTGAAATACCCTTTTCTATATCCATTTTAGCTTGTCTCATAGCTTTTTTTATCACTGGCCTCCTTATATTTGACAAACATTTCAGCTGTCCCGTCTAATTTGAAAGCCTTAAAAACATGTTTTTTCTTACTTTTGTCAAAATCTTAAGCCAAAATGCCATCCATGGTTATTTAGAGCATGACTTTAATTAAGGTATTGCATAAAAACAAACTTCTCCTCCCTTTTTAATCCCTCGTACAAAGTATGTAGTCATTTAAATTGACAGCCCAGTCACATGTTCCATCTTACCTGGTGTCAATGATACCAATTATATCATAGTTTATAAAGCATGCAATAAACTCTAGCTCTCCTCCTGACACACTGTGCATTTGCCAGCATACAGCAGAGATGACTACTTTTCCCTCTGCTATTTTCATTATTTAATGGAGAATTACATTTAAAGTTACTATTAGTCTGTTTTTCTTGTAATAGAGAGATATCTCTAGCTGGTAAAATTTATGCTCACTCCTCCCCATGACCCCTTACTAATCCCACTGATCAGTCTACCCTAACTTCCCATAATACTCTGGGCCCCCCCTCCCTTTCCTAGTTTAAACACTTCTCCAAACTCATTGAGTTGCAATCATTCAAGACTATATAGGGTGTACCTCAATGAAAAACATGCCCAGTGCTCCAGGAACTACCATTAATTTAGTATCTTTTAAGACAGCTGGGTCATCCACAGTCTGACACAATAATTTGTCTGCCCAAACCTTGGCACCAGGAAGACAGTAAATTGTTCAGTCGTAGTGATCCCAACTAGTGATGGGCGAATTTATTCGCCTGGGTCGAATTAGCGTCAAATTCCCGCGATTCACTGCTGGCGAATAAAACGACGCGACGCACGGCGGAAACAACGCGACGTGCCATAAACGACGTTACATGCGTCAAAGTTGACGCGACGCGCGTCAAAAGCGTACCACGACTCGTTTTGCGAATTTTTCGCCGATTCGCGAATTTACAGAGAAATTCGCGAATCGGCAAAAAATTTCTCTGTAAATTCGCGAATTTCTCTGTAAATTCGCGAATTTTTCGGCGAAGCGAATCACGGGAGATTCGCCCATCACTAATCCCAACATCAAATTACCCATCCACTTTCCTAATAATTGAATCCTCTATAACCATTATCTGTTTTGGCCTGGCTCTGCTCTCCTCCAACCACTACTTAAAAAATGGTCTCCCCAGAGATCAGCCCCATCTAGAACTGACGACACAGAGATCACACTCTCTCACTTTTACTTTTGCCAACACTAGATGCAACACCAGTGGTAACGTGTGTGTGTGTGTACAAAGGTGAATACCTGATAAAATTTACGCTCAGTATTTCTGTTAATTCCTATATTACCACTTCTGTCATTTGAGTGCATTTCCACAGTATCTTTAAATAACAGATAGAAACAAAATAGTGATGCTTTACAGTAAATCATCAAGGCAACACATTGGGGTATTCATCCCAAGTGCGATGCTCATTTGGTCTCTAAGCCCATGTTGAGGTGCAGAGGCATTGGCTTTACCAGTCTTGCAGGAATATATTATTTGTAATTCTTGACAATGGATCATTCTGTAACACAGAGCACCATGCCTAAAGGCATTTAATATAAAAACAATTTTTGGCTTTTTTTTTTTGTTTGCTTTGCCATCAGCACAGATTTATACTAGCAAAGTCAATATCATGTATAAGGTATTGTCTTATTATTACAGAGAAAAACAAATCACTGGAAATGAAGAATTTTTTGCTTAAATAGAAGACAGAAGGAAACAGTATTGCTATTTTCCTTAGCTTTGTAGAAAATTGGAAAGCTAAGAATATTTACAGTGTGAAACCATCTTTTATAGTTTTTACAGTTTAGATTTTCATTATTTCGGTCTCTTTGCTTCTTTGCTTTTATGACTCCAAGCATACACTATCGAAAAAAAATGAAGAAGAATACGCTTGTCATAAATCCACACAATAATGTGTGTGTGTATATATATTTATATATGTATATGTGTACGAAATAGTGTATAGCGCTACAAAATACGTTGGTGCTATAGAAATACATGTTAATAATAATAGTATACAGAGCAAGTAGATCTGCATGACTCAGTCCTTCATGTGAAACATCTTTTCTTATTGTGGAGAATGACATTTCACCCTGCACTTAGACCTTTCTGAAGGTGAATAAACCCAGCAAACAGTGCCAAATTAAACACACAGTGGTAGGAAGGAAATGTGTGATGCAGGTGGACATCAGCAAACACCATTACCATAAAAAATGTCAGTAGTGCATACAGTATAAAACCTCATTAACTGACCAAGGTCCTAATAGCTACAATAATCTTCTGGTATATATGTGTAAAAAAAATGGTTAATAAATGTTACTTTTTTTAAAATGTACTTTTCTAGCAATATATATACAGTATATATATATATATATATATATACAGTATACATATACTGTAGGTATGGACCGCACACCCTGGGTAATACCTGGGTGCCCATGCATATAAGATTCATATTAGGCAAAAGGTGATGGCACTCTCAGGATTTATAAACAAAACGAAAAATAGACATAAAAATAACAAAGTATATTGATCCAACGTTTTGGTCCCACACAAGGCTAATTGATCAAGAGACACACCCCCATTGCTGACATCATAACAATGACACATCATGAGGTTAAAACACCTGGTTATAACAATGGGCAGTTATATATACAGCACATATAAAGTTAATCACCAGGCTCCGTGTTCAGATCAACAAACGCAGGGTGGATATGCACTAATTCATGGAGGCATAACGGTGGGTACTATGGTCCAGCCGCCAATAACCTAGCTGAAGCAACCCAATGGAAGTGACTCATTAAGACCCCTGGGTGCTAATGTATCTAAATTAAAAATCCATCTTGCCTCTCTGCACAACAGCGCATTGTCCCTATCGCCACCCCTGTTGAGGGGTGGCTGATGGTCAATAGCCATACATTTAAAGGTAGAAAGACCATGGCACAGGGCTAGAAAATGTCTGGCTACTGGTTGGTTGGCTTTGCCTTCCTTTATGGCTTTGCCAACGATGGCTGCCGATCCTTTCTCGTAAGGTAGTAGTCGTCTTGCCAACATAGTACAAGCCACACGGGCATATGATAATATGAACCACAAAGTTAGAAGTGCAAGTAAGCCTATGTGCGATTTTCA
The DNA here is from genome assembly GCA_024363595.1 of Xenopus borealis. Taxonomy (NCBI): domain Eukaryota; kingdom Metazoa; phylum Chordata; class Amphibia; order Anura; family Pipidae; genus Xenopus; species Xenopus borealis. The sequence goes on from CM044432.1 coordinate 109,294,556, forward strand.
GTTGTTTGCCCGTGTATGGGTGGGGAAAATCTGGACCACTCAATAAGCATGTAGTACACATAGTACAGTCCAGACACCTGTAGCATCCCAGTTTTCTTTTGTGTGGAGAGACGCATATATATATATATATATATATATAAAATTACTAGACAAGGGAGTGGTTTTTCCATGGAATTGTATTCTAAGTCCACAGATAGAAACCAGTTGTTACATTACACGATTCACCATCCGGCACATACTAGGGACTCTATTCACATCAGTCAATTTACTAGGGTAGAGAGGTTAGTTAGCCAGCCCGAGAGACGAGAGCAACAGTTAAATGATATGTACAGTAAGTTTCTTAAACGTGGATACCCCAGGTATGTTCTGGATAGAGCTAAAACCAGGGCGAGGAAAGCCAAGTTTCAACCTAAAGATAGAAATCAATGTATACCATTTGTCACATGTTACAATGATTGAAGCAATATGGTGGCTAATGTTCTCCGCAAACATTGGGGGATTCTTCAATCCTCATATCCGGAAGTTCAGGAATTTGGTCGGCCTCCATTGATATCATATAGAAGGGGGAGAACATTAGGCAGTCAATTGGTACATTCTGACACAAAAGAAAATAAAATGTTAACATAATCATATATGGGTACAAGATCTCAGGGGATGTTCCCCTGTCTATCTTGTTCCCAATGCTGTTGTGTACACAAAGGAACGATATTTGAGCATCCAACTACAGGTCGCAAGTATCCTTTGAGGGGGTACTACACATGTTTATCTAAATTTGCTGTTTACGTGTTAATTTGTCCTTGTGGTCTCCTCTATATTGGGGAGACCACGTTACAAATAAAAACACGGATATCCCAACATAGATCTACAATCAGGAGAGGTAATGTAAAGTTGCCAGTTTCGAAACATTTTGTGGAGAAAGGCCACTGTGATACAGATTTGAAGTACATGGTTCTGGAATGTGTACCCCCCCCCTAAGTGGGGGGGGTGATAGAGAGCTGTTGTTAAGAAAAAGGGAGGTTTGGTGGATACATCAGTTAGGGACGTTAGCCCCAAACGGGTTGAATAAAGATTATGACCTATATGTATTTCTATGATGGGCTAAATATTAGATCTATATTCATCTCTGTTTTTTATTCTTTGTTTTGTTTCCTTTTAGTTTTTTTGGGACATGCAGTGGACTAACATTAAATGGGTATATACCTGTACAGAAGAAATTGAGCAACTAATGGGTTAATGTGTGAGGATCGTTAATGATGTCATATGCTGTCTGTAACTTCCTGTGTTACTTGGTATAAAGCTGTGAAACTTAATGTGTGTTATTTAAATGATGCCCTTGGCTTGAGAAAGGGGTTTGTATACCCCGAAACGTTGCCCTATGGGCTCTGGTATGTTCTTTTTTCACAATAGATATCCTTTTTGCATTTAAACTTTGGAGTGCTTTGTCAGTTTTTTTATTTTTCTATGATATTGGCTACTTTGGCAGTGCCTTTTTGATTACTTGCACCCAAAACTAAGAGGGTTGTGCGGCAATATTTTGTTTATATTTTATATATATATATATATATATATATATATATATACAGGGCTGCCACCAGGGGGGGACAGGTGGGACAAGTGTCCCGGGCCCGGGGCTGAAGGGGGGAGCGGAGTCCCCCTTACGAGCGCCGAAGCCGATCCGCTCTTTCTGATGATTCACAAAAGTGGAGATAGATTTGTTGAATTTTCTACCATTTTCACAGCCACTCCTGTGAATTTGTTTTTTAAACAGACAGTTTCCATAGGTTGTGTGTTGCACAACATCTTACTTATATTTTACTCACTTTTTTTCTGCATTTGAATCACAGTCTACCATCAGGTGACTTTCAGTTATACCTGTGCCTTGCAGTAATGACAGGGCCAGATTTACCTAGTGGGCACCCCTAGGCCCACTGTAGTTTGTCGTCCCTCCCTTTTATTTGCTCGGAGCAATGGGAATTGGCACACTGGAAATTTAAATTTCTGAACCAATGTGGGTGTGGTTGGGAAGCATGCCGCCCCCTCAAATCCTGCCGCCCTAGGCCCAGGCATAGGTCGCCTCTCCACAAATCCGTGCCTGAGTAATGATTCTGACTTTCAGGGAAGGAAGACTCCAGGGAAGAAATCCTCAATTCCCCTCCTTCCTTTTCAACAAATACTCAATGGATGACTCAGAGGCTCACTTGTGAATGACTTTGGCTGGGCAGAATGATGAGGAGATGGGGGATAAGGAGCTGCACCTCTCCCTGCAGTCCTGGTGCGCCCGTAGGTGCTTGCCACACAAGATTCTTTGCCTCTTTTAAAGTTTGGGGAACAAATTTGTTACCTTAAGATTTAGGTAACTTCTCTCTGTGGATGAATACAGCACTATGTGAGCTATATCCATTAGGGGCTGTCTCCTGTTAAAGGGGGAGGAAAACCTCCTGACAAATTTTTAGTTTAAGTGCCAGAGAACAGATCCTCCCCCAACCACATCCATTTCCCTTGTTCCAGCTCCACATCCCCATTTTGGCTATGTAACTTACATTCCCATCATGAATCTTAACAAGGAACATGTGCAGCAGCCCAAGATCCCAGTTTAGCTTCCAGTGTGTATGCACCTGCTCACTGATTACCAAGATAGATTCTGGAAACAGAAGTGACACTGGTAAAGTGCTGGGCATGATAGGGAGTGGGTTGTGTACTGGTACAGAAACTAAAAGTTGCCAGGGTGGCTTTACTTCCCATTAAATACAAATATATAGAACCTGTTCAATCAAAATGCTTACCTTGCATCAAAATCAGCAAAATAATGCACATGGGAGATAAAAACATGTTATATATATTATATTATATATATAATATATTGTATTTTATTTCTTGTTTATAAATCTATTGCTATTCTGTTTTAGTTTTATAGAAAACAAGGCTTGTACCCTGACAATAGACTGCAAATCCCCATCAATAGGCTAATTTACCCTCCATACTGCACCTCAAAGTGGGTGATCAGAGACTGAAGGAAACAATGCAAAACTGACACAGGGGGAACAGAGAAAATTTAATTTTTCATCTCCATTTGTGTCTATTCACAAAAGTGTCTGTAAAAGATCTTTTTTTTTATCAAAAAATTAAAAATGGTGGTGGAGTTGGTATTTTGGAAGATGTCTGTTTGTGAATATGAACCTTGTATTAACACCAGTTTTAACACCACTTTTACTCCAAAAATATGCTTCCTCCACTTTTGTGAATTCTCTGAAACTGTCCGTTTCGTATATGTTTTGCATGAGATTTACATGTCTGAGTGACATCATTGATCTAATTAAAGATCACTTGGAGTTTAAAGTACTAGATAACCTTAATTGGAGTTAGGGATGCACTGAATCCACTATTTTGGATTCACCCAAACCCCCAAATCCTTTGCGAAAGATTTGGTTGAATACCCGCCCCTAATTTGCATATGTTCAGTTCAATCCTGCTGAAAAAGGCTGAATCTCAAACCGAATCCTGGATTCGGTGCATCCCTAATTGGAATATCTTTAAATTGTTCCTAGCCTTAAGGTGGCCACAGAAGTAGAGATCAGCTCTTTTGGTGATGTTGCCAAACGAGCGGATCTCCCCCCAATATGCCATCATGTATAATTTTTATTAATTCCATTTTACATCTGAAAAAGTTAATACTAAATCTAAAGCGTAGAACATAAAATATATTGATTAACTGTCAGAATTAAACATACAACTTAAATTAATTTTAAAATAAAAAAATAGTATAACAACAAGAATTTTGTTATTTGGTCTATTTTGTGAATGCTATCTCCTATCTTATTCATTGCCCCTCAAATGAAAATCACGAGTAGGATTCTGACAATTGTTGTTGATTAACAATGAATCAGGAATAATCACCAATTGGTAAAATGTATAGAAATTGATTAATCAACCCCTTTATTTTTCCTAATGGAAGTTTGACATTGAGCTGGATTTGCATACAGTAACTAAAGTGAGCAGGATGGTATGTTGCATAGGTATTGCTTTCTCTTTACAGTCCTTAAAACGTTAATTTTCTTGAAAGCATTAAAACCCCTGTGCACTTTTCAACCTTGGTAGGAAAGTAACCAAATACATTATTCTAATTATCTAAAATGGGGAAAAAGTTTAGGAGGCATAAAATAAAAATCCATTCCAATAAGCAGTAAGCTGGTATACCTTGTGTTAATCACTTGATCAATTGAATGCTAAGAAAAATGGATAAAAGAAGATAAATAGAATTCACTAACTCAGAATTACCAGTAGAAAATGTTAGCTTCCTCAAGGGAGTCTGCTTAAAATTGGTTAAAGTGAAATGAAGAATGCTGATGCTTATGTCGGTTAGTTTCAATGGCGGAACTGAAAAAAAACCTCCCTCATTGTTCTGGTCCCTTGATAAGGTGCATGAGGATAAGAGTAGATTTGTTTCCATATATCCAAGTAGCTCTGTGCTTTCACATGAATAAAAAGGTTACGGGGCAATACCTCTGAAGTATCAGTTCCATTTCATGACTGTTAAGTAGGCCTTCTGAAAGAATATAACAATTGCAGTAACTACGAAAACAACAATGTTATGATCATTACTGTCTTTTGCAGTAAAATATATCAACAGGAGAGCAGAACATAATTCAGTTAAATGGGAAGTACATCTGGAGATACTTTAAGTAGGTTATTGATGGATCTGTTTTCAACAACTTTCCAATAGGCCCTTGTTTTATTGTCTATGGTTTTCAAATTATTACTCTCGCTGTTGTGCTTATTTTCTGTCTTGAAAATGCTATCTATGAGATTCAAATATTATTTTTTTATTTATTTTTTATTGCTAGTCAGGAGCAATTCTGGCATTAAAGCCATCTGAATTTTGCTCTCTGCACAAGAAAAGTCAAATTTCCAGTTCAATAAACGGAAATTCCTGCATATCAAAAAAAACCTTAATAATACAGATACAAAGATAAAAAAGTAATAGATTAAATTCTTAGTAGTAGTCTCAGTTGGGGTAATTTTTAAAGTTCATGCAGCGCATATTTATTGATATATTAAATGATTGTATAGCGCATATTTTGTACAAATTTGCACAAATTCAAAAAATATGCGGGACAAATATATTCACTGTGCAAACCATTCTGCCCTTCTCAAAGTATATAAATGTGTTTCAGTGAGTGCTCCCTTTGATTTTGTGCTTTAAAGCATGCTATGAGCTCTACTACAGCAACATTAGGGTTATTTGCTTAAAGCAGTATTGCACAATAAAACTTTGCAGAAGTAAAATAATTCTTCCATGAAAATCTGATCAGTGTAAATCTGGCTCCATGTGTTTTTTTCACTTCATAGTTACATAGTTAAATTGGGTTGAAAAAAGACAAAGTTCAACTCCTCCAAATTAAAACCCAGCATACACACACACCCCTCCACTCTTTCACACAAACCATATATGCCCATAACTATACTTAGGGGACAATTTACTAAATTCACGTGAAGGATTCGAAGTTTGAACAAACATAGGATTTATTCGTTTGGTCGAATATGCAAATTTTGGCCTATTCGATCATCGAATAGGGATTGGTCGAACGATCGAATACATTCGAATAGAGTCGAATGAGCGAATATTCGTTCATTCGACCAGCGAAGGATTTTATTTTTAAAGTTTATATTCAATTGCCTACTTTGGATTGGACCTACCGAATTGCAATAGAAGCCTATGGGAGCACTCCCATAGGCTTCTGAGGCTAAGTCCTGATCGAATAGGATTCGTACGATCAAAGTCTTCGATCGTTCGAATCGTACGAATCATTCGAATGATCGAATGATTTATTCATTCAGTCGAATGATTTATTTGACTGAACGAATAAATTTGTATTTGATCATCGTATGATCAAATATCGAATAAAAGGTAGCCTAAAACTATTCGATTAACATTCGAAAATCGAATGCTAATCGAATATCGAGTAGAAACAAATTTTTTTGGGGAATAATAGTAAATTTGCCCCTTACGGTAGAGTTTAGTATCAAAATAGCCTTTCATATTATGTCTGTCCAAAAAATCATCCAATCCCCTTTTAAAAGCATCAACAGAATCAACCAACACAACATCACCCGGCAGTGCATTCCACAACCTCACTGTCCTCACTGTGAAGAACCACCTAAGCTGCTTCAAATGAAGTCTGAAGGGGTGGCCTCTGGTGCAGTGATCCTCTTTATGGGTAAAAAGGTCCCCAGATATTTGTCTATAATGTCCTCTAATGTATTTGTAAAGGGTAATCATGTCCCCTAGTAAGCGCCTTTTTTCTAGAGAAAACAACCCCAACCTGGACAGTCTATCCTCATAATTTAAGTCTTCCATCAATCTAACCAGTTTAGTTGCACGTGTCTACACTCTCTCCAGCTCATTTATATCCCTCTTAAGGACTGGAGTCCAAAACTACACTGCATACTCCAGATGAGGTCTTACTAGGGATCTATAAAGAGGTATAATCATATTTGAATCTCTTGAGTTTATGCCCTTTTTTATGCAAGACAGAACTTTATTTGCTTTAGTAGCTACATAGTGACACTGCCCAGAATTAGACATCTTGTTATCTATAAAAAACCCTAGATCCTTCTCACTTAAGAAACTCCCAACACACTGCCATTTAGTGTATAACTTGCATTTATATTATTTTTGCCAAAGTGCATAACCTTGCATTTATCAACATTGAATCTCATTTTCCAGTTTGCTGCCCAGTTTCCCAACTTAGACAAATCACTCTGCAAAGTGGCAGCATCCTGCATGGAACCTATAGTTCTGCACAATTTAGTATCATCTGCAAAAATAGAAACTACACTTTCAATGCCCACATCCATCCAGGTCATTAATAAACAAGTTGAAAAGCAAGGGACCCAGTACAGAGCCCTGCAGTACCCCATTAACAACACTGATTCAATTAGAAAATTTTCCATTTACCACCACTCTTTGTAGTCAATCTTTTAGCCAGTTCTCTATCCAGATACAAATACTATGTTCCAGGCCAACATTAATTAATTTAACCAGTAACCTTCTGTGTTTCACTGTATCGAATGCTTTAGCAAAGTCTAAGTAATTCACATCCACTGCCATCCCTGAATCGAGGTCCCTGCTTACCTTCTCATAAAAAATAAAATCAAGTTAGTCTGCCAAGATCTGTTACGCATAAAACTATCCTGGCACAAACTCATAGTATTGTTATTTGCTATGAAGTCCAGTACCCTATCTTTTATTAATATTAGTCCCCACTAGTATTCTTTAAATGCCCATGCGTCGGCGGGAGTGTATATAAAATATTAAAAAAAAGAGTTGGGCATGGATGCAACACAGTGGCCAGGTCAGGTAGACACTTTTTCCACCAGCACTAATACATAGGTTTCTTTAAAAAAAATCATATTTATAAAAAGAAAACTGGTGATGCATGCACTGTAAAGTTGGCCAGATTCAAGATGTCAATTCAGTCAGTAGTTCTTCTGCCTGAGTATGGGCTCTTCCATAAAGCCTATCCTACAGATTTCTTATCAAGGCAGCTTTGAAAACCGTGTAGGTTTGCATTGTTGTGTTGATGTAGTCCTTTCTCAATCGGCCTGCAAAGGCCTGTGTTATAATCCAATCACTGGACCTCAATAAATGAGTACATCTTAATGCGTATGGACAACTTTAATCTAAAACAAGTTATATATATTTTCTGCATGTATATTACAAGAAGTTTTAATTGAAAGAAGCAGATTTGAAACTTAGACTATACATGTTATATTAGTGGTAGTTTGAAAAAGAGGAAGCATTTTTTCACTTGGGCACAAGATTGCAAATCTTATGAAGAAATATACTTACTCAAATCCCTGTAAGTGTAAAGCATGCTCTGTGCTTTGCACTTGTTTAGAAATTATTGGTGCAACCAATGCAGAATGAAAAGCTCAAGGAAGCAATCTCTGCATTAAGTATGTGTCATAAACAAGGCTATCAATGCACTGTATGAAAATGCTCTAGTAAATATTATGTTCTGTAATTCTGTGAAGGCAGAAGGTACAACAACAGAGAGTAAGCTACACTGTAAGCACAAATACTGGGAAAAAGTTGCACTGTAGACAAAAAATGTGGCAATTTACACGTCCCCTTCCCCCCATAAAAGTGAGAGCACTTGGGTTAATTTCTGCAAATTTAAATGGTTCCCATGCAGTATTTTTTAAATTGTTTTGCTTTCAATTCTGTTGTATCCCTTGTCTCCCAGAATGGCAATTCTAAGATATGTTCTCTTTTCTTTTTAAGGATAAAAATACATACCAGCTGTTCTGGTTGCACATCATTCTCTGGAGACAATGTAAAAATATAGATGTACCTGTAATTGTTGCAATAGTACAGCAAGTTCAGTAGAGCTGTTTCACATATTTACAGCCTTGGTGTTGATTTTGGCTGTAAAGCCTAGTTGTAAATATATACATTTATGTTATAAGATATGCATCTTAATGAAAATGTTAATAGAGATATTTTTATCTCCTTACTAGTGTGTTGCCATATTTACAGCATACTCTTATATGCAGTATTTAAAGTGGGGTTGGATAATAATTTAGCCTAGGGTACTCCTAAACCCAGTTTTGCTTACAGAAGCACTACTAATGGGTACTTCCTTATTTGTACAGAGGTGTATAAGGGAATTATGGAATTATATTTGGGTCACCAATAGTACCTCCCTTATCCATTTCCAGCGGTAGACTTTATCCCATGTGTCTCATGCTGTAGGGGACAAGATACCATAATATGATTGGTAGCTCAGTCACAAAATGACTTATCTTACCTGTAAAGACCCTTTGATTTTCGTTTTACTATTAAAAATAAGAAGAAGACTACTTTTTGGGTAACTGGTATAGATGCAATGATATAACTAAAGAGCAATGGGTTCTGAAAGCACAGAATAATTCTACTAATTTTTGTGCAACATCACATCTGGCAACGTTTTTACTTATTCCTTTATTGGGGCCTATATACTAAAGTTGGAATTTTCTCCTTGTCGAACCACTAAAGTTTTCCTTGATTTGAGGGGTGACTTGGATAATGAAATACAAAAGTGAATGCTCCAACTTTATAATGGCTGTTCACCAGCTTGAAACTGGTGACATTTCCCTCAGAGTGCTTGCACAATAATTGCCAATTAGTGGCATTCATTTATGTACCCTAACATGGCTGCTTGCACCGGGAGCTCCCTTCTGGTGCAGGTGGACTAGCTCTGTATGGGGGGAGCAATTAAAAAAAAAAAAAAAAAACCCTACTGTTACCCAGAGTGAGGGCTCTTGGGTTGGGGATAATATATTTAGCCAACAAGTGCCCTTTAAGTAGACTTACAAAATAATTTATTGACCTTTCTATCCAGCAATAGAGTATTTTACCAGTTTGCATCAGTGTTTAATAAAACTTGTTACAGAAAATACACATCACCTTTAAGCAGTTCAAAGGGATGCCAAATATACTGCTCCTGGTAACTTTAAAGGATGAATATCTGGTTTTTAACCTGGAAATTAGGCTCTTTTGGGGGAGGCAGAAGGAAACCTGGCTCTGATGGCAAAGTGCCAGGATCACACATGCTAATAAAATACTTTTCTGATACAGTTCCATATAATGAAAAATATATACCAATGGTATAATGTAATAAAAAGTCTTTTTGACTTCATCTAGTAAGCCATAGCATATAAGCAAATATATGTTTTTATAACTGTTGAACAGTTACACCATTTATAACATTGCCCCCTAAGAGAGCTATATCTTATTACCAAATTGAAATTATACAAAACTGTAGTCAAATCAGTTTTGCTGTTTAAAATAAAGGATTCCCCCAAAGAGAAAAAGAGAGCACAAACGTTCACAGCTGTCAATACTCGTAAATTAAGATAAAAAATTGACTGGCACTGAAAGGGTTTGTGTTGCTGCCCCATTTTCTACATACTGCTGTTTTTCCCCCACTATATTTTGCTGGAAGAAAATCAATAAAATATGTATGATCTAAAACTTTCTGCATTGTTTCACTGATCTCTAGGGATGGATATTGGATAGGAACCATTTTACTGTGCAAATATTTTCATGTCTGTAATGATTTTATGCCCATCATATGTTGTCATAGTGAATGGCTTGAAAAAGATCTATGTATATTTTAGTACAGTCTAAAATCATTTATTTCTAAGGAAAAGCTGTACTGTCAGAACAGCAGTTTTTTTTATACCATTGAAAGAATATATCATACTCTGAGAAGTTGTAGGTGCTATATCAATACTGCCCTGAGACTACTACATTATTTAAGTACTTTTTAGGCAATATATGATGTGTTGACATTTGCTTTAGGCAGAAATTTTGTAAATTTGTATTTTTTTCCCCATCAAGAAGCATCAACATTCAGCCATAACTATAGAATAATAAGTCAGCTTCTGCAAGACCAAAATAAATACCTCAAACAAACACATCCATCAACTGGTGTCAAATCTTAGTTACATATACATTATTAATGCAATCTGATTCTACAGCTTAAACATGCCTTACAGAAATGTAGATTACCCTCAATTTTTAATTTCAATCCATTTTCCTACCATACAGCAGTCTAGAAACATGTGAAGGATTACACTGTGAAGATTTGCTTACTCCATGGAACAAAAACATTACATTTTGAATATAATAATAAAAACATGTGTTGGCCAGTGCTCTAAACCTGATCTGCTCCAAAGATTGTTTTACAAAGACTCCAGCATCAGCCTTATTTTTCAGCATGAATAAAATTTTGCAATGAATGCAGGAACACACAAGCGCAAACAATGAATCCATTTAAATTACTTCTAACATATAAGGGCTGAAAATATAACAAATACCAATTTCTTTCTATTACACAAGTGTTTACAATCTAACATACTAAATATATAATAATATATGTTGCTCTCTGTGTGGCAAATGCAATATAAATTACTCATTCATATTTCAGCTGTACAAAACACATTCATCTTCTGATGAGAGATGTATCATATATATCCCGACTTTGAACTAAAACAAAAATCTACTGTACAATTTCAATGATATGTTAAAAAAGCTTTTGGCACGTGAGTTCATGCTTGAAAATATTGTTATATTCTACAGTGGGAAGCATATTATCCTGTATTAAAGTATGTTACTTATGTAAAGGGGACTTTAACCTTTCCTAATACTGATTCTTTTGTTCCCAAATCTACCCAAAGCAGGTACAGGTATGGGAACTGTTATCCAGAATTTTCGGGACCTGGAATTTTCTGATAAAGGGGTCTTTACGAAATTTGGACCACCATACATAGAGTCTGTTTTATTATTCTAGAGAAAAAGGAAAACCCAGAGCTTTCCAGATACCATGCTTCCTGATAACAGTTCCCGTGGATGTATTTCAAACCTAATTTCACATTTAAAAGTAAATGAGATAACTGTGCAACATTTGATTGCCACTATTTAACTATAATCAAAATTTGGAAGGGCATAAAGTGCTGGATGGAGGTTAAGACCTAGTAAATATTTAAAGCATTCAATGAACCTTAAATATACTGTAGCAGGCATCAGTTGGGCCATTAAGAATCTATTTTTGGATTACAGATTTTACCTATTCTGCAAAATTATAATATATATATATATATATATATATTATATACCCAGATGTTCCTGGGAAATGAAAGACATACCATTGTTATCTTTCTTGTTGAAAGTGGGGTAAATTATTATGCAAGCTGAGAGGGGTTCCCAAACTTTTTCATATGACTGTATATTCATTAAATGCAGCTTCTGTTCCCACAGACTTCAAATTCTTTGTTAAACCTCGTAATGATTTAACATCCTTTTAAAGGGGAAAGCACTTTTAAAAAATACTGCATCTCAAACCTGCCAAGGTCATGTAGAAGTCAATCACAGTCTCAGGCGATACCACTATACACCCCTAAGAATGTTATTAAACTTCTGAAGATCAATTTTCCCTTTATATAGAAACATTCTTGTATGGAATATCTTGCGGTTAACATCACTCCATCCTGCATTTATAAAGCCAACTACCCTAAACTTATAAGGTAGTTGGCTAAGTTGGATTTTGGCTAAGCACTAAATAGGTTGCTTTCCTTCAAAACAGAATAAAATACATTCATCTGGTCCAACATACCACAACACAAACATACCATGTACAGATCATGTACTGCCAAATTTACATATGCAAATTGATATCTTATTTATGGATAGATAAAAAGCTGGTCAAATCCTTTCTGATCCCTGATTCAGTTTAAAAAAACACCATACACTGTATATAAATGTCATGATATTTTACAATAATTTTACCTGGCTCAGACCAAGATTACCCTTATACCAATACATACAGTAATTACCCACTTTTTCTCCCTGGTTATGCAACCCCCACATTTCAGTGGTGGAAAGACATCCATATTAACAGGTGCAAGACATGCTCTTATCCATTGGAATTAAATTATTACAGTATATGTAATTCACACAAAATCTGCCTGATAAAGAGATTTATAGATATTCTCAATTCAATCGCTTTATCAAGTAAATCTACATTTCCTTTAGGAACTGAACATCTACATTACTTGAAACCTGTTGTCAACAAGCAGGAAAACTCAAGGGTACTATTTTCCTCTTATATTAGCAAAGTATGTCTTTAGATACTGATGACCCTTTGAAATATATGCCAGACCGGATATCAGATGTAGGACAATCAATTTCCCAACAATAATGAAATTTAATCTGCTACACCATTTCAAAAATTTCCCCAAACACTGCCATAAAAGATTCAGCATATAGGGTTATGATGCTTTGGTACATCAACCCGACAAGGAAAGACAGATATGATTTGTCCACTTCCTGCACTTATTTTGGGGGTGTACAGACATTATAAACATATCTGGTGGACATGCCCCAAAGCAGGTGCTTATTGCAAGGACATGTTTTGATTGATGGAAAAGATTTTTAACAATTCCATTACTCGTGATGCCTGCACAGCATTATTAGCCCTTTACACAAGAACTCACCCAAAATAAACTTTTTGGATAAATCTTGGATAAAGCAGTAGTAAGAACCAACCTAGCAAAGCAGTTGTTACAAACATCATACCAACTCATAGAATCACAGAAAGAATCAATCTGACACAAATTATTTTATATTTAACTGTTTTATTGTCAGAAAAAGTGCACAAACACATAGAAATTTGGACACCCTAGAACATGTATAATTAAACCATATAAGGTCAGCAGTAACAATTACTGCAATATCTGGTATGATATGTGGCTGTACTGGCAGGACATTTGCAAACTTTAAGGTTAAATATTTCAAGATACTGATAATATTGAATATTAATGCCTGAATATAAATCAATACACGAGAAATAAAAAAACAAATGTTTCAAGAAACTCTATAAGCAACAAACAATATATATTTCTAAAAGTTCATAAGAGTGGTTATTATCAAGAGCACCATGTTTGCTACAATAAATTAAATCTTTAAAAATAACAAGTCACTCAATATAGTGCTTACCTGCTAGCACAGTGTGAATCTCTGTGTAGTCACCCAGGCAGCATGCCAGTCAGCCTGGGCCCAAAAGGCATCCTCTGTATCATATAGAAAGGCTGTGACACTGGGCTGTTACTACATTAGAGTAGACAGAGAGCTGTAGTTGGAGTATAGAGAGAGATCTTATAGGGCTCAGTCAGGAATAGGTGCGAAGTCTGAATACAGTAACTTTCCTGCTCTTTGTTTAGTAAGTCTGCATATTGCACGGTATTTCTATACATACAGTTACTTGATTCAGCAGATTAATAATTTTTACTGAGTTTTATTAAGTCTCGGATATCATCTCTATATACATGATTTAGTCCCTGCTGTGCTTGCAGGCTAGCTAAATATGTATTTGGACAACATTCCAGCTGCCTTATTATCATACCGTGCAGAGGCAGGTATAGACATTTTCATATGTGCTGTGTGCCTAGGGCAGAAGTAGTTCTATTGTGTTTATGCATAAATATATATCTAGAGAGATAGAGAGAGAGAGAGAGAGAGATTACAGTACAGTCGCCCCTGTTAGTGTTTCATGGAGAACCTGCACACAACAGTGGTTGACTTGGCTGCTATTTTGTTTGTGGCAGATGTCATTTTTCCTCAACTTCTCCACGTGTTCAGAGGACAATCTGCTGCTACTGCAGATGAACCTTAATATAGTAAAATCCTGTTAGTATATCTAGTAGGTCTCCAGATACTGATGGGTAATTTAATAAAACAGATCCTGCTTATTGTAGCTTGGAACAGATGTTTACCACATGTACTGTTTGTGTGTGTCTAAATATATGCATGCATAAATTTGTTCTGGCAATGGACTCACGGTCCAAAACGATTCGCGCATCACTAATCACTAACACACTATAGGTCTCACAGTGCCTGAGGCATTTACATTCTACTCTGTTATATATACTGTACTTCAGTTGTAATCCACAGTGCCAGTGAAAATACCATACACCTAGCACAATGTGTCCTATGGCAAGGTATAATTTGTGTAATGCAGGGTGTCCCAAACCCAGAACAAGCCCCAAGGTTCTGGTCGCTGCCCGTTCTTCTGCCTTTAGCAGCCACCTTTAGCTTCAGATGGAGCACCCCACTACTCAGATGCTGCCAGGTCTTATTATGGGAGAACCAAGGAGAGAGTTCTGAGCGAGCAAGGGAACCACGCATTGTGTTGTAGAATAGGAAACAAGGAACGTAGTCAAAAGCCAGGCCAGGTCAGTAACAAACAGTCAATACGATACGGATGCAGGCGATGTAGGAATGGTCGGGGGTCACAGGTTCGGGTAAAACACAACAGAATCACAGTACCAAATTAGAATTCAAGAGAGTAGTCAAACGGGCAAAAATAAAGACAGGCAGCAGACAGGCTGAGAACCAGGCAGAATCAAAGACCACAACAATTCAGAAGAGAATTCACCCAGGAACTTATGAAAAAGACCTTTACATTGGGCAATTATTTCCCCATCGATAGCTCTTTAAGTATTTGAATTCCGTCAGTGATGTCACACTCGGCACCTTCCAGATAAAGCCTGAACTAGCCAAATTCGCAAACCCAGAAGAAACGCACATTAAGCGCAACAGTGCCAAAACAGATGGACGCCTAGGGTGTCCCCACCAAGGATGCAGCGGACGTCCCCTCTCCCCTCTGACTGGTAATGAAGCAGGCTCTTGTAAGGCATGGGTCCTACAGGAGTGGTGACAATTGTTTGCCTGGTTATACTTGCCAACCTGAACTCTAGTGGTTGGGTGGCCAGAATGTCGGGTAACCCAGAAAGATGGAGTGTGGTTGTTTATTAGCAAGAATTCCCTCATGTTTTAAAAAATCCACATGCATAAAATCCACAGCACTTGGGGGGTAAATGCAATTTCACCATATCTGGGCATTTATATAGAATTCAGCAATCCCAAATCTTACATTATACAGGGCCTGCTTATTGCAGCTGTGTGTGCTGGGGTGTGAGGGAATCTGATGAAGTGTTTAATAAACCCCCAGTGGCTGAGTCAATCAAGGGCAGGCTTAGATTGAATATACTCTTCCCCCTGCAACAAGTACTACAGGACTGCTGCAGGCTAGGCATAGATAGGAGCAGTAACTCTATAAAGGAAATCTGCTAGGAAGTTCTGGCAGTAAGTGATGGGGGGATGTGTCAATCAGGACACACAACAGAGCAGTTCAGGAGGTGTAGTCGGGTCATACACAGGTATCAGAGAAACACAACACAGTACCAAGGCATAAGACTAGCGGTCAGGAAACAATCCACAATCATACACAGTAATCAACAATTGTGCAGTACCAAAGGGTTAGGAATTAGCAAGAGCAGACAGGTAGATTTCACAACAAAACTTTTTAAATAAGACAGGAATGCTCAACTCTGACTCCCAGAACCTCTTTGCTCAAGCAAGGTAGGGTCTAAAAAGGTTTATCCTACTACTATTGCTGGAACAGCACCTGACATGGGAGTAGATATACAGTAGGTTTACAGTTCCCCATTACAATTTCAATAAAACATTAATGATCATCTAGCATACAATATAGTGTAACATTTGATGATCATCTAGCAACCCCCTTAAAGGAGAACTAAACCCTAAAAATGAATAGGACTAAAAATGCCATGTTTTACATAGTGGATTTATTGCACCTGCCCAAAGTTTCAGCTTCTAAACAGCAGCTAATATCCAGGACTTCAAACTTGTCACTGGGGGTCACCATCTTGGAAAGTGTCTGTGACACTAACATGCTCAGTGGGCTCTGAACAGCTGTTAAGAAGCTAAGCTTAGAAGTTGTCACAAATTATCAAGCAGAAAATGAGATTGGCCTGTAATATAAGGTGATGAAACAGGGCTAATGATAAAACCCAGATACTAATTGCACTGGTTTCTATGCTACCCTGTAGTAATCATCCATATTACTTAGTAATCAGCATTATACTTTGACATTTATACTCTATGGGGCAGATTTTTCATTGGTCGAATTTCGAATTTAAAAAAATTCGAAATTCGACCATGTGAATAGAAGGGAAATAAAATCCTTCAAATTCGAATATCGAATTCCCAGGATTTTACCGCTATTTGATTGGTTGAAAGATTGAATAATAAAAATTCGATCCAACGATTAAATTGTTCCAATCGATCGATACAAACAATTTTAACCCTTCGATCGAATGTTTAATATTCAATCTAAATTCACCAAAAGCACTTTGGAAGGTTAAACCTGGCGAAGTAGCCAATGGAATAAAAATTTTAAAGGGGAAATTCGACTAGTTGAATAGTAGAATAGATTTTTATTCGATCTCTTCAATTCGATCAAATTAAGTTGCCTAATTTGCATATTCTAAAATTCAACCAATCGAATGTGTACTGTATATGTACATGGCGTAGGCAGGAAGATATATATTTCTGTATTTTATGACAGTATATTGGCGCTGTATGCTTAAGAATTGATTTGTTACCTGTTTGTGTTTGTAAACCCTGCCTATTATGGATCTTGCATATGTTATGTTACCTCGGATAGTATAAAGTAACATAGTATGGCAGTTAACACATTTAGAGACTGCATCTAAGGTACAGTTAATGAATAGTTGGTAACTTGTTAAAATTATCATTTAACTAGCAGGAATGCTTTTGAACTTCTTGTTATGGAATCCTAGATAGGTTTTTAGTTTGTAGTTTACTGGGAAAGCTTAGGTTAATAGGATGTGAACGAGGAGTAAGCATGCGAGAAAATAGCCCTGATAACCTATCCCAGGTTATCAGTTATTTCATCTTGTTGGTAGTTGTCACTACAGTGACCATAATACCAAACCTTAAGGAAAAGTGGTTAGTTGATCTTACCCTCTGAACTGGGCCCTTGAGCTAGACATGTGCAGTTGGAGGGAGTTCTCTACACAGAGGATAGGCTGCTATGAAAACAGCATTGTAAAGTGGTTGGTTAACCTAACATTTTTTGCCCAGTGTGTTCTTCAAACAACTGCCATCTAGCTGTGTGAGCTTGTTCAC
>CM044432.1:109314088-109333639 GCA_024363595.1 Xenopus borealis
TTTTACGCAAGTTCGCGAATATGTTCGTGAACTTTTTTTCCGACGTTCGCTACATCCCTATTGTTTGCTACAGACGCTACTACTGCTTGTGCTAGGTGACAGCCTGCTTGGATTTCCTAACATTGACACATTGCATATTCAGGGCCACCAGCAGGTCTGCTGAACTTCTCTCATGGTGAGAGATACAGCTCCTGCTGGTAGCAGAGTTTGGGGACATCTTCTCTGTAGGTAGAGGCAGCCTAATACTAATGACGTAGTGAGTAATGGCAGAGTATAGTAGCCATCCCTAATGGAATTCTGCCTTTGAATATTGCCTTGGGATGAGGCTGGCAAGGTCCTGTTTATTTACTAAAATGTGAATAAATGTTGTGGCCATTTTACCCCATCTCTATCTCTTGGTGTTTCGTTAAGGTATGTAACAACAGGGTTCAGTGGGATGACTGAGGGATGGGGATGGCTTGAGTGGGTCAATTGAGGAGTTCCCTTGTCAAGGTTCACTTTCAGGGCAGAAGGTCATTAACAGGACTGGAATATGCTATAAAAGGGCTCATTTCAAAATGATTATTTATTTGCATGTTTGACACAAGAAAATATTTTAGTACTTTTTCCAGTGCAAGATATTAGCAACAATGAAGTAATCATCTTCCTTTTTTTAAATTATACCCTTTTTAGTCATTTTTTTTCATTCCAATTACAGCCATTAGTATTTTTTTCCAAATAGAGCTATTTATGTCCATGGTAACCAGATAGGGTGAATGCATTATTTTTTCATGAGCAAGAAGATGGTGAAATTACCTACATTACTATCTCTTTGGTCCCTACTGAATTGCTTCTGAAAATGAGTCACAGAGCCCAATGGCCTAACAGAAATTATATAAAGTAATTCAGTGTATGTACTATGTACAAGGAATTCCCAGTACATTTCTCTGGCATTTTCTCTTTTAACAGGCAGAAAATAAGTATGGTTTATTTGAATTCTGTCATAAATATGTAAGACGAGCTGTGCTGTGAGAATGAACTAAAGGAAAAGCAAGCACTATAAATCACTGGGGGTAATGGAACTAATAGGCTACAAAACATTCTATCCCTAAGAAATGACTGGGCACTTGTAATTGCTTTCCTGTATAACACTATCACCAGCAACAATATCTGATTACTCTCATGTTTATACTAACCACAATAACCTTTATTCCATTATGAAAATGTGTGCAAAATTATGGCTAATCATGCAATAAAATAGCCATTTATGAATTAATAAAACAATGTTCCATTACAATTAGTTTAAAACACAGATATATGTTTGTTATTACCATAAATTATCTTTTGCTTGGGGACAAAGCAGATTTTTTATTTAAAACTAAAAGCACCTTTTTAAAATAGTACAGTGACCAGACCATTGGTATGCTGTTGGATTTGTTACACTTAGGTACCATGACAAACAATATGTTGGAGCTGTATATTTTGAATTTCTAAAGTTAGTTTAATTTTAGGTCCTGAATACCTCCCTTTGTAGCAGGTGTTTTCATCTTTCACCACCTCTTCTCACGGAAGGGATGTGATCAATCACACCATAGTGGAATGTTGGGCAACCTGTGACCACACTATAAAAATTCTTAGCTACTGGTTTACTGGTCACCCCATCTCTAAAGGCTGTACTTATTGCTGAGCAGTGCCCATCAATTCTTAATATCAACACTAGATCTGTCTTACCCACATAGGACAAACCACAAGGGCATGTTATTAAATAAATAACATGTGCAATGGTACAGATGATGTTGTAATACTTAGATGTTTACCCATTTATGGATGTAAAATAGTAGGCCCTTTCATATGCAGTACCTACACAAAGTCCAGATAGGGAATTTAAAGCAGCCAAGATTATTAACTCGTAACCATGCCATCTGCTTTTTCTGGTAGCATTTAATAGGGTCACTCTTATAAAAGAGATCATGTAAGTTAGTACCCCTTTTAAAATTAAGCAGCATCCTTTGAACTACCTTAGTAAGGTCATAAGCCTGTAAATTCCATTGTTGCCTAACCATGTTGCTACTGAACTAGTACTAAAAACTACCCCCAGTGGCCTCTGGAGTGGGCTTGCATCCCTTCACACCGTAACCAGGCAGATGTATGTGCCTAGAGAAACTAGGATGGCAGCTAACATCCTAATATCCTAAAAGTGTATCTATCCATGAAGTTCAAATGTGAACTTCACCAGACTATCAAGGGCATTACAACCGTTGACATGTTCTGAATTTCAAATTTCATTCCACACCAAAAAAATGATCATCAATTTATCCCCATATTTAGGAATAATGTGTCATTGCTCAAATAGGTGCATACGGTGCTATATATATATATATATATATATATATATACTACAGTGTAGTGGTCTAATGGCTTCTATCTATACTATAACATTACTCGAGCACTTCATCATGCAGTATAGCTTTCAAAGAAAACTAGATTCTAATCTTGCACATTTTGAATGTCAAATTTGTGCATTAAGTAAAAAGAGAAACATTTGGTTCCATTGTTTGCACAAACCATAGAGGTATGTATTATGCTTGTGGGGAGAAATAACATGTTCTCCCCAAATGTTATTTAGTTATGTAACTTTGGATGATTTATTGGACAGAGATAATATCAAAGACTATTATGATACTTATACGCTATAGTTAGTATAGATACAGATGAAGCCACTTTGGATTGTGCATTTGACACAGAATAACTTAACTCATCTATCCCATTTATCCCACTTAGCACAGAATATTGTGTCACAGCATCCAATTAAAGAGTTCACCATTGAAAACAATGGTGCTTTGGTATGCTAATGAAAAGGTTAAATGCATTAAATGAGTTAAGATAACTTTAGATAACACAGTTTCTTCAATTAACCCTGAGTCTTGACGCATTTAACTCACAAATCCAAGTGGCTGCATCTGTATGTGTATATATAATTTCTGTTATGATACGGAGGGGTGTGTGTATGGATGCTGGGTTTTCATTTGGAGGGGTTGAATTTGATGGACTTGTGTCAACCAGATTTAATTATGTAACTAAGTAACAATGTAACATGACAGTTTTTTCTATATTTGGACTGATGCAAGGATACTGAATAAGCTCTACACGGCTGAGATTCTTTCCTAATATGTCTTTTACCACATGTTAATTATTTGTTGTAAATTTATATTTATTTACTATTATTTATTATGATGTCTTCCCTGCTTGTACTTTTCTATAATGTACAGATACAGCTCTACATATCCTAAAGATAAAAAATTAAAACCATGAATGCACTATTTAGTATAATTATGTAAAACGGACAAGTTTTCTTAGGGTTTGGTGAATCATACAAAATGTTCCTGTGTGGTTCCATAATGTCTGATTTTGCTGCTGCACAGTTATTTGAATTATATATATATGTTACAAGTGGGGGGCACAGTTCTCCTGAGGTTGCACACCATGAGCCTGACTGTGGGTGAGACAAAGATGGTATTGCTCCAATATATATGGCAGTATATATGGCCTTGGTAACCTGCCTATGCTCACAGTGGCTTTTTAACCTATTTTGACACATATCCGTAGACCTGGTTATGTTGCGCAGAATAGCCATGGCGGTCACAATTTAAGGGAATGTCTAATGGTGGCCATAAATGTAGAGATCCGATATCTCCCCCATATGCCCAAATTGAGGTGGGTGATATTGGGCTGATCCAATCAGGCCATGATCTGACATGATTTTTAACCTTGCCCAATTGACATCTGGCTGACTTTTGGCCAGATATTGATCGGGGAAGCCCCCTGGAGGGCTGTCAGCAGCATTCGTTTAGTCTTAAATGAACAGTTCAAGGTAAAACTAAAAACTGTTTAAATAGATAGGCTGTGCAAAATAAAAAATGTTTGACCAATGTGGCCCTCCCTCAAGTCACTGATTTGATACTGCCTGGTAACCAGGGTAATCAGTCAGTGTAAACCAAGAGAGCTGAAAAGCAGGATGTAGTGTTCTGTTATGTTAGACTTACAATCACTCCAGCCTTTATATGTTACATTTTTGCCTAACTAACTATATTCAAAACATTTTTTATTTTGCACATCTATTTACCAAGTTTTTACTTTTATACTGAACAATTCCTTTAAGGTTGTCATACATGGTGAAATCTGCTTGTTTGGCGTTGTCGCCAAACAAGTAGGTCTTTCCCCATGAGGTGGGCGATCCGATCGTGGGCCCTAGGGCCCTATACTGTATAAACGTATGATAGAAGTATATGTTACAGCCACTACATTACACTTCACAAGCCCAGTAAACCTTTAATAAATAAAATAAAGTTTTCCTATTGCCCTAAACATGTGCCCCCTGTATAGTTGAGTTGCCATATGTTAGGAAATGTAGAGGGGAAGGAGGGTAACCTCCCAAAAAATTACGCTATTTTTCAGACTATCACCCTAAAAAAAGTAAAAGAAAATAAAGTTTTTTTTTCCAAACTCCTATCTATTGTATTGAACTTCACCAGGTCTGACCTGCCGAAGTAAAGTCTAGCCAAAGAGGTAACGTTCAGTAAAATGGAATTAGCGTAGTTACGTCCCTTCGTCAGTGCGCAACTTCACCTGGCATAAGGGTGGGAAGTTGCGCTAGTCCATCTACTTCACTAGCGAATTTTCACCAGGGACACCGTTAGTAAATTGGCAAAATTGCGAAATGACATCACGCTGGTAAATAAGCCCTAGTGTTAGCTGCTTCGTTCTATAGTGAATTGCCCCATGGTGGCTAATATAAATACATCTTTTTTTGTCTAAGCACTAACCTTATTACATAGGGGAAAATTTACAAAATTCGTGTGAAGGATTCGAAGTGTGAATTTGATCGAATACCGATCGTACAATTTTTTTCGGATATTTGAATATACAAATTTGGCCTCTTCGATCATCAAATACCGAATTATCGAATAGATCGAATGATCGGATATTCAATAATTCGATCATTCGATGATCGAAGGATTTAAAATTTTAAAATCCTTCGAATGCCTACTTCGCCAGATTAAACCTACCGAATACCAATAGAAGCCTATGGGAACCCCCCATAGGATTCTTTTGCTAAGACTTGGTCGAATACCATTAGTACGATTGAAAGCCTTGATCGTTCGAATCGTACAAATTTTTCAGAGGCTCGAAGGCAAAAGTAAGATTTTTTTGTGAAATCGAACAATCGGTATCCGATCGTATGATTTCATCGAGAAATCGATTATCGAGCAAACAGATAGACTAAAACTATTCGATAAGCATTCGATAGTCGAATGCTTATCGAATTTCGAATGGATTTGTAGGATTTTAAGGGAATTTTTGTAAATTTGCCCCATAGAGTATAAAAACTCCCTGACGAAAACAATCAAGTTAACTCACTTAATAAGACATATAGCAGAAAATATAGCAACATCGTAACCTGAGACTGAACATGTCGCAACATAGTAGCACAAAACATTCCAAATCATCTCATCTCTGTCGTAGAAAGCATGTCAAAGGGCAATTTTCATTAAGGCCAAACAAAACTAATGTATTTAACTTTTTGATCCAAAATACTTCCCGTTGAATTAAGATATTAGATCGGTCCCCTCCCCGCCTAGGTGGTGGGACATGATCTATAGCAAGTATATATAAGTAGGAAGCCTATGAACCTGTTCTAAAAAGTGTTTTGCTACTGGCTTAGATGTTTTACCATCTCTAAAGGCAGTGCTAATTGCCGATCGATATGCATCCATCCTAAGCCTCAATGTAAGATCAGTTTTGCCTATATAGGACAAACTGCATGGGCATGTGATTTAATAAATTACATGCGTAGTGAAATAGGTAATGTGATGTCTAATCGCCATACGTTTGCCATTATGTGGATGTAAAAACATTTGTAAACCAAGTTTGTGATTTAGTGTTATAGCATGACACCAGATCGCTTTTAACCAACAGGTCCCTCAAATTAGTATCCCTCTTGTAACATATCATAGGGGGATTAGGGATAACCTGAGCTAAATCCTTATCAGCCTGGATAATGTTCCATTGTTTTTTTAACAAACTTACTAAACACTATACTTGGTTGATTATCTCTTGCTGTGGTCAAACCTTGGGAATGTTCCCTAGCTGACGGTTGCCAGCAATAGGATTATTTCTCAAAACCCTACAAAATTGGGAAATAGGTAAATACCTTTTCATTGAATTAGGATGACAACTGGAAAAGTGTAGTAAACCCTTTTTATCTGTAGGTTTGCGGTACAGTGCAAAATCAATTTTGGTGCCATTTATTGTAAGAGCACCATCGACAAAGTTAATCGTGTGGGGATGTATATAGAGTGTAAAGCACACGGGGCTGGCAATGCCATTTAATTCTTTACCAGTTCAATAAATTGTGCCTCTGTGCCACCCCACACAATCAAAAAATCATCAATGTAGCAACGAAAAAAAGAAGTTTGTCACCAAATTTTGGTAAAATATGTTGTTGCTCATATTGATGCATAAAAAGATTGGCATAAGCCATGGCATTGCTGCACTCATTGTTGTACCAGCCACCTGCAGATAATAATCATTTTCAAAATGAAAATAGTTTAAAGAAAGGGTTAATTCCAATAATTGAAGCAAAAAAGAAATCGGTGGTCTGCTATATTGGCTGAATCCCTCCAACGATTTCTTTACCGTTCAATGCCCAAATTGTGAGGTATGATGGTATACAAACTTACCACATCCATACTAGCCAGCATCAGAGAGCCAACACTAGGGGGCAGATTTACTATTGGTCGAATTTCGAATTGAAAAAAAATTAGAAATACGACCATGTGAAAGGGTAGGGAAGTAAAATCCTTCAAATTCGACTATTGAATTCAAAGGATTTAACCGCAATTCGATTGGTCGACGATCGAATAGGAAATATTCCATCATTCGATTCGATCGATTTGAACGATTATTTCGATCGATCAAATGTTTTTTATTTGATCAAAATTAATGAAACCCAATTTGGTAGCTTTGATCTGGCGACCTAGGTGGTCGAATAAAAATTTAAAGAGGAAGTACTTCGACAGTCGAATGGTCGAATATTCAAATGAAATTTTATTCGAATCATTCGATTCGATCGAATTTACTAAATTCACTGGTCGAAGTGGTCTTCAAAAACAATCGAAAATTCTAATGTTTTTGAAAATTCGATCAAACTTGGAATCCTTCATGTGACTTTAGTAAATCTGCTCCTAGGTAATGTAAGATTTTGTAAACAATCTAATAAATGAGGTGTGTCTTTTAAGTATGGAGTATGTTGTATACCACAAGATCCGGACACTATTGGTCAACAGGGGGGGGGGGGTGGTTTATGAGACTTTTATAGACTTTAGGCAATGTATAAAGCACCGGGCATTTGGGGTGCTGATGTATCAAACAATCTTTTAATTGAGCATTAATCAGCCCATCTTTGAAAGCATCCAATACTACACCATTCACTTTGTTTTTAAACCCGTGGCAAAGGGTTATATACAGTACATATAAAAAACACAAAGAAAGGCAGCACTAACTATATCAAAATCCGTGTATTAATGTGAAACATCAGGCTACGTTTCGGGAATGCATAGTGCCCTTTGTCAAGCCAACAAAATCATATAGTGTACAAGTGTGCAAGGTCATGTGGTTTTAAAGAAAAAACTTCAGGAAGTGACATCAGCGTTACATACATAGTTATATTTTATACAGACCATTGTTTGCATTATGATTTATACATGTTACCCTTGTCTCCAATATAGCAATTTTTACTTTCCTTCACAAGCATAGTATGTATAGACATTAAGGGGCAAATTTACTATTATTCCTCAAAAATAATTCGTTTCTATTCGATATTCGATTAGCATTTGATTTTCGAATGTTAATCGAATAGTTCTAGGCTACATTTATTCGATATTCGATCATTCAACGATCGAATACAAATCTATTCGATCAGTCGAATAAATCATTCGACTGAACGAATAAATCATTCGATCATTTGAATGATTTGTACGATTCAAACGATCGCACACTTCAATCATACGAACCCTATTCGATCAGGACTTAGCCTCAGAAGCCTATGGGAGTGCTCCCATAGGCTTCTATTGCAATTCGGTAGGTCCAATCTGCTGAAGTAGGCAATCGAATAAACTTAAAAAATAAAATCCTTCGCTGATCGAATATTCATCCATTCGACTCTATTCGAATGTATTCGATCGTTCGACCATTCCCTATCCGATGATCGAATATGCCAAAATTCACATATTCGACCAAACGAATAAATCCTACATTCGAAATTCGATCGAATTCGAATCCTTCACGTGAATATAGTAAATCGGCCCCTAAATGTGTAGGTCCCAAATTGTATCAGGTAACAAATACCCTCTAATCAGAAAAAAATATAATGATCAGGTGCAGGGAGTTGCAAGGGGAAATGCATCTGTTCTGGAACAATTTAATGATCAGTGTAGGGAGTTGCAAGGTAAAATGCAGCTGATGTTCTGGAATAGCATCACATATAATAACAGATGCGGGGAGTTACAATGGAAAACCCTAAAGATGTTGATTGCTTTTTGTATACAACATTGGTTACCACCTGGGAGTTGCAAGGGTAAAATGAAGCTGGTGTGGAACAGTTTATGGTCAGGCACAGGGAGTAGCAAGAAAATGCATGCAGCTGTTCTGAAACAATTTATCAGGTGCATGGAGTTGGAAGGGGAAATGCAGCTGTTCTGGAACAATTTATGATCAGGTGCAGGGAGTTTCTAGGATAAATGCAGCTGTTCTGGAACAATGTCTGATTAGGTACAGGGAGTTGCAAGGTAAAATGCAGCTGTGCTGGAACAGTTTATGATAAGGTGCAGGGAGTTTCAAGGTAAAATGCAGCTGTTCTGGAACAGTTTATGATCAGGTGCAGGGAATTGCAAGGTAAAATGCAGCTGTTCTGAAACAACGTATGATAGGGTTGCCACCTGTCCAGTTTTGACACGGACAGCCCGGTATTTTGAAGGGCTGCCCGGGTCAATGCTTCCTGCCCGGTTTTCCAAATAAGGAAAACCGGGCGGGATTAGCTTGATTGACGCAGCGATTGGCAAATTGGCGATCGCGTCATCATAGCACTGCCCCATGACGTCACGGGCCCGCCCACCGACATCACGGGCCCGCTCACCGATGTCATGGGCCCCACCCCCCTGTCCGGGTTCAGCCACCGCAAAAGGTGGCAACCCTAACGTATGATCATGTGCAGGTAGTTGCAAATAGAAATGCAGCTTGTGTGGAGCAGTTTATGATCAGGTGCAGGGAGTTCAAGGTAAACTGCAGCTGTTCTGGAATAATTTATGATCAGGTACAGTGAGTTGCAAGGGAAATGCAGCTATAATGGGAAAATTTATGATCAAGTGCAGGGAGTTGTAAAGGGAAATGCAACTGTTGTGGAACAGTTTATGAGCAGGTGCAGGGAGTTGCAAGGTAAAATGCAGCTGTTCTGGAACAATTTATGATCAGGTGCAGGGAGTTGCAAGGGGAAATGCATCTGTTCTGGAACAATTTAATGATCAGTGCGGGGAGTTGCAAGGTAAAATGCAGCTGATGTTCTGGAATAGCATCACATATAATAACAGATGCGGGGAGTTACAATGGAAAACCCTAAAGATGTTGCTTTTTGTATACAACATTGGTTGCCACCTGGACGGTATTTTACCGGCCTGGCCATTATTTTTGATGGTTGATCCCAATGTTATTAATAGGAAAAAAGATAAATATATAGGAAGGCCGGTATTTTTACATGAAAAGGTGGCAACCCTATATACAACATAATACTGTGTAGAAAATGACTATGGTAGTTACTCTAACTGCTGATACACATCGCTCCCTGAAAAGAATAAAATACTTTTAGTAGCGGATGTTTTATTTATAAAGAAGTTTGCTTTTCTTTCTTTTCCACAATTATTGCAGGGCAAGAGAAAGGAACAAGCAAGGAAGGGAGGGGGAGGAAAATTAACGGGGGGGGGGAACAGGGCAGAGTGGGAGAGAAAGGAGCATTTCATAGAAAGGAAAATTAGCAGTAAGGGTTAACAAAAGTCTGCAGGGAAGGACTGAGTGTGACATCACAGACACGCCCACTCCTCCCTCACTGGATGCTGCTCTACAGCTTATACAGAAAGAGCCGGAGGCTGCAGTCTCAGATACTGGAGAGTCTGGGGCAGGAAGTTGCAAAGAGGGAGGGCTGAGAACCGTTTTCAAGCTAATACAGACGTTTTTTGATCCAAAAGGTATTAAAATAAAAACAATTTCTTCTATTTTACATGGTTTGATGCATTGTGAAAATGTATGTTATACAGTATGTCCCCTTAAAAGGAGTAAGTTGCATGCTAGTGTAGTGTATAGGGTTGCCACCTTGCCGGTATTTTAACAGCCTGGCCAGTATTTTTGATGGTTGATCCCAATGTTATGAATAGGAAAAAAAGAAAAATATATGTAAAATATATAGGAAGGCCGGTATTTTTTTCCTAAAAAGGTGGCAACCCTAGTAGTGTACAGAGAGTTAAGGGACAAAATCAGATGTTGGATTGTGGTCGGGAGCAACGCTGTATGGTATGGGAGCAAAGGCAGGAGTACAGCATGAGGAAATATTTATTAAATGCCATGCATGGAGAGAATGGAGTATCTTCAGATCCAGAATCCATAGAGATAATGCCTTTGGAATTTAGCAAACCATTTTATTGAATCATTCTCAACAATTCAAATTAGGATGAATCATCTAGCGCATCTCCAGTTTATATTTATCAACATTGACTGAATGAACAGGAAAAAAATACATTGATAAAGTCACCTACATAAAAGGTGACTTTTTATTTGCCACCTTGCTATGGGAGGATTTGCATGAAAATGTAATTGTTTAAGGGGGTACACATGTATTAAGGTCTCTGTTGTGTGACCCTTCTGTATACTTTTGCTGTGTAGGGGCTGAAGGTCCAGATAGGATGGACCAACAAGGAGTAAACACTGGATAACAGACTAAACAGATAAAAATCCAAAGGTTTGTTTATAATTGGTTAAAGGGATACTGGCATGTGAAAGCATGTTTTTTTTTTTTCAAAATGGATCAGTTAATAGTACTACTCCAGCAGACTTATGCACTGAAACCCATTTCTCAAAAGAGCAAACAGACTTTTTTATATTCAATTTTGAAATCTGAAATTTTTGTCAATTTCCCAGCTGCCCCTAGTCATGTGACTTGTGCCAGCATTTTAGGAGGGAAATGCTTTCTGGCAGGCTGTTGTTTTTCCTTCTCAATGTAACTGAATGGGCTGCAGTGGGACATGGGTTTTTACTATTAAGTGCTGTTCTTAGATCTGCCAGGCAGCTGTTATCTTGTGTTAGGGAGCTGATATCTGGTTACCTTCCCATTGTTCTGTTGTTGCTGGGGGGGAGGTGATATCGCTCAAACTTGCAGTACGGTAGTAAAGAGTGATTGAAATTTATCAGAGCACAAGTCACATGACTTGGGGCAGCAGGAAAATTGACAATATGTCTAGCCCCATGTCAGATTTCAAAATGAAATATAAAAAAAAGCTGTTTGCTCTTTTGAGAAATGGATTTCAGTGCATAAGTCTGCTGGAGCAGCACTATTAATGGATGCATTTTGAAAAAAAAAAAATTCCCATGACGGTATCCCTTTAAGTAGGATTGTAGTCAAGATTTAGCTACAGTACATGCCACAACAATGATACATTGGATAGTGAGGAACATTTCCAATTGTGCATTTCCAATTACAAGAATTGGAGCACTTTTGTCTATTGTCCCTAGTATTTCTCTATGTTAGGTTCCTCCCACAATGACAAATCCATAGCATAGGTATAGTAATTGTTTGATAGAGTTTAAACAGTGAATTTGGTTTGCACTCTCTAATAGATACGGTACTTTTTTGGAATTGCAATGCCCTACAATCAGTTGATTCAGTTCATCTTGCGCTTCTAAATCTTAGTGTTAATGCCAGAATATACAATTGTTTTTATGAGGAATGCATATTATCTTGCAAGCCATACTTATTGTCAAGGCTCCTTTAGCTGAAACACTTTTGTTCTCTCTGACAACGAAAACAACAACAATAGGAATAATATTATTTATTAGAAAGTTAATTTCCTTCTGCTGAAAATAAAGAGAAGTACTTTGAAAATGAGCTACACTATCACTTATTGTACGTAACCCGAGGTGATTTTTATGTAACATCATAGATAATAAAGATGATATTAATGTGCATTTTTCTGTTTCATTAAAAACTATGCATACATTATCCTTTCCATACAAGGTGTATCATAAAACAATATCTTACAAATGCTCACAGATTAAAATGGATTGCCCTACAAAATATTGCTTGTACTATTTTCTAGATCAAGGTAAAATGAATCTTCCATATGTATTATGCTATTTGCAGATACCAGACATCTGAATTTAGTAGAAAGTCATCTACTAGGATGAAATAAAAGCTAATCAACATTGTTTTTGCCACCTTAAATAATGCAATCTTACCAGTAAACATGTGCCCTTATATTTTTTGGTAATTTTTATAACAAGAATGGAAATTCATCTCTGTGGTGTAATAGATCCTCTTCTTCCCTAAATTAAATGAAACCTGTCTCTGTACATTTTTAAGAAAAGAGCATTGCATTAATGTATAAATTTTGAATTCCAAAAATTGTTATAAACACAAAGAGAACATGCACGAGTTCAGAGCCATAAAGCACAAATTCAAGTACAGGGAGTGGGTGGAAAGAAAATAGCTTTTTACCTACTATACAAGTACACAATGATCGTAATATTAAGCTCAACAATTGAACTACTTTTCTAAATTGCTTTCATGGCATAATTATTGAAACCGTTTTTTTTAATCTCACCACATGCTTACAGATATGTTTTATATGTCTTTAAATTAGGGTTTTTGAAGCATCAAG
The DNA here is from genome assembly GCA_024363595.1 of Xenopus borealis. Lineage (NCBI taxonomy): Eukaryota > Metazoa > Chordata > Amphibia > Anura > Pipidae > Xenopus > Xenopus borealis. Next base: position 109,327,045 of record CM044432.1, read on the forward strand.
TAAATAATCATTTTTAAATTAATATGTCCCTCGTGTCATAATTGAAATTATAAATGCAGGGCTTTTGAGGTGAATTGGAGCATAAAAGCAGCGTAAAAGAAGGATTATAAGTCAAGTAAAATAATTGCTGGGCTGGGCAAAAAGGCTGAAGGAAATCAAGACGGTAAAGCAAATCTGCTACACTCTTACGGCTTAAAAGAAAACATTCCAACAGTGTAATTGTCAACAAATAAGTCTATTTTGCATTTTACTGATTTAGAAAAATATCTACACCCCAAAGCACTTTTATGTAACATTAGAAAAAAAAGGATTTTGCAATTTTAATTTAAAAGTTTTACACATTCATTGGCTTATTTATTATAAGAGAACTGTAAGGCTCTGCTGACCTCCAGCTGCTCTTCTTAACCATTAGACCAGGAGAGAGGCTGGTAAGTTCTCTCATTAACTTTCACCTGACTTTTCCGTCTCCTCTTAGCAGCATTATTGGTCAAGCAATAAGAGTTAACTGCACCCTATATTAGCCCAGTTCCCACATAACTTCCGGATCATGCAATGAAGAAGTACAACAGGAGAGCCTTTCCAAAGTGTTTAATGTAGTTTAAGCAGCACTACATGTTACGGACCATCACAGGCCCTTCCTCAGGTGCAAAGCCCGTGATGGTCCGTAACATGTAGTGCTGCTTAAACTACATTAAACACTTTGGAAAGGCTCTCCTGTTGTACTTCTTCATTGCATGATACGGATTTGGAGGTGGCTACTCCAACAACAGTAGCAGAGCCGGAATCAGAAAACCTACACTGGGGATGGTTTGACGAGGTGAATTATCTGGATTACACATAACTTCCGGGCCTGACCAGTAGCTTCTGTAGCTTGAACATTACAGTCTTGACCATCTTGCTCTTGCTTGTTTTGTCCTATCTTGTACCTGGCTCCATTCCTGCTCCAGTCCTGCTTTGCCTCTAGTCCTATCGTTGTTGTGAGTCTGTTCTTTTTATACCATCTCCATCCTTCTCCTGCCTGTTCCTTTTATATGCCTGTTTCTGTCTCTAGGCCCACTCTGACCTGATCCTGCCTATTCTGTTTCTAACTTTCAGCCTCCCTTCATCAGTACCTGTTTTACAAAAAACTGCTACTTGCTTGAATGACTCACACCTTCCCATTTAAAATCCAGAAGTGTAAAAACAAGAAAAAAGCCTTTGTTTCTTGTACACAAGATACCTGGCCCATGGAGCTTGCATTTGTTGTTGACAGGTGCAACTGGTTTCATTCCTTGAATGGAGAGCAGAGAGTTCACCAATGCATACAGTAGGAACCACCCATGGGTGGTTTTCTGCAAACTACTTCAAATATACATATGTATAATACGTTTCTAATGTCAGAAACAATCTTATTAATTTATGCAAGCATCACTAATCTACTGTCAAGCATTGTTCATCGTTAATGAAAAGCTATTGCAACCCTAATTTGGCTACTATCCCTTTAAATAGAATCTTCCTAGGCAATTCAGGGGCCCTGAGTCCCTTTTGCAATACGGAAAGTACTGGGAACTGGGAATTACAGTGCAGTGCCTCCACCTAGGGAGCACTGAGGAATTTACCTCAGAGGAATCCCCTAGGAAAAATAAAACACACAGTTTGCCGATGAACAAATATTAACTTTATATAAAACAGTAATAAACAACTAATTCACAGTTCACTCCTGCATGGGGATATGTGGGACACATTTTACTTTTTATATATTATTATTATTATGTATGTCCTCCCTTTGTACATGATAAATCTACACAGCCCTACAAATCCCAGAGGTGAAAGTTATACAATGTATTAATGCATTCTCATCACAGTTCCAAGTCTTGCATGTCTTCTTTGCATTCCCTTACTATGAACTGACACTCAGGTGTCTCACCTCAAGTAGGTTACTCAATTATTTAGCAACCTCCTATCCATAATGAAATCACAATTTGTTTTTTTGTTGTGCTTGTATAGTCTATCAGGGACAATTTCTGGAGGCATAGTTAAGACTACATCTACATCTATATCCAGTATACACTATACACACACTGTTTTCTAGCAATTGTAAAAAAAAAGTTTATAAGATTTGGAAACACCAAATCCATAATCTTTAGACACAAAATTTGTGCCTTCATTTGCAAATTCAAGTCTGAGCACAGACTGCCGTAGGCACCAACCGAGAACCCCAAGGAACCCAGTAGCAGGAAGCACTTTGAGCAGGGAATTGGTAACACAGAACGTGGGAGAACTGAACCGCTGCTATGAGCAAGAATTAGCTGCGAGTCACTCTCAGCCAACAAAGTATTCGCTGGCATGGCCACTAGGTAACACAATTTAAGTGTAGCAAACTTGCTTGACTGAATTTTAAACTAAGGAATTGAGCTGCTCGGCTTACACACAAAAATTTAATGGAATTATTTTAGTCTCACAGAATTCCATGGCTTCCATTAACTGACTCTAACGCAACCAATTGTTCAGGCTAAAGAGTCAGATTATCTCAGCCCCTAAAAATCCTCCCATGGGATCGGATTGGCTGCTGAACCAATGGCAATTTAACCATAGATCTGACTGGACGACAGCCCTAACAGTGTGAACAAAAGTGAAAAAAGTGTCCACCTCTTTTTCGAGAGCCCACAGTTGCATGATTTGAGTCATGTTTGAAAAGTGTGAAAATGCTTTACTTAACTAGATGTATACCAGCATAACATATAACTCAATATTAGCAATACACATGGCAGAAGTTGCTCATCTATTGTGACAGACATTGGTGCTTGTTAATGGTACATTGATTGGATATCCGTACAATTAGCCGAACCATAGCACAACTGCATTGCTCCAATGCAGTTACATTCAATGAAATTGCAGAGAGGTGGGAGGAAAAAAAATCTTTAATCATCATGTCACAGTACAATAAGCAGTGATCAAAGTCATTTTCTATACCTTGATCATGAGCAATAAGTTGCAAAAGATGTGTTAGCACCTTTAAGTTTTTTCCTTTAAAATAAATCAATATTAATAAGTTACAGTGCATCATAATACGTTCTGGTTCTGTCCAGATAAAACTTTAAAAAAAAAACCTGCAGGGATTGAAATAACAGAGATAGAAAATAAAAGAAAGAAAACATGTTATTTAAAAAAAATGTTTAACTTGGTTTACTGTGTGATTATTATAACATTATGTGAAGAACAAAAGCACTTCCAGGAATTTCTGCAAAATGCTGCAATTATGTTGTAACTTTGATGTATGGTTATCATCCGAACTTAAAAAGACAATGCATTTGGAGGAGAGATAAGTAGTGAGACTGAAAAGAAATATCAGCTTTCTCCTCTGTAATTGCTCAGTTCCAAAGAGTTATTAGACTTTGCTTTGCTGCAAACATTGTTTCCATCAAAGCTCTTGCCTGTTTTGGTTTTTTCACATGCTTTTTGCTAGAACACTCTGCAAAGTTTCCCCAGCTTCTCAATCTACTTGCCTGATTTGGATTCCAATTACAGGTGGACAAACCTTCTCTTGGCATCTGATTTCTAGCTGTCCTGAACCTGCTGTGCAAGGACTTTAAATATGAATCAGACTGACTTTTGTTCATTGATTTCCATAAGTCTTTCATCCTGTGCCTGACAATGAAGGGAGAAGGAAGCATTTTCTATTGGCTATCAAATCAATAGCCCCCGAGTGATTAACTTCCTGAATCACCATGTCACATTTGATCACTGTATTCTTAGAATGGCATACACATCTGTAGCAGTCAAATATGCACTGACTTATTGTTAACTGACAGTTTTTGATTTGGCATTTTACACAGGGAGGTGTGAGAAAGGGAGATTAAAAGTGGCACAATGTGCCAGCTCATTTATCCTCTGTAGCTCACGCAGAGAGCAATCAAATTATCACAGCCAGAAATGCTTCTCTCTGTTCTCCCTGATAGTGAGATAAAGGAAAGACTTATAATGGAAGAGGAGAAAGGCAACATTTTCTCTCATCACAAATTGCACACTGCATTCTTTCTTCTTATAGAGCACACCCCACACAATAGAAATAAGTATCATTAAAATGAGCTTATATTCATTTTAAAAGGATATCTTCCCTTTCCTCTTGGCTTTAATAAAAATAAGAATAATTTTAAGCTCAGGTTGCAAGTAAGCTATTGTACATAGGTTCAAAATTGTCACAATTAATTTTAACACTTTACATAATACTATGAGCATATGTCATATTATAATTATAACATAATTCTTTTACTTTTCTTTGGCCAATATTATTCAAGCTCTTGAAACATTATAGGACAGGAGAAAGCTTTAACTAGCCATGTCATCAGAGAGCTCAGCAAATGAAGACACAAGCATCCAGCTAGGGATTCCAACATATCCCTGTCAATTACACTAGGGCTGTAATGTAATAGTTACACAATTTGTGCTAAGTCTTGTAACCCATGGAAAACACATATATATGCTTTGTAATAGGTGACCATTGGCCAGTAAATGGCACCAGGATTAGTTGCTATGAGAAACATCTATCGAACACATGCAGATATATGTAGATAAATACAGAGCTCCCTTTCTACATGATACTTATTGGCATTCAGTGTTGTGTAAAATGAATCCCAGTGAACTGAAGGGATGTAACTGCAAGTCCATGTCCCTTTTTTGTTTTCCTTACACAGCAGGCACATAGACAGAAGACACACATTACAATATATGCATGCATTGTACTTACTGGTGTGCAGCAACTATGCTGCAATTCTTGGGGAAAATACAGAATTTTTTGCACTTTGCATTCTTTGAGGAAATAAGCCTTCTAATGTTGTAGATTCTACATTCTGCAGATGTGGTCACACATACCGATCCAGAGCCCAATGGTGGATTCAGCCAATGAGAGCAGTGGACACACATAGGCACATATTGATGACATATCCACCGCTCTCCCTATAAATTGCACCCCCTAATGCCTCACACTAACATCTTATCAAAACTCTATAAATTTGTTTCGTATTCAATTTTTTTTCCTCTTGCATGTGCAAAAGTTCCTTTAGCACACTTTTGCACATGTAAACAGACTTACAGGCAACTTTCCAAGCACACACCTACATACTTTTTCCCTATACTTTTTTCTTTATGTCTTTCTTTGCTTTGTTTAGTAGTTTTTTTTGTAGCTCAAACTTTATTTCTGATCTTGTTCTATAATTATTTTATTATTGTATTGTTGTGTTTTTTGGCATTTTCATCATTTATTGTTTTTATTGATATTATTGCATTATTTTTGTATTGCTCTTGGGCGCTTGCTATCATCTGTAAAAATATTCTGTTTGCGGTGATTTAGATTTCCGACCATTCATTTCACTCCAATAAATGTTCTTTTTATTGGTGTAACTGATTTTACTGCATCTTGTTGATTTTATTCTGTTTTTCCTTTGCATTATTTTAACTGCTTCTTTAGTTCCCCAAAAAAGGTTCTCTTTGCAGTGACACTAGTGAATCTATGACTCTTTCACTGGTTTTTTTTGCACTGTTGTTCAGTGCCCCTAAAAAAGTTCCCTTTGCAGTGAATCTAGGACCCTGACCACCACATATCACTGCAATTACAGTTTTTGTTGGATCTTGTGATTTTATTCCAGATTTTTCATTTGAACTGTTATTTTTTTCTTGTATAGATCCCTTTGCAGTGACACTAGTGAATCCAGAATTCTAACCACCAATTTCACTACAAATTTTTTATTTTTTTTTTACTTTGGCTAATTTTATTTGGCTTATTCTGTTTGGGGTTGGGATTATTGTAAACTTTGCAGTATACAGTATATATTCAATAGAGTTCCTGAAGTATTCAGGAGTTCAAGTTGATCCCAGTGGTGGCCAATAAAACGGCAACCATGTTTGGGAGTTTTAAGCTTGAAAACAGCAAGTAAATTGCAGGTAAAACTAAGTCCCTATGTCAAATGTATAATGAAGTAATAGAATTCTTAATGAATCAGATGAAAGTTGAGTGTAGGACTGAACATACCAGGGTACGGCATTTTTTAGTAGCTTTAGGCACTAAATGTCTCAATATTCTAAATAAATTGATATATTGTTGAGTGCAGAGAATCTCTTGTCTATATGAATTTTAAGGTCACAGCCTCATTGCAACCCCCTTAATGGTTTTAAAAATTAGGGTTGATCACAACTTTTCCTTGTTTGTTATATTCACTCACAATTACACCATTGCGAGCATAATGTGCTGAAATTTGGCTGGTGTAAATACTTTGTGTAATTGTGTAAGCAATTGTAATGGAGAAAATATACAGGCAAATTAATGACGTACATAGGCATTTAGCAGGAAGGAGGTGGCATTGATAATGAGATTCTGAAGTGACTGCTGTAATTTTACAATGGTGGTGAAAGGGAAACTGTCATGGGAAAACATGTTTTTTTTTTTTAAACGCATCGGTTAATAGTGCTTTTCCAGTAGACTTCTGCACTGAAATCCATTTCTCAAAATGAGCAAACAGATGTTTTTATATTTCATTTTTTAGATCTGACATAGGGCTAGACATTTTGTCAATTTCCCAGCTGCCCCGATCATCTGACTTGTGCCAGCACTTTAGGAGGG
>CM044432.1:109333649-109360138 GCA_024363595.1 Xenopus borealis
CTCCCTGATAGTGAGATAAAGGAAAGGCTTATAATGGAAGAGGAGAAAGGCAACATTTTCTCTCTTCACAAATTGCACACTGCATTTTTTTTTCTTCCTATATAGCACACCCCATACAATTGAAATAAGTATTATTAAAATGAGCTTAAAATGACTTAAAAGGATTTTTTTCCATTTGCGTTTGGATTTAATAAAAATGAGAATCCTTTTACGCACATGTTGCAAGCAAGCCATTGTACCTAGGTTCAAAATGGTCATAATTCATTTTAACACTGCACCTAATACTATGAGCAGGTTCCATATTACTATTATAATTAAAAAGTAATTCTGTTTAGCTAAACTAAATGAAGTGCATTTTTTAATGCACTTTAATGTGGATGATTGTAACAGCAGAACATGAAAAGGAGTTGCAGCTTCTTTTAACTTTCATGCTTGCTGAAGCACAATGCTCTGGACGCCTTAGTCCAAAACGAGACGACAGCTGCGTTTTGGGAATTTTTTGCCGTTTTGGTGATTTCCTGAGACATTGGCGAAAAATTTGGCGAAGCGAAATTCCCCAGATCACTAATTAAAAACCTACAATTTTACTAAATGGTATCACTTCAGAGGACAGAATGGCATTAATCTACTCAAAGTAGTTGAATACATTTTCCTAGAATAACAGATATCCTTTGACAATGTTTCAATTCGTTGAAACTTTCCTAATTGTCAGGAAATTTTTTCTTAACAGTCAGGACTAATTAAGGCCTAAAACAGATGAAACTGTGGCTTCCCCATCTGATCTGTTAAATTGCCCCCTGAAAGTGCCCATCAATTATTACAGTTCAGTGCATTGTGTTCATACACAAACATGTATTCATACATAATACCAAAAATGTGTTTTAAAGTAAAAGAAGTATAATGTAGTATTGTCCTGCACTGGGATAACTCTACAACAGTTTATATAAACAAACTGATTTGTAGTCATAGGGGCAACCATTAAAATCTGAAAAAGGAGAAAAGGCACAAACAGCAGACAACAGTTCTGAAGAACGATATCTACTGTGTATCCAGTGCTTGAATGGCTGCTCCATGGTTACACACACAGCTTGTTTATATAGGTTACAGTTATTTGTTTTTGAAGAAATCCTTCCAATTTAACCATGGCAGGACAACAGTACATTATATTGTCATTCCTTTAAAACACTTTAATTTTTGATGTTACTGTTCCTTTATTTTAGAAGGAGTTGGGAGCAGGGTTCAGATTAGAGACACCCTAAACTGTGGTGAGTTGGAAAAAGGTAACCTTAGAATTAATAGTATAGATGTGAATTTATATGTTAAAACTTCAAAAGAAGTGATTAAGCAGTGACAAAGACCCTTAACAGGCAACAGCAAAGTCAACGTCCCATCGATTGCGGTCTGGTGTGGAGGTCAAAATGTAGAAATAAGATCAACTTTCAGGTTACTGACATTTCTATCATTACATTTCTAAAAATTTTTGCAAAACTTGTAATTTTCTTTCAATATCCAAATGTTTCTTTGACTGAAAGGGCAATACATTTCTCGAGTATACTGCATGTAGCTTTGTGTTCTGCATGTTACAGTTGATGTATCTACTGACATCATACTGTATATTAGCCTGTAGAATAGAATGCATACCTATTTTTACCATTTTTCTCTGTTACCCCCGTTTGCCAAACATACTGGGGGTAAGGTGGTACTAACAGTATTAATGACTACTATTGTATATACCATTTTAAAAAGTGATTCATTGTTGGGTCAGTTTTTAACTTACAGATGCAGCCACTGGGATTGGTGAGTTAAATGCGTCGTGACTCAGGGCTAATTGAAGAAACTGTGTTATCTAAAGTTATCTCAACTCATTTAATGCATTTAGCCTTTTCATTAGCATACCAAAGCACCATTGTTTTCAATAGTGAACTCTTTAATTGGATGGGATGCTGTGACACAATATTCTGTGCTAAGTGGGATAAATGGGATAGATGAGTTAAGTCACAACGCATTTAACAAACAAATCCAAGTGACTGCATCTGTATGTCACATTCAATGATTACCCTAATCTTGTAAAATTCAGGATTAAATTCAGAAATAAAATTAACCTGATTTTGCCAACATTTTAATTTTATTGCTTGATAGTGATGGGCGAATTTATTCGGCAGGGGCGAATTAGCGTTGAATTCCCGCGATTCGCCGCTGGCGAATAAATTCACGAAACGGCAGCAAAAATTTGATGCCGAAAAATTAGCCAAAAAAAAGACGCGCCGCGATTAACGCAACGCGTGTCGGAAGCGACGCAACGCGGCTTTCTCCCATATACTCCATTTTAATCAAATAATCCAAGTTGATAAAAATTATTTCCTTTTTCTCTGTAGTAATAACACAGTACCTTGTTCTCGAATTCATCGAGAAATCGAACAAAATGATAGCCTAAAACTATTCGATAAGCATTCCAATATCGAATGCTTATCGAATTTCGAATAGATTCTTAGGATTTTGGGTGAATAATAGTAAATTTGCCCCTATGTGTGCTCCAAAAACAAAGTCAAAGTTAGAAGTTTCAAAACATGAATCCCTATTGCTAAACATTGGGCCTTATAAGCAAGTTTAATATTTAACAATGTTGATAGCTGTATTGTCCTTGAAATATGACAGAATAGGACAATAATCAGCGGGGGGTACAAATTAGATAAACATATCACTGGTTTGGAACCAATTATCCAGAATGTTTGGCCTGGCATTTTTTTTTTGATAACTGATCCTTGCATAATTTGCATCTTCTTACCTTACATGCACCAGAAAATCATGTAAACATTAAATAAACACAATAGGCAGTGGGGGGTGCATTAATCATATCACAGGTATGGAATCTGTTATCCAGAATGCTGGGGCCTGGGGTTTTTTGGATAACGGATCTTTCCATAATTTGGAACGTCATCCCTTAAAATGGAGATTCTGTAATTCGTTCTGAATTCTGGATAACAGGTTTTTGGATAACGGAACCAATAACTGCATTTCATTTCTGTTGGGAAGTTTAAAAGCTACATTAGCTTGGCAGGTTTGAGATGCAGTACTTTTTTATTCAGACTTTTAACAGCATCGGGGTTTCATAAATCTTGAAAATTCTACAAAAAAATAGTTTTCCCCTTTTAATTGGAATTTAGTAATCCTCTAAGGGGCAGATTTACTAAGGTTCAAATAGATTCGAAGTGGAAATTCGAATCAAATTCAAAATAAAAAATGCTAAATTCTAATTTATTTTGGGCTTATTCGACTATGGAATAGCTCAAAATTCGATTCAAATTTGCCAAATTCGAAAATTCGAATTTGCTTGTCGAAGTACTGGGCCTTTAAAAAAAAAATCGATATAACAATTCGGCAACCTACTGAATTGCTATATAGTCCTATGGGAAGCTCCCATAGGAATTTTACAAGTTTTTTTGATTGAATATAAAAAATTAGATCAAATGATTAAAATCGTATCGATCGATCGAATTTTTTATATTCGATCGTTCAATAATTTGAATTGCGTTAGAAACCCCACGAATTCGAATTCGAGGGGTTTTAATTTGAATTTAATTCGAGGGTTGAATTTCGAGGGTTAATTAACCCTTGAAATTCGACCCTTAGTAAATCTGCCCCTAAATGTCTTATTTCAACATGCAAAATAAAACAGGGCATATGCTACAAGTCGATACTATATAAAATATCCTGTCTGTCTCCTAGGCTGCTCCACTAAACGAGATATTGACAAAAAAAGAACCAAGATACAATCAAATGTCAGAATGAATTATGAATGTAGTGTAAGCATTCATTATCACGTTGGCAAATCCTATCTTAAATTGCTGCATTAGACTTTATCACAAACATCTCTTTGCTAATACTGTATAGCAATCTATTATGCAGTGCGGAATTTGCAGACATCCTCCTATTAATATTATATTTTATTAGGCTCATTACCACATCCCTTGTGATAAAATTATGTTTCATTTCTGGCTTATTCCTAACGGTTTGTTTTATTGGTTTTTAGTGATATTAAGGTGCATTTAATAAAGTCAAAATCACTGACCTTATATTAACAAACCATTTCTATGTTAAATTCATTGACAAATTGGTCAGGTTAAGAAAAATATGATTTTAAATGAAAATAATAGATTAAATTAATACAGCTATTTATATTGTGGAATTATTAGTCTATGTTTTTTAATCCTGATTAGGAAGCTGAGGAATAATTTCTGTTACGGTGAGAAGAGCTAAGAGGAACCAAATAGCCCTTAATATTGCAAGACATGTAGGGGCCTATTTATTATACTGTGTAAAATGAAATTTGCTTTAAAAAAAAAAGTGTAAAAGCTATGTAAATAAATGGCAAATTTTTCAAGGTGTGTTTTTATTTTAGATCAGATTTGCCACTGTTATTTTACAGTGCTATAGACCTTTTTAAAGTAAGTTCCAGTGGAAGTTGCTCAAAGAAAAAGTGTGTAAAAAAATTACACCATTTTAATGCTGGTTTTTACACAGCCATGACAAACATTCGTGTGCTTTATGCTTACACATAGTACTGCCTTAAAAACAAAAATGATAGACTTTGGTGCAAATTCACTAAAGGGCACCAGCGTGACGTCATTTCGTAACTTCGCAAATTCACTAACACTGACTTTGGTGAATTTTCGCTAGCGAAGTAGATAGACTAGCGCAACTTTGCACCCTAACACCAGGCGGAGCTGCGCACTGACGAAGGATCGTAATTACACTAATTCACTAAGATGACCATTTTAATGAACGTTACCACTTACGTTAGACGTTACTTTGCCAGGTCAGACCTGGCAAAGTTCAAAACAAAAGATAGGAGTTTGAAAAAAAACTTGAAATTTTGGACATGGAAAAAATGGACATCCCAAAAACGCTGGTGTCTTTTACCTTTTGTTGGGTGTTAGTCTGAAAAACAGCTAAATTTTTTCAGGGTTACCCTCCTTCCCCCCTACATTTCCTAACATATGGCAACTCAGCTATACAGTGGGCACATGTTTAGGGCAATAGGACAACTTTATTTTATTTTTTAATGTAGTGGCTGTAACATAAACTATTATACTTTGAAATTCGTGTCATATGCAAATTAGGCATCGCTAGCGCTTTGCCTGGCGAAGTAACACTAGCGCAACTACGCTACTATTCACCAACTTGAGCGTAACTTCGCACTTTAGTGAATTAGCGTAGCGCTGGAGAAAATTCACCTGGCGAAGTGCGGCGAACGTTAGCGAAGGCAACGCTAGCGTTTTTTCGCCACTTAGTGAATTTGCCTCTTAAACTCTTGAAGGAATCATGGGCAGAGACATGCCAATCATACCTTAAGGTTCCTGTGACCAACTACAGCCCAATAATTCATCCCAAAGCTGCACACAGCCTGTTTCAACCTTGTTAAGCTACAAGATATTGGAACATGGTTCCTATATTGGAACATGGTTTCTGAGAGGGAAAGACTTAGAAACTATTCCAGTTAGGGTCACCCAGGCTAGAAGAAGACTTGCTAGGCTAATCATGGCCATTTAAGAACACGTGAGAAATGGATGATACTCTCAAAGGGAAAGTCAACCCAATCTGTGCTAAAACTGCTCCCCTGTGTTGCCCCCCCTCCCAAATTCCCTGCCCTCATCCCCCCACCTAACTCCCCCCTGGGCAAATGCCCCTAAGTTGCTACTTACCTCTCGGCACATGTCCTGTATATGGAATTCACAGGCGCCATATCCTCCCGTGCGGTCTTCTTCCTGGATCCATCTGCATCTTCTGGTGCATTTGCAGTAGAAGGCAAGTGTACTGCTATAGGTGATACATTGAACATAAATAATATATGATTTATTGATTATATATTATATTGTCAAACAAGTATATTCCAAAGAACTAAGCTAGTGTTTAAAGGAGAATTCAACCCTGGGTCGCTAAACCCCTCCCCCCTGCCTCCTGTAGGCCCCCCTCCTCCCACCGCTTACCTCCCCCCGGGTAATTGCCCCAACATGTAAATTACCCCAAAGCATAGGTCCCCTTCTGGAAGGCCATCTTCTGCCGCACCATCTTCTTAATTGGAAAACTTTGTGAACTACCAACTGGCAAAGGCGTCCTACTGCGCATGTGCCGCAAACACCGTCGGGACAAGGAAAAAGACAGTGCGGCAGAAGATGGTGCCCATAAACCTTCCAGAAGGGGACCTGTGCTCTGGGGTAATTTGCACGTTAGGGGCAATAGCCCAGTGGGGGGAGGTAGGCCGGGGGGAGGAGGGAGGGGTTTAGCACCAGAAGGGTTGAATTCTCCTTTAACAATCTAAGCAGAAATTAGAGAAGTGAAAAGAAAAAGACAATGTAACTGTGGTTAAACGCATTTTGTAGAAACTTTAAGGGCTCTTACACATGGGTGTTTGCTTCTGCGCATGGAAAAATGCAATATTGTGTTTTTCTCTGTTCCAAAAGCAACCCTTTATTCTATTAATAGCTGAACACACATCAATTTCAGCATACAACATCCAAACGCAAATTGAGTAAAATGCAATACAGAACTCCCAGCCAGGAAGAATATACAGTAATGAAATCAATCAGCAAATCCATTTACTTGCTCTCAAACCTGCATTTAAAAAAGTAAAAATGCTGAAAAAAAGGCAAGAACAAACTCCCATGTTTAAGAACCCTAAAGGGATTCTGTCAAGGGAAAACGCATCAGTTTTCATAGTGTTCATAGTGTTGTCCAGCAGAATTCTGCACTGAAATCCAAAACAAGTGTTTTTACATTTAATTTTGAAATCTTACATGGAGCTAGACATGTTGTTAGTTTCCCAGGTGCCCTTAGCCGTGTCCTCTTATAAACATAGTAACATAGTAACATAGTAAGTTAGGCTGAAAAAAAGACTTGCGTCCATCAAGTTCAACCTTTTTTTTTTTCTTCTTATTTTTAATTATAGCTGCCTAACTGCTAGTTGATCCAGAGGAAGGCAAAAAACCCCATCCTAAGCCTCTCCAATTTGCCTCAGAGGGGGAAAAAAATTCCTTCCTGACTCCAAAAAGGCAATCGGACTAGTCCCTGGATCAACTTGCATAATGAACTATCTTCCATAACCCTGTATTCCCTCACTTGCTAAAAATCCATCCAACCCCTTCTTAAAGCTATCTAATGTATCAGCCAGTACAACAGTTTCAGGGAGAGAATTCACTCTTTACTGCCGCATTGCAAGTTGGAGTGATATCACCCCTTCCCCCCAGAAGCCTATCAACAGAACAATGGAAAGATCACCAGATAAAAGCTCACTGGCACCTGCATTGATAGATATAGATATGAGAATAGGACTCAACAGTAAAAATCTAAATCACACTGCTACTCCTCCAGTAACATTGAGTAGGAGAAACACTATCTTTCTTATATGAGAGTAGTAGTTCCATACTGTAGTTATCTTTATGAACTCACAGGATCAGGCAAAATGACATGAGCTGGCTGCCCACAAACAAATATTAAAACTAAAAAAAATACTATTGGTTCAGGAATAAAATTTTATGAGTGAATTAATTTCAATGTAATTTTTTTTATTGGAGTATTTAATTTTAATGTAGTTTTATTTAATTTAGAAATGAAAACGACACCATAAAAATCATGACAAAGTCCCTTTCTGCATAAGGAGCACAGGGTGCTTTAAATACCTTTACAGGAATCAGCTCACCAAAACTCACTTTCTAATATAGCCAGGAAACAATTTTGAATGACAGTAATGAAAAGAGGGAGAAGGAGAATTGTTTATAACCATGAGAATGTGCCCTTGAATTGCAAAGAGAACAACAAATGTCTTTTTTGGGTGGTAGTATGGTATTAAGTAAGATGAAGCTTTTTTTGTTTTGCCTCTAAATCAATACCTGTCAAGACTAGAAATGAACAATTTTTTTTTATTAACCAGGAATGAATTATTAGCAAAATTCCCACTTTCTAGCGTCTGTAAATTTTTTCTGCAAAACCTTAGTTAAAATGACCCATGAAAATTTTTGCTGAGGAAAACGATTTAGAAAAACACTCATGGCATATTGAGAGTAGGGAAGATTGTAACATACTTACCGTGATCAGTAATTACTGGGTTAGCCCCTCCCCCCTTCCCCCATCAGAAAGACTGGCCACACCCACCTACCAGTGTCTTTGTTACAAGCTTCTAAAATCACTTGAAAAAGGGTGGGCCGTACTGACATGGAGATCACGGCAAGTATGTTGCAATCTTCCCTTTTCCCTTTACAAACTCCATGTCAGTACTTACTGGGATGTGGTAAGCTAGTATTTTCCCAGTGGGAGGGTAATAGGCTCTTAACAAGAATCTTTAGCCATGAATGGCAAGACACTGAAAGAGCCCTCATGCAACTTCTATGAGTGAATGTTAAGACTCCAGGTGACAAACTTCCAGAATAAGTTACATGAATAAGAATAGTCTTATAGCATAGACTCTTTATCACAGCCCAGAGTCAGTGTGAGGAAAAGGTGAATCCCATAACAGCTTGACACTTCTAGAAGAAAAAGAGAGAGAGGGATGAAAACATCCCTTCACCTGGCAAACTCAACAGTTTGAATACTTACTCTCCTACTCACCAGAAAGCAGCCATCACATGTATGCCTAGTTTCAGTGCAGATTGGTAAGGCACCTGTAAGAAACACTTGGCAGGAGTGAGAATCCCAAACAGACCCCTTTGTATGTGTGGCCCATTTAGAATATAAGCAAAAGTGCTGGGAATAAAAATGCACAATGAGGCACACTCAATACAATAATGCCAAAATATCTGATTGTCTAGCGGTTAGATCTGCTCTAACAGGAAAGCAATCCCAGAGAACAAGGGCACCAGAGACTTATCTGGGGTGAGAATTACTGCATTATTCAAATGGCAAGGTTTAGCCCTACAACTATATGCTTTGTGTGTCAGTGACTATATTGGAGGTAGCCAAATCCTCTTACACTGAGTACCAGGCTGCTCACCATTGGGCGTGCAGAGGATGTGTGTTGGCATCAATTGCTCAAGTACATAGGACTGAACTGGTCATAAGGATGTTCCAGTAAGCATCAGAAGGCATCCAATCTACCAGACTAGAGCTACTGTGTAAGATGAATGAACCTCCTGGTCGGATGATCAAGACCTGGCGGGTCAGATACTGGGTCTGGTGAACTAGACCTACTGGGAAAGGTGGACCAGACCTGCCGGGAAGGTGAACCATCCCGCCCCTAACTAATTATGCCTAATAACTGGCTGACTCTGCCAGGAGGACACACCGGATGGGGGAACAATCACTTGCTGCCAAATGTTCTGACAGCAATCCGAAAAGGCAACTGAAATATAGGCAGACCAATGGTAGCAAACCTTGCACACTGGGGCCTTACCTGATCCAGGTACTGAAGCATAGGAGACTGTCATGGTCGGCACCCTAAACCAGAACAGATGCCAAGCTCCCTGGTCTCGGCTCGGCTTCACCAGTAGTGTGACCACCTTTAGCTTCGGGAGGAGCCCTCAGTTTACTCGGATGCCACCTGGACTTATCAAGAGGAGCAAGGCGAGGAGTTCTGGCAAGTAAAGGGGCATGGCAGTTATTAAGGTCAGTTAGTCCAAAGGTCACAGTACAATAGGAGTTGGCAAATTCGTTGTCATACAGGCTGGGTTGAGGCAGGCAGATAGCTAGGATCGTCAGGCAGGCAAGGGTCAAAACCGGCTAATCAATCAGATGGGATGAGACAGGATCGGAATCAAATAACAGGCAGGAGTCAAACCAGGAAGTCAAATGAAGGGTTAAGCAGAATCAAAGTTGGTTTCAGGCAAGGGTCAGGTTTTCAGAGGACAGAGTAGTCAAAATAGCCAGGCAGGGTCAAACACAGATAATCAGGAACAAACAAGAAGCTATTCAGCACAGTACAAGGCACCAGGAACAAACCTAGCATGGGCAGTTTGCAGAAGGCAGAACTGGCCTTTTAAACATTTGAATATTGCGCCATTGGTGATGTCACACACCAGCGCGCATGCACCCTTAAGAAGCAGGAAGTGCGCACGAGCACTAGGAACCCAGCCCGGCAGGAGAGGACCTGCGTGACGGAGCTGCAGCAGCTCGTGGCGTGGGCGTCCCCGCCTTGGGGGCAGCAGGCATCCCTGCTGTCCCCCCACTAGACCACCAGGTATGGAATTCCTCACAGAGACTCCAAGATAGGAGGCCATGTGCTGGGGAACAAAAGGTCCCATAGACCAAAACCCCTATCCCTAGGATGCTGTACGGGCAGTAGTGTTGCCACCTGGCTGGTATTTAACCGGCCTGGCCGGTATTTTTTATGGCTGATCCCAATGTTATAAATAGGAAATAAAAGTAAATATATAGGAAGGCCGGTATTTTTTTCAAGAAAAATTGGCAACCCTAATGTGCAGGCCTATGCTTTCCCATGGTTAAAAGAATGAGAGCAAAAAAAGATGCCGGTAGGTGGGTGTGACTGGTCTTTTTAAGACTTAGGGAAGGTCCTTCTGATGGGAGCAGGGGGGAAGGGGCTAACCCAGTAAGTACTGACATGTCGTTCGTAAAAGGAAAAGAAAAAAAAAAGCCCATGACAATGCATTTGGAATGAGGAAAAAAAAATTATTAAACACCCATTCACTTTAATGCAGTATCCATTCTGCATGAAAAAAAGCTGTGACAAAATGTCTACTGACTCCAATGCATTTCACAAATTTTTCTTTGCTTCTCGAATTGTCTGGTGAGACAAAATGGGATAAATTCACTCATCACTAGTCAATACCTGGGAGAGACATGGCTCAAGAAAACCTAGGTAGGTACAAAAGTAACAGTATCACACAATAGGTAACAATGGGTACAAAAAAACAACTGTGCAAATTGAGTCAACATTTTTATAATTAAACGTGTGTCCCTTAGTCCCCATATTTTCTGTTACAGTCATGCAGGTGGCAGTATAAGGCAGCATATTTGGGAATTATAGGGAATATAAACAGACTTTTATGTAATGCTCTAGAGAGAAGATTTATACCGAGCATCATTATGAATAAAACCCAAAGTTATATCATGCATATTTCAATATAATTCAGCACAAATTATGTTTCTAAGGGACCCCAATTTAATTTGTATCACTATTTATTTCAGGTATGCGTTTTTTAAAAATGCATGACTGATGAGTTAAGGGAAAAATCGGTCTGTTTGCGCGTAAAACAAAGAAAAGATGAGTTGCCATGTAAAGATTCTATTTTAACTCTTTCTTACACAATATTCTCACAGATGGAAGTTCTGAATGTGACATAATGCTGGACATCCATAGCGGAGAGAAAAATAAGATATGGACTGTGGGAATTATTTGACCTGTGTTCATTCAGAACCGTTAATACACACTTGCATCTTCCACATACAATTTTCATTTACTGTATATTGTATTTGCTTGCTTTTTTCACTACAAGTCAAGAGCATGGCTTGTGACTAACATCTCATAATAAAGGGACCGGACCAGCATTATTAAAGGGCTTAGATTTTATACACAGACCTATTTTATGGTCTCAGTGGTATCATTTGATTTTCGCAGTTGCAAAATGTGTGTCATGTGGAATATTTTTCTTACATTTTCTCAAAAACGAATTATATATAACGAATGTACTTTTCTTTGGCACAGTGTGATACAGAGGGATGATCATTTTAATGATTTTAAGTATCCTTTTTCACTAAGGACTGTATTCTTACTTACTAAGGGCATAGCTGGAAGTAATTACAATTTTAGTATTCAGAACTCTTAGATCTTATATCTTAGATGTTGCTAGGGGAGTATAATTGGACTCATTTTTATTTAACTTACTCTACTTTACACTAACCATACACAAACAGACTACCCATCAGGACTGCTAATGGTATGCTAATATAACCCTTTATTGGCTCTAATATCCAGGGTTACCTTTCAGATAGGTGATGAAACGCGTATGGCACAGTTGGGCTGACGTCAAATCTGAGCGCCTAGAATCAGTGCGTGGTGTGGAGCAGGCAACGCTGGTCGGGACCTGAAAACCACAAACTACCGAATGACTCTAGTAAAAAACCTGGATTTTAACGGATGTTATTCCTGTTTTAACTACATAAATGTGAGTTTAACCAATTTGGTTTTTATTGATACAAAATAAAGAAGTTTTTACACTATATGTGCTTTTCTTCAACTCCCTCCAGTAAGAGAGGACCCATATTCTACAAAGTTATAATGCACTAATTGATCTGAACATCTGTGAGTACCCACCTAAACTAATTACACTTGGTGAAACGTAAGAGGCCAAATGCATTAAAGGTTATTTGGGGTCATACGAGGTTGTGGAACTACAACTCTATCAGTGAATACTACACTACAGGTATATTTATTTTTCATTTTTCCCTTTTGCATTCTATTTTCTCCCCTAAGCTTTCATTAGCGCTGAACTATTTTTTGGATTTGGATTTCTGGCATATCTGACTCGAGGAGATATGAGTACTGTTGGGTCGGAAAACAAGGGGAATATCAGAAATTTTGGTCATATTTTTATTGTATTAAGATTATAAAAGCATATGCATATATTTAGGGTTTAATTTTACATGCACTTTAACCTACATACTGTAGTTACATAGTTAAACTGGGTTCAACCCCTCCAAATTAGAACCCAGCATACACACACACACACACACACACACCTCCACTCTTTCACACAAACCAAATGCCCATAGCTATACTAACTGTAGAGTTTAGTATCAAAAAAACCTTTGATATTATGTTTGTCCAAAAAATCATCCAAGCCCCTCTTAAAAGCATCAACAGAATCAGCCATCACAACATCACCCGGCAGTGCATTCCACAACCTCACTTTCCTCACTGTGAAGAACCACCTACACTTCAAATGAAAGTCCTTTTCTTCTAGTCTGAAGGGGTGGCCTCTGGTGTGGTGATCCTCTTTACAAGTAAAAGGGTCCTCTGATATGTGTCTATAATGTCCTTTAATGTGTTTGTAAAGTTTAATCACGTCCCCTCACAACGCCTTTTTTTCAGAGAAAACAACCCCAACCTGGACAGTCTACCCTCATAATTTAAGTCTTCCATCCAACTAACTCTGCACTCTCTCCAGCTCATTTACATCCCTCCTAAGGAATGGAGTCCAAACTGCACTGTATATGCCAGATGAGGTCTTACTAGGGATCTATAAAGAGGTATGATTATGTTTTCATCCCTTGAGTTTATGCCCTTTTTTATGGAGGACAGAACCATATTTGCTTTAGTAGCTACAGAATGACACTGCCCAGAATAAGACAACTTGTCATCTATAAAAACCCCAAGATCCTTCTCACTTAAGGAAACTCCCAACACACTGCCATTTAGTGTACAACTTGCATTTATATTATTTTTATATATTAAGTTTCCCAACTTAGACAAATCACTCTGCAAAGTGGCCGCATCCTGCATGGAACCTATAGTTCTGTACAATTTAGTATCATCTGCAAAATTAGAAAACTTCCTTTCAATGCCAACATCCAGGTCATTAATAAACAAGTTGAAAAGCAAGGGACCAAGTACCCAGTACAGAACCTGTACCCACTGTGTTTATTTTTAAAACATTCAGCCCCAGAGAAGTTCAGGAAGGATTGCATCTTATTAATTTAAAAGAGGTCCATACTGGCAAAGGTGCATGTAAGCTCAACCTGAATTACACCAGCATTCAGTGCTAAAATGCATTTGTCAGTACATGCCCATATAAAAGAGTTGGCTGCATTTTGTCTCCTGCTGGTGAACGCTTTAAAACAGAGTGCAGGGGAAGGACGTGTATGTATGAGCCCTTATAATTACAACAATTTGCTTTCTCTGTTGGATTGTTTCTATAATTGCTATTTGAGGTGTTAATTCAAACAAAAACAGAGCTTTATAAATATGGCGACTATTTTTCAACAAGTATTACACTGTGTTTATAGCCAAAACACATTTTACACAGCTTTATAAATACTGTATGACCCATAGTGTTATTGCTAGGTAAAATCCTGAACCAACTTATTTTAGGGAAGAGATGTAAGGCGTCATTTACCTCTACACAAGATGGTGCAAACTATACATTTCTAATGTAATTACATCACAATGATGTAATGTTTCTTGTCCACAATTCAGCATTTTCCCAATGATTTGGTAATTGCAGTTACCAGGGTGGGATGCACCTGATGCAACTACATCTGATGTTTTAAAAATTGTTTTAAAAACAGTTGTACTTGCACTCTGATGTAAATCAGAAACAATTGAAATAATTATTTAAAGGAGAACTAAAGCTTAACTAAAGAAGTAGGGAAGACATGTACATTATGTTTTGGACTTCTATACCAGCCCAAGGCAATCACCATTCTTTAGCAGGGAGGATCTGTACCTACAAAGATGCCCCAATATATGTTCTGTGCTGCTATCAGTTACTAAGCTTGGGGACCAACATACAGTACACTAAGAATATGTCACAACATAAGGCTGATTAATTGTAGAATTACAAATTAAAGGAAAACTATACCCCCCCCCGAACAATGTAGGTCTCTATAAAAAGATATTGAATAAAACAACTAATATGTAAAACCCTGCTTCATGTAAATACACCATTTTCATAATAATATACTTTTTTAGTAGCATGTGCCATTGGATAATCATAAATAGAAAATAGCCATTTTAAAAAATAAGGACAGCCTCCTGGGATCATATGATTCAACGGTGCACATTAACATACCAAACAAACTATAAAGTTAGGTCACATGAGCCAATCAACAGGCAGAGTTCTGTCTTTTGCTTCCACACTTCTTCTTGTTACAGTTAGGGGCAGATTTACTAAATTCGTGTGAATGATTCGAATTGAAAAAATTTGAATTTACTATTTTTTTGGGGGCAAAATTTGAATAGGCAAAAATTCTATTTGAATTGGCCAAATTTGAAAATTCAAATTCGATAGTCAAAGTACTTGCAACTTTAAAAAAAAATTCCATATAACAATTCGGCACTAAACCTCCCATAGGATTTTCCCAAGTTTTTTTGATCGAAAAAAAAAATTTGATTGAATGGTTGAAATCGAATTTGACCCTTAGTAAATCTGCCCCTTAGAGATGAAATATTTCTGGTCAGGGGATCTCTGAGGCAGCAGAAATGGTGGTTCAATGCAAGAGATGTAAAAGGGCAATATTTACTTAAATATATATACCGGTTTGGTAAGATTCTTTAATATGTCACTTAATTTGATATAAACAACAAATATGATCTGTTGCTCAAGTATTCATTTTTGGGGTATAGTTTTCCTTTAATACAGATAATTACTATATGGCAGGTCAGAAACCAGCACAATAAGCATCATAAATGTACTAATCAGCCTTGTAGCATCAGCTTATATTACAGGCCAACCTTATTTTCTGCTTGATGATTTGTGACAACCCCTAAGCTTAGCCTCTCAACAGTTGCTCTCAGACACTTTCCAAGATGGTGACCCCCTGTGACAAAGTTGAAGTCCTGAATAATTACTGCTATTTATAATCTAAAATTTTAGGTTGGTGCACTAAGTTCAGTATATAAAGTATACTGCAAAAGTATGTGCAAACCGCAAAGCACTCACCTGACTACATGTGCACTGGAGTGCAATAATCCACAACTTAGTGGTTTCCATCGTTTACTTGTGCCATCATGAGTAGAATTGTATTTTTTAGCCCTTACTTTAAACCCTAATTATGTTGATGATGTTACACAGTTTTATTATTATTATTATTATTATTGAAAATCAATTTTTGTAAATTTGTTATGGTCAAAACTGTCAAATTCGACTAGGGAATTATCCAAAATCAATAAAAAAAATTCAAATATACATTTTCGAGAGTTTATCATACTCTGGCCCTTTAAGAATTTGAATTCCACTATTCACCACTAGTGATGGGCGAATCGGCAGCGCTTCGCCAATTTTTTTGCAAATTTCTAGAGAAATTTGTGAAAAGCCGAAAAATTCTCAAAACGCCGCCGCATCTCGTTTTGGATGCAAGCGCCCGTTTTTGGACACCGGCGTCCACAAAACATCAAAATGGGCGGGGTCCATTTTTGCATGCCGTGGTCCGTTTTTTGTATTCCGGTGTCCGTAATTATATGTATTATATGTATTAATATTCAGCCTTATATTGTGACATTTATATTCTATCTTCACTGTATATTTTGAGTTGGTCCCTAAAGTCAATTACTGATAGCAGCACAGAGCATGTGCAGTGAATCAGCAGAAAAGAAGAAGGGGGGCAACTGGGGCATAGTCGATTGCTTATTAAATTTCGAACAGATTCGAGGGATTTTTGGGTGAATAATAGTAAATTTGCCCCTAGGTGTCTATTTTCTAAGGGGAAACTGCTGGAGTTAAACCATACCTAAATCTCAGGGTCTCTACATTTAGGGGCAAAATTACTAATATTCACCTAAAATCCCTCGAATCTCTTCGAAATTCGATAAGCATTCGACTATTGAATACTTATCGAATAGTTTTGGCTATCTTTTTCCTCTATATTCGATTTCTCGATTAAATCATACAATCAAATAACGATCGTTCGATTTCATGAATAAATTGTACTTTTGCCTTCGAGCCTCCAAATCGGTTTTCAACATAGTCCACTACTGAAAAATCATGTAATCTGACTTGAATTAACATACATGGATTAGAATTACTGTACTGTTAATTTGCTTTATAGGTGCTCTGTGCAGAAAGGTTTACATTTTCATTACAGTATGGGATTATTATTCAGAGTGCTTGGGACAAGTGGTTTTCCCTGAATAATGTTTATTTCTGATATTTCAATCACCATTCCTTAAGGCTACTAAAAATATTTAGATATACAGTAAACTACCAATATGAATTCATGTACAAGATACTGTTTTATTATTACAGAGAAAAAGAAGGTAAAATAAAATGAGAATTATTTAGTTAAAATGGACTACATGGGAGATAGCCTTCTTATAATTCTGCACTTGGATATTCGGTTTACGAGTAAGAGATTTCATACCTAAAATCATATTAATGTAGCATGTCTCTAGGCAAGTCATTTTACCTTATATGGTTATGAATAATCCAGTCGGCTTGTTCATAAAAATTGCTTATATTATGACATGTCAGGCATGAAATAACATCTCAAGTTAAACCACCTTTCATCAGGTTCCCTTTATGTGTTACATTAGATAAGATCTTGGAAAGTATATGGCAGGGTCATCTTTCAAGTTGTAAAATTATGGTTTTAATGACCAACCTTGCCTACTCATGGGTATTTTCTAAAATTATGTTGAATACATTGAACTAACATGAAAACAATGGTATAGAGAAACAGGAAAGATACATTTTAAAGAAATAACTACCACTTCAAAGCACTGAACACTGCAAAAATGCATATTGAAATACTGGAATTCTTAATGATCAGATAAAAGAGAAGGGATGACTGACACATTTGGTCAGCTTGAATATATTACATTATAAGGACAAACAATCTCTGAGGACATTTTAAGAAGCTTTTTGTTCAAAACATCTTAATGTCCTTAAAGGAGAACTAACCCCTAAAATGAAAATGACATATTTTAATGTACACAATAGAATGAAGAAATTGTGCTGTTTCTTTTGACAGATGACTCATAGCAGCATTACTGTAAGGGGTTACTGGTATATTTATATTGACCTTTCTGATACAGCTTACTTAGTTTTAATCTTTAGTGATGGGCGAATCTACCCCGTTTGCTGTCCAGTGAAAAATTCACGAAACGAGTTGCGGCATGTCATTTTTGTTGCGTCACATCAAAACCAACGCGCGTCTCTTTTTTTAGCGAATTTTCACTGGCGTTTTGTGAATTTATTCACCAGCGCCGAATCGTGGGAATTCTCAGGGAATTCACAGCGAATTTGCCCCTGGCGAATAAATTCACCCATCACTATTAATCTTTCCTTCATTAAAGGGCAGACTTTTTTGCACATATTATATGAGCACAGAGAATGTATGTTTGGTTGTACGAATAATGTGGTTCCAACATCATTGCAACTGCACCTGCTATAACATAAATGTATTTGAGATATAAGTTTAAAATGGTTTTGAATGTATCCATTTAAATGTTAGTCTTTTATTTATTAAGTTTAGACCTAATGTAGGTCAGGGACAAAGTACATGTATGTACCAAGCCTGATGGACAGTTGTCTTTTTAACCCAGATTAAATGCAAATTTGAGTTAGGAAATAATAAATAATCAGAACTAAGTAGCAATATGGCTCGATACTTGCAGGTGCAATCCAGTGTCCCTGCACTAAAAAGGAAAAATATGGCATACACTTTTCTAGTGAATAAATGTGGCTATTGTTTCTTATTAGGAGCAATCAGCAGTTCTTCATACAGTACACACCATTTCTGAGCTAAAAATGTGTGAGTGCCTTAAACTGTATTTTCTCTTCCGTTACTATATAAATACTTTAAGAATTCTAAATATTAGTTGAAAAAAACAATCACTTTAAAAAAAATTCTGAAATGCTATTATTAAGCTACACAGAAAAATCTACATATCAATAAACTGATGAGCTGTGTTGTGCAGGATTCTGCAAATCACTGGCTGCGCCATTGGGTTAAAATAATAATAAGAGGTATTATTCTCATTGAAATAATCTCAACAATGGCAAGGTCTTTTTTTACCATTCTTCCACCACAGGATAATAAAAACTGCCTTTAGAACTATCAGTCATTAATACGCTATATTATTTACGTACTTTAAAGGTCAAAGAACTCCCACATGTATCACAAATTTATAGACTTAAAAAAACAAAACATTGCTAATACTTTTAGCCTCCTTTGATATATATTTAATCCTAATGCTCTTATCTATCTTTGTGTGGATGTTATATGAAATTCCATGGGAGTCTTCACTTAATGCACTATTTTCTGATCCTTTTAATTGATTTGCAATATAATATTGCACATCACAGCAGCATATGAAAGTTAAAAGCCAAGAATGTGGAAAGTATGTAAAAGATGTAGATTTTTGGTTGATGACAAACTGAGATGGCTGTGAAGTTGACATTTTCCTAGAGCAGCCTGACCTGATCAGCCTTCATGTAGTTCTCAGTTTAAAACATTCCAGTCGAAATATTCTACATTTAATAAATTACCCAGAAGAAAGATTCAAATATCTGTAACATTGGAATTTTAAAATGATTTTTTTCATTGAAAGGGGTATTTTACCCTTATTTTTGAACAGTACACGACAAATAATGACTTTTTCCTAAAATGTAAGCAGTATAATTTCTGCCAAGAGGAAATCTGAGAGATTTGGCTAACATGGCATTTTACCATGGGTTACAAAAAGCTTATTAAGTCTGTAACAAAGAAACTGTTACAATGTATACACTAGTTAAGGAATTCCCTTATATTGTGGAAAATATATCAACCGGTGTAGCAAACTGCAATAGTTTATAAGGAAAAATTATTAGAACATTTTCAAAAATAAAAAATTGGTACTGTCCAGGTTGTGTCCAGGTTTAGATTTACCCATTGAACATATATGTACTTAAGTGTGGATATTATTGTACATTATAATATTAACTACTGTATTTTAGCTGGTTCACCATGATACCAAATATTTCACCACAGGACAAGAAAGTTTGATGCACTTTAAGTTCAGAGTTCAATATTCTGCATTGACTTCACACTACAGGTATTTATTCATTGCTCCATACATCTCAGATACTTGTGCCAATCTAAACAACGTGTATTTTTTTTCTTGAGTACCTGTCATCCTAAGATTAAATGAATGAATGAAAAATAAATCATATGTGTGTATCTTCACACACCCTTTCTCCTATCAAATTAATATGGAAAGTGCTTGTAAATGACAGATGATGCAGAGAGAATGTACTGCTTTTTTATGAAATGAGTGGTGGAGTATATGATAATAAGCAAATAAGTGCTGGGCTCCAGGAATACACCAGATTAATGGCTCAGAAGCAAGGGCCTGTTATTGCTATGTTCGACAGGGTAGTTTCTTAAAAATTATATGATGTAGCACTCTAGTAATTGAATCTTGACATCTACAGTAAAAGTAAGTAAAAGTTGCACACATCATACTGATGAGGATACACTGATTCAGAAATAAAAAAATACAGGTATTGCAATTTACAATGATTCATATGAGATTCACATTGACAAGGGGACTCCTCAATTGACCATTCACCCTCAGTCATCACACTGAATCCCATTGTTACATACCTTAATGAAACACCAGGAGCCAGAAATGGGGTAACATGTGCACAGCATTTATTCATATTTCATCAAATAAATAGGACCTTGTCAGACTAACACAAGACAATATTCAAAGCCTGAATTCCATATAAGATTGCTGCTATGCTCTGTCATTCCTCAGTAAAGACTTGAGATCAGCACTACGTATGTCATAAAATCACCACTGAGAATTAAGCTGTCTCTACCTATAGAGAGCATGGCCCCTAAATCTGTTACCAGCAGGAGCTCCATCTCCCACTGAGAGAAGTCCAGAAACTCTGCTGGCAGCAGGCGTCTGCAGTCTCTCGATGATAGGAAATCCAAGCATGTTGTTACATAGCACAAGCAGTAGTAGTGTCTGTATGAATCAACCCACCATGCAATCACAGGAGAGAACCTCCTTTCTACCTGTTCTAAAATTTCCATATATGTATTGTTTTAACCAGAGGAAGTAAAAAAAAAAAACAGCCTGAAGCCAGTGCAAATTATGTTTCAATAGAGAAAAAATATCTTCCTGACCCCAATAGTAATTGGAAACATTCTCTGGAGTAAGCATTCATTTAACATGAATGAAACCATTCGGAATCTCACTTTTATACTGTAGAACAGTACCAAAACCACAATATAACAGTGTATGCTGGAAAACAACCACATTTGGTTAATAGATAATATTAGAACATAAAGAGAAACTCCTAACATTTCTGTAACGGTGTCCCAAACTCAGAAATTACTCCAAGGTCCCTGCTCACTCTTCTGCCAATAGCAGAGGAGCCCTCTGCTACACAGATGTCAATAGAGCTTTATTGTTGTTTCTATCCAAACTATTATGTAGGATGTTTAAGTTTGGAGAATTAGTGTACCTTATATTTTCTGTATGATGCATTTTGCTATTTTCATTTAATTTCTGTGTATTTGCTTTTAAAGCTTTTAAAAATAGGTTTGGTTAACATCACAACTCGGAAACTATCCATTATTAAATTATCCCTGGAGTAAAATGCAACCATGCAAATGTTTGATATAATTTTTATACATTATATATGATGTTTATCAAACACCAGACTGTCTGACTGTTTCAGTGATTTTGAAAGGATTAAATCTTAAGTTTTGGAAACAAGATTGAAATCATTGCTGTACCACAAGCAACGATTGAAAACTTTTCACAACATAATTCAATGGAGGTACAGTAATCAAACTTTTATATGACCAAAATCATTTAATATCCCTAAATGATATGTACTGTTAATTTCAGAATAATAATGTTTAAAAAAGTGAATAAAGCCTGATATACTTATAATAGTTATTATTTCCATACATGCAAATGTATTGGGAACATTGCACAATTCTTGCACAAGTCTTGCTTGATTTTGCCTCAGAAACAGCATTTTTTATTTCATCCAACACATTTTCTATTGGATCAAGGTCCAGGGATTGGACTAGCCATTCCATAACATCACTCTTGTTGGTCTGGAACCAAGATGTAGCTCATTTTCTGGAAATTTCCTCTTTGGTATCAGGCAACACGATCTCTTCAAGTATTGTGATGTATTGAAAACTGATCAATGTTTCCTAGTATGCGATAAATAGGCCCAAAACTCATATCATGATGCTTGCACCACGATGCTTCACTGCCTTCACAGTGAACTGTTTCTTTAATTCAGTGTTTGGAGTTTGTTTGGAGCCTGTATTTTCATAGAATGAATGACTTCACTAATTGAACTCTACTATAACTGCTAGTGAATTATTTTCAATGTAGAAATATAATTTATACCAAAAACAGTGATTAATCAGGCTAGTAATGTCAGACTGCTATTATTCTGAAAACAACTGTATTTGGAACTGTTTTATCAATATTATAAAAAAATTTTGTGTCAGAGTTATGTCGTTGAAACTGTTATAAATACATAATAGGTTCTAATGATAATTATTTTGTATTCTATATTCATATAGGAAGAAGTCAATTAATCATAGGTGATGATGTATTACTGTCAGAATTATAGGCTGATGGAGCCATTATAAAACATGTTTATTCAAGCATTTCTTAATTCTGGAAATTTAAAACGCTGCAAACTGATTGTGCGTGATTTGAGCACTGTGTGCCTACATGCTAAAACAGTAAAATCTGGAGTACAGACAGCAAAAGACCACAGGGCTCATTTATGTTTGCACGTGCAGTGAGGAAAATACATTTGCAAAGCAATTGCAATGTTTTTCTTTCCAAAATGCAGTGTTTTTTCCATCAACATTGTAGGTGCAAAGGGGGCTGGATCTGATGCAATTGTTCTGTTCATGTGTGAGCAACATGTGGGCTCTGCTGCAGTGTTTGATGCAGGTTGTTGTGGGAACCCTGGAGCTACCACTCGATCAGGAGGTGGAGCTAGCTCCATGGTTCCCTTCCGTAAAGAAGCACAGCAGCTCCTGATTCAGAACGGAAGGCAAGTAGGACTAAGGGCTCCTGACCACAACTATAAAGAAGTGTGAAGAGTGGTTATTAGTTATGATATGCATGATCAGTTATTAGTTATGATATGCATGATCAGTGACTAAACCTTTTAATGTACTGCTAAGGAGCAATAACATACACACACATACTATTTTATGCTATAGTAGTAATAATAGTATTATAAAATAGCGTTAGAATGAAATATTATTACTGTAACACTTTCTTGGCTATATAAAGCACAAGGAGTTAGGGCATCCGGCTATCGGTAGAGCATGGGTTACATTTGTGACACTACACATCAGGGCAGGGCCTTCGCTAAGTGGAAGTCATCCCTTTAAGAGGCAATATCTCTTTAATACCCAGGCAGACTTGTACAATAATAGATAACTGGGCGCCAGGAGGTTCTTAAAGAAACATGAACTTTTATTTAGCACAAAATATATATCAGGTTTCCAGTTACTTACAGGGTATCAGGTGCAGATTTATCAAGCAAGCATCACACACATAGCATGGTTGGGATTTGGTTTACCCTCCACGGTGTGTCTCCAAGATTTCAGGATCCCCGTGCCAGTGGAGGAGCAGGCAGACTTTGCACTATTCCTAACACCCTTCACACTGGTGTCCCTTCTCTAAAGGCCTACGGGGAAGCCTTGTAGGAGTTCTATTCCTTCTACTTCTCCTCGTTGGAACATAGAACTGTTCAACTACATACAGCTATCTATCTCTCTCTCTAGAGAGACTATTAAATCCTCTGCCCTGTTTCTTACTAACCCTCATTCACGGGATTGCTTGTGTCCCGACTTACACCGCTAACAGTGCTGGTCCTGTTAGGGGGAAATGGCTTACTGGGGCCTATTTGATCCCAGGCTCAATGGAACAACCAGCCTTTTGAAGAACCAGCAGCCAAAGAGAAAGAGGCCCCTCCCTGCACACATTATATAGACTTAGTGGCAGGGAGTGGTTATTACACCTTTTGTCCAATAATGACTAGCCTTTAACATAGGTATCAGGGTTCTGTTACACCCAATAATATAACACCATCTTAAGGATAGAGATTAACTCCATAGGTGCCATATAGAAAACCTTTGGGTCCCTACATTACTTAACTTCATATGATTATAGTTACAAAGATAGTCAGTTCTGCTTCAATTCTGCACAACTGGGGAGCCCCACAACCTTTTGTGCATGATCTTCTCATTCCTGATAACCAAGAGATGATCCAAATGTCCTGGCACTCATTCAGGAGTATGAGGCAAAGCTCCTAACCTCTAGTGAAAGTTCCTGTTTATACTAGTTTTATACAAAACCCTGAACCCCAAGTGCAATAATGTGTGAAAGGTAATTTTGGCCTTATCTGTTACTCAAATAAGTGGTACATTGAGTTTAATTAATGTTTATTATTTTAGGTAACAATACCTATGTTTCTTAAAAACTGTCTACCAAGCAATATACAGATGAAGCCACTTTGGATTGTGCGTTTGAAACAGAATAACTTAACTCAGATATCCCATTTATCCCACTTAGCACGGAATATTGTGTCACAGCATCCCATCCAATTAAAGAGTTCACCATTGAAAACAATGGTGCTTTGGTATGCTAATGAAAAGGTTAAATGCATTAAATGAGTTAAGATAACTTTAGATAACACAGTTTCATCAATTAGCCACGACAATTAAATGAGTCACGACTCACAAATCCAAGTGGCTGCATATGTATTTAGAACAAAGACATTGTACCTTACACATTGGCCAATAGCTGTCCCTTATAAAAAAGGTATTTTTGCATATATATATATATATATATATATATCCTATATAATAAAGTTGAAGTGTCTCTGCGTCCAGTCCCTGTGTCCGTGGAATTCGCTACTGCGCATGTGCTGACAGACCGAATTTACCAGTTTTGGCCACTAGAAGTCGCCAATCACTAGCTAATGCTATCAGTACCAGTACTTAGAATAGAGGCAATGGAAGCCTGTGGTGAAGTGTATAAGGTAAATGCCATTGAGTTTTCATTTATGCTAGCAAAGTAGATAGACGCGCAACTTCGCACCCTTACGCTGTGGCGTGTTTTACCATTGTGGGTGATAGTCTGAAAAACGTAAATACATTACCGTTCGCCGACCAGAGCGTATATATATATATATATATATTGCAAAGGTTTATGTCAAATGTTTCCATTTACATTATTTTTGCAAATGTAACAAATAATTGACTTCCCATTGATTAATCCAATTTTGTTTCTCCCAGGCCTCACCCATCCAGCTGCAATGATTTCCAAAAGAAAAAGAGAGCCTTGTCCACATAATGTAATCCACACAGGCAATTATGATGTATATAACATAAACTGATGTTCAGGTCACTCAGTATCAAATTGGACATGTCCTTCCACTTGAGAAATTTGAATATGAGGCACCAGTTAGTGAAACAGTAAAAGTGAAACAACCAGATCAGAGTAGAATCAAAATTTGTGGAGGGGGACTGAATATGCCAATATGGTTTTAAGATTGCAAAACTTCTTTTATCCAATAGAAGGTTTGTGATCTTGAAAGGGTAATTTTGAAAATATATATATTGAATAAATAATATGGGAAACTTAGACATGATAGGATTTTTAGGATAAGATTGGCAAGTTTTTATCATAAGAAATATTACAGTATAGAGCCCATTTGTGTGTTAAGTTTAGCCTATATAACTGAATAATCATGAGTGATACTCAATAGAATAATGCGTATATGAGGAACAACATAATGGTTGTTATGTGCTCATGGAGGAAACCGACACATCTGCCATATAATGACATGCTCAAACCCTAATCTACTATGACCTTCATTTATTTAATCTGTAGGTCTCTTCACTCTACTTATACTTATAATTAAACTAGGAAATGTGAAATTACAGTGAAAAATGAAAAATTACTATGACAGGAATGGTATTAGAAATATTGACCTTTTCATGTATGTACTATAAAGCACTTAACTTCCCTTATTACACTTTACAAGTAGAGTAGAAGACATTACAGACAAATAGCAGGGTAGTAGGGGACCTTTGTTTCCCTTAGGGTTAGTCCACACCAGGCGATTCTGGGAGATGAATCGGCAGGCGACTTATTGCCTCTTGTTTTGGGCTCGTGTGAATTACCGCAGATTTTAGCCAGCGCAAGAAAAGGGTAAGCTATTCAGGAAGATTAGTCGCCCAAAACAAGAGCCGATTAGTCTCCAGGTGGTTAATCTACCAGAATTCTGGGTGGACTAACCCTAAGGGAAATAAAGGTTCCCTACTCCCCTGCTATTTGTCTATAATGTCTTCTACTCTACTTGTAAAGTGTAATCATGTTCCTTTGCCAGAGTCTTTTTTCCTACAAAAACCCTCAGATTGCTCTCAGGTAAGAAAACTCCCAACACACTGCCATTTACTGTATAACTTGCATTTATATTTTTTTTGGATAACCTTACATGTATCAACATTGTACCTCATTCCCCAGCTTGCTGTCCAGTTTTCCAATTTAGTCAAATCACAAAACCTGAATGGAACCTATAGTTCTACACACTTTAGTATCATCAGCAAAAATGGAAACTGTACTTTCAATGCCCACCTCCAGCTTATTAAGAAACAAGTTGAAAAGCAAAGGACCATGTACAGTACTCCACTAATAACACTGGTCCACCAGTGGTTACCACCACTCTTTGTATTATTTGTATATCTTTTGAAATCTTTGATTTAAAAGGGTGCACCGACCTGGACAGTGGCATGCCAGAGGGGGATCAAGGGCAAAAATGTTTGTGAAAAAT
>CM044432.1:109362951-109426708 GCA_024363595.1 Xenopus borealis
AGCACCCAGGCATTTTTGTATGCATTTTTATTGTGAGTGCCGATATTCTCCATACAGACTTATATATATATAATATGTTTGCAATACATACAGTAACTAAATACATTCCTTCATGGCATGGCCAGCTACCCCTCTGTGGATGTATAATAATTGTTGAACAGGTTACAGCAAGGTGAGCTTCCCACTAGGATGCCTGAGAAATCAGTCCAAATAGTTAACTGCTAAAGAACCGGATGAGCACAAAAACGAAAACCATTAACATACTAGGCAATTTGATTCCATCCCAGATACCAGACTTACCCTTCTTTTAATAACAATGCAGTGCAGATTAGCCTGCTCCTCTGCTCTGGGGGCCCTCAGCTGTCTCTTCCCAACTTCAAGGGTAAGGTCAACAATCATTTTCCATACTTCTTCCATAGCGACCCACCTGCTCTGTAAAGACTCCCTTTCAGCCCATTATGCCTGGCTCAGAGGGTAAGGTCAACCAACCACTTAGCATGCTGGCCCAATAGCTGCCCATTCATACTGTGGAGACCCACTCTGACAGCCCTTCCATGCCGTCGAGACACACTCCGACAGCCCAACCACTCTGTGGAGATCTGTGCCGACAGCCCAACCACCCAGTGGAGACCCTCTCTGACAGCCTTTCCATGCTGTGGAGACCCATCCAACAGCCCAGCTCTGTGGGTAAGGAAAACCAGCCACTCTACTATGCTGCTTCTGTAGAAGCCCATTCATTCAGTAGATACCCCCTCAGCAGCCCTACATTCTGGCTCAGAGGGTAAAGTCAATCAAACACTTTACCATGCTTCTTCAAGCAGCACCTATCTGGCTCAAAGGGAAAAGTCAACCAACCGCTTTGATATTATGGTCACTGTAGTGACAACTAAACACAGAAAGAAATAACCAGTATTGAGCTACATGCATTTACAGCTAAGCTTTAAAAGCATTTACTGCAAAGGTTTAATAGTGTAAGTCAACATTTCAGTCCAGCACAGAGCACCTTAATCAAGACATCATAAAGGTCTTCTGTGCAAGACCAAAATGTTGAGTTACACCATTAAAGCTATGCACATAAATTAAGTCCCATGAGTGCTCTGTGTTCTTTTTGCCTATATAACTGTAACCCCTTTTTGGCCACCCCCCTTTTCCCAAAGGTTATACATCACACATTTAACACTTACAGGGCCTGATTCCCCTTTGCTAGGTGAAAGGGTACTGGGAAGTTCTCTGGCAGTGCCTCTACCTAATGGGATCCAGGAATACAACTGCGGTGGCCCCATTAGGACAACAAATCAATCACACACTTTATTATACAGTATAACAGACATAAATTTTATGCAAATTTAAATATATAAAAATGCCCCACTATCCTAGGAACCTGTAGCAGTCTAGTCCTGGTAATTCCCTGCCAGGAAAAGTTCAGCACTACTACAGTATTTTGGTGAAAAGAAATCTTAGTCCCTTTTCACAAAAAGTACCAGTCCTAGGTAGCGCTACCTGCCCACATACTTTCCCACTGGAAATTGCTTGCTCCCACATGGCAGGCACACAAACAGCCTGTTTTTCCTAAACAGGAGATAACTGGATACTTATCTTTTAACTACCTCCCACAGGCCAGTCACCTGGGGGCTCACACAGAGATGGTAGGCTTACACATAGCTGGCAGGCATTAACAGTGATGACTGCTTCCAAAGCCAGCAGTAAAGCTCTGAAGGAATTTTAGTGAGCATTTTTATTGCCATTCTTGTGTACAGTTACATTAATTCATTCACTAAAGGAGGCATTAAAAAAGGGTATTGAATGGTATTTTATAACAGCGGATTTCTTTCTGTTTAATGGCCTTGAGTAGATTTCCCCAGGAAGGATCCTCTTTTTAATATCTAATTTATTTTTAACTTTTTGCATCTCTGCAACATATTACATGAATTGTTCATTATAAAAATAAAAACTGGATAAATAGGCTGTACAAAATAAAAAATGTTTCTGGTTATTTAGATGTATTATTTAGATATTTTTTATAGTTATTTAGCCAAAAATGTAATGTGCAAAGGCTGGAGTGACTGGGCTTGGCAGCTCTCCCACTGAATGGTTACAACCAGTCATACCTCCCAACAGAGGGACAAAAAGATTTGCCTCGCGGAGCACAGCCAACATTTTTGACCACGCCCGTTTTTTTGCAGTCATACCCCCTAATTACCATGTCAGTTTTACAAAATTTGCCAGGTTATAAAGTATGAACACATTTCTGTAGTTTTTATGTTTTATTACAGTTTTACAAGTGAAGATGAATTCCCTTTAAGCTGTGACTCTAACTTCTCCCAGGGGACAACACTGTTACAAATGTATCAAGTCTCTATTCTGGGCACTCTGCCAAGAGCCAACTAAGTTAGAAACAGTGTATAATGTTTGGCCCTTCTACAATATACTAAAAGTTAACTTGAAGGTGAACAACCCCTTTAAAGAAAATGAAAACAAATAAAAGAGAACTTTTTCCCTTTACAATCTTTGAAACAGGATACTGCAATGTTCTATGTAAAACATAATATAAAAATATAATATAGTAATATAAAAATAGTATATAACAAATTAAAAATGAAATAACATAAATAATTTCATCTGCACTGAGAGCTTATTGGACTTAAGTCCCTATACTTATACAGGTATGGGACCTATTATCCAGAATGCTCAGGACCTGGGGTTTGCCGGATAATGGATCTTTCTGTATTTTGGATCTTCGTACCTCAAATTAAATAAAACCAATAGGCTGGTTTTGCTTCCAATATGGATTAATTACTGTATATCTTAGTTGGGATCAAGTACAAGCTACTATTTTATTATTACAGAGAAAAAGGAAATACGTTTAAAAAATTTGGATTATTTCATTGTAATGGAGTCTATGGGAGACTGCCATTCCGTAATTCGGGGCTTTCTGGATAATGGGTTTCCGGATAAGGGATCCCAGATGCTTGGAAGCACCAATAAAGAAGATATGGGGTTGTTATAATATAAGTGATGAGCAAATCTGTCCTATTTCTTATAAAACTGCAGGAAAATTTGAGAACCACACTGAAATCAATGGAAATGTTTTCACAGTGATATATTCTGTGGTGACTTTTTTTCATTACATGCATTGAAGTCTGTAGGACTTTGTCAACTTTTTTTTTTGCACTAAGACATTGGCGTTGGTTAATTGAAAATATTCAGTCACGCTTAAGTTCCTAAGTTAATTTCCACTTTTGGTAAAGTTAGTATTCTACTTATTAATTTTATTAATTCTTTTATGGCACTTTATTCGTTCATTGATTGTTTATGAGAACCGCTGGCAGCCATTTTGAATATTTTTTGCTGCTGTTGACGTTTCAGATAAATTATCATTCTACATACACACAACATTTTTCCAATGTAATAGTATATTATAGTTTAGTGTAAAAAGAATAACTGGGTAAATAGCCTGTGCAAAGTAAAACTTTTTTTTATTATAGTCAGTCAAAAAATATAAGCTATAAAGTTTGGAGTGACTGGATGTCTAACATAATAGTAACATAAAAGTACACTACTTCCTGCTTTTCAGCTCTATAATCAGGGGCGTAACTACCGGGGGAGCAGGGGGTGCAACTGGGCCAGGACCCGTACCCCCACAGGGCCCCCCGGCAGTCTCGTGCCGCTGCAGCCGGCTTGAATCTCTGCAGTGGCGCGTCACATTCACGGTGCGGTGGGGGGCCCGGCCGCACGGCCCGCCCCCACCTAGTTCCGTTACTGTCTATAATACTTAGCTAGTCAGCTACTTGGGGCCGACAGGGGAAGGGCCGCTCCGGCCATAAGGCAGGTGAGAACCTTGCCTCAGGCGGCACAGAGCCGCCAGTTACCAGGGGCAGCAAAAAGCCGCCTCTGGTAACTTTAAAGGAACAGTATCATCAAATTTTTTTACAATAGAATTAGTTAGAATACATCGGAAAAAAAAACACCAAGACAAATTAAAATCTAAAATAGCAAAGCCTTTATTAAGAAATAACTTACAGAAACTCCACTTCCTGTCCTCTTCAAAAAAAGCGACATGGCAACTATCCATCCTGCAGTGCTCCTGTCCTTCTCCTCCAGATCCCTCATTTTGCTCCTGGACCTGCTGCCATCCTGTCATCCCAGACATGCTGTCAGTGAATAGCCAGGGAGGAGAAATCGAGCACCGCAGGATGGATGGTCGCCATGTCTCCAGCGAGTTACTGTTCCTTTAAGAGCTGAATTTCTGTTTTTTAGAATGGAAATTCAGCTCTTCTAGTGCATCGAGCGCGATGCAGCCCCTCCTCCAAGATAGAAGTTAGAAGCGTGGAGCGGGAGGGGGGGGCTGCATCGGGGCTGCTGCCTCAGGTGGCAGAAGCCCCTGAAACGCCCCTGGACAGGGGCCGACATGGGACATAACTGGTTACTGCCTGGTGAACAATCAATGGAAACCAAGAGAGCTGCAAAGCAGCAAGTTGTGTTCTGTTAGACATCCAGTCACTCCAGTCTTTATACATTACATTATTGGTTTACTAACTATATTGAACACATTTTTATGACATGTTTTTATTTTTATACTGAACAATTCCTTTAACACCTAAGAAAAAGAATGACTAATCTTTAGATAATGTAAAAAATCCACATGTGAATAAACTTGCAATAATCTATATTACAGTAGAACCCTCATTTTACGTTTTTCAGGGGACCAGAAAAAATTATGTAAAATCCAGGGAAATGTAAAATAAGGGAAATGTATTCTGTATAATATATAGGTGGGACTAGAAAACAACAATGTAAAATGAGGGAAAACTTAAAATCAGGGGATGTAAAATTTAGTTTCCGCTGTATACTGTATATAAACTGGTGGAACCAACTGAAATCGAATTTCATGGCAATCTCTGAGGGAAATGCAATGTTGATGGTAACTTTGCTTCCCTTTAGCTTATCTCACTATCCTGCTGATTTTGCAGATGTTATGTATCATACTTTCCATTGAAAAAATAAAAAAGCAATATATCTATCAGGGCAGCAGATATTGTTAAGCTGCATAGATTTTGTTTTTATGTATATGTATATATATATGAATAAATTTTTAGCTTTCCTGGTTGATCATTAAAATACAATTTCACAATCATTTGACCTAGATGCGTTGTCCATGTCCATGTCCATATCAACTGCTGAACTGCTTCCAGGAGGTCCCCCATAGGCTAAAATAGCAATTCGGCAGGTTTAAGGTGGCGAAGGGTCAAATTTTTATCTTTTAAAGAGACAGTACTTCGATTTTCTGATGGTTGAATTTAAAACTTGATCTGAATTCAGAATTTTGGCCTATTCAATAGTCGAAGTACCCAAAAATGACTTTGAAATTCATATGTTTTTAGTTCGAAGTTTCACTTCGTTCCTTAGTAAATCTGCCCCAAACAAATGCTCTGTAAGGCAACAAATGTATTGTTATTGCTAATTTTAATTACTCGTCTTTTTATTCAGACCATCTCCTATTCATATTCTAGTCTCTTATTCAAATTAATGCATGGTTGCTAGGGTAATTTGGACCCTAACTAACGGAGTTCTTAAAATGCAAAGTGAAGAGCTGCTGAATAAAAACCGAAAAAACTCAAAAATCTTACAGATCAAGAAATGAAAACCAAGTACAAATTGTCTCAGAATAGCAATCTCTACATCATACTAAAAGTTATCTCAAAGGTGAACAAACACTTTAACTAATATTTAGTTGTACTGTTTGTGAGTACCGCTGCATATCTGTGGTGCAAGGA
The DNA here is from genome assembly GCA_024363595.1 of Xenopus borealis. NCBI lineage: Eukaryota > Metazoa > Chordata > Amphibia > Anura > Pipidae > Xenopus > Xenopus borealis. The sequence goes on from CM044432.1 coordinate 109,368,726, forward strand.
GTCGACCAGCTTCTGGCACCTGGTACATTCCACAATTCTTCAATATTTTTGCCCAGAAATAGCATTTTTTATGTCACCCACAAGTTTTCTATTGAATCAAGACCCACGTATTGGGCTGGCTACTCCATAACGTCAATCTTTTTGGTCTGGAACCAAAATGTAAATTGTTTACTAATTTGGGGTCTTTTTCTTTGTCTTTTGCGCATTTCAAGGGCATTTCCTCATTGGCATAAGGCAACATGACCTCTTCAAGTATTTTGATGAATTGAAACTAATCCATGATCCCTGTTATGCCATAAATAGTCACCATACTTCACAGTGTACTGTGGCTTAAATTTACTGTCCCTAGACCCAAAAAGAATAATCTCCCTTCATCAGTGCACAAAATCTTGAACCATTTCTCTTTAGGCCAGTCAATATGTACTGTATGTTCTTCAGCACAACTTTTTTTCAACAACTGGACTTTGCCAGGGCTTCTTGCCCATAGCTTGTCTTCACATATTAAATTAAACAACATTAGATTCTAGATGTCAATCTTCAAAAATCAAAAGATCTACAGTTTAGTACAGGAATATCCTCAATGCTGCCAATTTTGATAAGATGTGAATCCAGTCACAAACAAACAGAGTTGTGGGAAGGTGAAATTCAATGCTGTAGAAAAAAACAATTTTCTTGTTTGTACTTACTAATTTTACCTATCTGCACCTTCTTAAAATAAGTTCAACTTCTTGCTTTTTTCATTTCAATAAATTCAGACATTTTGGGAGATAATTTAAGATACTTTTCAGTTATTTGCTTTACAGATTTAAACTTGGAATTCTGTGCATCTTAGATGTGCCATTATAAATTTGATAGGATACATTTACTTAATGATATCTGGTTTAGTACCAAAATTTAGTTTTCTATAGTTATTTTCTTCAGAATACTCATGTGTATTCAGTTGTGATAAATGTGTCATTGTCTTATCTTTGACATTCTTTACAACATTGCTTTTCAAAATAACCTCCGACTATCTTCATCTGTTAGTGAATGTAGTTCAACCCTCATGTGTACAGACAGGAATTTGGTTGCAGTGATTTAATTCTATCCATTATCATTGTTATGACCTTTTTCTTTTTTATATATCCTTTTTTTGACAGTCACGCATGACTGTCACACATAAACTACTTTCTGTAGGATAAAATTTATGTTTCATTTCCTTCATCTTCAACTCTAGAAGGAAAAAAATTAGATCATTTAAAAATAAAACCAGAAAACAATAATAAACTATAAATCAGTGTTCTTGGAATAATATTTATTATTATGCAAGTGCTTGATTGTTATAGCTGGCACAGCTCGATTAAATGTTGGTGAAATGAAAAATGTTATCAAGCAAACACAACACAAAATAGATGATGTCTGAAACTAGTATAGAGAGCAGTTTATTTCCTATTACTCTCAACCATCCACTCTATTGAATAATAGCACAAAAAAAAGAAAAAGCAGGCTCTTGTTTTTCTTTTTGTAGACAACTGAGTTACTTCATAATATCTGGTAAAAAACTATTTTTCATAAAACCTGCTTTACCAACAGCAAACCATCATCAACGTATCAGTTCATAGTACATTTCATTGTTGCTGAGCAGGGAAGTCCATTGTGGGTGTTAACTGAATAATCAGAAAAAGGAGTGCCGTAATATAATACACTCCTCCTTTATTTCATAGATATCGATACACATAAGTCATCTTATAAGTGCTATGAGATAAAAGACACAGTAAGAGATCCATGCCTTATAGAGCTTACAGACTAGGCATGTACATAGAATGCAGTTCACCTAGACTTATATTGTAGCAGAAAAGCAAGAGGTTTACTGTATAAAACACCAGGTTGTAGGATTTAATTCCAGAGCAACAGAGCACATAGTACATTGTACAGTAGACAATAACAATGGATTTATCATAATTATAGGTAAAAACATTTTGTAAATATTAAACTGTATAAATGGAAAACCATTACCGAAAGAGTAACTCTTTTAAAAATAGAAATTTTTGGCATGGCACTAAGATAGCTCTATCAAATATTGCTAGAAACATGACTTATGTGAAGCCAAAGGGCTACAACTATTTATTATTTTTTATGTTTGAAATCCCCTTGATAATTTACTGGGTTAATCACCAGTTCTTTTGATTTCCTCTCTGGGAAATCATTTGCTGATTGTTCTTAACTTATCTCTCAAGCTTCTTGCAATAGCTTCTGTTCTGTATCATCCACCTATTGTATCAGCAGAGACAAGAGATAAGAAATGCTGACTGACAGTCTTCCTAAGACATTAATGAAGCATTAAGTGTTGAATGTCACCAGATTTGTGACTTCATTTGGAAGATTAAGGGGCTATTTACTAAAATCTGAAAATGTCTCACTATTTACTTAAAACCACTTAGACCAAACTCCCATGCACATTTATACATTTACTTGAAACAAATCTGGTTCTGGAAAAGTAAAAATAAAATCATTTAAAAAATCCAAATTGTATGATTTTTTTCATATTTGATGCTTGAAATGTAAAATTTTTGGATTATTGTAAGACACCCTGTGCAAATAATGATACATACCACTTGTTAACAGGACACCTGCCATTGACTTCTACCTGACCTTGGCAGGTTTGAGAATGTTCAACAGCCTCAGTGTTAATAAAAATAAATTTCAATGAAAAAATAGTTTCCCTCTTAAAACCCCAACCAGAAAATAATGGAGTTTAGTAATTAACCCCCTATTTGTTGTTTTTTAATGTAAGGACATGATTTGTGTCAGTTTCCTAATCTGAAAGGGAGAACATTGGTGCATAAGATGTCTTTGTTTGATTATTGGTTATATTTATTGGTAATCTTGCAACTTCTGGTGCAGAATGGTCTTGAATAGTGATGGGAAAATACACCAGACACAAATTAGAGGCAAATTTCTGCATTTTGACTATTCGCCATCAAAAAAAATCTGCCGCGTCAGAAAAATTTGGCATGCATCAGGATTTTCAATTGCATCAAATTAGTTGCATGTCAAAACTGTCATGCTGCAAAATTATTTGGACGACCATTGACTTTAATGCATTTGGACCAAATAGTTATGTTTATAAAATTATTTTGACGCCCACTGACTTCAATGTGTATCAGTAATTTTTCACAGTTTTTTTCACAAATTTCCTCGCAAATTAGTGAATTTGTTTATAATACAAAACTGCACAGATTCACCCAACATAAGTCTTGAACCTTTAAAGGTTAGTGCCAGATCGGTGATTAATTGCAGGCTGAACAGCAGCTTTGTGCAGCATAAGCCTTAGGTAATATTTCCTAAATTGTTAGTCCCTGCAGTTTGGTGTACTTTAACAGTAGTTGGCACTTAAGCCTAAAGTTAATGAGGGTAACATTTTGGGCAGAATACCTATTGCTCTTGTGGATGCGCCTGAAAATTTAGCATGGAGTTTAGAGTGAGAAATGTGGTTGAGTACTTATTTTCAGTTCTATGTACTGTTGGAACTATGGCTCATAAAGCAATGTTTTTATATATCTCTATCCTTTTTTATGAACTGTGGGGCTTGAACTGAACCTAGTCTAACAACTAATGCTTTAAAAGAAATGGTAAAAGAAGTTTGAAACATTGTAAAGGGCTGATTTATGAACACTTGATTGCCAGGTGTGGGTAAAAGAAATGCAGAAATAGCAAGTGAGTTCTTCATTTAGCACTGCATGTGTCAGTATGTTAATGCCTTTGAATATTTAAAAGAATATTATATTAGAGAAAGATCACAAGCCTCTGGTGTGGGTGCACATTGAATGGGTTTTTAGCGTATCTCACTTAACAACTTTGTTTTACAAGCATTTATGCTGACCAGTTTCATATGCTGCTATGAACCATCTGCTCAAACTACAAACAAATGATAATGATGTTATTACTTCACAAATCAACTAATAAAAGTCAATGTATATGATACGATAGGAATGAACAGAAAACCATACTGAAATAACAACACTGTTGAGTCACAACAGATGTCTTGAAATGTGCCTGAGATTGTATAACCGTAAAATAATTCACCAATGACACAGAGAAGCTTGGTGGCACACATGGAAGTTTACATACCTCATCAAAAATGATATATGGTTGTGACATTGTGTCATACTGTACCTCAACTTAAGTGGAAGATTTTTTCTTATTATCACAGTGTTGGATGGAAGGCGCAAAAACTAATTTGCAGTGGATCCTCTAAAATTTTTGGATGTATATGAAAGCACCAATTGGTTCATGCTGCAGGGCTATGGGGGGATGGAGGGGGGCTACCTAGAATTGAGCTCGGCAGCCCATCAGTAGTACCGCATACACCTGTTAGTAATTTAAAGTAAAAGTAGAATGCTGTATTGTGCAGCAATAAGAACACTGTGATGAATTCAATTAAACTCTTTATTTTCAGGTCTCACAGAAGGACAATCCCTGCACATCCCAAGAAGGACCCCCCCCCCCCCAGTAGTTCTGGAAATGAGCAGGAGCTTTTAGAAGAGTATAAGGTGTTGGAAAAACAGTCTTTGAAAATAGTTTTTTTCCCACAGGAAACCAGAGGAGCTGATATGATCTTGGATGAGTCCTCTTTAGGAAAGGAAACTTGACTGTACATGTAATGAGAGCAAATCAATACTCAAGGTAAGTAGTAGTACACACAATAACTGGAACAAGCATGAAAGTCCTAGATTGGGGAGAAACCTTCTGTACCCCCGTTAACAGAAATTGGCAATAAATAAAAGTTCATAGCATACCACAGGTAATCAGATACAAGGATTCATAGTTCAGATTCGAACAGGCAGGATGCAAGCATGAAATATTAGGCAGAATCTTGGTGTAGACACAGGCAGGATGCAAGCAAAGGGTTAACGAGTACAGTGTTTAGATGCAGAGAAACAGGCAAAAATGCAAGCATGAAGTAATGAGCACAGTTTTGATGTAGACACTGGCAGGATGCAGCAAGGGGTTAATGAGCACAGTCTTGGCTGGATGCAAGCATGAAGTAATGAGCACAGACTTGATGTAGACACAGGCAGGGTGCAAGCAAGGACTCAATCACACAGTCTTTGATATGAGAAAATGAAGTGGGTATGAAACAGGGGTGAAATAACACAGTCTTTGCAACAACAGTAATGCAGTAGTACATATGAGCTTTTATAAATCACACAGGAAAATAGATTGCCATGCAGAACTATGCTATGAAGAATTATTGGTAAGGAGGAATGCTGGTGGCAGTGGCCAGGAGGCTGTAGCTGGACATTGGTTGTTGAAATAAGAAGTAGAAAACTGTGGTTGCTAGGGTAGACCTGTTTAGCAACGGATCAGGCAGAAGGTGGAAGAAGCCGGTTCAAGTGAGGTGCTGGAGCAGGCTAGGAGACTGATGAGCAAAGCTGAGAAGAGGTAGAAGAGCTGGGAACAAGGGACTGCTGACAAGATGACTGTTGACACGAAGATCTTGGAGAATGAGGGACGCCAACCTTACTTCCGGGTGGAGTAAGTATAACTGCACAGCGCCGTAGCACCTGCACTTGAGCTTTATAGAAGGCAGCAGCTGTGCACCTTAATTGTGCGCACTCCCGGGAATGCAGGGGAAAGGGACCGCAAGTCACGGCACCTTACAACAACAGCCATGTTGGCAGCTTTTTCAGCTTCATGCATAGCCAGCTTTAGAGTCTCTAAGTGCAAACAGCCTTCCAGTGATATGAAAATGGGAAAAAAAGCTAAAATTATGTTCCAGAAGACAGCTCTAAAAAAAGGGGAACAGAAAGGTTCTGATAGAAATCCGAGCTATGACCCAAGTTAACAGTACATACTAGCCTGAACATGTGGTCTCTTTGGATATATTACCTACAATTCTATTCCACTTCACTTGACTTTGTAACCCTCTGCAAACACAGTTTACTTCCTGAAGACATACAAAAACAAAGCAATAACAATTTGCTTGCTTAGGTGCTGCTTGACTGGTCTTTGAAATGGCTGCTAGATTGCTTCTTGACTTTCTTATTTGTCCATTAAGTTATTTAGTTTTCATCAAGAAATCTACTTTCAGCTGATTTTATTCCTTAAATGTGCACATTAATAGCATTGGCTTCAGTTAAAAATAAGTTTTTAGCAATAGAAACAATATAATAGTCATGTTTTCTCTGTAGAATACAATACTCAATGTTTCATCCATGGCTAAGATTCAATACTCAGCCTAGAGATATTCTTTTGAAATTTGTATATAACTACTTTTTTCCTTAGTCATATAGAGGCAGAAACATTTTATAATTATACAGAAAAAAAGGTAATGTTAAGGTAATAAATGTACTGCTTAACTAAGATTATATGCATAACAATTGTTTAGAACATCCCAGTCCCCCTTTTAATAAAGCTGCAATCAAAGGAAGTGACAAATCTTAGGGCACTTCCCAAGTAGCACCCTAAATCCAGAATCAATGCTAAGCACCCTGGTCTCGGCTTTAACCTATAACAGCCGATTTTCACCTTGGGAGGAGCCCAGGTCTTATTAAGAGAGGTGCCAAGCTAAGGGTTATGGATGAGCAAAGGGGCACGAAAGTAAGGCAAAGTCTTTTGGGCAGAGGGTCACAGTACAAAGCGAAGACAGATAGCGTAGTCAAATCAGGCCGGGTCGGTGCAGGCAGAATACACATGGCATCATAGTTGAGCTTGTTGGGGAACAAATCCAAAGGCAGCAAACTTGTCTGCAGTGTACTTTATTGGGGCACTAATCAGTCAATTCCAATTTTAGTTTAATGCTTCCTCCTGTGTCCAGTGCTCACTTTCCATGTAGGCCACACCAGCAGACCTTCGTATATAAATTCAAATTGCAGTAGGATGGAGCACACAATTAGCAGACTTATACTGCAAAAAACTTTTTATTGTGACACAATAAAAAGTTTTTTGCAGTATAAGTCTGCTAATTGTGTGCTCCATCCTACTTTATTGGGGCACAGAGATACACAACATGTTTTGGGTGAGACGCAGGCGAATTTTTGCCAGGCAAAATTTTTCTGGCTTTGCGCAAATTTATTCGTAGTGAATTCGCCCCAGGCGATTAAATTCACCCATCACTATGTATAATCAAACTATGAATCCTACCTTGTAGAAAATATTTTACGAAACAGCCCATATAAATATAAAACCTTTTAATGACAATTATATTTGTCTGATATTACTGTATCTGTACCACTAGATAATCCCATAGTGACATTAGCCACATTCAAACACTAAAGGCTCATATGAGGCACTGTGCTCACACATAAATCAGTGGAATTCATTCATACAAGGTTAAATCAGCCAATTAATGTGATGTGTATTTTACTTCCACTCTTCTTCCTCTCAGTCATGGTCTGTGAATGAGGATGCAAAATGGCAATATTTACTCATTTGTAAACATCAATTTCATAAGGTTTAACAATTATAAAATAATAACTTGCAATCATATCTGTTTTATTCAGAGTTTTTAATTTTCTTTACAATTGTGCACAACTTTAAAGGGATAATATAACTGACCATTGATATTTTTATGAATTCTATTGCTACGGTAAAGTTGTTATACAGCTAACAAGGATCCCTACTGATGATGTATAGGAACATGAGATGCCACAATTACTTGATACTGCAGCATATTTTTGTCCAGAAGTGAAAACATTTTCCACAGGCATCACTGCGCTAAGCATTAGATGGAATTTGTTTTTGCGACATATTTGTGATTATAAGCACATCTACATATAAAAAAAGGCTTAAAATGCTCTGTGTAATCATATTAACGACAGCAGTTTCAGATAAATTATTTTTATAACTACTACTTCTCTGCTTGCTGTAGCAATGTTTTCCTCCATTATGGCTTTTTACTTGTACAGAACCATGGCACTGTGGTTTAATGATTCATGACAATTCCATTTTTTCCATTCTTATTCGTTTTTATATATGGTTAGCTTCCATTTAGCCCTATTCAAAGTAATTGCATGCATTATAGATCACTGGATTCTCTGTGGTATAAAGTCGGCAATAGAATGACACTATACTGATCATGCTGATGAGTAGCATGTGACTATAAGTCTTACCTGGATCTGATCTCATCAAAACAAAAAAATGGATTCACTCAATTTAAATTAAATAAAATATATTTTTACACTGAATAACAATTAATACCTTGATGTTATGTAGGAATATTGGGTCTATTTCTAAAATATTCACACAGTCTATGAGGCAAATTTACTATTTTTCACCTAAAATCCCTCAATATCGAATGCTTATCGAATAGGTTTAGGCTTTAATTTCCTCGATATTCAATTTCTCGATGAAATCATACGATCGAATATCTATCGTTCGATTTCATGAAAAAAACATACTTTTGCCGTTGAGCCTCCGAAAAATTTATTCGATTAGAACGATCGAGGCGTTCAATCGCACGAATGGTATTCGAGCAAGTCTTTGCAAAATAAGCCTATGGGGGGTGTTTCCCATAGGCTTCTATTGGTATTCGGTAGGTTCAATCTGGCGAAGTAGGCATTCGAAGGATTTTAAAATTTTAAATCCTTCAATCATCGAATGATCGAATATTCAATCATTCGATCTATTCGATAATTCGGTATTTGATGATCGAAGATGACAAATTTGCATATTCGATCCTCTGAAAAAATTGTACGATCGTTATTCGATCGAACTTCGATCTCTTCACATAAATTTTGTAAATCTGCCCCTAAGTGTTCATAGAAAACATGTTCAATAGTAAGAGAAAATATGTTTATCCGAGTGCTCATATTCACTTAATTTATGTAACTATTTAAGTTCTATCTTTGGGTGGAATAGCCTCATTAAAATAAAAAGGAAAAGAGACAGGAGAGATAATCAGATGTCACATTGGGTCAGTTAGCTGTGTGTTTAAAAAGGAAGTAAGCCTTCCATGTGATGATTCTCTGTGAGATGGTTCACTTGTTTGCAGTGCATTTTCAGGTGATAAAAGATTCAGTGAGGGGCTACAACTTCCTTAGGAAAACCCCATTACCAAGTATATAAATTGCTTTCAGTTCATACCTCCAGTGCAATCTTCTTGTTGGGATCATTTCATCTTACAAAAATGATTACTTTCTCCTTCTGGATATGAAGGGAATCATTTTCAAGTTGTCAAATCCCAACTATGTGGGATTGTGTTTTCCCTTTTTTGTGGCCCATGCCACTTACATTTCCTCAGTAGAAACATTTTTGAAATTCCCAGCTAGAGATAATGAGGCTAAAACTACATGTTTACATGCCCCACTATAAAATAAATTAAGTTGTTTTGCACCTCACAATCTGGGCTTTATTTCTGGCCAGATTCACATTACCATCCAAATTTTTCTTTGTTGTTATGCTGCAATTTGACTGCTACTTCTGATCTGTTATCCAAAATGCTTGGTACCTAGGGTTTTCTGGTCTTTCTGAAATGTTTTGCCACCAATATGGAAGAATGCAACCTAGTTAGAATCAGATATAAGGTAATGTAATATTAATACACCATATTGTATCATCCAAACATAATTTCTAAAGTCTGATGGTAATTGCACTGGTTTTTGTGCTGCCATGTCTTGAGAATAAATTACTAACCTACCTTGTATTTGAACTTTTATACTCTCTATATAAATGTAGTTTATTGTAAGTTAGTCCCCATGCTAGGTAAGTGACACAGAGTGTCAGCGCTATGGACCCCCCCACCCCTGTCCGGCGCTCACTTTTGAGCGCCGTGGGGAAGGGAGGGAGGCAAAATCAAGGCGCCTCAGGCGGCACTGTGCGCAGGATCGCCCCTGGCAGCAGGTGAAGAGGGTGAGCGAGAAGGAGTTCACGTGGTTGTAATTTGCTATTCACTGGGAAAAGAGATTCTCTGAAAATGAGACTATTTACTCCATGCAGACGGAACACTGAGGGAGGGCAGCAAAATCAAGGCGCCTCAGGCGGCACTGTGTGCAGGATCGCCCCTGGCAGCAGGTGAAGAGGGTGAGCGAGAAGGAGTTCACAAGGTTGTAATTTGCTATTCACTGGGAAAAAAGATTCTCTGAAAATGAGACTATTTACTCCATGCAGACGGAACACTGTACTTGGCTGAAGTAAGCTATTTTGTATTTTTTGAATTGTGTTGCTGCATTCAAGCATATCTTTCTTTTGCGTTTTTTTCTGCTGCTGGTAAAGCTCACGGGAGTTGGAAAATAAACAGATTGTTTTTCCTTCACTCTGGAGTGGCCTACATTTATGCAATAGGAAAACCACCAAATTTTCTATATTCTTGGGAAAAATTGCAATTTTATTATAAGTAAATGGGCTCCTTCATGTACATGCATTTCTGGTGTCTGATTATGCCATAGTACTGTAGGAATTTGTTCATTTGTCATCTCCTTGGTCAGGACACACAGCTGTTTTAAATACTTGTCCCATATTCTATAATTATTTATAATGAGAAATAAAGTATCCAGCAGCAATAAAATAGCAATGTTTGAAAAATAAAACATAAAATGTCTTTAAATATTACCATCCTGTAGTACTGAGTTTTGGATATTCAACAGTAGGCCTTTTACACACAATGGGTTAACAAATAACTGCCTTTCCATCAATAGCAGAGGTGAAGATGCAAGCCTGGACAACAGACACCTTGCTATAAAAAAATCCTTGCAGCTACAGTAATGTCCATATAAAAGAGTTGCAAATAACAGAGCACACTGGTATGGGTGCAGGGGTAGCAAGGATTACCAAGGAAATTAAACTCTGCTGGATCAACAAAGGAATACCTGGAGCACCTGACTTGATTTCACTCCCTTGTCTATCTAAGAAGAAATTAATCATCTCCAAAACAGCTAACGGCTACCCAATTGGCTTGGACTGTCTTTTGGGTGTGGCTGTCATGGAAAAAGGCTATTATGCTTGTTTGAATGGTCTTCCTCGTGTACATATACAGTAAAGAGCATTTGTAATGCTTTGTAAATTAGGCACTTTCCACTCCCCTCCATTGCACCTTTCCCTATCCCTTTCTTCCTTCCTTCATCTTAGTTAGTTCCCTTTTTATGTTATACCTTTTTATTCCTTTGTAAATAAATACCACTTATTTAAAGATCAGTCTGTCAAAATTTAGACATGATTATGGTATAGTTTGAACTCAGAATTGTTATATACTGTATTTGTAAGGATTACTTTTTCTTTCTGTTTTTTGGAATTAATATTGCAAACAAATTTTCACAAATGAGATGGGTGTTTGCTTCTGTGCAAGGCTATGGTGCGTGAAAATAACATTGACAGCAATTTAAATTCTCAGTTTGCAAAACTGTTTCGCTACTATTTTCATGGCCACCAAAGTTGTGTCGTATGTGAATAAATATTCCCAATTTGCAATTTCATCTACACATTAAGGGGCAGATTTATCAAGGGTCAAATGTCGAGGTGATGGGAGTTTTTTTGACTGGTGAATAGTCAAAGTCAAATTTTTAACGAGACAGTAAATGATAAATTTTGTTATTCGAATTTTCGATTCTTTTTCAAATTTGACTCGAATTTGGACTATTCCCTACTCAAAATACACTAACATTAGCTTGAAATTCTAATTTAAAAATAACATTTTTGGGGCCGGGATGCCTAGTTGAGCAGACGCGTGGTGCAGTAGCTCCATACTCCTGGAAATATGCTGCTAACTACCTCACTGACTTTACCTCCCAATACAAATCTAAAACGTGATAACTGACGTCAGAGTTGTTGAGAGTCATTGCAGATGGGGAAATACGGACAAAGACACATAGACGGCTACGCTAAGCCTCCCTCCACACCACACAAACAAAACCAAGATGGCTCCAGAAGCATGGATTCTAATCAGCCAGAACAAAGTGAGGCTGTGGGACCTGCATTAGAACCCACAGGGCAAGCCAAGCAATTACTCTTGCAAGCTATAGTGGAGGCGAAGGAAGCACTTGCCATAAAGCTAGTGGACACCAGCACAGCACTCACCAACAAGATAGAGGAAGTGCACATTGACCTCTCCTTGCTGCGCCAGGACTTGCAAGCTGTAAGAAAGCAAACGATGGAGGCAGAGCGCAGGATCAGCAGCCTTGAAGACACCACCCGCCCTATAATGCAACAGGTACAACAGCTACAGAGAGACTATCAGTTGGTAATAGACAGAGTAAAAAACTGCAACAGAAGGTCCAACCTGAGGGTAGTCGGCCTGCCAGAGGGCTGTGAGGGGATCCGGGCAGAGAACTTCATGGAGCAATGGCTACAAGTGAACCTGGAGAGTGCAAAGTTTACTCAGCACTTTGTCATCGAGAGGGCTCATCGAGTCCCAGCCAGGAGCCCCCCCAAGACCAATCATCTTAAAACTCCTAAACTTCAGAGATTGTGATATCGCCCTGCGAGCAGCTAGAGACATGGAAGTGATTATGTACCAAAATGTAAGAGTGTCGCTTTATCCGGACTTCTCCCTCGCTGTTCAAAAGAAAAGGGGAACCTTCATAGAGGCCCGACGTAAGCTGCGTGAAAGAGGAGTCAAATATGCCATAATGTATCCCGCCAAGATGAGAGTGCAGGATGGAGACAAAGCCTTCTTATTCGACTCCCCCAAAGATGTGATCCAGCGGCTAGAGCATAGACCAGCTCCGGCTAGCAGGCAACTAATTAACACTGAGGCAAGCCCAGGTTGTATTGTTATTTCAGTTTTATGGCTTTAGGAGGCCCAGTTATAGAGGGTAAAAAAGAATGACTCTCATGGGCAGACCATGCACCGATTACTTTAGACTTGTCAATTGGGGAAAACAACACCTGGCGACTGAACGAAATAGTCCTGAAAGAGCCCTCCATCCTTAAAGAAATAAAAAAATTATAAATTAATTTAAGGATAATGACAACCAAGAAACTAACCCTATGACAATATGGGAGGCACACAAGTGCTATATGAGGGGAATCCTAATACAAATAGGGAAGCGAAGGAAACGGGCCCGTACCGCACAATATAATGCATTAATTGACCAAATACGGAATATAGAAATGACATGCAAAAACAACCCATCACAAGAAGTAATACAAACACTAGCCATCTTACGGAAGGAACTCTCCGAGGCCCACGGACTATATGTAGAGAAAGTGATAACAAGAATGAAACATTATTATTATGAGCACGGCGACAAATGTGGCAAGCTACTAGCCCGGCTATTACGGTCACAAGTCACCCAAAACAATATCTACTGTATTAAACCCAAAACAGGCGAGAAATTAATACGCACACCCCAAATAACCAAAGAATTCCAGAACTACTACAAGGCTCTTTACCAACTGGAGAACGCAAAGGCCACAAAGAATACTCCTAACAAATCAGCCATCAACAACTTCTTTGGGAAATTATCCTTGCCTAAGCTTTCGTTAGACCAGAGACAAGACCTAGAAATGGATATAACAACGGAAGAAGTACAAACAGCCATTGGCAACACACCAACCGGTAAAAGTCTGGGACCAGATGGCTTCACAATCTTGTATTATAAAAAATGTGCGGAAATATTGATCCCATCCCTGACCAACGCATTTAATAGCCTACAGAACCAAGCAAAATTCTCAAGACAATCACTAGAAGCACACATCTCTCTGATACTTAAAGCTAATAAAAACGCAGAAGACCCCAGCAGCTACCGCCCAATTTCACTAATTAATGCTGACGTAAAACTCCTAGCCAAGATTCTAGCCACACGGATCCAATCTCACCTAGGGAAATTAATAAACCTAGATCAGGCGGGATTCGTCCCGGGACAAGAATCAAGGGACAATATAAACAAACTAATCAATTTACTCCACCATTCTAAAATAAAACAGATCCCACTAATGCTACTATCAACAGATGCCAAGAAGGCCTTTGATAGAGTGGCCTGGCCCTACATGTTCAGATGCATTTCAGAATTTGGCCTCGGACCCCGCATTTGTCACTGGGTTGAAGCACTGTATAATGGCCCTTCAGCACAAGTGAAAGTTAATGGCGCCCTATCTGATACTATAGACATCAGGAATGGCACCAGACAAGGATGCCCGCTCTCCCCAACTCTCTTCATATTGGCACTGGAGCCTCTCCTAACAGAAATTCGGTCACACCCAGAAATTACCGGGATACAAATAAGGCAAAACCACCACAAAATAGCGGCCTATGCCGATGATTTACTTTTCTTCGTGACCAATCCGTTGATTTCCCTACCCAACCTGAACAACACTTTGGAAACCTATAGCTTGATCAGTAACTTCAAAGTCAATTATACAAAATCAATGGCCCTCAATATATCCATCCCACCTCATAATATACAAGGCCTCTCCAAAAATTTCACATACAAGTGGGCCAACAAGGGTATCACGTACCTAGGTATTCAAATCACTAAAGACTACAAAGATTGGGTATCCATTAACTCTAGAACAATTCTCACAAAACTGAAAAAGGACTTAAACTTCTGGGCCAAACAACCGATATCGTGGCTGGGGAAAATAAATGTGGTCAAGATGAATGTTATGCCAAGACTCTTATACTTGTTTCAAAGTCTGCCTCTCCCCTTCTCTACAACCTGCCTAAAATCTTTCTAATCCATCATCACCAAGTTCATTTGGAACGAAAATCCGCCCAGGATCAAAATGAGCACACTCTGCAGAAGCAAATCAGAGGGTGGACTATCTCTACCAAACTGCACACAATACCATAAAGCAGCAATCCTAAATAGAATAATTGACTGGTCACACCACTTAGATGACAAAGCATGGATTGAAATTGAGGAGCAGTCATCCGGCACTCACTTAATACACTTACCATGGATTGACAAACTCCATCGCCGAATTACTCACACATCTCACCCATCGCTCAACTACACACTGGAAAGATATCATGGTAGATAACCGACTAGCAGACCTAGAGAAGCTGAGACAAGCCAGACCAACAAGCAACCTGTCCGACTACCAATACTACCAGATTAAACATTTCTTCAACTATCTAGGTGGGAACACCCAAATGGGCAGAGACCTCACTCACTTCGAACAATTATGTTTGGCATCGGAACCTCCAAAACATACGATCTCAACCTTATACAGACTTCAAACACAGCAAATTCAAAAAAAGCATTTAAACTTTGTTAAAGCCTGGGAACGAGAACTAGCTCACGCTGCTGTAGAATTGCTTTCCAGCTCACGCTGCTGTAGAATTCAAGAAACTAACTATAAGCTCCTTTCTAGATGGTACTACACACCTCAAAAATTGAAACAGATATATCTGGCAGCCAATAATACCTGCTGGAGATGTAAGACAGAAGTCGGAACGCTCCTACACATCTTTTGGGATTGTAACTTGCTTGGTCCTTTCTGGGAACAAATTTTGGACTCTTGCTCACAGATACTAGGACGTGAGACAGCACGAACACCTGCCTATTCCTTATTAAACTGGGCAATAGATTGTACAGATACACCACCTGACTCGGCCTTAGAAAGACTCTTACTTAATGCAGCCAAAATTCTTATACCAAGTAGATGGAAAACGACTACTCCTCCTACTCTCCAGGACTGGATACGTAAGGTAAACGAACTGGCAAAGTTCGAGGAACTCTCAGCAAGAACTGTACGGCAAAAGAAAAACTTTAGAGAGATGTGGCTACGATGGTTTTTATTCAAAGAATCCGACACATACAAACAACATAGCTAAGGCTCCAGAAAGTTGGTAACATCCATGGAATAGGATAATACCCTTACACATAGTCCTGAGACCATGAATCCTTAGACATTCACCCATCTAGACATAGAGTTGCACTACATTTATATTCCCCATCGCAAGGATTTTTAAGTAACTAGCCTGTCCACACAACCTATGACATACTACTTAACAGGATGACAAACTCCATAGTAACACCCAGATTAGTTGGTAAGAAAGATCTTGATCATCACTGCCTTTGAACATATGTAACCAATGTGTAGCACTATCTAACCCCCCTCTGAAATGTTATACCTACCATTTTGTAATGTTTTTTTTTTTGGTTTTCTTTTATGATCCCCCCCCCTTTTTCTTCCTTCTGTACCCCCCCTCACTTGATGGAAATAATAGAAACCACTGAAACAAAAAAAAAAAAAAGAATGACTGTCCTAACGCGGGACTTTTTAGAATGTACATATAGTAACCCCTGCTTACAAATACCAGCAATAACTGTCATGTTTCTGAACTACATATATGCAAGCGGGGTAGAAGTACAGAGATCCTAAATGGGGGCTAAATGTACAACCAGCACCACCTAAACCACCCCAGTCTACACTGGCTGCTGGCCTTACACCTACTGCTTAATGATTGTTGTTAAGGGGGAAATGTATCCCTGGGTTGGGGTGGGGATATCGGGAGGGATAAAATTTACATTTAAGGGGTTTTTACTGTTCAATACAGGTTGTCTTGCATGTCTATTACAGTGTGACAGGTCAGACCCGCCAGAGCCGACCAATGTACTTATATGCTTAGTAAACCACTTACACACCTATTTCCAATGGCTACACGCAATCAATAAATCCAAGTAGTATCCTGGAATGTTCAAAGCCTTAGTGACTGCATTAAAAGGTCTGTGATACTGGATTATCTCAAAAATCAGAGGCAGACTTCTGCTCCAGGAAACTCACTTAGTTGGGCAGAAGGTTAGAACACTAAGATGGACCTGGATTGGTGCCCTATACCATGCTGACTATTCTACTCATTCTATGGGAGTGGTGGTCATGGTCAAAAAATCACTAGGACTGGGTTTAGAAGAATTAGCTACAGATGGGAAAGGGCAATATATTATAGTTAAGTGTAAAATATATGGCCAATGTCTAATCCTAATCCGTGTATGCACCCCGCCCCCCCATTCAACCCAGCTACTCTCAACAAGATCCTAACTAATACAGCTAGCATGGGTCGCTTTCCTACAATATGGATGGGAGACTTTAATGTGGTCCCTGACCCCCTGAAAGACAGACTACTCCCCCCATGACACCAAGGGCCTAGCAGACTGGATAGCAGGAGAAGTTCTCCTAGATGTGTGGTGAACCAAGCATCCAGAGCAACGCCAATTCTCATGCTAATTCCCAGCAGCAAAGGTTAAGGTGAACGGTTTCCTCTCTGACTCTTTGAACTGCACATAGGGACTAGGCAGGGATGCCCGCTGTCCCCTCTCCTCTTTGCCCTGGCAATAGAGCCACTAGCCATTCAAATACGTGAAGACACAGACATCAATGGCCTTAATCTAAGAAGACTTGTAGAGAAGGTATCGCTCTGGCAGACCCAAAAGAATCCCTACAGAGGGTGCTTGAAGTAGTGGGGAAATATGGCAGCTACTCTGGTTTAAAGGTTAATTGGGAGAAGTCTAACATTCTGCCTATTGATAACGTGATCCCCCAAGGCCCACATGCTTTACAATGGGTCCGTTCAGTCAGGTATTTAGGTATTGAGGTTCAAAAGGACCTAAACAGATATTTGACAAATAACTTAGATCCAGTACTAAGGGAATACAGGCAGAAAACTGCCATCTGGGTGAATCTGCCTCTTTCACTGGTGGGTAGAATAAATCTGATAAAAATGGTATTCCTGCCTAAGTTTCTGTACAAGTTACACAATTCCCCAGTGTACATTACAAACAATTGGTTCAAACAGATTGACAAAATAACCACTGCTGTTATATGGGCAGGGCAGACATCCTGTATCTGTCCTACAACCTTGCAACTCCCAACAACGAAGGGGGGTCTCGCGCTCCCAAACGTTATGCTCTATTACCATGCATTCCAGTTGGTCTGTGCTCACTGGTGGTTGACCCAGGACCTCAATAACCAGGCACTCCTGGCAGAAGCAGCCACTGCCATGTCACTAGAAGCCCTAGCCAACCATTTATACAGGGGAGAAAGATCTGCCTTCCCCACAACCTCCTTCAATGAATTGTGTCATAAAAATTTTCAGAAATTACCTAAAGCGGTTCTACCCTCAACCAAATACTTGGGGACAAATTCACTAAAGCGCGAAGTGTCTAACGATATCGCTTATTCACCAGCGTGACATCATTTCGCAACCTCGCCAATTTACTAACAGTGTCCCTGGTTAAAATTCGCTAGCCAAGTAGATAGACTAGCGCAACTTCGAACCCTTACGCTAGGCTAATTCACTAAGATGACCATTGTACTGAACGTTACCTCTTGCGCTAGACTTTACTTCGCCAGGTCAGACTTGGTGAAGTTCAATACAATAGATGGGAGTTTGAAAAAAAAAAAAACTATACATTTTTTCTAAGTCCCAAAAAAACACTGGCGTCTTACTTTTTTTAGGGTGATAGTCTGGAAAAATAGCATAATTTTTTGGAGGGTTACCCTCCTTACATTTCCTTACATTTGGCATCTCAACTATACAGGGGGCACATGTTTAGGGCAATAGGACAACTTTATTTTATTTATCAAAGGTTTCCTGGGCTTGTGTAGTGTAATGTAGTGGCTGTAACCTATTTTTCTATTATACGTTTAATGTGCCGTATGCATATTAGGCATCGCTAGCGTAAATGCACTTTGCCTGGCGAAGTAATGGTAGCACAACTTCACTACCGATCACCTCCCTGAGTGCAACTTTGCATTTTAGTGAATTTGCGTAGCGCAGGCGAAACTATGCCTGGCGAAGTGCGGCAAATGTCTGTGAAGCCAACGCTAGCCCATTTTTGGCGCTTAGTGAATTTGCCCCTTGGTCTCCAGGTACCCCCTTATGGGGGAACAGGAAACTTCTGCATCTATGCAAGTTCCCTCAAGCGGACCTCTGGGCCTCGAGAGGAATTAAGTACCTGGGACAGATATTAGATGGGGGTAGACTGAAAACCTTTCAGGAGCTAAAAGCAACTCATCAGTTACCTTCCCATATGCTGTTTTGCTACATATATACAGCTGAGACATGTGTTCCACTCCCAATTCGCTAATGAACCACTAGACATCACACAAAGCCAGCTGGAACTCCACCTTAGGCGACCTGTTCTACCAAAAGCCACTACCTTGATTTATGCAATTCTAGGCAAGATCTCTAAACCTCAACTGGAAGGCCTCAGAATGAAATGGGCAGCAGAAATACCAGATATAGATGAATAAGCATGGGAGGGGGTCCTTGAAAAGGTCCCAGAACTCACAATCTCCAATAGAGATAGATGGATACAGTTCAAATTCCTACACAGAATGTACCTGACCCCCCAGAGACTGGCAAAAATACATACGGGCCCACTTGAGCTACAATCACATCAGAGGCTATTTTTCTTGCAGATGCTATATTATGCAAATAAAAACATACTATTAACCTGGAAAGCCACAAGTCCAACTACATTAACCAGATGGAGAAAATCCATAAATGAGATACTCCCGCTGCAAAAGGCAGGGTATCTAGATAGAGGCTGCCTAGATAAGTTTGTTGCGGTATGGGGTCCTATATATATCTGTACAAACAAACACACAAAGACAAAAGTGAGACAACTTGTAAATATGTTTATTTACCTTGTTTTTTTATTTTTGTTTAATAGCTGTTAAACTGAAAATGCAAAATAAAAACTTTAAAATCTGCCCCTAAATATACCACTCTTATTCAGCTTTATAAATATAACCATAAGCAGGGCAACTACAGTAGGTATAAAGATTTTGTGTCCTTTTTAGATACACAGCAAAGTGATTCTTTTTATTACTACACGTACCTTCTTTGTTTGAATATTCTTAGAACTTTGTCATGTATAGCTTTTAGAAAAGTATGACATGAAGTCACGTCTCTTCTAAAAAAAAGTTTAAGATAGTAACATTTTTCAAATGTTACAACATTCTCTTTAATGTTTACACAGTTTATTCTTATTTTGACGCTACCGTCTATGTAAAGTAGGTTCTAATTTTAAGACAACCAATATTAATTGCTGAAATGATTCATATCACCTAGATGACAAGTTAACTTTCGAGAAATAAAGTCAGCAAACGGAAATAAATTCTAACAAGTCTCAGAGCGTATATTTAACACGCTCATTAAAAAACAAAAGTGTAAATTATAGCCTCCTGTTCATCAGCAGGTCCAATTATTTTGGAGGCATTGAGGAATATTTTAAAAATAAATAACTAACTTCTACCAGGTATCATTTTTGTGTTACACAGTTTCCATCTGATATTACATTGTATAGTTCAGAGAGCACACAGCTTTACAGTAAATGTCTAGTGGTGATCAATAATAAATGAATTAAGGTATTCCGTTCTGTTACCTGCCAACTAAATAAAATTTTAATTCCATTATGGAAAAAAGTTGAAAACATTAAGAAGAGAAGCCTTTTACTGATTTTGATGAAGTTGCATTGATTTAGACAGTAACAATGTCATTCACT
Organism: Xenopus borealis; assembly: GCA_024363595.1. Lineage (NCBI taxonomy): Eukaryota > Metazoa > Chordata > Amphibia > Anura > Pipidae > Xenopus > Xenopus borealis. The sequence continues at coordinate 109,389,098 of CM044432.1, forward strand.
GTACAAGAAGTGACTTTTTTTTTTTAAGTATGGAGTTTGTACAGTGTGTATGCCCACACTGTGTGAAAATATCATCCATGACCACACATTATTTAAAAAAAATGTGTCATATAGTATTTAATGTATCACCTGTATATAGATGATATCCAAATATATTTAGACACTTCTTCCCTAAGCACTGATATTCACATCCAGATCTCCTAGTGCCATCCGGGGTCGGACTGGTCCAGCGACACTTGTGGGCCCTGCAGGCCCAGATCCACACCCTGCACTTCTTCCTGCCACAGCAAAAATACAGAGTGTGTGCACGTGCTTGTGTGCACATACACAGCGGGGGCAGAGGGGGCCCTGAGGCAGCAGCCCCCCAGTCTGACCCTGGTGCCATCTATTAGCCTATCTCTCTCTTCCTACATAAAATAGCACCACCTCAAACCATTCTACCCAACCCTGGTCCTTCTCCGTCTTTTACTATTACTAATAATATTAGTAATAATGGCATGCGCTTAAACACTCTTGAGTCAGTATACTCTTTAGGTCTTTAGGTAGCATGTTTTTACTTTTCCTCTAGTCTTCCCAATCCTAAGTGTTCTTTATTGATAGAATATTACTGCCACAACCTGCTGCTTTTTGCTTCATAACATTACCAAGATATGTCCCTTTCAAGCAACTACCAAAACAGTCATCCATGCCTGTATCCTATTCCACAACTGCAATTTAATGGTCTCCCAACATCTCTCCCTTTGAAATTCATTGGGAAAATCCACCTGCTTTCTCTTAATGGCGAACCTGTTCATTTCTTGCAGAATAGCTTTTTATGGATCTATACTTCTGAGGAAAAGATTTTGCAGTAGCACCCATTTTTCTTTAGGCATTGTCGGGACTCGGGTACCAGATCATAAAAGGTTTAGATTTTACATTTCATCCAGATAGAAGTACAAGATCTCTTAAAGGTGCAACAGCATGCCTCTAAGAGTTCATTCAGGCAACATTTCTGCTATCGAATTGGCTGTGAAGTACACAGTGTAGCATCAGGGGTCATAGTAGCTCTGTCCTTGCTGGTAAGAGTGACCCTGCTGCTGCCTATATCCTCAATTTCATGCATGTGTGAATGAAGTACAGCTTAGCGTTTGGGTCGGGGAAGGGAGTAGGGCCACCTACGTTCCAACCCCCTTCACTCTCCTTGGATAGAACAAGAAAGAATGCAGACAGTGCTCTCTTCATGGGAGTGACCCCCAGTCTCTGTGCTTTGGTACAGACTGCAGATACCTGCAGCAATTCTACAACAAGGAAAGTAAATATAAAAAGTGTGACAATCTTTTGCACTTTGCATACTGTCTTTAAGGTATAAATTATCCTTTGCATTTTACAGAATAGAATGTGCATGTCTGTATACAATATGTCTCTGTCGAAAATGGAAATGCTCTGACGTGTGCATTGCCTAGCAATAACATACATATATGCACACTGGAATAAGTAAGCAGAATAATTTATACATTTATCTTGAAATCTTCAGCGGTGTGGTGATATTGATCCATGAACAAAATTCATTGTTAAATAATGCAGTCATGTATTCTGTCTGTTGTTATCAAAATGGCATTTTACCCATTGCAAATCAAAATCTTTCTCTGTCTGTCTGCCTCTTTCTTTCTTTTTTTTTTTTTTTTTTTAAATAACCCAGGAAATCTATTTTCACACAGCTTTGATGAGTTACATGTTTACTCTGGCATTTCAACATCAGTGTTTCATTTATCATCAATATTATTTCATTTTTTTGGTAAAGCCACTAAAACAGTAGTGTAAGAGAATTGTTAACCAGGTATATTCAATGATTTATGAAACACATGGATTATAATGCAAAACTCTGAATGTCAATGTCCTGCTGTATTACTTGTGAAGCAAATCGGTGTTAAGAGCCAGTGCAATTTAGATTTTCAATCTGCTCTGAGATCTGCAGCTGAGATCAGGAATTTGACAGCATTTACTTGGAAAAAGAACAGAATGTGACATATAATAAATTGAGTTTTCACTTTCTACCTAGTTTATTTGAGACTGGAGAAACCCGGCAAGGAAGACAAGTAGAAATGGTGACAAAAAAACATTTCCTTCAAAATGTGTTAACAGATTTAGTCTCACAAACCATTTATATCAGATTAGCTCAACATTATTTTTGCTAGCAAATGATAGAAAATGTTAGTATTTAACCTGAAGTGGGTCTCATTTACAGGCATGGGATCTGTTATCCAGACTGTTTGGGACCTTGGTTTTTCAAGATAATGGCTCCATAATTTGGATCTTCATAGCTTCAAGTCTTCTAGAAAATCATTTAAACATTAAATAAACCCAATAGGCTGGTTTTTGGCATCTTAGTACAAAAGTACTGTTTTATTATTACAGAGAAAAAGGAAATCATTTAAAAAAAAATTGTATTATTTGGATAAAATGGAGTCTATGGGAGACAGCCTTTTTGTTATTCAGAACTTTCTGGATAATGGGTTTTTGGATAACTGATATCTCTGTTAGGGTGCCCAAAGGCCTGGGCCTAGGTTAGCATGCTACCCAGTCACACAGGTAGTTAGCCTGACTCCAGAAAGGATTCATATGTGCACAATCCTGTAGAAGGGAGGGGCGCAGATATGCACAGACTATATATAAAATATTTTCATTCATATATATCTATATATATCGAACAACAATGTCCGCACTCTCAGGTCTTAAAAAGTGAAAAGGTTATTTATTGTAAAGAACTGACGTTTCAGCTAGCACTCTTTTAGCCTTTATCAAAGTGAAAAACATTTACTGCTGTGTGTCTAATAAAAACCGTAGGCGGAGGGTGATTTTTTTGTTTGGGTAGGCTAAGTCTAATGTTACTTCAACAGTTTTTTCAACAGTGAGTTTTCCCTGGCAGAAACAGCGGATTCAATCCTATATTATAAGCATTGGCAACAGTTGTAATTCACATGTCTGAGCACCAGGGGTGTATCTGAGGCAGCAGCCCCGATGCCGCCCCCACCCCTCCTGCTCTGCGCTTTGAACTTATAGCGTCGGAGCGGGTGGAGGAGGGGCCGCATCACTAGTGCAGCGATCGCTATTGCACTCGCTGCGCTAGAAGAGCCGAATTTCCGTTTTAAAAAATTTAAATTCGGCTCTTAAAGTTACCAGAGGCGGCTTTTTGCCGCCCCTGGTAACTGGCTGCTCCATGCCACCTGAGGCATTATTATCAAAATTATAGAAAAAGTTCAGTTCATCCACATTACTGGAAATCAGGGCTAATGATTGGGTTGCTTAACATTAAAGCATGTTTATTGGTCTACTTTCACATAAAACAAAAGGGATATATTAATTGTCATTTATTGGAGATTGTATACATACAAAGTATAATGCAGATGAATTTTGGTCCCCCCCCCCCTCACAAAAAAACAGTAGCTGCCCTTTTACTGCAGTTTCAAAGTAACACAATATAATAGTAGATGAGGTTGAGAAAAAACTTGCATTCAACCATCAACACAACATTTGTGTGTAAGTGAAAGTAGCCAAACTGATCTGTTAGCTGATCCAGAGAAAAGTGAATTGAATTGATACAATAGTTGCTAATATTCCTCATATACTGCTAATAAACATTTTAACTAATTGTATCAACTAATTGTAGCAAATTGTTACAGTTTAGATGCTGCTGGATCACTGAGCTGCCAGACTGAAACCCCACATACAGGAACATTACATTTTAAACTTCAATTTTGGAAAAACAGTAAAAAGTAAAAGAAGGAAAGAAATTGAAAAAAAGTATTGATTTCTGTTGAACAATCTGTTGAACAATCTGTTTAAGGAAACAGTCACCAATATCCAATCACAATGGTTCCACTGAACTATTCAAATAGGTGTTGGATAAAATTCACAGAGGTGTGAAAGGGAGATCTGGTCACAGTGGTTATATAATGGCTACATCACCCCTTCATACCTTTTCCAGTTTCAGATAACACCTACCTGAACAGATCAATGGAAGTACCATTCATTGTGTTTTTTTTTTGTAATGTAAGTATGAAACAATCCCCACATACCAAACAAGCAGATGGAGGATTAACAGCTGCTTTGACTCTTGCCCCTCCCCCAGACAAACTCAAATAGACACATTGGTCAGTAAGAGAATTTCAATTTTTTTTCTTTTCATTTTTCTTAAAAATTTTTATGCAAACAGTTTTGGGAAGGCTTAGCCTCCCCAAGCCTTAATGAAAATCTGCCTATGATAAACACCAAATGGTGGAAAGGTGCATGATAATGAATGATAATTAGACCAAAGTAAGACATGCATATAATTAGCTACCAATGAACCCAAACAAATCCACCAAAAGGAAAAAAAAAAAATCTGAATAAAACAAGTATCATGTGACAACACAAGATATTTTTAAAAGATACTTTTAAACCCATAAATATTCCAATTCAAAGAACCATTGTGACTCCATATAAACAATATGCTATCTCACTACTGGGTGTTAAAAATTCTCATTCACAAAAGTTATGCAAGAGAACAGCTGACACATTTTACATTAATTTTACATAATTATAAATTAACAGAAAATAATCCTAGAAATCCTAGCGCTTATTCGCCAGCGTGACGTCATTTCCCAACTTCACCAATTCACCGTGTCCCTAGCGAAATAGATAGACTAGCGCAAACCTCGCACCCTCACGTTAGGCGAAGTTGAGCATTTTCGCCGCTTAGTGAATTGGCTCACAACAGGTCCGTTAGTCTGTACGGGGGAGGGGTAAAATACTGCTGTGTGTGTCAAGGCAAGGGGGCAAGGAGGGGAAATCAGCTGCAGCAGTTACTATGGACTACTAGTGGTAGCAACAATTATTTTCCAACGTCAGCTTTGTAGATCCTGAGATCAGAATTTGCATGGCCAAACATGGCAGCCACCAACTTTACCATGGGGAAAAGGCAAGGGGGCCTGTAAAGGGGAATTAAAAAAGACCAGGGGATTTTACATCCCCTTTATAATTTAATATGAAGCTAAATTGCAGCTAAAATAATAAAAAAAAAATGTAGACCAGATCACCCAGTTCCTCCATAAGGGGCTGAGCATATATCATATTGGGTAAAGTGCTCTTTATAAATGTATGTAAGTTTTATCTGCAGCAGGAACACTGATAGCCTATCCAAGAGTTCTTGAACAAGTGGACAGAGCCAAATCCAGTGTATATGGGCATTAGACCAAAGTCCCTTTGTGCTTTTCCACCTAAGGTCATGCAGTACATACCATATACTTTTAAGTAGATGAATAATTAATAATTTTTGCACTTTACTATCTCTTAGTATTTAGCATTTTAAATATTTCCAAGACTTCTGATGCAGACTGTCACACAAAAGGTTAGGCTGATCCAATAAAGCTCTTGACATTGAAAGAAATATACAATGTAGTTCTTGAATAAGTTCCTCTTTTTCAAGTACTGTAACCATTGATTTAAAAGCTGCAAAAAGATCTAGATCTAAAATATTACACTGTTACAGAAGCTTTACACTGTGTGCATTAGAAAGAGGATTTACTTAATTTCTAACATCTGAGACAACTTCATTTGCTGGTTTATTAATTTACTTAACACTGCTTTGCCCCGAATAATATTTCATGTATAGCTGCTGCATAATTCAAAGAAGGCTTTTGATGTCTGTGGAACTGCATGTTTTGTTCATGCTGAGGGCAACAATTTAGTTCTAAGGCACAATATGATGTGTTTTACCACCACCACTCTGTGTAGGGAAAAACTTTTTTTTTCTGAACTATATGCATTGCATTTAGGTTAATTGGTAGGTTACCAAGACCAAAGTATTTTATTTTATTTGTTTATAATGATGCTACACATGCCCAGAGGTTCCCTGGCAAATGCCCCTCATTTTTTACTTACCCCTCCTGCTGATTTGGGCTACGGGAGTTCATGGCAGCCATCTTCCTTCTTTGGGTCCTTTTCGGAACTAGACCCGCGTTTTTGTTGCATGCGCAGTTGGAGTAGATTTCCGGACCAGAACCACTGCTCAGGGGTCTTCTGAAAAAGACCAAAGAAAGAGAATCGCTACTGTGAACTCCTGTGGGCCGAATCCGCAGGAGAGATAAGTAAAAAATTAGTGGCATCTGGCCAGAGGGGGAGGTAGGCTGGTGGGGGAGGATGGAGGGAATTTTATTCATTACAGGTTGGATTCTTCTTTAAGAACAATCAAACTGCTAAATAAACAAGACATTGGTTTCAGAGATTCCCTATTGGATGTGGTTAAAATCAAGTGGGGTTAGAAACTCCTAGAACTAGGAACTGTGTGATCAAAGATGTTGGTGCATTGGGTGATCCTTTCTTCAAAATGCAAAAAAGTATGGATATCAGTGATCTAGAGAATTATAAAAACAATTTTACCTAAAAGGTGGGGGGGGGGGATAATTTGAGAATGCTCATTGTACAAATCAAAAGCTGTGAAAGATGCTGTGTAACAGTAAAAGATGCATGTGATTTTAACCTCCAAATTTTTATTTGTAGCCCAAAAGCAGAAGCAACATTTTTTTGCCATTTCATGAATTTTTGGCCAAAGCAAAACGAGCCAGATTCTCTCATCACTAGTTAGGAAAGGCAGCCATCAGCATGTGTGGGAAGAAATATAAAGCCATGTGTGAATAGGGTGTAAATTAAACAAATATTTGTTTAAAGCTTTTGCATGTCCTATTTCCTTGTAGCCTCACAATGGGGATGGACTCATTTATATTTCTTAGCTTTGGTGAACACAAATACATCAGCATCAGCATGCACCTTAGTACTTATTTACTAGTGGCTGTGCCCCTGGGGTTGTTGCTCTCTGCAGGAAGCTCCAAATCTGGCATTCTGTGTAGCATTAAGAGACACATCTCAGCCCTACCTTTGCAACCTGCACACATTTGTGCCTCCCTCAAACTGCCTCTTAAATAGAGTGCAGAATGCAGGCAGCTTTGCATTCAAGGTACTTTCTTCAGGTCTAAATGCTCTGGACAATGTTATTCCAGATCACAGGCAAATGGCACAGAGTGAAAAAGGAATCCGTAACTTCCTCCTGTGCTCCTTACACAGGGAAATGAATATTTGCTACTGTGTAAATGTAGTTATTGGAGTTTACACCCGGCCTGTATAATTAATGTATAAACTCTCAGACAAACAAATACACACAAAAATAAATATACATTCACAAACTAACTTTAGCTCTAGTGATTATTTAGCCAAGCCATTCTAAGCATTAAAGGTATCTGCCATCATAATTAATTCCTCCAGGTCATATTATAGGACAAATCATAAATATAATGTAGAAGACTTTTCAAACCATTTCTTTCATTTTTTATTTTAAGCAAATGAGTTTTTCAGTCTGACTGCTTTGTATCACAATTAAACACGAATGTAGTTTGCAGGAGGTAAGTAAAGAAATTTTTGTCTAAATGTCAAAGGAGACAGTCACCAGTGAGTGGAGGAATAAAAGAGAAAAACGAAATTACAAGTGATGTCTCAAGCAGTGAAAATGCTATTTTCTTTGTGAGAAATGACATGTGCCTAAATTACAAGTTTAAAAACGAATGAGCAGTCACACTGTTGTCTGGAAATGTATGAAAAATTATTTAATTATAGACACTTGTGCAGTAGACCACACAATCAGAAAAAAAGACATGGAAAGCATGAATTAAGGCAGAAAATGATTTATAAAAATAAGTATAATAAAATAAATCAAAATATTTGCTAAAATATCACTTATATCTGTGTGTGTGTGTTTAACAGAGTGGTTATGAGTAATACAATAATACAATAATATGTACCCAACTCAAAAGGGCTTTCAACAATATAGTGGAAAATACAGTAGTTTAAATGCATACTGTCATAGGAAAAAAAGTTTTTTTTCAAAATGCATCAGTTAATAGTAGTGCTCCAGCAGAAATCTGCACTGAAATCCATTTCTCAAAAGAGCAAACAGATTTTGTATATTTCATTTTGAAATATGACATGGGGCTAGACATATTGTCAATTTCCCAGCTGCCCCACATCATGTGACTTGTGCTCTGATAAAATTCAGACACTCTTTACTGCTGTACTGCACCCCCTCCCTTTCTCCCCAGCAGCCTAAAAACAGAACAATAGATAACAGCTCCCTAACACAAGATAACAGCTGCCTGGTAGATGTAAGAACAGCACTCAATAGTAAAAACCCATGTCCCACTGTGACTCCTTCAGTTACATTGAGAAGGAAAAACAACAGCCTGACAGAAAGCAGTTCCCTCTGCAGCTGGGAAATTGACAACATATCTAGCTCCATGTCAGGTTTCAAAATGAAATATAAAAAAATCTGTTTTCAGTGCAGAAGTCTGCTGGAGTAGCACTATTAACTGATGTGTTTTGAAAAAATCATGTTTTCCCATGACAGGATCCCTTTAAAACTTAATTGTTTAATTAATGATCACTAAAGTTCAGTAAAATACATACAAAGAGGTTTAAATTGATGTTTACCATGATGTTGGTATGGAGGCTTATTAATTGTATGATCATAATTTAATTCTAAAAACAAAAATCACATGCACTCAGGTAAAAATTAGAAATTTTATATAAACTCCATGTAGATGTGAATGGATGAAACCTCTCAGCATTTTGCAGCATATTAACAAGAATTAAAGAATGATGGGACCTGTATTCCAGCAACCATAGAGATAAATCCTTAAAGAAACACTGTACAATAAAACGTTTTGCAAATCATCGATGGCTAGCAACTCCAGTGATCCAAAAGTGTCTTTCAATTGGAATCCTGATTACTCTGTTTACACCTTTTTATCTGTTCTTTGATTTCTACAACCTAAGACACATTTGGGGTTATGTAAAAAAAAAGACAGATGGAGACTTATTTATGAAAGGTTGGATTTTAGTGGTTTAAGAGGTTTTTAAACTGACACTCCTACAGTATATGTAATATAAGGCACTAAGTTTGCCCAGGAGCAGAAACCCATGGAAACCAACAAGATGTTTGTATTTAAACAGATGACTAGTAAATTCTATCTGCTGATTGGTTGCTATTTTTTACTGCCCCTGGCAAACTTAGTGTCTTTAATTACATTATCTCACCAATCTCTAAAATCATGATTGTCATCCTATTGACTTCTATGGCACTTCAACAAATTGTACTTCACAAAATTTAGCTTTAGACGTTTCATGGTTTTTATACTTAATTAACATCACTTCAGGTAGTAAGCCTCAGGCTCCCTAGCATCACTGACTCCAGCCAGAGTGGAGGTGGAGCACTGCTCTTGGGACCTTCCTAAGGCATACCCTACCTATTAGTGCCATATAGTGATGGGCGAATCTCCCGAGTTTCGCTTTGCCAAAAAATTCATGAAAAAAATCAGGAAAGCTAAAATCGATATGGAAAAGGATATTGCAGTAAGGATTAGAAAGGACCTTTATTATCAGAGGGGTCATCTGGTTGATGAGAACAAGCAAAAAGCTCAGATTTTGAATGCATACTTTTCGTCTGTCTACACAAATGAGGAACCAGCTAATGAAGGTTTCCCTAGTATTAGTCCCAATTTTAATAATACATCTAATGATGCATGGTTCACACATGATAAACATCATCATCATGTTAAATAAACAGGTCCAATGCCAGATGGGATTCATCCCAGGGTACTTAACGAGCTTAGCTTTGTGATTGCCAAACCTCTCTACTTAATTTTTCAGGATTCATTGAGGTCCGGCATGGTGTCGAGAGACTGGCGAATTGCTAATGTGGTGCCGCTATTCAGGATCCCGTTCTCAGCATCAAAACTATAGACCACCTAGTCTGACATTGGTGGTAGGAAAGCTTTTTGAAGGATTAATAAAGGATAGGATACTGGACTTCATAGCAAATAACAATACTATGAGTTTGTGCCAGCATGGTTTTATGCGTAATAGATCTTGCCAGACTAACTTAATTTCTTTTTATGAGAAGGTAAGCAGGGACCTCAATTCTGGGATGGCTATGGATGTGATTTACTTAGACTTTGCTAAAGCATTCGATACAGTGCCACACAGAAGGTTACTGGTTAAATTAAGGAATGTTGGCCTGGAAAATAGTATTTGTACCTGGATAGATAACTGGCTAAAAGACTACAAAGAGTGGTGGTAAATGGAACATTTTCTAATTGGACCAGTGTTGTTAGTGGGGTACCACAGAGCTCTGTACTGGGTCCCTTGCTTTTCAACCTGTTTATTAATGACCTGGATGTAGGCATTGAAAGTACGGTTTCTATTTTTGCAGATGATACTAAATTGTGCAGAACTATAGGTTTCATGCAGGATGCTGACACTCTGCAGAGTGATTTGTGATACTAAATTGTGCAGAACTATAGGTTCCATGCAGGATGCTGCCACTCTGCAGAGTGATTTGTCTAAGTTAGGAAACTGGGCAGCAAACTGGAAAAGGAGGTTCAATGAAAAATGCAAGGTTATGCACTTTGGCAAAAATTATGTAAATGCAAGTTATACACTAAATGGCAGTGTGTTGGGAGTTTCCTTAAGTGAGAAGGATCTTGGGGTTTTTATAGATAACAAGTAGTGATGGGCGAATTTATTCGCCAGGGTCGAATTCACGGCGAATTCCCGCGATTTGCCAAACGCCAGCGAAAATTTGCCTATATAAAAAGAGTCGCGCGTCGTTTTTGACGCAACACGACGAAAATGACGTGACGCACGTCGAAGACGACGCGACGTGCGTCAAAAACGTGCTGTGACTTGTTTCAAGAATTTTTTTGCCGGAAATTCGCTAATTTTTCGGCGAAGCAAAACTGGGTAGATTCGCCCATCACTAATAACAAGTTGTCTAATTCTGGGCAGCGTCATTCTGTAGCTACTTAAAGCAAATAAAATTCTGTCTTGCATAAAAAAGGGCATAAACTCAAGGGATGAAAACATAATTATACCTCTTTATAGATCCCTAGTAAGACCTCATCTGGAGTATGCAGTGCAGTTTTGGACTCCAGTCCTTAAGAGGGATGTAAATGAGCTGGAGAGAGTGCAGAGATGTGCAACTAAACTGGTTAGAGGGATGGAAGACTTAAATTATGAGGGTAGGTTGGGGTTGTTTTCTCTGGAAAAAAGGCGCTTGCGAGGGGACATGATTACACTTTACAAATATATAAGAGGGCATTATAGACAAATATTAAGGGATCTTTTTACCCAGAGGATCACCGCACCAGAGGCCACCCCTTCAGACTAGAAGAAAAGGACTTTCATTTGCAGCAGCGTAGGTGGTTCTTCACAGTGAGGTTGTGGAATGCTCTGCCGGTTGAACTCGATGGACTTTGTCTTTTTTTTCAACCCAGTTTAACTATGAGGCCACTGGGAGCAATATCCAAGGGGTTGGAGAGCAACATGTTCCTCACAAGCTATTGGTTGGGGACCACTGCTCTATACCATCCTGATATGAGGTCTGGGAGTATTTATACATGAAATAGACACTGTGCCTTCCTGTTATATCATCTTGGGCATTTACACTTGAAATTGGCATTATACCATCCTGCAACAAGTTATTATAAATGGATTTGTCATTGTGTCATCCTACTATAAGTTCTGGGTAGTGATGGGCGAATCTACCCAGTTTCGCTTCGCCGAAAAATTCGCGAATTTCCAGCGAAATTCAAGAATTGGTGAAAAAACGAGTCGCGGCACGTTTTTGATGCATTGCATCGTTTTTGTCGCATTGCGTCATTTTCGACGCGCGACTCATTTTTTTGTGCATTTTCGCCAGGCGAATTTTCACTGGCGTTTCGCGAATTTATTCGCCAGCTGCGAATCGTGCAAATTCGCCCCTGGCGAATAAATTCGCCCATCACTAGTTCTGGGAGTTTTACACATGAATTGCCATGGTGCCATCCTGCTATAAGTTCTGGAGTATTATACATGATTAGTCATTGTGCTATCCTACTATGAGTTCTGGGGGGTATTATACTTAAATTGCCACTGTGACATCATGCTATGAGTTCTGGGGGTAGTCTACAGTACATGATAATAGATACATAGCAGAAAACAGTAAGCTACTGTATATCCTGATGAAAATAAGCAAGTAAAACATATTTAGCTTAATATTCACCATATTCATGGTAAATAAAAATACATTAAACTTTTCACCAGATGTTTTACAAACGGAACATCTTTCATGTAGCTAGACTGAAGTAACAATAGCGCTGATTAGTAGAAATGTATGCTCACTAAGCTCACTTAACACTCAATAGATTCCCAGAAACCATCTTCTCCTGTTATTCAGCCCTACAATATATGTGGGTGAATGATCCTATATTTCCTGTGTAATAATTTTACAGTCAGTATTGTTTGTCAGTGTATAATAAATGCAAATATCTTGATCACCAATAAAGAGAAAAAATAAAATGCAAACACTACAAACAGCTGTCTAATGTCATGTTTTATTCTAATACTTTTAGTAGTCTAATGAGTTGTATTAGTCAATATTCAGTAGTGTATTCACCATCAATAAATGTATTGTGTTTTGTAATCTGAAACACATTCACTAATATGAATTCAAATTCTGAATATTGAATTAAACACAAATATAGTATAATGCATGTATTTATATATATATATATATATATATATATATATATATATATATATATATATATCATGAGATATACAGCATATTTTCATGTATGTGAGGTAAAATAAAGTGATGCCCTGGCCTATGATTAAGTGCCCAAAAGGCACGAAACGCGTAAGGCATTTGGGATGTTGCTGTTCTAAATAAATACATTTTTTAACTACATCGTGGAGAGTGATCCAGTTTGTGCCAACCTTTTTCAATTGATATTTTGATGCCCTTTATTAGTCTCTGTAGGCAAGTTATTATTTAGTCAAATGAAGCAAATGGTTTTAGTTTTTTTAAACTGGCCTGTCGTTATTGTACAAATAATCCTATTTCTGCGTACAGTGGCACTGAGACTTTTGCCAATTTTACCCCTTTATATAGGATTTATAGAGGATCCACAAGTTTGTTAAAGACTAAAAACATGGAGTGTTAAAGGTCGGACAGGGCCCACTTAGGGTTACATTTCAGTCTGTGGAGTGTATAATGCCACTTAACTAGGGCCAAGTTTGAGGATCACTGCTGTAGAAGGATGACAGACCACTGTCTTATTATAATTAGCATGTATTTCTATAGGGCCAACATATTTTGTAGTGCTAAAAATCACTAGTAGAACAAGAGGTTCTATGCAATAGATCTTCCTAAATCATAATACATAAATAAAACAAACTTTTAGTAAAGGGAATCTAAAAATTTTTGCTCAACCAACTTAACTTTGTTGCTACAGAACAGATTTCAGCACACTTTAATAAATTTATCATTGGTTACTGTGCACTGAAAACAAAATTAGGGATATATTCTAAAAGCAATACTGCTAAAATGTAAAACAAACCTTCAATGCCAGTGCCACTTAAATCTGCAGCTCTTTCTGTTTCTCCCAAAGTAATGCCATTTATTAACTCTTTACTTAGCCATTCTGAATTATAACCGCTGGTAGTATTTTACATGGAACTGCCACTGTGCCACCCTGCTATGTATTCTTGGGGTATTTATACATGAAATAGTCACTAGGGTCATTTATAAAGTTTGTGCAGCACATATGTATTCGCAAATGGTTGTATTGCCAAAGCTTTTTCTTGAACGTTAAAATATTGCATTTCACTGTTCATCTGCCGTTTTTTTTGCGAATCTGCATTGTGAATAAATTTTTGCAAATGAGACAGGTGTTTGCGTGAGTTTGCCCGCTTTGCAAGGTTGTTGTGTGCAAAAATAGCATTGACAGTAACTTTGCAAATTGCAAAACTGTTTTGCAAATATTTTCTTCACCACGAAAGATGTGTTGTAATTCAAACATGAGTGTGCACATTAATATTCACACTTTGCAATTTTTGACATATTTAAAAAGCTCTTCTCGACAGCCGCATTGTAAAAAAAAATTGCAATTCTGTTTGCACACTCTTACTTTAAAATATATTCACTGTGTGAACCAATCTGCCCCGCAAAGTTTATGAATGAGCCTCACTGTGCCCTCCTGCTAATTATTCTGGTGGAATTATACATGGAATTGCTACTGTGCCATCCTGCTATGAGTTATTGGAGTATTTATACATGAAATTACCACAATGTCATGCTGCTACAAGTTCTGGGGGTAATACAAATGGAAATGCCCGTGTGTCATCCTACTATAGTTTCTCAGGTATTGTACATGAATAACTGTCCTGCTATGAGTTCTGGGGGTATTATATATGAATTGCCACTGTGCCATCCTGCTATGGGTTATTATAAAGTACATGAATTGCCACTGTGCTATCCTGCTAGGAGTTCAGTGGGTATTATAAATGTTGCTCCCCCTGCTGTAGTTTGGTTTGCCTGAAAACGGTGAAAGCACACATTAAAGTAGGTGGAGTCTAAAGGGTGTAGTAAAACAAAAGTCAAAAATGCATTGCACCTCCAGTCCTCTCCAATCTGGCTACCCCAAACAAAAATTTCTGCTGCCTATGCGTCATTATATTGCACTGTAATCACGGGGGATGCATTTAATGCAGCAACTCACCGTGAATAGTCAGGAAAAAGTTTTGAAGTACACTTATGCTTTAAGAATACAACCCTTATGTTGCTAGGCTTCAGCTCCCAACATGCTGTATCCATCATATTTTACATATTCCTGGAATTTGTAGTCCAGCAATAAATTAATAAGTTGGTTGAGCAAAAATTCCATATTTCAGCAATAAATTAATAAGTTGGTTGAGCAAAAATTCCATATTTCAGAGTGGAAGGAAGCAGGGACAGACAATCAAGGGTGTTTGTCACAAATCACAGGTACCATGGTGTAATAACCCTGTGGTCTAGTGGGAGGGGGTCTGCAGGGACGCCCACCACACTCCTGTTCTCCCTCTGTTTGTTCTTAGGGCGTGCGCGAAGCACCACTTCCCGATTTATTGCCGCATTGTCACAAACTTTTAAGTATTTAAAGGGCCATTATACAGCTTTTCACTGCCTGTTAAAGGATTACCTGGTGCTTCTGAGTTTATTCTTGTCTGATTCTGATACCTTTTGTGACCCCTGCCTGCTTTTTTGACGATCCTGACCTCTGTATCCTGACCCTGCCTGGTAAACGACTCTGCTTTATCCGTATCCCTCTGATTGATCTCCTGGTTTGACCTTTGCTTGCCTGAATTCATTTATACTCTGCCTGCCCTGACCTGGCCTGATCTGACTCTTTTGCCTAAGCCTTGTACCGCAACCTTCTGCCCAAAGACATTGGATTTACAGTTGTGCCCCTGTGCTTGTTCAGAACCCCTCACTTTGCACCTCTCTTTATAAGACCTGGAGGCATCTAATTAGCCGAGGGCTACTCCCAAGGTGAAAGGCAGCTGTTAGAGGTGGAAGCAAAAGCTGAGAACAGGGTTCTTAGCATTGGTTCTGAATTTAGGGAGCCAACTGTGACATTATAACGAGCCATAAAATGGACAAAGAAGGTCCCGCTGCTGCTGCTGCTCCTTCCACCACTGAAGCACTCCTCACTACTCTGCTACAGCGGAGGTTCATGAGCGGAAGCAAGACTACCTGATACAAGGCTTCCATGACCTGACTCGCAGACTGGAGGCCACACAACAGTCACCAAGTCCAGTAGTCCCTCCTCCTGTAGCCGTCCAAGTGGGTTCTACTGCCGGGATGGGTAATGTTCACAAATCCCATGAACCCAAAATTTCTTTCCCTGAAAAATGTAATGGGGATAGAAGCAAATTTTTTGAGGCATGCAAATTGCACCTTAGCTTTTTCCCTCAATCCTTCACTACTGGAGAGGAAAAAGTTTTTAATGACCCTGTTACAGGGTGAGTCCCAAATTTGGGCCCTAAGCTTATCCTCCTTTTACCCTGCAAATTTTTCCCTAGAAACCTTTTCCAACACAATGGCGATACTATGGCGGATCGTGCTTCTACAGCCAGGAAACGGGATGCAGAGGTGTATTGCACTGAGTTCCGCCAGTGGGCTGTAGAAACTGGCTGGAACAACATGGCTTTTCATAGCCAATTCCGGTTAGGGCTTTCTGATGCTGTAAAAAACAGCCTAGTAAACTAACCTCTATCTACTAATCAGGATGATCTCATGTCTCTAGCCATCCAATTGCATGGGTATCACTCATTTAACTCCTGAGGAAAAGGCCTGCAGGTGGTCTTTGGGGCTGTGTATTTACTGTGGGGAAAAGGGTCATTTTCTCAGCCAGTGTTCTAAGATGCCAGGAAACTTCAAAGCCTAAAAGGAGAAGAGGAGCTCCATTTGGGTTAAGAAGTTTCCTCTCCCCAATTCTCCTCTGAGATCATGCTTCCTGTTAAGTTAACCTGGCCTACAGACTCTGTTAAGGTTTCTGCTTTTATGGATTCAGGGGCGGCAGGAAATTTTGTGGATGCTGCCTTCGCAGTAAGGTTTAATATTTCTCTTATACCCCTTATCCCTCCTTTGAAAATCTTAGCCGTTGACAAAAGCTCTTTGGGGTCAGGTCTGGTGACACAAAGAACTGTGGCCTTTTCCTTGTGCATGAACAACTCACACTCTGAGAAGTTATCCTTCTTTGTTCTCAAGGGTTCTTCTTCTCCTCTAATTTTAGGGTTACCTTGGTTACAGGTACATAACCCACATATTGACTGGGTAACTGGGGAGATTCTTCAATGGGGTCAAACGTGTAAGGGCTCTTGGATAAGTGTTCCTCAATTGGTGGCAGTCACATTCCTAGAGGATTTACCCGCAGCTTATGCTGATTTCTCTGATGTGTTCTCTAAAAAACAGCGGAAACATTACCCCCACATAGGCATTATGACTGGCCAATTGACCTCATTCCTGGGCCTACCTGCTTAAAAAATTCCAGCTTTTATTCCTGGGAAATATTTTTTCTGTCTTGTTGAACTACAACTTACACCCTTGTTTTATTGCTTCAAATGTTCCAGTTTTAATTCCTGAGGAATAACTTGTATGCCTTGTTGAACAACAACTTACAACCATCTTCCTTTTAAATATAAGCACACACCAACACCAAGGAACAATAATTTACATTTTCCCTACAGGAAAAGTGATTACTC
This sequence comes from Xenopus borealis, assembly GCA_024363595.1. Classification (NCBI taxonomy): domain Eukaryota; kingdom Metazoa; phylum Chordata; class Amphibia; order Anura; family Pipidae; genus Xenopus; species Xenopus borealis. The sequence goes on from CM044432.1 coordinate 109,406,225, forward strand.
ACCTGGATTATATTTATTATTGATTTTATTATTATTGTTTACTGTGTTCTCTGGCTGGCCAGTGTTTTAGTAATTGTATAATACATTGTATTTTTAAGATATTGGTTTTGCAGTCCACCTTCTATCTATTTTTCATTATTCCTGAAAGACCCAGGTCCAATCTTCCTATAGATTTTATCATTGACCTCCCTTCATCTCGTGGGAAAACAGTGATTTGGATGGTGGTGAATAGGTTCAGCAAAATGAATCATTTCATTTCCCTTCCACACCTCCCATCTGCTAAGACTTTGGCTGAGTTTTTCATTTCTAACATTTTGAAATTACATGGTTTTCCAGTTAATATTGTTTCTGATAGAGGAGTACAGTTTGATTCTAAATGTTGGCAAGCATTCTGTTCTTTGGTTGGGATTGAGTTGTCATTCTCTACATATACTACATATCACCCTCTAACCAATGGTCAAACTGACACATACACCACATTAGCGTAAGCAAATAAATAACTAGAAAATATTCATTAATGGTATTATGTTGTCTTTAAACATGGATGTACTCCTCTCCTAGATGCCATACAGCATTCTCAATGCTCACAGTTACTGTATATGGTGCTGACTGATGACTCTAGGTAGGCACCTATGGGAACTTTATTATAGGAAAGCCCTGGAACTATAAATGCAAGGGCTGCATAAAAAAGGATCCAAATGAGCAGCATCCAGATTACATATATAACTATATTAGAAACAATTTTTGTTTTGCAAAGACTATCTATTTACCCAGTTTTTAGTTTTACTCTGAACTGTTCCTTTAAGCGATATATGGCTTAGAATAAATGGATGCTATGATGCTGTAGATATATATTTAAGAAAATCATTCTGAATTTAAACTGCTTATAAAAAAACTAGATGCTACTCTTATTTGCATATACACTGTGTATATTTGTTATTTACTTATGAAGAGATCAGATCACTGTACATGTGTAAAAATGCACCATGAATCAAAACAACGTCATGCTTTAAAATCAGATTAGGAAGGAAAAAAGCAGTTCATACCAGTGATTAAAAAACATCCAAAATCCTTTGTGTCTGTTTTAGCCACATTAATAGATATAACAGAGGCAACTCTATAAGGGAGTGACTAAGACATTGAATTTCAGGCGTGCAAACTTTGACAGTATAAGGGCATCTCTGCAACATATTAAGTGGGAAATGCTTTTCACTGGGTTAAACACCGAACAAAAATGGGAATTGTTTAAAATACTGCTTAATAAATATATATGTCAGCATATTCCGCTTGTAAACAAAGAACGTTGTTGCAAAACAAAACCTTTTTGGTTCAATAGGAGTGTTGGTATTGAGGTGGGTAAGAAAAGATGTGCTTTTAAGGCTTTCAAGTTAGCTGGGACAGCCGAATCATTTATAAGGTACAAGGAGGCCAATAAGTCATGCAAAAAAACAATCAGGCAAGCTAAAATCGATATGGAAAAGGATATAGCAGTAAGCAGTAAAAAGAATCCAAAATTATTTTTTAAATATATTAATAGTAGAAAAATTAAACAGGAAGGGGTAGGACCTTTATTATCAGAGGGGGGTCAGTTGGTTGATGAGAACAAGCAAAAAGCTCAGATTCTGAATGAATACTTCTCATCAGTATACACAAATGAGGAACCAACTAATGAAGGTTTCCTTGTTAATAGCCCCAATTCTAATACATCCAATGATGTATGGTTCACACATGAGGAAATTCAAAAGAGACTAGAAAATGTTAAGATAAACAAAGGTCCAGGCCCAGATGGGATTCATCCCAGGGTACTTAACGAACTTAGCTCTGTTATTGCCAAACCTCTATACTTAATTTTTCAGGATTCTTTGAGGTCTGGCATGGTGCCGAGAGACTGGCGAATTGCTAATGTGGTGCCGCTATTCAAAAAGGGATCCCATTCTCAGCCTCAAAACTATAGGCCAGTTAGTCTGACGTCGGTGGTAGGAAAGCTTTTTGAAGGATTAATTAAGGATAGGATACTGGACTTCATAGCAAATAACAATACTATGAGTTTGTGCCAGCATGGTTTTATGCGTAATAGATCTTGCCAGACTAACTTAATTTCTTTTTATGAGAATGTAAGCAGGGACCTCGATTCTGGGATGGCAGTGGATGTGATTTACTTAGACTTTGCAAAAGCATTCGATACAGTGCCACACAGAAGGTTACTGGTTAAATTAAGGAATGTTGGCCTTGAACATAGCATTTGCACCTGGATAGAGAACTGGCTAAAAGACAGACTACAAAGAGTAGTAGTAAATGGAACATTTTCTAATTGGACCAGTGTTGTTAGTGGGGTACCGCAGGGCTCTATACTGGGTCCCTTGCTTTTCACCTTGTTTATTAATGACCTGGATGTGGGCATTGAAAGTACGGTTTCTATTTTTGCAGATGATACTAAATTGTGCAGAGCTATAGGTTCCTTGCAGGATGCTGCCACTTTGCAGAGTGATTTGTCTAAGTTGGGAAACTGGGCAGCAAACTGGAAAATGAGGTTTAATGTTGATAAATGCAAGGTTATGCACTTTGGCAAAAATAATATAAATGCAAGTTATACACTAAATGGCAGTGTGTTGGGAGTTTCCTTAAGTGAGAAGGATCTTGGGGTATCATTAAAAACAATTTCATATTTGTAAATAAAGCTATTATGCTAAAATGTTTTTGTAAAGCTATACATTATATTTTTGCCAAGAAAGCAAATGTTGCTTTTGGCAAAGACATTTTAATAAGATAAAAATTACTTCTGGCTAACGACACGCTAGTCTCTTTTTGCAATTTAACCATAATCTTTAACACTGAATCCCACTGGGAAAACAGAAACCTGCAGATAAACTTCAAATAAGTCACTGTTCTGTACCAAAACAGATAAGATATTCAATGGAAAAGACATTCTTGCTCATGCACACTATACAGTATTTGTGATACTTTACATACTTCCCCCCCACCTGAAAAATATTCTGCGAAGCCCATGGTTACAGAAGCAAGAAAATTAATTAATGAGAATGCTGCTGGCCACAAAGTACTGTTGTTGGTTACCTTTCTGTTACCTTACATGTGTAGATTATTTTGCTGTTTTTATAATAATATGTTATAATCAAAAATCAGAAATGAATATAATGCTGTTTAATATTATAGAACTGAAGGAGTTTGCTCTCCTCTTCACAGCCCCTGTCTTTATTTTGTCAACACACACCGGCATTAGTATGGCCTTTTGGGTGAGAGTGAGTGGCTGAAGTTGTGTTTAGCTTGTGGGGCACAGCTCTCCCATGTCTCTGCTCCCCCACCCTCCATTCCCTGTGTACATTCTTTGTTATGCCACAGTCCTATCTCTTCTCCTTTTTCCCTTCCATTACCCTTATTTCTTCCCAGTAGATATTGGTCAATGATATTGGTCTATGTGGCAGTAGTAGAGCAACAATAGGAAGAATCAATTTAAGTTCTAAACAGCACATTTGGAGGGATATAGACCATGAATGAATTTTTCATAAAATTATTTTTGTCTTGAGTTCTAGATTATCTTTAAAAATTATTTATTATTTGATTTTCTTGATATTAGCAAATTCTTACTCTGCTGATATCAGCAGAGGGTTTTGTGTGCCCTATGCTGCTGAGCCGGAGCGACAGCTTGGAAGAAGTTGGCTCTAGCAAAACAATTTGTAAGTACTCTAACACACCCTGTAGCATTGAGTAGGTGCTATTTTTTAAAGCACCTGGACTAACCCATAATCTGGAGTTATTAACCACTGCTACAAATAAACAGCCAATGTTTGAATATAAAAAAAAGAGGAAAAAAACTTCCAGAACTCAGTTCCTGTAAATTCATTTGAATAGTGTTAATAAAAATTGTGGTGTTAATACAACACCTTGGCCAAAACAAGTAAGCTCATGTGCCACTTTAGTGCCCCTTACTCAACATTAGGTCCACACATTTAAAAAAATTTAAAACTAATTGAATGCTTATCAGAAATGCTCATTATGTGTGTGTGTGTGTGTGTGTGTGTCAGTGGTAGAACAGTGTTCACTTGTTGGTGAGTGTTTACTTGTCCACTAGTTGGTTCTTGATACCAATGTAAAAAGAGTGCTAGTAGAGTAAGAGCTGCTAATATCACACAAGCTAAAAAAAATAGCAAATTAACCTTTTACAACTGGAAGATCTTTCTTTGATTCATATTTTTTATGAGACAATCTCTCCATAATTTGGTTCTTCATACATAAGGCTACTACAAAATCGTATAAAAATTAAATACATTTAATAGGCTGTTTTTACTTCCAATAAGAATTATTAATCTTATTTTTGATTAGGTACAAGATACTCTTTTATTATTACAGAGAAAAGGAAATTGTTTTTTTTTTTTTAAATTGTATTATTTTGAAGTAATGACGTCTATGGAAAATGATCTCCGCTGTAATTTGGAGCTTTCTGGATAACAGGTTTCCGGATAATGGATCTCATCCCTGTACTACAAATGAAGCAATACTTAGATTAGTTCAATAATGAGATTAGTTCATTATTGATTCCTTTCAACACTTGTGCTCCCTAGTGCACAGAATGGAGAAACATCCTTTTTACAGTATAGGGCTTGTTTATCAAATGAAGATGAAAACATTAAAGATAAAATTGTGTGGAAAAGTTTCGACTAGTCTCAAGTATTACATTTTAACATGGGAAATAAAAGTAGGACATATAATTATTCCTCTATACACTATTACATAATTTGGAATAGAGGTTAGTTTAACTACCTCCTTTTATTGTCTATTATGTATTCATATAGTGCCATAACTGTATGTTTTGCTTTACAAAGCATAACCACAAACATCTATACAGTTCACAATTTTATAACTACACGTGATTATTAAGCAGTTACTCTGTCTAAAGAGTCAGGTACAGATTTTCATTGTGGTTATCACCAAATGTGATGTACAAGTGCTCTTCATTTGCACCATAACCAAACAGAAGTCAGTCCCAAAGCTGTGACTGGGGTTAAGTCAATATGCATTTGAATTCCAGCAACTTGTGGAAGACCCCCCACCACACACACAGTGGTCTATAACTCATATAAACGGAAGAAAATTGCAGGAACCTTCCTTGTTAATAAAAAGCTTGTGCAGACCAATCTTCAGTTCTATCACTACCTCACGTTGAAGACAGCCTGTTCTTCTAAAATTATACAAGTAGTAACAAAGTAGTAACAAATGGTATATTGTAAAGCAAATTTACCTGATGTATGCAGTCTGTGTTTGTATAAGTCAACATCTAATTCAAGACAATTTTTCGACACAAGCTTTTCCTATTCAATGACATCTATATTTAGCTGTGCAAAAAACATAATCCATTTTCTACTCTTCCTAATACACATTTAGGGTCATAATAACCTGAAAGCTGTCACTTAATGGAATACAGTCTTACTAATATGTCATTAACAATAAATGTGCATTGCTTTAAGCATTTCCAGCTGGGTATTTAGACTGGTATAACACAAAAGCAGAATATTCAGAAAACAAAATTATTTTGAAAACTAAACTTGGAGACCTAAAATCTTTGCATTCAAATAAATAGCACAATCTGACTTTTAATTAATGTCTGTATAGTAATAGACAGAATATTCAGTGATGAATCAATGTCTACGAACATTAGAAATAGTCTCTCAAATTTGTCGTTTGACAAATGTTTAGTGAATTTTTTCGCCAGACACGCAATTACAGCGAAATTCCACACGTCCCCTGCAATTTTTTTATGAAACTGTGGTTAAAATCCACCACAAAAAATGTTGGCATGAGAAAAAAAATGCCAAGACAAAATTGTCACAGAGACAAAAATGTCACCATAAGAAAATACAATTGACTTTAATGCATTTGGAGTGAGAAATAATTGTTGTGCGTGTAAAAAATTATCACGTTAAAAAAAATCAAATGAAGAAAAAATTATGCCTATTGACTTCAAAGCAATTCTCTAATTCTTTTCCTTTTAGTTAATGTTTTTGCAGTTTTGCTAATTCTTCTAGAAGCGAAATGGGACAGATTCTCTCGTTGCTATTGCCCACGTATCAATTTACAAATATATGAGTGAAAAGAAGATTTGTTTGATATTTAAGAAACTTTTGAAAAGACAAAAGATGTAGAATGTTTAGAAAGTTTCAGTAAATACTCATTACGTTTGAGCTGATTACCCATCTCATGCTAACAACAAATATGATTTCTTGAAATAATGCAGATCTTAAAAGCAATAATGCAAGTAATGCAAACAGTTGCTGTTACAGACTAATACAAGGGCAATTTATTAAAGCTAAATCCCAGTTACAGAAGACCATATTATAAGGCAAGTTTGGAAACGCTACTAATTCCAGTGTTTTCCACTGCTGAACCCACATGAGAAAACATTTTATTTGCAATGTGCAAACAAATAAAATAATATAATCTTATAAAACATTTTCAAAAGTCACTTAAAAATTATGATGCATTACAGGGACTCATTATTCAGCAGATATTGTCCAGACTTGTTGCCATTAAAACCCAGCAGCTTCAAAACCATGGACAGTTGAAGGTGGGTACTTCCAACAGAATAAAGAGGGAAATGTTGAAAAGGGTACTCTGTGTGTTCTGCTTTCACTTCACTTATATATGTAAAAACAAAAACTCACCTTCTGGTACATTGTACTATTAAATGGAACTAAAGGTATGGGACCTGTTATCCAGCTAGGGTTTTTTTTTGGATAACATATAATTTGAATCTCAATATCTTAGAAAATCATGTAAATTTAAAATAACACCAATTGGCTGAGTTTGCTTCCAATAAGGATTATAAATCATGTTCAAAAATGTGGATTATTTGAATAAAATGGAGTCTATTGGAGAAAGTTATGTAATTCTGAGGTTTCTGGATAAGGGGTTCCATACCTGTACTACAGTAATTGTAAAAGTAATAAGAATTCATAAGAGTTGTATTTAATCATGTTTTGAACTGAACATCATTTAGCCTATGACTAAGGACCAGAGGAGTCCAAAACGCAACAGGCAATGGTGTGTCACCATCTGCACTTTTCTAATTAATAAAGGTGGATTTTTTTAGGTATACTGTACTTTGGAAGTGTGGTCCATTGCTCTTTTTTGATCCATATAACTTTATTGGGACAAGCACTCCTATATTAGTGGAAACACCTGACATGCAAATTGGGGACTGAAACATGGTGGCACAGCTGGAGCAATCAAAATGTGTTGTCTGTAATTCCAGGATTCCCTAGTCGCAGTGTGTGTACTTGGGCAAATGGTGTCAACATGAAATTAGTGAATTACTTGTTTTTTCTCAATCCAAAATCAAACTAATTGCTCAGTTAACAACAGATAAAATCCAAGGAAATTTAAGATTGTTTAGACCTATCTAAAATTGGAAAAGTAATTTTCAGGTGATCAGAAAAAGTAAGTACCCAAGAAATTGAGTAGTCCCAAAGCTCAGTTTAATCATAATTGTTTTATATTGTTTCTGCTAGAAAAAAATGACTGTTTGACATCTATACTTGTGAGATCTTACACATGCTTGAATAACAGTAGCAGTCAGTATGCCTTTCTTTGTAGGCAAAGTCAGAAAGTTTAGTCTTTATTATTAATTGAACAGGGGATTCCACAGTGGTATTGGTCTACACTATTTTGCAAAGGCTTTTGATTCTCTAGTGACCATGGAAAAATCTTTATAAAGAATGTCAGCTCAAGGATAATTTTATAGAATACAGTAGTCATAACTGGGTCATTCTCAGCTCACAAGTAACAGAGTAAGGGCTTTATGGCAGGTCTATTGCATACCGAATATAATTAATTTTGTCGGGTCATAGAAATAGGCATTGAAAACTATGGGGCTGATTTACTAAGGGTCAAAGTAAAATCGAGGGAATTTTTGAAGTAAAATTCGAAGTAATTTTTTGGATACTTTGACCATCGAATAGGTTACTACGACTTCGACTTCAATTAGAAGTAAAAATTGTTCTAAAATTTGACCATTCGATAATCGAAGTACTGTCTCTTTAAAAAAACTTTGACTTCAATACTTCACCAAATTAAACCTGCCGAAGCCCTATGTTAGCCTATGGGGACCCTCAGGAGCAAAGTTTTTTTTGTCGAAGTAAAGTTGTTCGATCGTATGCAAAAATTTTTGAATTTTTTAAAAAAATGCTTTGACTTCGATATTCGAATTCGAAGTATTTCACTTCGATGGTCTAATTTCAAAGCATTTTCCACTTCGGAATTCAAGCCTTAGTAAATCAGCCCCTATTTGTTTAAATCAAGACCTCAGTGAACCAGACATACAGAAGGCTTCCATGTTGAAGTCCTTGGGGCTTCTAGTTTTAAATGTTTGCTATGTGCTATAATACATCCCCATGTAAAATAAATTCAAGCATACAGTCATAGGAAAAAGTTTGGGAACATCCTCTCAGCCTGCATAATAATTAACTCCACTTTCAACAAAAAAGATAACAGTGGTATAACGTTCATTTTCCAAAAACATCTGAGTGCTGGGGTGTTTTCTGAACAAAAGATATTTAGTGAAGCAGTATTCAGTTGTATGAAAATAAATCAAATGTGAAAAACTGGCTGTGCAAAAATTTGGGTACCCTTGTCATTGACTCTTCTCTGAAGAGTAACAGTATGGGATCCTCAAAGCAACTCTTAAAAGATTTTCAGTATCATGGTTTAGGGGAAGGCTACAAAAAGTTATCTCAGAGGTTTAAACTGTCAGTTTCAACTGTAAGGAATGTAATCAGGAAATGGAAGGCCACAGGCACAGTTGCTGTAAAACCCAGGTCTGGCAGGCCAAGAAAAATTACAGGAGAGGCATATGCGGAGGATTGTGAGATTGGTTACAGACAACCCAAAGATCACTTCCAAAGATCTGCAAGAACATCTTACTGCAGAAGGTGTATCTGTACATCGTTCGACAATTCAGCGCAATTTGCACAAAGAACATTTGTATGGCAGGGTGATGAGAAAGAAGCCCTTTCTGCACTCACGCCACAGACTCACTTGTATGCAAAAGTTTGAAATAGAAAAAGTTTACAGACAGTGAATAAGGTGAAGAAGGCTATACAATTTGGCATTGTTTTACAGTAGAAAAGATACAAATAAAATATGATCATATTATATTAAAATGGACTACATAATAAATGTGCTGTGCCTTATTTACCAGTAAATCTTTCTGACTAGGGCACCCACTTAGATTAAAAGAAATAATGTTCTGTCTTATTTTAGGCATTTATTTTATACAGCAAGAGCTATAAATGTGTTATTATTCATTTGAATTTATAAATCAAAAACACACTCAACAGTGCAATACAAAAGAAGGGCGTACAGATCAAACATACAGGTTACATCTAAGAATGAACAGAAGGTAACATTGGCACTGCTTGCAAGACATTCCAGTCTAAAGAGATGATATGATGTCATCAATGGATGTTTTTACTGATACATTAGATTCAGTAACGGTTTCATACTTTTTATGCAAATAAGAAAATTAGTTTATTATACTAACACTCTTTGTACAAAGTTGGTCCATGCCATTTGGAATCAGGAAAAGATTTTATCCACCTTCTGAAGTAGAGCCATGTAGTATTACTGGACAAATAGATACGGGGCTGCAAGAAAAAACAAACAGATGCAGAAAAAAAAATATTTAATGTAGCTATAAAATTTTTTAATGTATCCTGTAAGTGAATAATCATCCCTGCACTTTACAGTGCGCATAACCTGCTGTAACCATACACTATGAGCCTTAGGATTTGTTTCTAGCTTACTATATTCTGTTTTGGAAATCAACTACAATAATCGAGTTTTGAGATAATGATATAGGGTGCTTAGATATTAAGCAGACTTGGAAAAGATTGGATTTAAGCTGTGTTACACTAGTAATTGTGACATGATTTGCAATTTGATTGAGTATGTGAGATAAGGGAATAGCTCTGCAGTAAATGCACATTCCTAATATCCGTGGCAAGTTCTGAGGAAGGAGTCCTTGGAGGCACTGAAAAGTTGACTTCAATAAATCATGTTTTATTTTGCAAGTCCAGTGTTACGTATATTTTTATATGAAACACCCTGCAACTTAAGAACCAGAGAATCCCAGAGGTGTATGGTTATTCAGCATGCAGAAGTGAGTCATCATGCATAATGGAACAGTTAGCGAGGAGCTTCTGTAGCATTGTTTTAATGTGCCAATTTATCTCATGTTATTACATTTTTGAACTTACATTGAACAACTTCATTCTGCCTTAGTTGGTTTCGGAAACATTTCAGAAAGAAACCAATGTGTTTATGTTTAAAGGAACAGTGCAGTGTAGAAATAAAACTGGGTAAATAGATAGTATGTTCAAAATAAAAAATGGTTACTGAATGGTTACTGGCTGGATGGATGGAAGTAGATCTTTCCATGGTGCTCACTCGTATAACCCTGGACCGTTGCAGATTTCTACTGATAGGAGCACCAGCCCATTGTTTCAGCTAGGTAGATACAATCAATTGGGGGTGCCTAACATTTGGCAACCCCAAGTGCCTCCAGCCTTTCCTTCTCCTTTAATGTCTTCTCTCTGTACATCTTTGGGTGAAGACGCACAAATTGCAAATTTGGACTGTAATGAAAAAAGATGCATAGAGCCAAAAGAGAAACTACAAACAGAATGCAAAATGTGTGCAGCATACCAGTGGGCTAGGGGATAATGGAACCTCAATAATCATGAGAGACTACGCACAGAGAGATTTGCCTGGAGATGGATTCCGGTCAAAGAGGCTTGGGAGAACTCACACTCTGGATGAGTGCTGGATTTGGCCTGATGATTTCTGTGAGATGCTGTGGATGCCTGTACCATTTTACTTCTGAGCCCTCAGTGAGTTTTTACCTGGTCTTACTATACAGGTACCCTAGGGCAGGTTTATTATTGATTTTATTATTGTGATTTGCCTTTCTTCATTTCTATAAAAAGTTGTATTTTGTATTTTTGCAGCATTAGTTTTCTAGTGGGGTCATCCACAGGTATATCACAGATCACACTAGGAGGAGGCAATTCCAGTACCCTTTCATTTATCAAAGGGGATTCAGGACATGTGTATGGTAAGATATTGCTGATGTACATCCTATAATACATGAAGGGCTTAAATAGGGTTATAATAATCTTCTACAGTTTTTTCAGCATTTGAATAGTGTGTCCTGGTGAGAGTTTTAAGTTGTCTCATAGTGTACAAAGTTTATGGGGTATATTCTAATTTTAACGTAGATACTTTTCAGAGGTAATGTCTCACTGACATATTTTGTACTGTGAAGATTCTCAATATTTAAAACTCTGAGAAGCTTTGTGACAGTTCTCTCTTTAACAGTCATACTAAATCATTTTGACGATTATTGTTGAAATAATAAAACTGAGATGCCTATAACTCAACTGATAAGAACAGTAAGAATATACCCTTAGAATTTATAACCTTGAAGCCCAGGCTGGGCAACATTTCTGTAGATCACATAAATAAAAAGTCCCTTCATGCTCTTTATGGGTGAAAGGGGACATGTTTTATCTCTATTGTCCTGTATTCTTTTGTACCCAAATTTGGATGGGATTAGTAATTAGCATGTGTTTCCCCTCTGTATTCTTGTGATGAAGTCCAAACACATTTGATAAAACTAGACCATGTCCATGCATTTGTTTATTTTAAGGCAGTCAAATTATATTGCTAACTTTTCCTTGAGTCTGTAAAGTGCTTTGGAAGTTGCATGCACTATAAATTTAGGATGAACTCCATCATAGCCAGATAGGTCCCCTTTTATCATAACCCATACAGGCTCAGTCTATGGCCATGTGTCTTCAAACATTTCCAATATTTTAACACAGTTGTGTCTGTGTACAGGGGAGCTTTTCCATTTAAATGTTGGACTCCCTAATAGCCATTTCATCACGAAAGTGACTTTCTCAAGAGGTGTCCATTGTGCACATGCACCATACTTTTAAAATGAACAAGGCAGAAGTCAAAATGTAATCCCATAACTCATGGAGAGGCATTTATACTTTAAATTATGATTAATAAAGACATTTTTCAACTTACATTTTTGACCCTGTGGATAGCCCTATCTTTTTATTTTGCATATCGGTTTGCCGCTCTCTGAAGCTGGGGGTCTGGGGCTGATGCACCTGGACCACACAATCAACTTGTGAGCTGTTTACGTTTTCATTCTGGAGCACCATTTAGTAATTTTTGTGGAAGCAGCTATTGCTGTGGATTTATTTCATAAATCAAAAGCCTCCCATAATAAATTGTGCTATTATAGGGTACAGGTATTGGACCTATTATCCAGAATGCTCGGGACCCTGGATTTTCCAGATAACAGATCTGTAATTTGGATCTTCCTGCCTTAAATCTACTAGAAAATTTTGTAAACATTAAATAAACCCAATAGGCTGGTTTTGAGTAATTAATATCTTAGTTTGGATCAAGTACAAGCTATTATTTTATTGTTACAGAGAAAAAGGAAATAATTAAAAAAAAATGTAAGTATTTGATTATAATGGGCATCTATGAGAGACTGCCTTTCTGAATAATAGGTTTCTGTATAATGGATCCCATACCTGTACTTGGAAATCCATTGAATAATACTGTAATTTGCATGTTACGCTTATTATATATATATTAGTAAAATACAGGTGTAATATAACTCAATATTGTTGATTCAGTCTCATAAGTCTCCCACTGTCACAAAAAAAACAAAAAAAGCAAATCATATTCTGTTTCACAAACAATAGAGATTTCAAGGAATTTTCAGGCCAGTTGTTGATTAATAAATATGAAACCTGAAAATCATCTATGCACGGGTTAAACCATACATCTATCATATCTCTTGTAGAGATTGAATATTTATGGAATTCTTTTTTAAAACTAATTATTAAAACATTCAAAGTGCTGCAAATATCAAGTTACAAAAATACCAATGAAAATTATTCAATCTGTTATAAATGATTAGCTTATAAATATGTTTTATGTCCTATCATACATCTCCTCTAAAGTGCTATGAGGGCTCAAAATTTAGACATACTTTTCAGTTTAATCTCTAGAACCTGTGAAACAAAAAAAAATGAAAATAAAATATATAAGCTCCTAACCCACTCAGCATTTTAAAATGCTTATGCATTTATTCTCCATTCAATGCAATTAAAACCTTAATTTTACTTTTCTATGAAACCTAATAAATGTCTAATAAATGTTTAGTATACCCTTCTAATACCAAAATGTGTCCCAAGACTGTATACTAGAATTTGTCCAAAATACATTATTTTGTGACAAAGCACATTTGTGTTTACTTGGGTTCTTAAAATTAGAATTGCTGCTGCTAAATGTGAAAATCAAAATATAAAAACATGTACTGTATATGTCCCATATATGAACACGTTTTAATTAGATCTCAGCAGACTTTGGGAAGATGGTTTCTCCTCTGCTATTTCTATTGAGAACAGAATATAAATTGTTCATATCCGGTATGGTACATTGCTAGTGATAGATGGCGCTTGGTTGACTATTATGATTTCTTGACTATGATAAGTATGTGAAGTTTTGGTCAAAGTTGAAAACGCCCCTTCCCGAATAATAATTTGCAGTGGTACACTATTAAAGGAACAGTAACACCAACAAATGAAAGTGTTTTAAAGTAAAGAAAATATCATGCAGTGTTGCCTTGCACTGTTAAAACTGATCTGTTTGCTTCAGAAACACTACTAAAGTTCATATAAACAAGCTGCTAAGTAGCAATGGCGGAAATTGAAAAATGGCTATATGGCACAGGATAACTAATGGATAACCAATAACATTATGTTTTACAGAGCTTATCTGCTGTGTAACTTGAGCCTTTTCTCCTTTGACTAGTTGCCCCCATGGTTACACAACAGCCTATTTATATAAACAATAGTAGTGTTTCTGAAGCAAACGCAGTAGTTTTACCAGTGCAGGGCAACATTGTATTATATTTTTATTACTTTACAACAATGTTTTTTTTTCATCTAACTGGTCCTTTAATACTCTATAATATTAGCAATGATGATAATAATCATAATGTTTTAATAACTGAAAAATGTTGGATGTGAAAGAAGACATTGCTTTTTTTATCTTTGCATGTATCTATTGTATGATAAAATGGAAATGTATTTCTTACCATGCTGCAAAATGAACAACAGCATTGAAAATGCCCTCTCACATGCTGGGAAAATAGTTCTCCTACAGTGAAGTCTGCCATCCTTTTTGTCTATTAGAGTTTAAGGTTAGTATATTATCTGAAAGTTTTTTCCTTTTATCCTGTTGTTTGTCACAGCGTATGACCACGTCTAACCTCTATATACAGTACCAGAAATCTGCATTGCACATCACGTTACAGTTAAACTAGTAAGTAATCACTTTGTTTGTAAAACCATGGGAAGTCAGCACACTGAGAGTTCCAAGGTGAGTATTTGAATAATTCATATCTAAGAATGTAATGAGAGAAATATTCATGAACTGCATTTGCCTTTATCAGAAATATACAAAATACACTGTATACACTATACATATATATATCAGGTTTACATCCACATTTCGGTTGTGTTCTATAACCTTTCTCAAGATGTGTTACCAAATAAATACAATGACAATAAATGAGACAAAATTTAAAAGCTACATAATCCTGCCCACTCAGTGACATCATTACCTCTATGTCATGATTATCTGGACAATATGATTAACAAGAGCCAATCCAAGTTGTAGGTTAAAAGGAAAAAGTATAGTGAGTATTGGGACACACTTAAACGTATTGTCCATATAGTAGAAACATATTGTTCAGAAAAAATTATACACAAGACAAACTAACGCTTTTCAAAAAAACAACTAAATGAACAGTATTCATTTAAACCCACTGGTTTTAGGGTGCCTAAGGTGTTAATCCAGAAGGTTTCAGGCTGCAATAAGAGACGTGATCTATCTCCGCCTCTTTTGGGCATTGGTACATGATCGGTTGCTATGTATTTAAACATAGGCAACCTATGTCAAGCTTCCAAAAAATGTTTTGCCAAAGGTTTAGTGGTCTTCTGATCCCTGTAAGCTGTATTGATGGCTGACCTATGGGCATCCATGCAAAGTCTTAACGCTAAGTCTGTTTTACTGACATATGACAACCCACAGGGACAGGTGATTAGATGAACAACATGAGTAGTGGTACATGTGATATGGTGCCTTATTTAAATGCAATGTCACATTCTAGGATGGACACAACTCACACCTGGTGTCATATATCGGCAAGACAGACGATTGGGACATTTAAATATCCCAATTTTTTAGTCGCAGGAAGTCAAGATGTCTCAATTTTGTGTGTTTTATAACAATCTACAGGGTAATTTTTAACCAAAATATCCCATTTTTTTTTATATTTCAGCCCCTTCGGTAACCTATCATTGATGGCCTTGGATATCGGGAGAAACTGTTACAACATGGCTGCATGACATGTAACAAAGAATTACGGTCTGTATTTTTTCAAAACAATAAAAATTCTATATTGGTATTCAGTAATTTCAGGTGATGATCTAAGAAATCAATCTCTAAACCATAATTGGCCATGAACTTAATATGATCTGAACAAAGATTCAGATATTCCACCATGTTCTTAAAGCCCACAGAGTCACCTCTCCAAATGAGGATGACATAATTGATAAAGTGTTTGTACATTATAATGTTTTGTTTGAAATTAGACAAGATGTGTGCCTTCTTAAACTTAAAGATTTGTATATGACAGCCCCATCGGGGCCCTATTGTGGTACCAGATATCTGCTGAAAATCATACTCAAAGCGAAAATAATTGATTTCTAGACACATATGTAGAAATTCCAATTCTATAAGCAATTTCTTATAAGATTTGTCACTTGCTAACTAAATCTTTTATGCAATCCAGAAAGTGTGGTGTATCCCATAACTAAGAGGTAGTGGCACTAACCATTGGCTGTAGAACACTACAATCAATCAATAAATATACCCAATGGGTGCAAAATTCCATCTCTGGCCGACACAATTGGTCTACCCGGAGGTGACACCAAGCTTTTATGTACCTTAGGGAGGGTATACAAAATTGGGCATTTCGAATGTTCGTGTTTTAAATAATCATATTAAGACCATCACATTGAATCCCGCTCTATTTCTTCTAAGCATTGGAATCCCGCAAGGGAACATAAAGCAAAGGAGATCGTTGATACAAATATTAATAGCAAGTAGAAGCCTACTAGCGCAACATTGGAAACAAAGAGTACTACCATCGAGCAATATTATAATTAAAGAAGTGGAAAGAATCCAACTTTATGAGCGAACTTACTCTTATTATCAACTTGAAGCACGGTAAAATCCTAATTAAATATAGAAGAGCGATAGGATAAAAAAGCAAAAGTATCGGAGAGTAATAAAAATGGAATACATATTAACCTAATATTGAAAAGATAGCCAGTCTCCAAAAATCTCGTCTCCAAAAATCTCTTTTCCTTTCTTTCTTTTCTTGGTTTTCCCCCCCCCTTTTTTTCTTTTTCTTTTTCTCTTTTTTTTTTCTTTTCTTTAAATAATATGGAAAAAATGAAAAATTATAAAAAAAAAATAAAAATTAAGACTATGTAACTCAACCATTTAGTAATGCCAATTGTAATAGTTTATTAATACACGCTTTAAAAGTCCAGACCGGATCACCAACCAATTTTTTATATACCTATCTGTCAGAAAGTTGGGACAAAATTTCAGTCCTGTAATCGCAATAGTTCAATAATACAATACCCCCTCCCTTATCGGCATGTGTGTCATGTTGCAAAGTATCTATTGCTTGTCTTTCAGTCATGATTAGATTACTTTGTTTCCTTACTTGGCTATGACTCAACTGAAATCCACATCTCTTTCTACCACTGCTTTAAATAATTTGATTGCTTAACATTCTGATGTTCATTAGCAGAAACACCAAAATTATCTTTCAAAATTTTTTTTTTTTTAAATCTGAGCGGGAATCCAGTGTAGGCTTCACAGGCTTTACATTAACCTTATTCAGAACAGCATTATTAGGGTTGTCATCGGGATCTGAATCACCTGAGCTTGAATCAACTGTTTGAAGGGAGTGTGGACGCTGCCTACACTCTCTATAGCGATGTGTAGGAGGTCTGTAGAATTGCTTTTTTGTAGAATTGTTCTCCCGGTTAACCAACAATATACTTTGTGAGTAGCGTAATCCACGTTAACCTTTTTAATCTTATCTCTCTTGAAGCACAAAAATAATTTTTATAACTCTCAACTTCTGTGGTACATAAAGTTAAAGTGTCCTTGGAGGCGTCTGCCTGTAGCAGAGCTTGATTCTCATTTTAAAATGCCAACAGATTTTCTGGGGCTTTCGTTAGTTTAACAGACACTTCCTCAATTACCAACACCATTAGGTCTAAGGAGCAGTGATTTAGAACACCAGTCCATTTTTTAAGTTAAGGTGTCCAATAGCTTTAGTGTTTCTTATGCTGAAACCCAGAAAGATTTTCTTGACTCAATAATAATAATCGGACAAAAACAGTCCATGTAGATCCAACTCAGCTTCACATTGTTTAAGGCGTATAAGCTCCTTACCAATGTCTTTTACACTGGTGCTGGACGGTAACTTGGTCTGTGTGCCAGCCCATAATATAGGGTCAGCATCAGCTTCCAAATAAAATGCCAAGTTTCAGCGAATTCTGTGTTCAAGCCTTCTCATTTGGCAAAGTCCTCCATTGAGGCAGGAGAAGTAGCATTTAGGACGGTGCTGGAGGTAATGTACTTTGCTGTCTGGGTTATTTGGGGAATGCTTTTTTTGTGTATGTTTCAGTTTGAAACCTGAGTTCCTGGGACCCAATGATCTGGAGAGAAGCAGGGTATTATAGTGCTAGAAGGGCAGCCCCCCCCTTGCTACCAGTACTTCCCATCTTACTCTGTTGGACAAGGGGTTCCTGGGGTTAGGAATTACTGGGTTGGCCCAGACATAGACTGACCTGTTCCTTCACAGGCAGGGCAACTAGGAGCAAAGCAGCGCCCCTTCCACCCTCCCTCCCTAGTCTGAATTTCTGGGTACTTTTAGGCCTATCCCTTATTCCCCAACAGGCATCTCATACTGTGTTTATGGGGGGGGTTCAGGAAGAGGGAGGGGTACTGCAAGTCTCAAAGCAGCCCTTATCATGTAGCTTGAGTAGTTTAAATTCACAGGTATGCCTTTCTTGACTTGCCTTTTCTGACTTTCTGGTTTGACTCTGTACCTGTTATTCAGATTTGTTTACCTGCCACCTGAAGACAATTGGGTATATTTATCAAAAAGTGAAGATAGAGGTTGCCACAGTCCTCTAGAGTGAAATCCTGCCAATCTCCATTCATTTCTATGGGGTTTTGAAAGACTTATTTAACATTGGATGAACTTTTACTTTTGCCCATTAATAAATACTCTTTTTAAAATCCATAGAAATGAATGGAGAGAGTATTTGCGTGTGATTAATGGGGAAAAAAACAAGACAAATTGAGTAAGTGAGGCTTAATATAAGATGTTGTAACCCATGAGTTAAAAAACAAGCAATATGTACAGCTTGATTGGTTTTGCCTGCACGTATACAAAAAGTAAGTCAGTAAGTAAGTAATTTCAATGATGCATTTTATTACTTGTATTTTGTTCCTATATGTATACTTTCACAAGCAGGCAGTGTCAGATAGCCTTCTTAGCATGTAAAAACTTTGCTCAATATTACTATGAAGATTCTCATTCATCCAGGTCATGGTATATTTATCAAAAGTAAATCAAAGCAACTAGACTTTCTGAGATATTTTTTAATGAAGACGTTTCACTGCTCATCCGAGCAGTTTCTACAGTTCAACTGACTGGTGTATAAATAAATATGCTCAATATTGTCTGCTGCCAGAGAAGGTGTGTGTTTGTAGACGTTTTATGTTCATTTAAATATCAGTGAGTGTATTAATGACCCAAAAACATTCACAATAATGCTCATACCATGATATAAATAACCCTATTTTACAGACAGTGCCAGAAAGAGAACTAAACACAACGAATAATCTCTATGTGCAAAGATATAATTTGTTCAATTATTAAATACCCCGAATAAATTACAAAAATGATGTAGATGTAGAAGCTTTCACCCTTGGTGTTTCAAATGGTTTTCAGTTACAGGAAATATGAATGAAAACACCATTCATTGACTTTTGTGTGGCTTTCTGAGCAGCTGGAAGTCAATTAAAAAGTAAATGGCTCTTTCAGAATGCCATAATGAAACATGACCGCAAAAGTGCTTTTAATACAGTTTACTTTTATTTTGACAGCTTCTCATGTACAAGGTTACAGGAATATTTGATTATAGCTGGCAAGCTCAAGTAACCAAAATACCTTGCACTTTTATCTGATTTTTAAATGAATATCTGATTGTATATATTGTATACATTATGATTGTATATTGTACATATTTCAGGAGGAATAAAAAGTACTACTGAAACAAAGACTTATATAAACCAAGATCCCCCCCCCCAAAAAACCTTAGTGTTGTCAAATGTGTATCTTAATCATTTAGACATGAAAGTGATACTGAAAATACAAAAAAAACTACTTTTGAAAATATTAAAGTACATTAATGGGGCTACTTTACTGAAATCCAAAAATAACTCATTATTTTCTTAAAATAGCCAATAACCCTCTCAAAGTTACTTATAGGGCATATTGATTATTTTTCACTATGTATTTTTTTGTAAGTAATTGTTACTTGAGTGTCCTAAACCTGACTGTTTTGCCAACCTGACTCCCTACTCAGTTTGTCAGAGTTTCTAATGCTAACGTACTACTGCTGCACGAATAAGTAATGTAAAAACATAGCAAATACTTTAATAGCAAAATTGTAAAGAGCATGCAAAGACAATCGGGGGAATTCACTAAAGGGTGAATTTTAACCTTGGAAGGCTCCGCCACACTTCATGCCACTTCTACAGAGGTTTGTAGCACTTAGGCTAATTCATCAAAATGCGAAGTTACGTCCTGGCAGACAATCACTGGGGAAGTTTTGCCAGCGAAACTTTTTTAACTCAAGTATTTCATAAAAAAAACTTTCACTACCATTCATCAAAAATTTGTTAACACGCTGATGCTTAGGTCAATTTAAATAGAGCGGGTGCATTTTGGTCATATACTGTGAGTTACATTTACTATAGTTCAAATTGGAATTAAAAAAATTTGAAATTCAAATTCGACTATCGAATAGGATCCAGTTCTCTCTAACTTGCACATCAAAGACCTGAAGCAATTTTCTTTAATGCATGGCATGGTGAAAAGTGTAAAATACATGTGTGCCAAATTTTGCACTTAAACAATACCCAGACTAACGTGGGTGGATCATTCCTTCTCTGCATATCAGAAGTTTACATTTAAAAAAAAAAAAAAAAAAAAAAAAA
>CM044432.1:109426763-109508790 GCA_024363595.1 Xenopus borealis
AAAAAAAAAAAAAAAAAAAAAACAAGCATCTTATTGGTTGCTAAACTTTTTAATCTTTTAAATTTCCTGGTAATTATATTTAACTTATTAAAATTATGGTCACTTTATATTGGTTGATATGATTGTACTGTACAATGATGCAATATATTGACTAATCATAATAAAAACAAGTCTTAATTGCTATTAATACACTATTCGCATCCTAGTATTATCATCAAGAATCTAATATGGTTTACAATATGAATAATGTAAAAACTATAGTAATACAAGAAAATAAAATGCAGAATAAGCATTTTTTACAGACTATGAATGCAGTTATAGATTTTCTGAAGGTCTTTAAATTTGCATTACTCTACTGTAAAAATGTGTTTAGAAATAAATGCTAAAACAATGAATTGAAGGCAGATATTGTGAAACCAGAAGCCATAAGCTATTGGATATACTATATATTAAAGCAATGCTGTTTTTTAATATTTAGTAATTTTACAAGAAGCGTCTAATCTAACAATGTAATTGCATATCGGAATAGGTTCTGCAATTGCTTCAATGCTGTTAATTTCATGCCCATTTATCACCATTAAGAAGTATGCTCTCCTTATCTCTGATGCCCATTCGCTGTCTGTAGCTGATGATGCCTTAAATGGCTATTCCCAAGCCAACATAATCACCCCATCTAATCTTGAGACTTTATTATTATAGCTTTTACCAAAGGGCACTAAACCTATCCCATGGGCCTTATAAGTGCAAACAAAGAAGTCACAAAAAAATGCACACCAAAATCCAGACTCCTATACATCCTTTTTCTAAAAATGAGAACAGAGGTGGAAATTATGAAAAAAGTGGAAAAAAACCTCCAGTCATGAGAAGCAGGACTACGATTTCTGTAACCAAGCCCAAACAGGATTAGTTCTGAGAATGAGGATTAAAAGTTAAAAGCCAGTGAGTCAGAAAGCAGTGAGAACAATTGTAATCGCCACTATAATTTAATATTTTTGCTGATAACTAAATCTAATGTACACTGTTTTGCCATGTCCGAATCCTGTATTAAACCGACAATATCTTAGTTTTTCCCATTTTGCACAACTGTATTGTGTGTCCCATGGTCATATGCATGAATTTGTAGTCTTCTTTTCTTCTTTTGCCTGTTTTATTGTTGAGGAGTCTGGCACACGAGTCAATTGCTTTTCCATTTCCAGCTCAATTCTGTGCTCTCTGTTTCCTAAATTATCTATCGATCTCTAGATCTCGTTAAAAAGTATTAGTAAAGTCTGCTTTGATCAGCACAAGGAAGTCCACTTGTTTTCCTCTTATGTCTTCTTTGATTAAAGCTCTTTGTAAAGGAATATATTCTGAACCACGCACAGCAGTGGTCTGATCTTTTTGTAAAATTCAGATTATTAAGGCAATTTTTTAAGTGTATATTTTAAGGAACTCTTTCAATGCAACATTAAGCAAGGGGGAAAAGCAGGGAATTCTAGAAAATTGGTGCATCAAAAGATTATCCAAAATGAATTGAAGTAGGGTCACTTTACATTGCACAGAAAGATGTTTTCAGGCTAGGTAAAGAATCAGTTGTAGATATCAGCCCACGAAGCTGATCCTAAGTTCGTAAGAAAAGCCAGTGGAGAGAGTGTCTTAACATCAACAGAATGTCAATCAAAACCACCAGGGACAAGCTTATTGAACTAGTTTGATAAGCAATCAAATAAATTCAGGACTTGCCCTATTTAAATTGGCCTAATTATGGGTCAAAATGCATGCTGCATCACAATTTCACTTCCAAACGTGTGCAGAGGAGAAGGGATATGCATATGATACCATGTGATTAGGTCATATTGTATTCAGCTTAAGAAAGGTGGTGGATATCTCTAAAACATTATTTTGCCTGACACTTTTTTACTGGAGAAATGATTTTTTTTTTCCTTAAAAGAGGTGAAATGCATCCAATGAACTGTGTGCTATTTGAGGATGCAGAATAACAAATTTAACAAATTATGTACTTATGCATACATCCTGTCCAGTGATACACCAATATGATTAAAATATTTCTTATTTACAATATGTATTTATATGGCAAGAAAGGTGCCAGCTATCTAGTTTTAGATATAATTAATTAACTAAGCTTTGCTCACAGTATTGCATTAAATCTGATTGCCTAAACACAGGCATAATTCACATTCAGCATTTGTATCTTGCTGCCCCTGGGAAACAATTTTAATTTTAAGTCATATTGGTGAGAGCGAATATAAATATAAACTTATGAATTTATAATCCAATGGAGTTTTGTGGAAAAAGAGGAGATTGATAATGCAATAAATGATAATAACCTTGTGGTGTTAGAACAATCCAAAGTTATTTCTTCAGGCCCTAAAGGAGATCTGTCTAAAAATCTCATTCATTTCTTAAAGATATTAGTAGGAAAGGAAATAAGCAGATATTTCACAAATGGATGATGACTTTATTATCTACAAATGAAATGAGAAATTGCATATTAAATAATAGAGAACGTTTCACATCAGGTAATACCAGCAGAATGTTGTAAAAGAGGAACAAATATGCAGGGAACAGTATCATAGTCATTATGGAAAAGTAAGTCCTATATTCAAAGATAAACATGAACAGTAAGAAAGTACAATTTAGTGTACAGTATGCAAATGTGTCTTTTGAAAATGGAGGCTTTAACCTTTTTATTCAGGGTTTGAAAGTGAACATATTTGTCAATGACAGTGAACTATTATTGCACGTCTACATTATAGATGAGATTCACTGTAAATAAATGTAAGGTTATAATTTGGGATTATAAAATATAGAGGCCACATATATATTTAATTGCATAAAGATGGGTGAGTCCTCAATGGAGGAAGCTGTGTAATTATAGAGGTAGAAGACCCCACAGTCATAGTAGGGCCCAGGGTACAGGGGGGTCTAATTCCTCTTGAGTTACATGGAACCTGCCTCCCCTGCCACTGTCTTAGGATTGGCTGGGGAAGGTAGATGCAGATGGTTGAGAGGCTCCTGTGGGGGGCAGGGTAGGGTGATGGTGTTGGCAGATGGAGGCAGGGCCGCTCCAGATATGTGGCAAGGTGAGAACCTTGCCTCAGGCGGTACAGAGCGGCCAATTACCAGGGGTGGCAAAATGCCAACTCTGGCAACTTTAGGAGACGAATTTCCGTTTCTTAAAATATCACTCACTGCCCTAGCAATGCGGCCCCTCCTCGACCTGCTCTGAAACTAAAAGTTAGAAGCGCGGAGGCGGGGTGGTAGCTCAGGCAGCAGCCCCTGGAACGCCCCTGGATGGAGGTGGTTGGGGATTGCAGTGTGCTGGGCCCCTCTGAAGATTTTTTATGCATGGGGTCCCAATGCACTCTGCGCCATTGAATGGAGGAGTGCTTGAGTACTATATATCCATAACATTTAACCCCCTATATAGTATTTGGTATCCATGAGCCAAATATGAAGCAAACGCATTAATAGGGGTGGAGTCGACATAAACAGAGCTTATAATCACTCTTTAAATGAACACCCGGGCTAGGTAAAGAAGGTGAAAATAATATGATAGTCATTAATCCTTTTTCTACAAAAAAAAAAGAAAATGTGATTTACACTTTTCTGAACTTAAAACTTAGAACATTTTCATAACAGCTTTGCTTATTTGATTCATATTCAACATAGGCTACTTTAACCCCTTTCTTTCTTGCACAGCAAAACAGATGGGCCTGTTCTAAAAGTAACCTGCCATTTAAAAACTAGGCACCTTGGGGCTATATTAATGAGTGAAAGCAGGGCAATTAACTGCTTTCATGTAAATACATAGTGTTTTGACAATAGATTCCATACAAAATTGCTTTTGATAAAACAAATGTTCCAGTGAATCAAAATACAGGTTTATAACAGCTCGTGGAACTCAATTTAATGCAGAACTGGAACAACGTATTTAATGGCTTTAATGTATTGCTTAGGTGGGCCATTTGTTATGGGTATTATATACTTGCTCATTGTTAAGAAAGCAGAATGTCCCTGCCTGATTCTTACTTCATATAAGTAACACATATTTCTATGGGTAGAAATTAACTTTAAAATCCTCATACTGCATTTGACAGAACTACATAAAAATATCCACAGCTATTTTGCTGGATGTCATAGAACCCTTGGATTTTACTGCTCACAATTATGAAGGTGGAGCTATCCAGTAAAAAATTGATACAGTTTAAAGATTATTACTGACACTACCTAAATGGCTGCCTGTGCAATTAGATTACCCTAAATAGCAGAAATGTTTGGAGATTAATTACTGCCTGATATTTACAGCTCAGTTGACACTATAATTATTTAAGTAGTTCAAGTCATTGGTAGGCACCGATGTTAAATTAAGCATTTCAAATATGCTTTGTAGTTCTAATCTAATGTGTATTTATTTAAAATTAAGGAACATTGTGTATGTTGTTTAGTATTTTCATTTTCTTTTAGGGGATCATTTGCCTTAGGAAATTAACACATATAATGGCTACAACCCATTGCTGTCTTCTCAGAAAAGGTACAAAGCAGATCCTTGTAAAACTATTACCTTTCCTGTACAACAGCAGGCCACAAAGGGGTGAAAAATGTGGCCATGCTGGAAAAAAACTTGTCTTTTTCCAGCAAAATAAAACACACAAAAAAATTCCAGCACAGATTTGTGATAATTTTTGTCACTTGTGAAACCACAAATTTAACCACAATGTGTATCAGGCAAAACATTATTTTTGGGCAAGATACAGCGACACTTCTGGCCCCTATGCTGCCCTGATGTGGCCTCTTGATGCCACTTTAAATTTTAAATAGGTTAAGGTATGCTTGTGCAAAGAATGCAAGTGAACTTTCTGCACTAGAAAAGCAGAAATTAAGGTTTTTAAAAACTAGATTGCAGCTCTAATTGGGCTATATACTAACATTTGAATGTCTATTTTTCTCACAAATATAAAAAAAGTGTTTCTTTAAATATTTTTAACACTCTTAAAATTAGAGCATTACGAAGTGTAAAAGCCACACAAATGTAATACAAAAATGGGCCAAGTGCAAGGTGGAGAAGTCCTATAAAAATCAGCTATGGGGTTTATCTGAGTAAGTTTATATTCTGATCCTTTAATAAATTCCATGGCATTTGTGGCTTTAGAGAAAATTGCGTTATTTGTTTTTTGAAAAAAAGTCAAGTTTCTTAGGCTGCACCCCTGGGAAGTTGCTCTGTGATTGTAATATGTAATATAAAATAAATTAGAGAACATGTAGTTTTTTTTGCATTTTGTGAGTCCAGTGTGCAGCAGTTTTTTTTATTTTGAATGATGCAAAGTTATTGGGATACTGCAGAAATCCCATATCTTCTAGTACCTGCCAGATGTGATTGAAAGGTGTGCAGGTCTGTTTCCTACAATGAGTTCTGTGTATTGCCAGGAAAAAAGTATCATGGTCTGTTCAGAAATGAAATGAGAAATCTCATTCAAGTTTGTGGGAGAGGCATTTGAAGCAATTAAAAACAAATGTCACAGCAGACATACTCTGCCAAGTGATTATTTAATTTTAATCAAATAACATGTTGTTGTCATCCTCAATGTACCAGTGTGATATGTATTCAATGCATAATTTACATTCATTTCTTCTGTCTGTCACAGTGTTATTAGTGTCGCCATAAAATATTTTTATTTGTGCCACCACATTTCAGGTATTCCATACATCTGTATGATATGCTTTGTGTATTTGTCTACTTTTGTTTCTAAAGAAAATATTCAAACCAGGCATTTCTCAAGTAACTGCCATAGCTTTTTCATAATGTTGCAAATAGTAAATAAACTAAAAGCAATTTTGGTATTTGCTATCCTCTTGAAGGGTCTTAATTGTATCCTGTATTAGAGGCTTTATATTTTCTATAAAATGTTTCTCAGATTGTAAAAAACACTTTTATTTCAGATGTGATTCATCTGGACACATGCCATTAACAGAATTAATCCAAAGAACATAACTTTTCAACGTTGACTTTTTACTGGGATAACTCAAAAAGTTTTCTTATAGCTATAAAGAAATGTGGTGCATTGTTCTTTATGAAACTTTTTTTGAGTAAGTGTAAAAATGTTTACATTGGTAAATATTTTAAAATTGGTAATCTAGGTGTAGACATCTATATTTTAATTCTGGTGGTGTTGCCCTGAGTAGTTGAGGCTGGGGAATTAACAATAATTAAAAATGAAATAAAGCTTAACTAAAGAAGTGGGCTAGAAATGCTGTACAAGTGGTGTAACTATAGATGAAGCAGACTACGCAGTTGCAGGGGGGCCCAGACTGTGGGGTCTGCTTCCTCTATAGCTAATAAAAAACTCTTCCACAGTCGCTCTCTTACCGACAAGGAAGGGGGAAGGAAGCTGGGCAGGAGTGGATGGAGTCTGGTTGGGATGTGGGTGGGGTGGAGGTGGGATATGGGTGTGGCAGAGGCAGGAAGTGGGCAGGGCAGAGGCATGACAGGAAATGTGCAGGAGGATTGGGATCGGAGTGTGCCAAGTCCCTCTGAAGACTTTTTGCACAAGGGGACAGTGCACTCTAGTTATGCCACTGTACTGTACATTATGTTTTGTGCTTCTGGGCCAGTCTAAAGCAACCACAACCCTTTAGTAGGGAAAATCTGTACCTCCAAAGATGCCCCAATAGCTCCCCATCTTCTTTTCTGTTGATTCACTGCACATGTTCTATGTTGCTGTAAGTTACTGAGCTTAGGGGCTGACTCAAGGTCAGAGTGGAGCATTGGAGCCCACTGAGTTCCAAACTTCCAGGGCCCTGTGTGCATACTTGGGCATGCAGCATGTATGTGCAAATGCTGGGTATTTTCCCAGTATCCAGCCGGCCTAGTCCGGCCCTGGACCAACTCAAAATATATAGAACAAGTAGAATATAAAAATAAGAGGGATTAGCAATTAATTACAGATAGCTAGCTAGAAAGCTAGTGCAACTTGCATCGGAATTCAATAGTCAGCCTTGTAGCATCAGCTTATATTACAGGCCAACCTAATTTTCTGTTAGAACATTTGTGACAACCCCTAAGTTTAACTTCTCAGCAGCTGCTCAGAGCACACTGAGCATGTGAGTGTTGCAGATACTTTTCAAGATGGTGACCCCCTGTGGCAAGTCCAGGATCACTGCTGCTATTGAGAAGCTCAAACTTTAAGCTGGAGTAATAAATTCAATATATAATATATGATATTTTTAGCCATATTTATTTTTAGAGTTTAGTTCTTCTTCAAGAAGACAAGAGCATTTTCCAGTGAGGAACATCCATAGTAGCCCTAGCTAATATGAGTCATCTCCTTATTTATTTTGTTTTAATTTTTAATTTCCAATATTACACTCTATTGAACCCTTACACGGAGTATAAGAAAAAAACATCATATAAATACAATACTTTCCTAAACTGTTGAACAAAAATGCATCCATTAGACAGTAAAAGTAAAATGTAGATTTTTTTACCTACTGTGATCACATGTGGATTTCTCCTCATAGCATAGATTAATGCACATGTTTCAGCAATTATCATATCCTATTGTATCCACGCATTCCAAGATGGTGACCCCCTGTGACAAGTTTGAGGTCCTGGATCACTGCTGCTGTTGAGAAGATGAACGTTTAGGCTGTGCAATAGGTTTGATGTATAACATAGGGCATTTAGCCATATTCATTTGTTGGGCTTAGTTCTCCTTTAAAGTATAAGGAAAGGTACTAAGGGTGGTGGCAATTTGTTTGCACTTTTGTCTGTGCATGCACAAAGCCTGATTTGGCAAAGAGAATTCCTGGGGGAAGCTTGTACAATAATGTACCCTGATCTGGTGGGATTTTTACAATTTATAAGATGTGAAGAATGTGATAAAATCCTCCTATAATATGAAGTTTACTATTTTGCTGCCTAACTGCCCCCTTCATTTTCTTGTACATGTTTGTATGTATGTGGTTGCTAATTTTATTTGGAGTGCTGTGTTGTGCCAAGACTAATGTAGCTTGTTCTGGCTAGTTGATACTACATACTCTTGCCAGTAGTTGTTGAACAGTCTAGAACATTTAAGGCCTCAACCCAAAGCCATTCCATTTAATTGAATAACATAAGCCTGAAAACACCAGTACTGACTATTTCAGCTATGGGAGCCTTATGACATTATTTTAGGGGCTTTTATAGTTTGGTGAAAGACTAATAGCCAATGCAACTAAATCCTATTGACCTGTTCATAATATCACTTGGGCCTAGACTTCAGACTAGTGGTACCTAAACGGCATCTGAGAAACACTGATGCTGTATACTCTGGCGTTAGTTATTTGGAAACTTGAGTTCTCCTTTAAAAAAGTCAAAGTTTTGCAGGTCACGAAATATGAGGTATGACACAATTTCTTTGCATTGTGACATTTTGGTTCATACTATATTTGCCCCACGCTTTTGCAAATGCATTTTGATATCAAAATTAGGAAACAAGAAATGAACATATTTTGCAAGATATTTTCCACCCATAATTTTACAGAAACAAAATGCATAATTAAATAACTTAGTAGGCATCGATTGCACTTTCTTGTTTCAGGTTCAGTTTGAATCATTTAGATTACTGCTACAGCTATGCTAGCTTGACATTTTTAAATAATATATTGTACCTGAGATGAAAGGCTTTCAAACATGCTTCAGTGCACACTACATTAGACAGCCTGTGACAGATCAAGTCAATAGAACCCTCAGCAAGGAAATCAATGGGATTCTCATATTCCCGGCTAGAAATGTCATTTAAGAATTGATTATGAAAAAAACAACATTTTTGCACCAACACTATTTTAGGTTATTGTTTTCCTTTGTCACATTTTGTATGTTTTAACGCACCTCTGAACCAGTAAAGGATTTTACATACAATGTCAGTGTCTGAAGGACTGAAATCTGGCTACTATTTGGCATTAAGTCAATGGGAAATTTAACTTACATGCCAGTATAGGCATTTTAACTCTACAATAACACATACAGGTATGGGACCTGTTTTCCAGAATGCTTGGGACCTAAGGTTTTCTGGATAATGGATCTTTCTTAATCTTGATCTTCATACCTTACATCTACAGGCATGCGATCCGTTATCCGGAAACCCATTATACAAAAAGCTCCGAATTACTGAAAGGACATCACCCATAGACTCCATTTTATTCAAATAATCCAAATTTAAAAAAAAAAAATCTTTTTCTCTGTAATAATAGAACAGTACCTTGTACTTGATCCAAAGTAAGACAAAGGCAAAACCAGGCTAATTGATTTATTTTAAGTTTAAATTATTTTCTAGTAGGCTATTGAAGATCCAAATTATAGAAAGATCCATTATCCAGAAAGCACCAGGTCCCGTGCATTCTGGAGAATAGGTCCCACACCTGTGGACTAGAAAATCATGGAACCATTAAATAAACCCAATAGACTGGTTTTGCTTCAATTAAGGATTCATTATATCTTAGTACAAGCAACTGTTATATAAAAAAAAAAAAAAATTGTATTACTTGATTATAATGGAGTCTATGGGAAACAGCCTGTAATGTGGAACTTTCTGGATAATGGCTTTACAGATAATGGATTCAACACCTGGATAGGTATTTTGGCCTACATTGGTAGAGAACCTAATTTCTACCATGCTACAACTGTTTTTCATACAAGATAATCATGCTGTCTTGATAGCCTTCCCTACTGCTAACACCAGAAATTCTCCAAGGCATATCACCTTTAAAAAACATCTTATAACACATCAAAGAGTACAATGGCACAAGCGTTACTCTCTGAAGTAGTTGTGCTGATTCGGACCACTTTGCATGCTCTGAATATGCATTCTA
Source organism: Xenopus borealis (assembly GCA_024363595.1). Classification (NCBI taxonomy): domain Eukaryota; kingdom Metazoa; phylum Chordata; class Amphibia; order Anura; family Pipidae; genus Xenopus; species Xenopus borealis. Next base: position 109,436,613 of record CM044432.1, read on the forward strand.
TGATCTGTGGCAACTAAAGGTTAGTGAAGTATAAAGTAGAGCCAGGCACAAGCAGATTTACTGCAAATGTGTTTATTTCACGACATGTTTCGGGCAATCGCCCTTTATCAAGTGAGGCTACTTTATACTTCACTGACACACGCCTGATCCGGACAAAGGCTGAGCTGGAGGCACTACTTAAGGCATAATTGGAACCAGGGAGCAACTAAAGGTTAAACCTAGTATCCATAACGTGACTGATGTGTGTTTACCGCCTATGAGAAGATAATTAATAATGCCTGCTTTGTATCACCAACACCGAGACACATACTGTAGGTTAATAGTAGGACACCTAGGATTTTCATACATGCAAGGTTCCAGATCTGTTATGTTTTAATTTCACAAATGTTTCACAATTTCACAAATGTAAGCACAAAGCAAAAGTTTGATTGCAAATTTCACTTGGTAGATTGAGTCAATGGTCGCAACTGACTTGTCTCAGGTGACTTGGATGTAACTCTTGCAGGAAGTGGTGCCATTTCAGCATGGGGAAATATAGTATGTTATTTACCAAAACATGTTCTACTCAGTGTCGGACTGGGACTCCAGGGGCCCACCCAAAAACCTTAGACCAGGGGCCCACCATAAAACCTTAGACCAGGGGCCCACTCTCAGTACTAATATTCTTCATCTCCTCAATCAACCTCTATTCTCCTAGTTTGTTTTCTTTACATACTATAATCAATTATTCCATCTATTTAGCCTCTTTGTACTCATAGAAATAGGGAATGGCCATGAAATAGGCCAAAAGTTTAGCAGGGCCCACTGACACCTTGGCCCACCGGGAGTTTTCCTGGTATTCTGGTGGGCCAGTCCGACACTGGTTCTACTTTATATCCATAAGTCCATTTCACAAGTCTTTGTTAGTGAATCACACACTCTCAGTGGCCATGAATACAATTGACAATTGATGTGTAATTTTCTTTGTATAGGAAATCCATTGTGTATCCTAAGTAAAAATGTCCAAATTCAAAAGTGTGAATGTCTAAAAAAAAAAGTTAAAAAGGCTGAACTTGATGGACGTGAGTCTTTTTTCAGCCTAACTTACTATGTTACTATGTTACTATGAGAATGTCTAAAAAAATCTAGTGGCTAGACGGGACTTTTGGACACAAAGAGTGTATTATACACAATATGGATCATTTTAACTGAATGTTTTGTATTAAATTGAGTATCACTAAGCATCATGGGAGTTGTACCTTATTGTGGAAGGTAGGGCTTGTTTACCACATACATTTAGAGAATTATGTAACACCGTTTCACAGGCTTGAGAAAAGACATTAGCCCAAAACGTTGCCTAGTTTGTTGGCACAATAAATCACTTTTCACAGGATTCGGATTGCAGCAGCGTGTGTTTCTTGGAGTTATAAGTGGGCCCCTGGCAGAGGGACCAGCAGCTTGCACCAGACGCTACAACAAGTGGTGAGTTATAGTTGAGCATCGCCTGCATTTAACTGTTATCCAGAAACCAATTATCCATAGAACTTCAAATTACAGAAAGGCTGTCTCCCAAAGACTCCATTATATCCAAATAATCCACATTTTAAAAAAGAATTATTTGCTTTTTCTCTGTAATGACAAAACTGTATCTTGTACTTGATCCAAACTAAAATATTATTAATCCTTATTGGAAGCAGAACCAGCCTACTGGGTTTATTTAAGGTTTACATGATTTTCTGGTTGACTTAATATATGATGATCCAAATTACAAAAATATACAAACAGATTTGCTCATTACTAGAGACTACAAGCTACTTTTTCAACACCCTAACTACTTTAAGCGGAACCCTCTGCTCTCCTTTCTGTGGTACTTGTTCCTCTGTGGTTAGAATTTTAAGTATCGCTGCACCTTGCTTCCATCCAAAAGCCTTCAATAGTAGTGCAGAAATGGTAGGTGTATCATACACTTGATAAAGAGCCTTTGTGCTCGAAACATGTTGTGATAAATAAAGGCACTTTTGCAGCAGAATGTCTGCGCTATTTGTGTATCGACACCTACCATTTCTGTACTACTATTGAAGGCTTTTGGATGGAAGCAAGGTGCAGCGATACTTAAAATTCTAACCACAGAGGAGTACCAGTTTACTACATTCCAATTTCTGTAAAAGATAGTCTTATACCTCATGTGACCTAATTCAGTTTTTTGGCATGGATCATTTTAAGGCTTTCAAGTTAGCTGAGACAGCCGAATCATTTATAAGGTACACAGAGGCCAATAAATCATGCAAAAAAGGCAAGCTAAAATCAACTTGTAAAAAGATATTTCAGTAAGCAGTAAAAATAGACTAAAATAATTTTTTAATTATGTTAGTAAAAAATGAAGCAGGAAGGGGTGGGACCTTTAATATCAGAGGGGGGTCAGCAGGTTGATGAGCAAGCAAAAAGAGCAGATTCTGAACGCATATTTTTCTTCTGTCTACACAAATGAGGAACCAGCTAAGAAAGGTTTCCTTATTAATAGTCACGATTCTAGTAATACATCTAATGATGCATGGTTCAAACATGATAAAATTCAAAAGAGACTAGTGATGGGCGAATTTATTTGCCAGACGCGAACTTGCAGCGAATTCCTGACATTCGGCGCCGGGAATAAATTCGCGTATCGCCAGTAAAAATTTGGCTGTCGAAAATTCGCTGGTGAATGACATCATTACGACGGACGTGCTGACGTCACAGCGATCGTTTTGGCACCACATTTGTAATTTAAGTCGCTCAGGACGCCAACTCGTATTCAATATATGAATTGTTTCCCACATTCCTGGGTACTGTTATCCTGCTTACTATTTGAATCTTGGCCCTGCCTGGACCTTTTACTGAACCTTGACCCTGACTGGACCTTTTACTGAATCTTTGCTGCCTGCCTATTGAACTATTTCTTGGACTTTGACCTTGAGCATTGAGACCTTGGTCCAGACTACTCTCCCTTGGGAGCCGATTCATTCAGGATTAATTGAGGTCTGGCATGGTGCCGAAAGACTGGCGAATTGCTAATGTGGTGGTATTCAAAAATAGATCCTGTTCTCAGCCTCAAAACTATAGGCCAGTTAGTCTGATGTTGGTGGTAGGAAAACATTTCGAAGGGTTAATAAAGGATAACAATACTATGAGTTTGTGCCAGCATGGTTATATGCATAATAGATCTTACCAGACTAACTTAATTTCTTATTATGAGAAGGTAAGCAGGGACCTCGATTCTGGAATGGCAGTGGATGTGATTCACTTAGATTTTGCTAAAGCATTTGATACAGTGCCAAACAGAAGGTTACTGGTTAAATTAAGGAATGTTGGCCTGGAACATAGAACTGGCTAAAAGATAGACTACAAATAGTGGTGGTAAATTAAACATTTTCTAATTGGACCATTGTTGTTCATGGGGTACCACAGGGCTCTGCACTGGGTCCCTTGCTTTTCAACTTGTTTATTAATGACCTTGATGTGAGCATTGAAAGTACTGTTTCTATTTTTGCAGATGATACTAAATTCTGCAGAACTATGGGTTCCATGCAGGATGCTGCCACTCTGCAGAGTGATTTGTCTAAGTTGGGAAACTGGGCAGCAAATTGGAAGATGAGGTTCAATGTTGATAAATGCAAGATTATGCACTTTGGCAAAAATAATGTAAATGCAAGTTATACACTAAGGGGCAGATTTACGAAATTCACGTGAATAGATTGAAGTTCGATTGAATTCCGATCGTACGTTTTTTTTGGATGATCGAATATGCAAATGTGGCCACTTCGATCAACGAATACGCAAAATTCGAATGATCAAATAGATGGAATGATCGGATATTCGATAATTCGACCATTCGATGATCAAAGGACTTTAACTTTAAAATTTTATTCGACTGCCTACTTCACCAGATTGAACCTACCAAATTGCAATAAAAGCCTATGGGAATCGCCCATAGGCTTTTTTTTCTATCACATGCTCGAATACCATTCTTACGATCGAACTCCTTGATCGTTTGAATCGTACGATTTTTCCGTGAAATTGAATGATCGGTATTCGATTGTACGATTTTATCGAGGGATCGAATATTGAGGTAAAAATAGCCTAAAACTATTCGATAAGCATTCGATAGTCGAATGCTTAGCAAATTTCGTGTGAATTCGAGGGCTTTTTTTAGAGGACATTAAAGGCAAATATCAGGGGATATTTTTACCCATAAAGAGGATCACCGCACCAGAGGCCACCCCTTCAGACTAGAAGAAAATGACTTTCATTTGAAGCAGCGTATGCTGGGTGATGTTGTGATGTCTGATTCTGTTAATGCTTTTAAGAGGGGCTTGGATGATTTCTTGGACAGACACAATATCAAAGGCTATTGTGATACTAAACTCCATAGTTAGTATATGGGTATATATAATTTATGTGAAGGTATGGAGGGTTGTGTGTGTGTGTGTGTACAGTATATGGATGATGGGTTTTCATTTGGAGGGGTTGAACTTGATGGTCTTCGCCTTTCTTCAATCCAGTTTAACTATGTAACTATATACATTAGTTGTATGCCGATTCTGCTGATTGGGCTTTTGAAGTGCTAGTTATATATGTGAAGAGGTCATTTTTCTGTTTCAATTAATTGTTTCCCTATGGCTAAATATATTGCCGCAAGCTTTGCAGAGTAAATTAAATTTAGCAGTGAATGTACATTTAGATTGAAACTTTTATCATAGTCTTGCTACATGTTACAATATCTTAGCAACAAGATCATTATGGCAAGCAAGGAACATAATAATGGGAATATTTATGAAGTATTCAAATTATATTTCCCAGTTTCATTTGGATTCAGTAAGGCAACCAGAATTCAATCCTCTGGATAAAACCCTGTTGCCATTACTTTTCCCAGTGTCTGCCAATTACATAATAAACCTTGCATTGATTAGCAAAACCAAGGGTATATTAAGTCGCTTTCAATAACCTTGCTTGTATTAAAAAAAATCTAATTTTTTATATAAATAAGCAAGGTCCTTCATATTCATTATGTTTCAGCTAAAATCGACTTTCTGGTTAATTGGCAATGGTGTAGAATATGTAGTATGCTATTAACAGAAAAGACTTCTAAAAGTTGCAATAATGGAAATATATTTTAATATAAACACCAAATAAAAATCACTGGGGACACCTCTTATTTTCAAACAAATGCCAGGGACCCACTGATCAATAATGTATCTTCCAGTTTCACTTTAACTATACCACAACCCTTTCTGATTCATTGGGATGTCATCTTAGTGCTAACATATAGATAATGTGGCTTAAGATTTTGTCACTACCTTTCACTAATTAATTAAGTAATTAATTAATTAATTTGCAGAGTTTGCCATGCACTTCACTAATAATTATGTGTACAATTGTCTTGATCTGAACGCACCTCTAAGTCTGTCCTACTTGTGCGGCCGTTTGTCCTAAGTTTAGCTAATGACCTCTGTTTAATTTGTATATATTATACTGGCTATGGCATCTCTTATCTAAAAAGCTCCAAATTATAGAAAGGCCATGGGAATGCCATCTCCTGTAAACTTCACAAACTTAAATTTTAGTCTTTAATAATAAATTAGTACCTTGTACTTGCTGTTAACTAAACTGCATATTTAAAGGGGATATTTCATATAACCTTCATATATAACACATCCTTCCTCAAAACATGTAATGATGCAGAAAGAAAAATGTTTTGAAAGCATTTTACCTCCTAAAACTGATGTTAAATCAGAGCTGCAGAGAGATCCTCTCTGCACTGTCTAGGTTGAAATGAAGAGTGGTAGTGTCTCATTCTCTCACAGGAAGTGGTCACAGCACTGACTGAGAGGCTGAATCTGTAGCTGTAGCAGCCAAACTCCTCCTCTACCACCCTCTTTCCTGTGTGTTTCCAGCCTGCACATAGCTGTCTTATGCTGCTGTCTGATCATTCACTTATAAGAATATACCTTACATGCTCAATATAAAGCAATAGATATGAAGATTAATACAAACTGTAATAGTAATGTAATAGTAATATTTTCTTTTATTTAAAGTACAACAGTATGCTCCTGTGTTCCACAGCAAATAGGCATCAGTCACACATGTGCATATACACTGTGCAACTCCCTGCTCCTATTACATTACAAACAGTGTATTAGTATTTACTGTTATGATATTCCAGAACAGCAGCTGTAGATTTGTTTTCCTTAATATTAATATATGATCAGGTGCAGGGAGTTGCAAGGGAATAAATGCAGCACTTCTAGTCCAATGTATGTTTAATTGCAGGGAGTTGAATCGGGATAAATGCAGCTGTTCAGGGACAATTTGTGACCAAGTGCTGGGAGCTGCAAGGGAAAAATTAAGCTGTTGTGGAACAGTCTATCGTCAAGCATAGGGAATTGCAAGAGGATACATGCAGCTGTTCTGAAACAAATTATTATCAGGTACAGGGAGCTTCAAGGGAAAATGCAGCTGTTGTGGAACTATTTATGATAATGTTCAGGGAGCTGCAAGGGAATAAATGCAGCTGTTCTGGAACAATTTATGATCAGGTGCAAGGAGTTGTAAGGTAAAATGCAGCTGCTGGTGAACAATTTATGATCAGGTGCAGGGTGTTTCAAGGGGAAATGCAGCTGTTCTGGAAAAATTTATGATCAGGTGCAGGGAGTTGCAAGGTAAAATGCAGCTGCTGGTGAACAATTTATGATCAGGTGCAGGGAGTTGCAAAGTAGAATGCATCTGTTCTGGAACAATTTAGTATTAGGTGTAGGGAGTTGCAAGGTAAAATGCAGCTGTTATGGAACAACTTATAATCAGGTGCAGGGAGTTGCAAGGTAAAAAAGCAGCGCAGTGCAGGGGGTTGCAAGGGAATAAATGAGCTGATGTTCTGGAATTGTATAACATACAATAACAGATGTGGGAGTTAAAAAGGAAAACCCAAAATATGTTGATTTCTTTTTGTATAAAACAGAATACTGTGTAGAAAATGATTATGGTATTTACACTAACTGCTGATGCACATTGCCCCCAGAAAATAATAAAATACTTTTAGTAGCAGATTATGTTTTATTTCTACAGAAGTTTGCTTTTCTTTCTTTTCCACAATTATTGAAGGGCAAGAGAAAGGAACAAGCATTGAAGGGAGAGGGAGGAAAATGAACAAGGCAGAGAGGGGGTTAAATAAATAGGACTGAGAGGGAGAGAAAGGAGCAGTTCAGGGAAGGGAAAACCAGCAGTAAGGGTTAACAGATGTCTGCAGGGCAGGATCGAGTGTGACATCACAGACATGCCCACTCCTCCCTCACTGGCTGCTGCTGTATAGCTTAGGCAGAAAGTCTCGGATACTGGAGAGTCTGGGACAGAAAGTTGCAAAGGGGCAGGGCTGAGAACAGTTTTCAAGCTAATACAGACTTTTTTTTTATTTCAAAAGGTATTCAAATAAAAAAAATTTCTTCTTTTTTACATTATTTTACATGTTTGATGCATTGTGAAAATGAATGCTATAAAATGTTTCAGTGATTTTTTTTTAGTAGACTAATTACAGAAAGATCCCTTATCTGGATAACCCCAGGTCCCAAGCATTCTGGATAATATGTTTCACATCTGTTTAGCTACAAATCACTGTTAGTGGAGAGATTATAGAATATAATTGCAGTTCATTGTGTGCACAGTACTTCTTGGGTATAATTATATTACCTATGAAAATCATTAGATGTTATACTTTATTAACATGTATTTCTATAGCGCCAACAGTTAACCTTAACTAACTGTTAATACTTATGAAATAGGACATAAAGCATCTAGATATTTGAGTCAAATGTCCCATCATGTTCCATTTCAAAAAATACTAAAATCCAGTTCCTAAAATCTCTTGAGATGCCAAAAAAGTCAATGAGATGTGCATTTTTAAAGGTCAAGCAGATTATAAATTGTTTTTTGTTTTCATGTTTAATACATTCAAGACATTTCATAAAAACATGGTTGTGGCAAAAGTCAGATCTGTGTTTTGATGTGATCATAAGCATTTAGATAAATATACTTCTAAATTCAGTTTATAAAGATTAATGTAAAGTCATCAAAAATATGTGAAGATGCCAAGTCAATTGGAAGTATATTTTCAAAATTCAAGCACATTTTTTTTACAATTTACAACAAAAAAAAAACCATTCCAGCTATTTCATAGAAAATTTATGGATTTATGTTGTGACACTATTATAGGTCCTCTTTAAAGCTGAAAAATTACATTTTAGGCAAGATTACCTTCAGAGAGAAAAACTGTGTTAAATATTCTGTCTACAGCACGCTGCTTAATTATGCCTAGCACTGGTGGAATTCATTAGCCTTTTACAGTTGTGTGTTCTCTATATACAGTATGGAGGCTTTAACAAACTGCTAAACCCTTTACAAGTAGAGACAGGACAGGCAAGTTGTAAATGAGTGAGTCTAAACAGAAAGATAAGTATTAGAGCATAGTCAAATATTTGTATTCCTTGGTTTGATGGACACCCCACTTATGTGCATAGTTTTCTACTCAACACAATGCAAATTCAAATATTAAAATATCCTATACACAATTCTCACTGCCCAATGTGTTTCTATTTTGACATAGTTACTGGGTGTGCTTGTTGTCTGATTTACTGTTCTTGACTCTTGCCTGTCCTTGACCATTGCTGAATCGCTGTCTGTACAGACCTTTGACTGTTTACTGACTACCATTCAGGATTCTGATTATGCTATGTCTGATTGGTAGTTGACCCCAGCCTGTTCTATAGCTATGTTTATTCCACTCAATACTGGAGTGCTCCTACCACAGGTTATTAAATCCCTTTTCGGGTTAGGTGCTTAATCGGTATGATCCAACCTGCCACTTGGTCAGATAATCCATACACTTGTCCAATGTACCATAGCACACTAGGGTTGGATGTTGCAAAAGTGATTTATTGGCTCCAATTGTGCAGACAAACAGGTGGCAACGTTTCGGGCCTCGCAGGACCCTTTATCAAGCCTGTGAAATTGTGTACTGTGCTGTGTTAAATAGGGTAAACTGGGCGTGAACCCAAATGTCCATCAAACAACAATCTTTGTTCTAAGTGTCACAATGAAATACATTTTCTTAATTTCTTGAATCACATAGACAGTAATTTACAGTTTACAGTGGTCCATAATAATATAACATTAAATTTCCTAGATGTTAATATCACTAGAGTGGGGAACAAGTTAAATACAAGTCTCTATAGAAAAGCGACCGATCAGAACAATCTCTTACATTTTGAAAGCTTTCACCCTGAACCCCTAAAAAATTTACTTCCAATGTCACAATTCGCTAGAGTCAAACGGATCACAAGTGATCCTTTGGAATGTGACGAACAAATGGAGGGGATGGCAACACGCTTCAGACAGAGAGGATATAGCAGGGACATATTAGTGAGAAGTATGACAAGAGTAAATACCAAAACCAGGGAAACACTTTTGTCCAAGACAACAAAAGAAAGAAGACAGGACAACACAAGAATGGTGTTTGTAAGCAGCTTTAATACAGCCAGCAGACAAATTGGACAAATTATATGAAAGCATTGGCATTTGTTACAATCTTGCTTGCCAGATGTACCAGATTTTCAGACGTTACCCATACTAGCCTACAAGAGGGCGAAAAACCTGAAAGATAGGTTAGTTAAGGCAGATGTGGGGGGCAACAAAAAACAAAATACCCGCTTTTTAAATAAACCAAAATTTGGGACCTTTCCCTGCCTACACTGCTCACAGTGCAATTCAGTGATTAAAGGGGAACATTTCCATCACCCACACTCTGGTAAGAAATATTGTATCAAACAATATTATACTTGCGAATCAACATATGTGATTTACTTACTCAAATGCCCGTGTGGCTTATTATATGTGGGGGAGACAACACAAAAAATAAAAGACCGAATATCTAAACACAAATCAACCATTAGGAAAGGTTTAACTACATTACCGGTCCCAGCTCACTTCAAGCAAGCAGGCCATTCTGTGAGCCAATTAAAATTCCAAGTAATTGATCCTGCTGACATACCTAGGAGAGGGGGCAACAGACTTGCAATACTACACAAACTTGAGATGCAGTGGATACACAGGTTAGACACTATATGGCCTAGGGGTTTAAATAAAGATTATACTCCTGCAATGTTTATATACCAGTAGATAAGCAGACAATTTGTTGACTGTAGCTGTATTTACTTTTACTTATTTTACTTTCTTCAAGGTTATTGGAGATGGAACAACATCAGAATATTCTGAGTGCTGCAATTACATATAGAAGCAATTATAGAAAGAACACAGAATACAATACATATAAAAGGTAATTGTTCAAGCGTCTCAAATCCTCTGATGTTTACCCCCCACCCCCCCCTCCCAAAAAAATTTGTTGGGAGGATATGTAATGGGTACTAATGTTTTAATGCAAGATTGTTTCCAAATACTATGACACAATTTGTAACACATGATGGATAATTTTTGAACACATGTAAGATTTTGATATATTATGGACACTTATAAGAATGGATATTTCCTGACTAGAAAGAAAATGTATTTCATTGTGACACTTAGAACAAAGATTGTTGTTTGATGGACATTTGGGTTCACGCCCAGTTTTCACTTTACTGCACCGCCTACTATTTACCCTATTTAACACAGCACAGTACACAATTTCACAGGCTTGATAAAGGGTCCTACAAGGCCCGAAACGTTGCCACCTGTTTGTCTGCACAATTGGAGCCAATAAATCACTTTTGCAACATTCAACCCTAGTGTGCTATGGTACATTGGACAAGTCTATAGCTATGTTTAGTCTCTCCTTGTTTCTTCTGTCACACATTCTGGTTCCCTTGCCTGCCCAAACCCTTGCATTGTCTCGCTCACAAGAATGGTGGCATCCAAGTAGTGAAGGGCTCCTCCTGAAGTGAAATTATGTTGTTATAGGCAGAACAGTGAGCAGTTAATGGGGTATATGTAGAAAAGGAGTATAAACACTATCTGAACTTCCAGGAAAAAAAGAAATGTATCTTTATTTTTCTACACAAACATACACAAACTGGATTCCACAGATTGGTAAAAAAACAAGATACCATACAAGTTATTTCCCAACATCCCACAGACACACAATGCATCAACACACCGCATACTGTGTAAGTCAAAGAATAAATGACTTTAAAACTCACACATCTGTGGAATCAGGTATGTTTGTGTGGAAAAAAATACATTTATATTTATTTCTGGAAATTCAGATAGTGTTTATGTACCTTTTCTACATAAGCCCAACTGAAGGCTTTGCTTCTGCAGATTTTGTCAGAAGCCTTTTAAGCAAACTTTCATCCCTTATTTTTTCCATCCTTTCTGTTTTGCTTTTATAGATTCCTTGAATATAGTCTTTATACAATTTCCTGCACGATTTATGTGAGTGGTGTGGCACATATTCTTTACAGGGTTGAATATTTTTTTCCTAGAATGTAATTTGAGCAGCTTGCACACTCATCAATTCATTTACAAATAACTGAGGTGGGTGGATATAATTTTCCCTTTACATAATAGTCACAAAGTTTTGGTAACCCATAGCTCTCTATAAGCTGTACGAAACAGTGGTGTATGCTGTTCTAATGATTGTGGGAGCCAAGACATCTGCTCATTGTTGTAACGCTCTCAACCACTCTAGCCGCGGAAACAATCGTCTAACTTCAAATGCAATGCAATAGGAATCACCATACTGGTCCTGAATCAGCAATGAAACCAAACTTGGATAAAACAACTTTAGCTTTATTAATCCATTTAAAATACAGTCATTGAAATGGACAGGGTTACTGCAAAGCTTAACATGTTTTGTGACCCATTTGTCACTTCATCAGAAGCCTAGGTGCCCCCTGCAAGTAATACACTTATATAACCACCTCATTAAAAACAAATAATACACCTGGTTAAAATGCCACAACAAATACATGAGCATCATATGATATTAATGTGATGTACTTCATATATTAACAGCAAAAAGCATTGGTTAATGAATTCATTAATATCACCAGTCAATTAATCAAAAATATGCAAAAATATATATATGACAAAAAAGCAGCATGATGTAAATGCATAGATGCTAATAAATAAATACAAATCAAATTCAACAAACGCCCGGAGAGCTTGTAGTATGCTTTCAAATCATTCTTAGTGTTTTATTGCAAGAAACATGCACAACATGTTTCGGCGTATCCGCCTTCATCAGGTGCATATATGCACCTGATGAAGGCGGATACGCCGAAACATGTTGTGCATGTTTCTTGCAATAAAACACTAAGAATGATTTGAAAGCATACTACAAGCTCTCCGGGCGTTTGTTGAATTTGATTTGGAATTGAAGCATCCATTACACGGGGATTGCAGCCTGTTGATGAGCCATTACAAAAGGTATTTGGACCACTCTCTTTTGGATTAATAAATAAATACAGTTGAATAAACAATTAAATAAATAAATAAATTCATATAAAGCCTAATACTATTCCATATATTAATTAAATTAAACATGACTATTGCAAAACATGAAAATCATTGGGGGGAAAAATCAGCAGGGGGCATTTAATGCTCATATGTTTGAAAGCAAATATCAGATTTGTAATTTTTTACAATAGACCTTTATTACATTAGCCCTACACAGGGAGCTATACACCACCAAGAATAAGGTAAAACTACTTAGAGTGGTGCTGTTTTACTATGGTAATATGATGCTTTCTGCTATTTTTTACCTGTTTCTCCCTCTTGTATTTAGATTTGAATTAAATTAAATTAATGTAACATTTCTTTCCCCTTTTTTCTTCCTCTTCTCTTCTCCCCTACATTATCATATTTTAAAGGGTGGGTGATATTTTATCCTTCCATAAATATTCTTCTCATGTTTGTAATATATGTGCAAGATACTTCAAAAGAATGTCTGAAACTAACTACTTAGAAAGTACTAGATCAGCGTTTGTCTTCTGTTGTTCTGTGAAATAATGAACTTTACAGCTAATTGCTGACAGGTTTTTACAGCCAGAGGTCCAGACATCATATTGCAACCCTTGTGCCACTGAAAAATTAACATGGAAGAGTACCTACCTTACCTGTAAGTGAACCACCCAAAAATAATGTATAGTAATCTTTCAGTAGATTTGTGAATATTTTGTAAATAAGACATTTCATTTCTATTTCTGCAAACAGAAGAGGGCATCTGGGCTTTGTTATTCATTTATTATGAACATGTTGCCTATTTATCATTCTCAGTAAAAGCCTGTGATGCAAAACCTTTCATCATTTTTAAATGTTAGTTACAGCTTTATATTACCATGTATCTGAATAATAATGTTTCAGTATTTTAATTACAAAGCACAAGTAATTAAATATAATAGCTTAATTTGGCACATGCAAAAATGGCCTTGCATTTGTTTTTAGTACATAGAGAAAATGGCCTATTCATGGTAAATGCAAGATAAGCGTAATTAATGTGCCATTTTTCTGTGAGTAGGTGAAGCAGTTTCTCAGTATATTATATATATATACAGCAGCTGCTTAGTATGTACTGCCAAACAGTGTATTCCCAGTTAACAGTGTATTGTGTTAACATATAAATGTATTCCCTAGACTTGAACACTGCAAATACTACAACATATAATATAGTGATGCGATAATATAGGCACAATTATAGTTATTTAATCATGAGAGACTCTAATATAAGCCAGAGCAGTCACAATTTGTTAAGTGTGTAAGGTTCACTGGGGCAAAGTAAGGGACATTACTGCAGACACGTTGTTACCTGCGTATTTTTACACTGAACAAATCATTGAATGTTTCTTACCATAGAACAAATAGCAGAACAACAGAAGTGCTTTGGAAGCTGTGGGACGTCATTGCAACAAGAATAAAAGCAACGTTTGATTATGAGTCTGATGACTACCAAACCATATTAAAGTTCTATATATGTATCCATACCGTATGTAGTATTGATATCCAGAGTTTGCACACCTCCATTCACAAGAGGAGGGAATATCAAGCATGTATAATCACAATTGGAAACTGGCACTCCCACCAATTTATTTACTTTCTTCTTAATTTTTGATGGTGATGTTGAGGGATAACATTGGATTCAAGGGTGAATGCTTTGACAAAAGCAAGGTAGAGCCCCCCCTGTTTTGACAATATATTCATGCATGCACAAACTGGAAGAAATTATGTTTCACCAAAGCAATTTGACAGGTATTATTGGTTTGTGGATGACATTTTGGTATTGTGGGAAAGGGCCAATTACTTTACTTTAAATTCACAACAGAAGTGGGTGACAATACTATGACTTCTGGATGTTAAGATTGAAATATAGTATATGATGGTAAAACATGTACCACAAAGAAACAGTCAATTTACTTCATGTGAATAACTTTTATGCAGCAGACATGTTTAGAGCCATCCCAAACGAGTACCTAACCAGGGCCACAAAGGGTAGCTTCAGACGATAGTAAATAAATAGAAGCAGAGTTAATTTTTGGGGGGCTTATTTAAGATTGCTTCTGCTTCTTCAAGGAAACCCTAATAAGTTTTCACATGGGTTTTTGAGCCGAAACTAATGTTCCACATATACACTACTCATTAATTATGAATGTATGAAATAGAAATGCGATGAAAATGGCTACTTCCCCTCTATGCTTTTTTTTACCCATCTTTGTACAGACCCTTTTTTGTCACCATGTTTTTGAAAGAAATGGCATAAAAAATATGCTGACACATACTAACATTGCACCTAACATTGCAGAAAAACATATTTATTCACTCATAGGTCTGGCATGGTGCCAAGAGACCGGTGAATTGCTAATGTGGTGCCGCTATTCAAAAAGGGATCCCATTCTCAGCCTCAAGACTATAGGCCAGTTAGTCTGACGTTGGTGGTAGGAAAGCTTTTTGAAGGATTAATAAAGGATAGGATACTGGACTTCATAGCAAATAACAATACTATGCATTTTTGCCAGCATGGTTTTATGCGTAATAGATTTTTCCAGATTAACTTAATTTCTTTTTATGAGAAGGTAAACATAGACCTCGATTCTGGTGGATGTGATTAACTTAGACTTTGCTAAAGCATTCGATACAGTGCCACACAGAAGGTTACTGATTAAATTAAGGAATGTTGGCCTGGAACATAGTATTTGTACTTGGATAAAGAACTGGCTAAAAGATATAATACAAAGAGTGGTGGTAAATGGAAGATTTTCTAATTGGACCAGTGTTATTAGTGGTGTACCACAGGGCTCTGTACTGGGTCCCTTGCTTTTCAACTTGTTTATTAATGACCTGGAAGTGGGCATTGAAAGTACAGTTTTTATTTTTGCAGATGATACTAAATTGTACAGAACTATAGGTTCCATGCAGGATGCTGCCACTTTGCAGAGTGATTTGGCTAAGCTGGGAACCTGGGCAGAAAAATGGAAAATGAGGTTCAGTGTTGATAAATGCAAGGGTATGCACTTTGGCAAAAATAATATAAATGCAAGTTATTCACTAAATGGCAGTGTGTTGGGAGTTTCCTTAAATGAGAAGGGCTTTTTATAGAAAACAATTTGTCTAATTCTGGGCAGTGTCATTCTGTAGCTACTAAAGCAAATAAAGTTCTGTCTTGCATAAAAAGTGGCATAAACTCAAGGGATGAAAACAAAATTATACCTCTTTATAGTAAGACTTCATCTGGAGTATGCAGTGCAGTTTTGGACTCCAGTCCAATATAAATGAGCTGGAGAGAGTGCAGAGACATGCAACTAAAATGGTTAGAGGGATGGAAGACTTAAATTATGAGGGTAGACTCGCTTGCGAGTGGACATGATCACACTTTACACGTACATTAGAGGACAAACTAGACAAATATCAGGGGACCTTTTAACCCATAAAGAGCATCACCGCACCAGAGGCCACCCCTTCAGACTAGAAGAAAAGGACTTTCATTTGAAGCAGAGTAGGTGGTTCTTCACAGTGAGGACAGGGAGGTTGTGGAATGCACTGCCGGGTGTGATGACTGATTCTGTTGATGCTTTTAACTTGGACTTGGATGATTTTTTGGGCAGTTAGTATAGCTATGGGTATATACAGTTTGTGTGAAAGAGTGGAGGGGTGTGTGTGTATGCTGGGTTTTCATTTGGAGGGGTTGAACTTGATGAACTTTTTCTTTTTTTTCAACCCATTTTAACTATGTAACTATGTAACTATTTGGGCCAGATTGGTGCAGATTTGTCAATGGTCGAATTAGATTTTCCAAAACGCAAATGTTCAAGGAGGCTGATTTATAAAAAATCGAGATGCCGTTTTTTTCTTTATTTGAAAAACAAATGCAGAGAAAAAATACAGATACAGTAAACACTTGATAGTATTGAATTTATTAAGGGGAAAAAAACAAAAAATCATCAAGATAAAAACTTGGCAAGTAAGAACTGGCAAGGTTGATGACTTTTATATAGAGGACTTTTAGAGGTTTTCAGATTTTTTTCACTAGATAGTTTTTTGTATTTGTATTTTTTTAGCAAATTTCATTCATGCTTTTTATTCAGATCTTTAAATTCATTAAAATGGTTTTAGAGTTTGTCAGTTTAGTCATGTTTCAAAAACCTCTAAAACTACAGGTATGGGATCTGTTATCCAAAATGCTTGTTACCCGGGGATCTTTCTGTAATTTGAATCTTCATATACAGTATTAAGTCTACCAGAAAATCCTGTAAACCTTGAATAAACCCAATAGGCTGGTTCTGTGTCCAGTAACAATTAATTATATCTTGGTCTGGATCAAGTACAAGGCACTGTTTTATTATTACAGAGTAAACGGAAATCATCTTTTAAAATGTGGATTATGTGGATGAAATGGAGCCAGCCTTTCTTCAATTCAGAGCTTTCTGGATAATGGGTTTCCAGATAACAGATCCCATACCTGTACAAAAAGTTAACCTAAAATAAATGAAAATATCTGCACTTACAGGTCTTATGTAGAAGGAATTTGTTAATTTTATAAGTGGAGACTGATGTATTGACATTACTGAGAATATATTGAGTATATTGAAGTGGAAAAAATAGATTTGTAGTAGAAACTGTTTTCATTTGTAAAACACAACTTATCTATCCTACAGTCAGAATCTTGTACTGTATTTCTGGCTGCTTTTATTCATCTTAAGAAATATGGCCCTAAACATGTAAAGATCACCACAGAATAAATGAATAATTCTATAATTTCAGGAAATACAGTATAATATAAAACAACAGCAAAATGTATATTATACAAGGTAAAGATCTGAAATAGCTGATGCCCGAATAATAATGGTAGAATAATTCAAGTTTATCATCATTGCATGCTGTTCTCTGGTCTGATAATGAGTGTCCACTGTTCAGTCCTTTTTTCCTCTATCTCTTTTGAGATATTGATTAGGAAAGGAAGCATTTTCTAAGTAGCCATGAGAACATATAATCTCTTTATAATCAGTTATAATGCCCTTTCATGTAATCATAGTAATTTTTAAAACAGTAAGTTGATACAATAGGTGGACAGTAGTGACCTAATTTCAGCAAAGCTGTGTATTCTAGAAATGAAAGATTTTTTTTATATTAGCATGAAAATGGTTCAGTGGCTGGCAAATATGAATAGTAAAAGTACACGTGGAAAGAGAATATAATGTAAAGCAAAACAATTATTGGATTGCTTTTAAAAATGAAAGATGTTCTGAAAACATTATTGCTTATGTTTAAAGGACTAGTAACCCCCACACACACAAATTAATTTGTGAACAGCCTCTTAAAAATCTTTAAATACCTGCCACTCCAGTTTTTTTTTATTTTATAGTAGGGCTGCACCATCCACTTAATCAGTTAGGATAGCTTCTCCTCCTCTAATCCATCCCCACTGGGAATTTATTTGGTTGTGAGCTACTGGGCATGCTCAGTCTCAATACAGGTTACTAAACACATAGAAACTCTGCTTTAGCTGACTGCTCCTATGTTTTTCCCTAAACTCAGCTTAAGCTCAACGTAACCATTACAGCACTCAATCCAATCAAGATTTGTTTCTTGCCTGTATAAGCTGTATTCTTGATTGAATGAACTTTACAATGCCCATGTGCTGTTTGCAGTTGTAAATGTCACTAATGATGTATAAAAGAGACATCTGTCATTGACTTCTACGTGATTTGGGCAGGTTTTAGCTAGAGTATTTTTGGAACTGGAATTGTTGAAGTTGCAACATAATGCTGTGAATCATATGATTCAATACATTATAAGAATACAACTACTGTACTCTGGGTTATCATTAATTAAGAATAAGTACATTACATCCCAGGAGTTCTGTAGCAAGTTCTACTGGTTTATTTTAGAGCTATTTTGTCTTGTGTTTGAATCAGTATTTTATGATTAAAATAAAGTAAAACTTCAACAATAAGTTTTTAATGCAGCAGTTGAATATTTATTACTGATTAGTACTCATTGTTTGCTACATATATGCATAAAACATCAGATACTATCAGAATCTGTCATTAAAACTGACTTTTATGCCCCCTAACTCTTTCCAAATAGATATTTCTAACTTAAAGCAAACTAAAGTTTAATTAAAAAAAGTAGGCTAGAAATACTGTACATAATGCTGGCATGTTCTACCTTTTGTAGGGTGAAAGTCTGAAAAATAGCGAAATTTTTTTGGGGGGTTAGCCTCCTTCCCCCCTACATTTACTAACATATGGCAACTCAACTATACAGGAGGCATATGTAGGGCAATAGGACAACTTTATTTTATTTATTAAAGGTTTCCTGGGTTTGTGTAGTGGAATGTAGTGGCTGTAACATATACTTCTAACATACTTTGAAATTTGCACCGTATGCAAATTAGGCATCGCTAGCGTAAATTCGCTTTGCCTTACAAAGTAACACTAGCCAACTACGCTACCGTTCACCGACCTTAGCGTAACTTCGCACTTTAGTGAATTTGCATAGCACTGGTGAAAATTTGCCTGGCGAAGTGCGGCGAATGTTAGTGAAGGCAACATTAGCGCATTTTCACTGTTAGTGAATTTGCCCCATAGTGTCTGTGTGCAGTTTCTCCTCTGTTTAAAAGAAAGCAGCAGGCGCATGTGAGATTGAGAGACCGGTTATGCCATCTCTTAAGTAGAATGGCAACAAATACTTTCTTATATTGTTAGGCAGTGGAAGTGAAATGCAGACTGTGTTACCTACTGTGAACACATTCTCTGTTTATTTCTCCTGATAGCACTGATTAATGTTCATGATTCAACAATCATCACATCCTACTTAGTAACTTGGTATACAATATGGAGGTATTCTGTCTCCCCTATAACCTTAGGTGCCTTTAAAAAAAAATCACAGGGATCAGAAGAAAGTAATTTCTAAAAACATTACAAATATACTTTCTACAAAAAAATTTCCAACCACTCAGAATAAAAATGGAAAAGGAAACTGCATTACAATAGACTAGTTGGTATATCTGCTAAATTCGTAAAAGCAGAGTGTGATACAAATCAAAGCGTACCATAAATTAAAAAAAATATTTTTTTCTCTTCCTATAAGATAAGGCAAAAAATTAAAAAAATAAAAAACCTATTTCTGCATATCCACTTCTGCCATCTCATTCCCAGTGCTGCCCAAACTTATTAGAAAAGTAATTGCATACCGAAATACTGGAAAAATCATTTTCACTTATATTCACGCAAGCCTTAGAAAAAATATAGTACCTATAAAGAAACACTGTTCTTTTATTGTCAAATGGGCTAACAATAAATATGTAATAATAAGGTAAAAATAATAAGGTCAATTCTAACATGAAACCCATGTATATAAACTGCATGAATGAGAAACTGATATACAAATACAGTTTAAGAGTAATAGTATATTGTAATTTATTACATTTATTTTCTACTACATCAAAATAGATACCAGTTTTCTGGTTTGTATATATGATAATATGCATAGCCCACATAACAATTATAACATTATTCGTAATCTATGATATGTGATAGAAGCTTGACTAATGCACATTTATCTCTAGATGATATGGGTAATTGGAATCCTTATTTCAATGCAAGTTTGATGTAGCAATTTTTTAATTTTCTTTTAGCTTAAATGGGTTTCTTTCACAGAGCAACTAAAGAGCAGTATATGCTCTGACTTTTTTATAACAGTAATATTATGAAGTCAAAAAAAGATGCAGACTGACAGTTCTGGTAAATAACATTCTTACTGGTGAATCATGTTGCAGTTATAATTCAAGCTGATGAATTTTCTTGCAGCTGTAATTCATTTTTTGGTCACCTATGGGTCATTGGGGCAGTTTTATGATGGGTTTACATCCCTTTATGCTTTCTGAAGGAATGCAGCAATATACAGTAAACCAGGTAGGTTTGAACTGGAGGGGGTTTGCACTATTAATTACACAAATAAATTGGAGGAATTAGAGGTTTTTGTTTTCCTATGCAGATCACTATGCATTTTTTTTGCATTGTATATTTTAATAAACTACATGGCATTGGTACTTTTAGAAAAAATTAGTTTAGTTGTGGTTTCAAAACCTCTAAAACAGTCTGCATATTCTCCTGAATATATGTTTTAAAATAAAACCCACATTTTTGTGTGGATATTGGTTTTGCTTATGTATTTAATCTATAACCTTCTTTACACTGGCTGATGGTATAGGTAGGTGAGAAATATATAATGTATATCTATATAATGTGCCTATACCTTTACCTTCTAATAGCACCAGATGATATGCATGAATAACCTAATATAGGGCTGTCCAACTGGAGGCCTGCGGGCCAGATGACACTTGTGTGGCCCCTCACATGAAAGTCTGCCTGCTGTGATTCCTTACCTTGTGTAAGCTTTAAAAGGTATCACTACTAAGACTAACTGGTCCCTGCATTGTTTAAACCTCACACTCAGATAGTAAATGCCTGCAGTGTTCACATCTGTAATTCCCCCCAGCAAGTTCACACCTGTAACATCTCTATTGTTCACACCACAAAAGCCCTGTACTGTTCACACCTCAGACCCAGACAGAAAGTGCCACATTGTTCACCTGTTCACACTACAGGAGAGGCACCAGCATTGTGTCATACATAAGATAATTAATATACTTATGTACTGCTTTTTCATTAGTGCAAAACATACTTTACTATCTAATATGGCCATTGCAAGATTGCTGTTATGTAGTCATTATAGCAAGCCTGGCTTTGTAAAAACTGGAGCCAAGGTGAAAATATAAGCATTGCAATTTGGGTCTTCATAAGGGTCAGTTTTAACTAGACAACTGGGTTTTTGAATGTGCTGTGCAGTTCAAAAATGTCATGTCAAATATTCCATACGTCAACAGCCCTCCACCAATCCTCACCAGCCCACAACATACCCAATCCAATGCTCCTGCTGATGTCTCAGGTCCACCCTCCTTTTGATTTGGATAAAGGTGGTATTTTTATCCTTCACTTATTTTAGTATTCTGCTCTGTGATGAGGTCCTTGACTGTACTTCCCCATCCGCCTTTGTGTCAAGGTCCTCAGACAGAGCAGGGTGGATGTTCAAATGTAATTCATTTTTGATTTTTGGAATTGGTGGTTGGACCACTGCTGAGTTTAATGAGTTTTCTTTATGGCCTCTTCTTTTTTAAACTTTATATGAACTGCAAATAAAAAATAGTTAGATTCATGTGTGTTCAGGGTTTAAGGGTTTTTGTGTGTGAGTGATTAACACTGGTTTCCATTATCAACCCTTCACCAAGTAGTTTAGTTTCATTTCGGCCCTAGGTACCACAGAAGTTGGACAGCACTGCCCAAATATAAATTTAAAAATGATATAAAAAATCCTTGTTGATTTAAGCAGAGCACCAACCTTAATGTTAAGGGTTTCAGAAAAAGATGAAAATTCTTGTCTGTGATTTATTTAAAAATGTATCACCGGTTAAAGCAAAATTCTGCTTTCAGGTTAACCCTTTGCTGGATTCATTTAATTCACTGAAAAATAAGTTTTTCTTTATTATTAAGCTTATTTTGATTCCATTAAAATGAAAATTCTCACAAATACCCCAAATCTGATTCAACATAAATATGATCCAACAGGTCACCCAGCAGCCTTCAACAAAATAAATTGCTTGCTTAATGTAGGGACCCATAAGTAACATGGCCCTTATGGCTTCACTCCCTTTACCTATACTTCCTTTCCTTTACTGGGTTAACTCCCATGTAATATATTTGTTACATTTGATTGGCTACAGGTTGTGACCACCTCCTGCAGTGCTGTAACTCACTCTTTGACTGCTGGTGCTGGACAGGCTGGTTGTTCCATTGAGCCTGGGATCAACAAGGCCCCAGTAAAGCCACATGCCCTAACAGGACAAGACTGTTAAGGATTTGAGTCGGGAAACAGGCACTCCCGTGAATGAGGGATAGTAAGACTCAGGGCAGATTCTTTATAGTCTCTCTAGAGAGAGAGAGATAGTCAGCTGTATGTAGTTGAACAGTTCTATGTTCCAACGAGGAGTGGTAGAAGGAATAGAAATTCCTACAGGGCTTCCCCGTATGCCTTTAGCAAAGGGACAACAGTGTGAGGGGTGTTAGGATTAGTGCTGTCTGCCTGACTACTCCACTGAAGGGGATCCTGATCATTTAAGGAGACACACCGGAGGGTAAAGTCCCAACCATACTATGTGTGTGAATATTGCTTGATAAATCTGCAGCTGATACCCTGTGACTGTCTACTATGCACCTACTCCTGTGTGAGTATAAGAAAACCTGTTAATACTATTTTTGTGCTTAATAAATGTTCTACTTTGTTTAAGAATCTCCTGGCGCCCATTCATCTTTTATGTACAAGTCTGCCTGGGTATTGGAATAATACTACCTCTTAAAGGGATTGCTTCCACTTAGCGAAGGCCCTGCCCTGATGTGTAGTGTCGCAAATGTAACCCATGCTCTACCATTAGCTGGACACCTAACTAATCTGGCTGAATAACCCAGAAAAGCGTTACATTAATATGAGAAAGCAGGGGTACTGTTACTGGCCTAGCCACATGCCAGTGTTATGTACTTTTAACAATTAAACACTAGCACCTTTGTGCAGAAAAAGATCTCAACTTTTTTCCAAGGTGCTCATGACACAATGCACTTGATCAGTGATCCCCTTCAAGTTCAACAAAATAAATCTAATGCAAGCCATTTAGTCACAACCTGATATAACCTGATATACAGTAATATATTATGTTGATGTTGATGATCTATGCATCTACTGTATCTATTACTGTTTCCCTTTCCTATTACTAATATACATTTCTGAATATGATATTAATAAATTGTAAACTGTTCTCTATTTGTTTTCTACCTGTGTACTTGGACTGGCACTGAGGCAGCACATAGGATCTGTTCCCTAAACCTTTCATCTCAGCTTATTTAATAGTAATCCAACTTTCACTTTTTAGAATGAAAAGCAGACTTTCAACTATGTCTCCCACTTGCAAACTTAGTTGAAGCAATAAAGGGGAAGTTGTGCTCACCACTCCCAAGTGGTGGTCAATAAATGGTCAACCATGTTTGGGAATTTAAACCTTGAAAGCAGCAAGTAAGTTGCAGGTAAAACTTAGTCCATGGGTAAAATGTAAAATGAAAACAACAGAATTCTTAATGAATCAGATGCTAAGAAGAAGTTGAAGTGTAGGACTGGCCATAATGGGGATGACTTTGATGTAGTTGGCCAGCTTAACTATATTGCAATATATTGACTAACAATCCCTGTTTAATTTAAAGGGTAACTCAATGTCCTAAATATATTGATAATGGGTTGAGTGCAGAGGATCTGTTATATTGGTCTAAACTTAGAGGGCATAAGGATTTTTGAAGACCCAGTCACGCAAAAAATCAGAGCCATCACAGAAAAAATAGGTTTTAAACTCAAATTGATATAATGAAAGATTGTGAAGATTTACAGACTGCATATTAGAAATAGAATGAATACTGATTTCCATCCTGATACATTATGGGGCAAATGTATCAAGGGTCAAATTTGTAAATTTCTGAGTGTCAATATTCACACCTTTTTAATCCTCCTATTAGAATGTAAATTTGAATTTAAGATTTATCACACCTCAACTATGGACCATGGATTTGAATATTCGCCACCTTAAACCTGTACATGTACAAGTCAATGTCAGAGGTCCGTTGAGCCATTTGGAGATGTTAATAGCCTTCCTGACATTTGAGGGTTTTTTTTTTCGGGGAAAAACTTGATTCATACTAATCACATACAAATCTAATATCACTCAAATTTTCAGGTCACAGGACATTCACATTTTTTTCTTAAATAACCTACCAGTCATATTGTGAGTATATTCAGATTAAAAAAAGTTAACATGAATTCAAAATTCAACCTTTGATAAATGGGACTATAGATTTAAATACAGTAAGTTCAAGTGAAGATCCAATGAAAAGATTTTTTTTTAATTTAAAATATAAATAATGAATTTTCAGAAAAGAAGACTGTGGATGGAAACAAGTAAAGGCCAAGAGTGAATAGCCTTGGATAGTTACCCCTTTGATGAATTGTCACAGTTATATTACATACTAAAATAACAGCAAAATAAATAATCATGCATCATGTTTTCAGAACCAACAATAAATAATAAAACTCACATTTTGTAACAGATATCTTAAATGTTGCTAAACATATTGTGAGCTACAAGACGTGGCCAAGTGTAGAGACCTATGATGAGCTTTCTCTGTTGAATGAGTTTGCTAGCTAAGGGGTTGAAGTACTCTAAATACATCATATTATGATGTTCAGAAGTAAACTGCATTAATATCTTTATCTCATTGCTCACAAGCTCCTGAGGACAAATATTCTATAAAATGTTCTCATAAATCAAATATAAGTGTAGTGTAATGGGGATAGTAAAAATGTCACACTTTGGCAGTGGTTTAGTGGAGAGTGACCTATTTTCATATTAAAGAGATAAAATCTATATGATAAAGTACATAAAAAAACATTACATTGTCTGTAGCTGTAGGGGGGAAATTATTGTTTCATCTCTTTTGATTTTCTTTGGTATAATGTAGAATCTGAAAATAAAACTGATATAGGTTGAAAGGTAAAATGTATTTTCATGTCACTGAAAGATAGACGCAAGCACTTGCCTACTTATCTTATTCGATCACTTTGCAATCATTGCAGCCCAGCAACTTGCATTTATTACAAGTGTCCCTGATTTTTCAAATCATCTCAGAAACAAATTCTGCATTGTCATTCTTTTTCCAGTTGATATTACTTGTGTGCTCTGTGCAGTGTGTTCCAAAAAGGAAAAATAATTTTTGCATTGTGAATAATTATGGCTGTGTTGCACTTGTGTCCTATAAATATTGTTAGAAATTCTCAAAGACTGAGAGGCTCATACACAAAAAAGTATATCCCATACAGTAATTAAAATGTTGTATATAGTTCCAAATGTTGTAGTGAAGAAATTTTAATTTAAGACATACTGGGCTATACTGTGCTAAAATGTTAAAAGAATTGTTCAGTATAAATAGAAAAACTGGGTAAATAGGCTGTGTAAAAAAATGTTTTCAATATAGTTAGCCAAAAATGCAATGTATAAATGTTGGAATTACTGGATGTCTAACATAATAGCCATACTTACTGCTTTTCAGGTCTCTTGGTTTCCACTGATTGGTTACCAGGCTGTAAGCAATCAGAGACTTGAGGGGAGGGGGCACATGGGACATAACTGTTGAATATGAATCTGAGCTACATGCTGAGGATCAACTGCAAACTCACTGAACAGTTATGTCCCATGTAGCCTGCCTTCAAGTTACTGACTAATTCAGAGTTAGACAGCTGGTTTAATTGGCAAAATCAGAAGTATCATGTACAACACCAAGGGGCAGACTTATCATTGGTCGAATTTCGAATTTAAAAGAAATCGAAATTCGACCATGTGCATGCAAGGGAAGTATAATTCTTCGAATTTCGAATTTGATGGGTTTTACAGCTATTCGATTGGTCAAACGACCGAATAGTAAAAATTCGATTGATCGATTAAATCGTTCGAATCGATCGATTAGAACGGTTTTAACCCTTCGATCAAATTTATGGGAAGGGCATCTCCTATAGACTCCATTTTAATTAAAAAAAATCAAAATGTTATAAAATGATTTCCTTTTGCTCTGTAATAATAAAACAGGACCATGTACTTCATCTTAACTAACATATAATTAATCCTTACTGGAGGCAAAGCAATCTAACTGGGTTTAAAGGACAGTGAAAGTTTTTTTTTGTTTCTTTATACCGAAAAAAACTGTTTAAACTTTAAATTCGCTAAGTTTTTATTAAGAAATTACTTACCGATGCTCTCCTCTTCTAAAATGGTGATTTGGCGAGGATCTATCATGCCTCCCTGCCTTCTATAAGAGTTAAGCTGGGATGAGAAATCGAGTGCCAAATGATGGATCATCGCCATTTCAGAAGAGGAGCGCATGCAGAGAATCGGTAAGTAATTTCTTAATAAAAACTTAGGGAATTTAAAGTTTACACTGTGTTGTCATTTTTTTCATTATAAAGAAATTTTTTTTTTATTAAACTGTTAGGGGCAAATTTACAAAATTCACGTGAAATGATCGAAGTTCGATCGAATACGATCGAATACCGATTGTATATATTATAATTTGGCCTCTTCGATCATCAAATACCGAATTATCGAATAGATTGAAAAGATCGAATGATCGGATATTCGATAATTCGATGATCGAAGGAATCAACATTTTAAAATTGTTCCACTGCCTACTTCGCCAGATTGAACCTACCGAATTGCAATAGAAGCCTATGGGAAACCCCCCATAGGCTTCTGAGACTAAGTCCTGCTCGAATACCATTTGTACAGTCGAATAATTCGATCGTTCAAATTGTACAAAATTTTCATAGGCTTGAAGGAAATATCACAATTTTTTCGTGAAATCAAGCGATCGGTATCCGATCATACGAATTCATCGAGAAATCGGATAGCGAGCAAAATGATAGCCTAAAACAATTCTATAAGCATTCGATGGTCGAATGCTTATCGAATTTCGAGTAAAATTTTGGAAATTTTGGTGAATAATAGTAAATTTACCCCATACTGTTTCTTTAAGTGTAGAAGATTTGAAATGGAGATCCTAATTGTGGAAAAATCCCTTATCTGGAAAGCTCCAGGTCCTGAGCACTCTGGATAATAGAGCTCATATCTGCAGTTAGAATAAATACATTGCATGTAGACTTTTATACATCTTATTTTTTACCGTTCATTTACCATTTGGGCCAACCCCAAATGCATAAATTATTTATTCTTTATCCGTTTTCTGTTTCACATCTGGGACATAAGGTATATGAATTTATGGCGCGAGGTATTGCATGTTTATTAAAATGTAAGTAAAACCTTATTCTTGATTGTGCAAGTACACATCAGAGTTTTGTGGACTTTATGTGTAAATAACATTTAAACCCCCCCAAAAATCAGTTAACATCTTCTTTGAAATCTTTAAATACCTGCCACTCTAGTTGTTTAAAGGTTACTAGTAAGGATGCAGCATCCATTGAATCACTTAGGATTCCTTCTACTCTTTTAACCTGCTTGGCCCCATCCCTTTTTGAATTTACTTTGGCTGTTGCCTACTGAGCATGCTCAGTTCTTCTCAACTTAGATTACTAAACATGTCCTCCAGTCTAGCAGCTGAAAGCAGCTATTTGTTTTAGGAAAATGTGAGGGTACTGGCAACAAGAGGGCATATATGCAGTACAAATGATGCAGTTTAGGTAGGGGAGAAGGGCCCAACCTATTTACATGGTAGAGAAATGCAGGGTTTATGTCCCTTTAAAGGTATAAACTAGAATTATGTTGGTCCACCATCTCAAGTCATACAGAGGTTAGAGATATTTGAAAAATGGTATTAAACAGTAGTTCCAAGAATATTAAGGGCAACACTTATTTTTCCTTCAGTAAATCACATAATTTTTAACATTTATGATGTGTTTCCCAAAGTAATAGTAAATTTTTTTTTTAAGTAAATTTTTTCTCAAAAAATTCAATTTAGCTTGCCCTTCAGGAAAGTCTCTGAGCATATTTTGATATATAAGTACTATGATGTTACAAGTATCCGGATAATGGATGGTTCCATAATTTGGATCTTCATACTTAAAGGACATGTAAAGCCTACATTTTCCTCCCATGTATATAAATTGGGCATATCTTCCCCACCAAAACTGCATCATTTGTACTGCATATACCCCCTCTGTTTGCCAGCGCCATCACATTTTCCTAAAACACATAGCAGCTTTCACCTGGCGGCCATTTTCCCTCTGATACATTATCAGTACTATTGACATCTGAAATAAGACGTATGCTGTAAAGTCCATGCAGTGCGGAATGCAGGTTTACACAGGCACAACATACTTTGATAAAAAAGTTCTGCTGGGTTTGAGCACTATTATTGTTAAGCTGAGCTCAGGAGAGGTGGTTAGGGGAAAAAAATAGCAACAGACCGTTTCTATAGGAACAAGCAATGCTCTCTTCATTGGCTGTTAGTCTGGAGGGTGTGTTTGTAATCTGAGCTGAGAGGAACTCTCCCTGGGCCAAGAGCCAAAGGAAATTCCTGAGGGAGGGGGCAGAGTGGTTTAGTGTAGTAGAAGGATTTGTAGCTGATTAAGGGAATACTGCAGCTTTAAGCTGGCCATAGACGCAACGACTTGGTCGTACGAATCGAGGATTCGTACGACTATCGTACGACTTTCGGATCGTGTGTGGAGTGTTCCGACATTTGTCGTGCCATGCCGATCGGTCGTTTGGTCGATCGGCCAGGTTAGAAAATTTTTGTCGGCTGGCGATAATATCTTTGCGTCTATTGCAGATCGTACGATTTTCAGTGGGAGACCGTCACTAGGTTTTTAATCGTACAACTTTCGTACGATCCTTGTCAGGGGCAGAATGTCAGCTGTCTGTGCTTTTTACTACTTATAGTTGATCTGAAGGTTAGTGACAGGTCGGGAGCAGGTCGGGAGATGCAAAGATCCGATCGTGGAATCATCTTACGATCGGATCTTTGCGTCTATGGCCAGCTTTACTGTTAACCTTTTAACAACCAGAGTGGCAGTTATCTAAAGATTTCAAAGAGGCTATTCATTGATTACATTTTTGTGGATAGGGTTGACATGTCCTTTAACTCTACTAGAAAATCATGTAAACATTAAATAAACCCAATAAGATGGTTTTGGTTCCAATAAGGTATAATATAAAGTATATCTTAGGTGGGATCAAGTACAGGGTACTTATTAAAGAGAAAAAGGAAGTAATTTTTAAAAATTTGGATTATTTTATAATGGAGTCTATGGTCCACAGCCTTTGTGTTATTCACAGCATTCTGGATAATGGGTTTCTGAATAATGGATCCTATACCTGTATCTCTTTTTCACTATTTTCCAAAAAAAAAAAAAACTATATCAGTGCCATCTGGGGTCTTTCTATTGACTAGAAATAACTATTTTCTTACTCAGTAAAAAGATAATCAAACACCGTTTTAATAATCTTGAATGTTTAGCCATGTAGTTATGGCACAGTATGACTTATTTTATGGCAAGTAATTCAGCGATTCAACACAGCAGAAAAGTATCCTTGTGAACATTTTTTACATGTTTGCAAAAGTAGATGTATGCAAAATAAAGCTTCATGGGGTCAATTCAAACTATCATTCTTCTTGCCACTAGTCTTAGCAATGATTATTAGATTATTTATCAATTTATAACTGACACTAATATCAGTTGGAGAATGGTACACTAGGGCTCAAAATGTCTGTGGTCAATTTATAAATCACTTCTTTGTACTGTAAGAGTGGCCACCAATTATGGGATCATTCTTTTTACAGAGAGACATTTTTGATATATTTATGAGTTGCTGTCCAGAACAGTTGAAGGAGGACTGGATTGTGGTTTTAAATTCATTGTGTTTTTATTTAACATATTTAGCATGTCACTTAGATTTACAGATATACTCTATTAAGCAAGACCAGATGACCAGTTATGACCTAAGCAAATTGGAGTATAGTATTCAAATTCCTATACTAGAATGAGTTTTGCCCTTTTATACACAACAGACATATTAAAATATATTAGTGCAAACATACCTGTTATTTTAATTATGACCTCTGGTGACCCTTCTAATTACATTTATAAAAAACATTAGACAAAACAAATGCTAAGGTGTCACAACATTCTTAAAAAAATGGTTTTCCCTTTTGTAACATGATCCTTAGAGAAAGCAACATTTTCATGATGTTGGAACATTATTTTTGATCTCTGCCTACAACCTTGACATTTCTTATCATCAATTTTTTTACTGCCCTGTCTCCACAGAATTGCTTTTCATTATCTCTTGTAAAATTATTTTGCAGAGAAAAGTTTAGAAAACAGCTCACTATAAAATAGGAAGCACACAAAACCCTTTTATGGTCTCATTTCTTTGTTTCTTTTTTTTCTCATGACATATACAGTACATATGTAAAGAAACTAAATGATTAAATAAAGCATTGTTACATATGTGTGTGTGTGTATAAAGCATGTGCTTATTAACAGAAACTCCTAGCAAAATAATCATGCCATTATAGTTTAGTGGAAGCATATTAAAATATAAATAGACTGTACATCCCTTTCATAAATAAGGTATATATTACTGTTAGCATAGCTGTAACATTTACAAGAAGAAAACAGCTTTGCAGCTGTCTATGTGTGTATGTGTATTATGTAAATTAGAAGAAAAAACTGTATCTTTATTTTATACAGTAACACGCATCATGAAACAAGAGCTTTACTGCATAATAGTTTTCACATGGAAAAATCAAGGCACTTATTTGAAATATAATAAAACAAGTACTTTGTTACATATGCAAAAAACCTAGAACTGACAAGCATCTTGTAGATATAATTATGCAACAAATTAAATGTCATACATAATTTTATTAATAAATGCTATCTTTTGGCTGAATGATTACCATTTAAATGTCACATTTATTCCCAAGATCAGCATGCTTTTTTAAGTATTATTTTAAAAGAATGTAAAAGTTAAATAAATGTTAAGGAGTAAATGAATGTCAGGCTGCACTAAGAACTACAGTAGATTAAGTATGGTTATTTTAAAATTGAAGTACCACTTGGATTTATTCTCACATTTTAGTGAATTTGATGACTTAAATCATATATAAGGTCATATTGTATTTGTGATGCTTATAAATAGTATATTTTGTTATAGAGCTCTCCTTTTCAAAATAACCAGGATGGTAGGGGGCTCCTAGATGTGAAATTAGCCATACTGCCACCAAGTAAGCCCTCTCCTACAGTAGGTCTGAAGTTTCTTAAAGCCTAGTGAAACAAGTTCCTTATTCCAATATATTGAATCAAAAACCTTTAGTTATATCCAAATATTTGCTTATTCAAAGTCCCTTAATACAAAATTATTTCTATTTTTAATAAAGTCGCACTCTTAACAAGCATCTTTTTATTACTGAGATACTTAAAATATGAGGATTGATTTTGCATGTGAATTCACTTCCTCATTGTAAAATATTGCCTTCTTGATTACTGCTTTAATAAAATGTAATAATTTAAAATCTTAAATTTGCTCATATCAAGTAATCCATTTAGTTTTCAAATGACTGATCAGTGGATTGTATCTGTTGATGCATCTGGGTGCAAATCTGACCCAGTCTGACCCTGGTTACTAGAAAAGTAGCTAGGCCATTTATTCTATTATTTGTATGCTTTAAAACAAGAGGTCTTCCTCTGACGTGCAGTTTTTTGAAATGTATGTGAACAAAAGCCACTTAGGACAGTGCTTAATGGTGTCTTTGTAAAGAACACAAATAGCCGACAGAGATTATTTAATCTTATTTAAACCAACAACCATTTCAATTCTTTGTTTTCAGCTGAAAACTTAATGTCACAATCTATGCTAATGACAGGTACTAAAACCAGTTTAGATTTGCAACAGACACTAGATTTTATTATAAATATTTTTTTTATTATTGTTATTATTATTATTATTATTATTATAAGTATTATTATTATTGATGCATTCTAATACTTTCTAAATGCCATTTTCAGGCTGAAATTTCAAAGAGCCTTCCACAAATTGATAACCAAAAAAAGTAAACATTGTCTGTTGTAGTATTAAGGTTTGTTTTTAGTAGAATCATGGGCCTTAGCCCTAAGCTTGGCTTACAATAATGAAAAGATCTTGTAAAAAACATATGGCCGCCTTAAGGCATGACCCTAAAAAAAAAACAAAGCTCCCAGCTAGTGCCATCCTAAATAGTAAGATGGTATTGGGAAAGATAGACGTAGTAGTATGGATTCCCACCTCCACTTCAAAAACAATTTATAATAAAAGTGTGAATATTCCTGCCCTTATTAAATTATACTGTTGAATTTCAGATGTGTAGGTCGAAAGCTATGGGGCAGATTCACTAAAGGGCAAAATGGCTAATGCTAGCAACTATTTGCCAGCGTTGCCAACTGCAGGGACATCGCCTATTCACTGATAGGCACAGGTGCCAATTTGCTAGTGAATGGGACCATCGCTTGTGTTCGTTCGCACTCTATTGCCAGGCGACTTTTCACTTAAGTGAATGATCTTTCACCCAAGTTGACTTTGCCAGTTCAGGGTCAAACTAGGCCGACAGGATACTGGGGAAAAAACCCAGTGCAGCCCTGTTGACCAGGACCCACTTCCTATGTAAGCTGCCAACTCTGCCCTGCCCATTTACAGCCCCACATCCACACCAGTTATGGAGCAAGAAGGAGGTATCATAAGGTATATGTTTAGCAATGCACAGGCTAGGGGGAACACCAAGAGGGGGCACCTGAGATCACATGGGGGGCCCTTTCAGTTACAGCCCTGTTGGGCACAGGATACCCTAGTCCAATTCTGAACAAGCTTTTCAACATTACAGCTGATGCTTGGATTTTCCCATGGTGACAAGCTGGCATTGCTTCCAGAGACAGCTTAGAACATAACAGTAAGAATTCCACTTAAGGAGGAATTATTTTGTGGATAATTCCTAGCTTGCAGGATGGGGCAAATTGCCAATACCGCTTCTCGGAAGCAAGTAGCAGGCAACCCGAAAGGAAGACACCAACCTTAGACCCCAAATAGGGACTGTTTCCTAACGGATATCTAGGGACTAAACCCCCCCCCCACCAAAGTTCCAAG
The DNA here is from genome assembly GCA_024363595.1 of Xenopus borealis. Classification (NCBI taxonomy): domain Eukaryota; kingdom Metazoa; phylum Chordata; class Amphibia; order Anura; family Pipidae; genus Xenopus; species Xenopus borealis. Next base: position 109,469,881 of record CM044432.1, read on the forward strand.
TTATAGTTACTGTATATGGGTACTATACTCACCCAAGTTTGGGGGGTGAGTAGGGAGGGATGGGAATGTATACAGATGCAGTCACTTTGGATTGTGTTAAATGCGTCATGACTTAACTCATCTATCTCATTTATCCCACTTAGCACAGAATATTGTGTCACAGCATCCCATCCAATTAAAGAGTTCACCATTGAAAACAATGGTGCTTTGGTATGCTAATGAAAAGGTTAAATGCATTAAATGAGTTAAGATAACTTTAGATAACACAGTTTCTTCAATTAGCCCTGAGTCACAACGCATTTAACTTACAAATCCAAGTGACTGTATCTGTATGTGTTGGGTTTTCGTTTATGTATGTTTTGCAGATGACTCAAACTAAGTTGGAAAATGTGACAAACAAGCAAATGGAGATCTACATGCCTATGACATTGATAACTCCAAATTTAAAAAGAGCCTATTGTTTAATTACCTTCAAAGATATCCCCCCTCCATTCTTCTTCTCCAGGAAACACCCATGGGTGGGGTGGCACTTCCACTCCTCCTCCTCCTCATACTCGAGAGGGGGTTACTATACTGATTTGTAAAACCCTATAATTTCAGTTACTAAACCTGCATCTTGACCCATATGGCAGATTAACCTATACATGCTGCCACCATTTGACCTAATGATGTCCAAAATATCTGAATTCCCTCCTGCCCCCCTCTGTATCATGGGTGACTTCAACTGTTGTCTGAACCCATCCCTGGACAAAGTTAACCACAACCCCTGCATTTCCAACAAACTCACTACTTGGACCGAAGCCTTACACCTGGCCAACCCATGGAGGTGGAAATACCCACTCCAAAAGAGTTTCTCCTGGCATTTCCCCTCCCATAAAACCTTTTCTAGGATAGACATAGGCCTTACATCCCAGGACCTCCTGCCTTTAGTGGATCAAATCCGCTAACTTCCTCAAACCGTCTCTGACCATTCCCCACTCCAATTTACCCTTCAATGGCAACCTGAAACCCCGGACAGACTATGGCGCCTCAACCCCCTCTGGCTTAAAAATTAGACAGTAGCAGAAGTGAATACACATGCCTATACAGAATACTGGGCCCACAACATGGGCACTGCCCCTCAGCCCACTCTGTGGGATGCCTTTTAAAGAAGTTATGAGAGGAGCCTTGATGGGAGCAATATCAACTGCTAGGAATGACTGCAGAGAATTAACTTAAAAATGCGCTCCCGCCTGCAGCAGGTGGTCCCAGACATCATACATCCTGACCAGTTGGGCTTTATGCCTGGACTCTCCACCAAGATCAGTCTTTGCAGACTCTTCACCAACCTGCAATAACACACGCAGAAACAGGCTCTAGGGTAATGGCCTCCTTAGAGTCTGAGAAAGCCTTTGACTCAGTGGAGTGGGATTATCTGTAGGAGGTCCTAGTTTTCTTTGGATTTGGCCCCAAATGTATATCATGGATTAAACTCTTGTATAAAAATCCCACAGTATGAATTAGAGTCAATGGCCTAATACCCCACTCATCTCCACTGAATAGAGGAACGAGACAGGGTTGCCCTCTTTCCCCAGTTCTGTTTGCCATAGCTATCGAATAGTGATGGGCGAAACGGCCGTGTTTCGCTTCGCCGAAAAATTTGGGAATCTCCAGAGAAATTCGCGAATTTTTCGCCGATTCGCGAAGCGAGTCGCGCGTCGTTTTTGGCGCGCAGTTTCCGACGCGTCGCGTCATTTTCGGCGCGCGTCGCGCGACTCGTTTTTGCGCGGCGAATTTTTTTTGGCCGAATTTTTTTGACAGTTTCTCGAATTTATTCGCCAGCGTCGAATCGCGGGAATTCACCGCGAATTCGCCCCTGGCGAATAAATTCGCCCATCACTACTATCGAACCTCTTGTAATACTAATCAGGCAGTCTCCACATATTAAAAGCCTAACCTATGACACCATACAGGAAATAATCTCCATTTTTGCTGATGACCTCCTTATATACTTAACTAACCCCAGCGAATGCCTCACAGCTCTTCTTGAAATAGTTAACCAATTTTGCTTATTCTCTGGCCTACGCATCAACTGGGAAAAATCTGTCGTATTCCCCATAGACCCTAACCCACCCCGACGTATAAGAACAACAGCCCCTCTGAAATGGGCCGATCAATTCAAGTACCTGGGAATAGTGATCAATCACGATGTTAGTAAAAACATAGACCTAAATTTAGACCCAGTTTTTACAAATCTGTCACTCTGAACAGATGGACTAAGCTCCCTCTGTCTCTTTGGGGTAGAGTGAACATTATCAGAATGATCTAACTCCCCAAATGTCTTCACCTTTTTCATAATGCGCCATTATACATCCCCAAAAAATACTTTAAAAAACTTAAAGGGAAACTGTTATGGGAAAACATGTTTTTTTTTTAAATGTATCAGTTAATAGTGCTGCTCCAGTAGACTTCTGCACTGAAATCCATTTCTCAAAAGAGCAAACAGATTTTTTTATATTCAGTTTTGAAATCTGACATGGGGCTAGCCATTTTGTCAATTTCCCATCTGCCCCGGTCAGCAGAAAGTGCCACCCAAAACAGATACTACATTTCCGCTATCTCCAGTTGAGACATACATTCTTTTCCCAATTTAATACTCTTACCCCCCAGCAAATATGCCCCACCATAGATGAAATTCTTCATGACCCCTCCCCCAAAAAATGAATGTCCCTTCTATATCAATACCTCCCCTTGTCCAGCCCAAAACCCTTCGCTATGGCGCTGGAATGGTGGACTAGCAACATTGCTGGCCTGGTACAAGAGGATTTGGAGGAAGCAACAGAGAATGTGTACTCGGGCCTCATCTCACTAAAAGACAAGCTCATACAATAAAAAATCATACACCATGTGTACATAACATGACTCAGACAAATGGGCCAAACACCCTCTGACCACTGTCCCAGATGTCAAGCACCAGCCGTGGACTTTTTCCACTTGATTTGGGAATGCCACTATATTCTAGGTTTTTGGTCACAAGTGGTAAACTACTTAGTGTACAATCTGTACTTCCCTAGGGTAATCAGTCTGATTACTATTCTATGCAAAAAAAAAACCATAGCCCTTCACTGGATAAGCAACTCCCCACCCACCCTTAGAGCTTGGACACAGCTGGTCAACAAAGCAATACCCCTATATAATCTACAGTCTGGTTATTTCCCTATGGGACCAGACTGTAAATTATATCCTTATAAACGTGCGTTCTGATGTCAGAATGCGCCGTTTATAACTTCATGTGTCAGCAGTTGTCACTGCCGCACTCACCCTTCTGCTTTTCCTCCTGCCTGTTCACCTCACTTCCCTACTTCCGCCTTCGCTCTGCGCGCTTTCTCACGCCTCCTATTAAGTTCTTCCTGCCTTATTCTTAACTCTATATTCTCCTTCGGTCTCCCACCCTCTGCTGCTTGCTTTCTCAGTGTCCTCTTCTGTTCCCCCATGTCTAGTCTCTCTTCGTGTGTCTTTCTTCCGCTCCCCCTCCTCCTTCCGTTACAGCCCATCTGCCCCTCCCACACCCTGTAACTCTTAGCTGCTCTTGATCCTTCTGCGCTCCGTGTGCGTCTCAGTTGCTGTTCCTTCTTCCGTCACAGCTCCTCTGCCCCTCCCACAATCTGTCACTTTTAGCTCGTGATCCTTCTGCGCTCCGTCTGCCTCTCACTTGCAGTTCCTCCTTCAGGCACGCTCCCTAGCCCCTCCCACATTTTGTCACTCTTACATCTTGTTCTGGCTGCTGCTCCCACCCTCTCTGTCCCTCCTCTCCAGTCTTGTGCCCTCAATCATATATCTACTATCCCCCCACCCACTCTCTGTTCATCTCTGCTGTTGGCCTCCCCCTGCATCTTCAACATTTCATTCCTTTCCCCTTCTGTCACTTAATAAAGGGGTGGTTCACCTTAAAATAAAATTTTAGTATTTTATAGAATTGCTAATTCTAAGCAAGTTTTCAATTGGTCTTCATTATTTATTCTTTATAGTGTTTACATTATTTGCCTTTTTCCTTTGATTCTATCCAGCTTTGAAATGGGGGGTCACTGACCCCATCTAAAAAAACAAATTCTATGTTAAGCTATAGATTTATTGTTATTGTTTGCTATGCATTAATCATATTTGTATTCAGGCCTCTCTGATTAATATTACAGTCTCTTATTCAAGTTAATGCATGGTTGCTAGGGTCATTTGGGCCCTGGCAACTAGATAAAACTGCACACTAACGAGCTGCTGAATAAAAAGCTAAATAACAAAAGCCACAAATAATAAAAAAATGAAAACCAATTACAAAGTGTCTCAGAATATCCCTCTCTACATCATACAATAATAAAATGAAAAACCACAAGAGGAACAAAGTGTTGCATTGAGTAGTCTCTTATAGAGCAGAGGAAGTTGAAACACTGTAGATTATAATGAATAATGCACCCCCTACCGAAAGTTATAAAGATATTGGAAGTCACCTCGGAGTTATGTGACCTGTATAAAAGCACTCGGCCTGCGGCCTCGTGCTTTTATATGGTCACATAACTCCTTGGTGACTTATAATATCTTTATAAATTACGTTAGGGGGTGCATTATCCACTATATAAACTCACAAATGAGGTCAGAGGAACGCCAACCAAATTTGATAAAATTTGGGGCTTGTGTTGTGAGATTGACCCAAGCCCCCCCAGAGAAGGACCACACCTGAGGCCCCTCCCTATAACCTGTTACAAAAGCAGTTTATTTGGGTCACTTAGATGTTAGCTGAAGACCTGAGTAAGCAAATCCCAAGATCCAGAGTGAAGCTAGTGAAGTGTCCTCCATTATTTATTCACAATGACGACCACAGCATGCTTAAAACCATTATGTGCTCCCATATGATTCTCCAACCATCTAAGACATTGTCTGCTATGTAATGTATTGTCTACATGTTTGATTTGTTAAAGCAAAATAAAACTTAGCTTTAAAAAAAAAAAGGGAGACATTTTTTTATGTATCACACAATTTAGCACTTGAAATTCCTTACAGTGTGTATCATACCACTTAATAACTAAACTAGCTGTTGGGCCTAAATATTTCTGCTTTATAATCACATCCATCATTTAAAGATGACCTGGACATCATTAATAAAGAAGAACATTTTGACCTACAGTATATTAATTCATGCTCTTTCCACATCACCATGTACTACCTCAAACAGACCACAAGATGTCATAAAAGCGTACATGACTTGGCCTATCATAAATAACAGAAAACATCAACATTTACAAAAAATATTCTTGGCATACTCAACATCAAATACATGGCAGTAATTAAAAATTGATAAAGTAGTAAATATTAAAGAAAGAAGTCAAGCGGTATACAAACTAAACCATAAAGTCATTCTTGTGGCAAACTTGCAATAAAATAGTAGGCATAGTGCAGTAGTAATAACTGCATCATAATTACCTGTATTCCTATGTATCTGAAATATAGATTTGCTTTGCCTGTGTCATCATGTAATAATAAGTCAGTGACCAAAGGTTACAAGTGCATGCTGGGAGTTCTTTAACATCAAGAACTTGTAATGCGTAGGTAGCTTTATCTTCTACTTAATATGATTAATAATGAAAATTTGTGTATACATGTTGATGAATCTGAATGTGTATATTGTATAACAACAACTCCCAGTAGGTTTCTGAACAAAGAAACACAAGTAGGAGATTGCTACAGTCGGATATAGATAATGCATTTCCAACAATCAACTAGACCCTCTACCACATTGCTGCGTATGTACTGTAGAAAAAGAACATAAGGTGATTATATGGAATGTTGGAAACTGTAATTATACTGCAGCTGTGGAAATGTTGGCAAAGCAATTCTCAGCATGCAAAATGACTAATCTAGTGTAAATGTAGGAAAATTATTGGAAATCTAGTACAGTAAAGGCAAAGTGACGGTGGAAGTTTGGAGTTGTATTTCAGTGCCAACTGAGATATCTGTGTTACAAAGATATTTACTTAGATATCAGGGAAAACAGCAGCAGTAATTTCCCTCCTACAAATGAAAAACTTCCACCAAACGTGTGTGTGGTTATAAGAGGCAAGCTACACGTATAAGACAGCAGATATAGGTAAGGTGGCCATAAATGAGCTGATTCTGTGTGTGAGGCCACATCAGATAGAGAACGAAAGCTTATCTATTGTTCTTCTCATTCAGACCAAAAGCACAAACAATCAGAAAAGCTGTGGCTCCTCTTCATCTGCCGATGTACCACATACTGGCATATGGTACACAGGCAGAAACAAATTTCAATGATGCCATTATTCATAGTACATGCAGATCATCCAGGACCCTTGGGCCATCATATCAAAAACAGTTTATTGCTAAATTTATGGCCATCTTAAAGGGATGGCCCACATTTACTGTATGCGATAGGATGTCCTATTCCTAGCAACTAGCGATTGGTATTCATTGTTCATTATTATGAGTCACTGCACATTCTCTGTGCTGCTATCAGTTACTGAGCTTAGGGACTGACGCACAATATACTGTATATATGTAACGCTTTTCTGGGCTATGCAGCACCGATGAGTATAGTATCCAGCTAGTGATAGGAAAGCATGGGTTACACTGCGACCTACACACCAGGGCAGGGCCTTCGCTATGTGGAAACTATCCTTAGGAGGTAGTATAACTACAATACCCAGGCAAACTGTATAATAAAGTAAGAATGGACTCCAGGAGGTTCTTTAAACAAAAGGTTAACGTTTATTAGCACAAGGCAATATCCCCAGGTTTAGATACTCACGCAGGAGCTTTCAATTGAAAGTAGATGTTACACAGGATAGTAGAATGTCAGCAGATATTCATACACACATCACAGTAAGGAATATTCTTCAGAGTCAAGATAGTCAAGTTACATCAATTCCAATACAAAGATCCTGTAGCTATAATGTGACTGAGTGGAAATACCAGATAAGGCCGGGTAGCTGCTGCCAAGCCCTAATCCCTATTACAATGATATCCCTGCACTAAAAGCATCACAGGGGAGCTTTGTAAGGAAGATCTCTTCCCGCTACCACTCCTCGTTGGAACATAGAACTGTTCATACTAAATACAGCTGACTATCTTTCTCTCTCTAGAGAGACTACAACAAATGCTAACCTGTATCTTGCTATCCCTAGTTCACGGGGTGGCCTGGTCCCCGACTCGGATCACTAACAGTGCAAGTCCTGTTAGGGCATGTGGCTTACTGGGACCTTGTTGATCCCAGGCTCAATGAGCAACCAGCCTGTTCAGTACCAGCAGCCAAAGAGGAAGTGACCACTCCTTTCCAGCACTATAAAACTGTGTGGCAGGAAAAGGTCAATACACTCTGGGCTGTAACTATTGGTTAGAAGCATACACTTGCAACATAAACTTCTGCCTAGTGACAGAGATGCAGGGACTTAACTCCATAGGTGCCAGATAGAAACATATACATAATGGAAATGTCACTATATAAGGCTGATTAGTAGTTAATACAGATAATAATAACGTCAGCTCAGAAACAAGTGCAATTAGAATCCAAATTCAATAATCAGCCCTGTAGCATCAGCTTATACTGTATTACAGACAAATCTAATTTTCATCATGTAAATTATGCTACAACCTCTATGCTTAGCTTCTTAACAGCTACCCACAGAGCATGTGAGTGTGGCAGGCTGTGTGGTGACACCCTGTGTCAAGTACTGGATCATTGCTGCTATTGAGATGCTAAAAGTTTTGATGGGTACAATAAGCTCAGTATATAAAATATGGAGTTTTTAACTATACTCGTTTCTAGGTTTTAGTTCTCCTTTAAGAATGCTGTCTTGCTTCAGCAACACTGCTATAGTGAACATTTCTATTATTTATTGCATAAATATCTATATCTATCCCTCTATCTGAGGTATAAAAATTTAATACAGGTATGGGACCTGTTATCTGGAATGATTGCTGGATAATGGATCTTTCACTGATTTGGATCTTCATACCTTAAGTCTACTAGAAAATCATTTAAACATTAAATGAGCCCAATAGGCTGGTTTTGGCATGAACAAGGATTAATTATGTTAGTTATTATTACAGAGGAAAAGGAAATCTGGATTATTTGGATAAAGTGGAGTCTCTGGGAGACAACTTTTCCATAATTTTGGATAATGGGTTTCCAGATAACGAATCCCATACCTGTATCAATAACCACAAAAAGTATGGAGTATTGCTGAACCCAATATTTAATGTGGTACCCATTATTTCATTTGCTAAAGCTCTAGATGGTGAATATCACATACGTATACTGCTGTATTATAAAGTGCTAAATGAGTCCCCCAATGAGGCTTTTAGTATGTAAAACTCTTTTTATTATTACTATTTTAATAGTTAGTACCAACATGTTTTTTGCAGTAATAGGCATCTAAAATGATGTATTTAATATGGTACTTTGTAAAACAAGATTGGTAATCTTGCAGATTTTGTTGGATAGTGCTATTCCACATGGCAAACTGGTCAACAGAAGATAAAACAGAAAAGAGATGCATTGTTAAACGGTCTTTACTAATTTTTAAAAAATGAAAACAGTTTTTCAGCATTTAATTATAGACAGTACACACCTTTAACAATTTATCTAAAGCAAATGACATACATACATATGTGTGTCTGTATATTGCTACAAAGAATGGTCTAATTGCATACATCGCTATTTCTTCAAAAAATAACTGTAATTTCCATATTTCTGTTGCGCGTATACATACCCATTTTCACTGCTATTAAAAATTATTATCTTTCAGCTCATAAACAAGCCATAAAACAGTCTGAAATGAACGGATAATGAACTTGCGCTTCATACACAAAGCAGAGATATAGCAATCCCTGAAAAATAATTTTCCTGAGCTATACAAAATTTGCATAAAATAAGAGAAGACCAACAAAAGTAAATGGTCCAGATAAATATTCCCAAGGTTTTATATATTTTTAACCCTATTGCTGTCCTCTTTTAGCTTGCCCTTGTACACTTAACTAGCCAAGATGAAGATAGCCTTTCCTGGATATTACTTAGCATGGTTATGTTTGTTTTGACCTACCTGTCAAGTAGCATAAATCAGCTACCAGAAAGGTATCTAGTATTATAACTTAGAATCTGTAGTACTTGGTACTTTTACAATGCATAAAAACTGTCAGATCTCAAGAGTTTAATCTGACAGCAATAGCAACAATTTTTACTCCAGGGGGTCCGCCCTATTAACCAATTTTAGAGCCAGTTGCAATATGATTTACATAACACAAAGAGACAGATTTAATATTATTTCCCAAAATTGGCTTGATCTTCCTCGAAATTGATAAGCATTCGACTATCGAATTGTTTTAGGCTATCATTTTGCTCGATATGCAATTTCTCGATTAATTCGTATGATCGGATAACCTTCTGGATTTCCTACGAGCCTCTGAAAAATTTGTACGATTCGAATTATCGAACGCTTTGATCGTACGAATGGTATTCGAGCAGGACTTAGTCTCAGAAGCCTATGGGGGGTTTCCCAATTCGGTAGGTTCAATCTGGCAAATTAGGCAGTCGAACAATTTTAAAATTTTGATTCCTTTGATCATCGAATGATCGAATGATCAAATATCCGATCATTCGATCTATTTGATCTATTCGATAATTTGGTATTCGATGATCGAAGAGGCGAAAAATTTGTACAATCGTTATTCGATCGTATTCAATCGAACTTCGATCATTTCACGTGAATTTTGTAAATTTGCCCCTAAGGGGCACATTTACTATTGGTCAAATTTGAGGGTGAAATAATTTGATCAATCAATAAAATCGGTCAAATCTAACAATTTGAACAATTTTAATCATTCGATCGAATTTTTTTATTCGATCAAAAATAGCTAAATCCAATTCGGTAGGTTGAATCTGGTGAACTAGGCAGTCCAGTAAAAATTTACAGAGCAAGTTATATTCAATAAATAGATTTTTATTCGAATTATTCCAATCATTCGAATTCGATCGAATTTTCAAAATTCGAAGTGGTCTTCAAAACATTTTAAAATTCGAATTTGAATCTTTTTGAAAATTCGATCAAATTTCTAATCCTTCATGTGAATTTGATAAATCTGCCACTATAGAACCCTAAGAAATTCTATTTAAAACCTGTGCTCATAAACTGCACATAATAAATCCATCTTAGTGTAGAAGTTGGAAATATGGCTAAACTTTACCTATTTATTTTTATAAACTGTCCCTCAACTAAAATGTCTCAGTTTGTTAAAGCTTCAGTATGATTTTGATAATTTTTTTTCACACTTTTTCACACTTCATACATATGACTTAGTCTTTCCCTTACACCAAAACAAAAACTTTCTTTTTCAATGTAGTCAGTGAAAGAAGGCATGTCAAAGTAGTTGAATCACTGTTGATTAGTAATGGGCGAATCTACCCAGTTTTGCTTCGCCGAAAAATTAGCGAATGTCCAGTGAAATTCGCGAATTGGCAAAAACATTTGCGAAACGAGTCGCGGCACGTTTTTGACGGATCGTGTCATTTTCTACGCGCATCGCGTCGTTTTCGTCGCGTGGCGTCAAAAACGACACGCGACTCGGATTTTTCGCGAATTTTCACTAGGCAAATTTTAGCTGGCGTTTTGAGAATTTCGCTGCGAATTCGCCCCTGGCAAAGTGTTAAATTTGACATGTGAAAAAAACTCTAATTTTACTTCAAAATTCAAATTTAGTCGAAGTAGCCAAAAATTACTTCGAAATTCAAATTTTTTAAATTCGAATTTAATTCGAATTTTCACTTCGACCCTTATTAAATGTGCCCCTTAGTAAACACCCTTTTGAATTATCTGATATTGTTGATCTTGCAAACATTGCAAGCTAATATCTTCCTAATTAAAATAATAGTTTCCATGCAATCGCAATTGATCTGTTTGTAATTATTCTGTAACTACATTTTAAACTTGATTTCACATCCTTGTTCTCGCTTTCTTACTAACTTGCAATGACTTGAACATTTCATCTTCTGTGATTTTAATCTGTATTTTAAAGCTTTTATGGTTGTTTTAAAGGAATGCATTAAATGCATCAGCACCATTGCTTTGCGGAATGTATTTGTCTTGTAAACTGAAGGTCTTTTTCTCTGTAGTGCCCTGATTTCTAGATACTATAATTAGACTGGCTAAAGCTCTTTATTTATAGAGTTTAACTTTTAACATACAGTGCTTAGTAGAGAGGCATCAAAGATATTCAATCATAAAGTTGTCCTTGAAGGAATTACACAACCTTCCACAGAGCTGCTAATTTCTCCTATCATTTGATTCCTTGAACATAAAACTGCTTCATTTCCCCAGAGACATCTGTTTCTCCCATCTGCTTAAACTTATATTGAATCATTTGGCACATGAGAGACAGTACAGGAGATGTATGATTATGTTATTTGGCGTTTCTGCACTTTGGTTTTAAAAATTGTTAGTATTGCAAAGTCCTTTTTCCTCTCATCTAATATCAAAATTACCATGAAATTATTAGAATGATGGTTTTGATGATGATCTCATTATGGTTTATTATTTTTCAGAGAATAATATGAGTTTTAGTTGGTATATTGAATGGAATAAGAAAGGGAGAGTAGAAGTTACTAATGTGTAGCCACCAAAACTTCAACATATAAAATTCATGTTTGAAAATAAAGCTGGTACTTTGTTAATTTGTTTTTTTCTACGGTGTCTGCTGTGATCTGGGAATTTATTTGTAATTAATTTCAAATGAATAGGCGATACAGTAGGTTACTAACTATATCCATCAAAAAAAGTATCTCTCATAAGTAATTCAGAGATATTTCACTCATTATTTGTTGAATGCTCTTCTGAATGCCTGTACCTCTTGGGGAGCACAGAGCAATTTGTGGGCTGGGGAAGCCTAAAGTTCATTTACAGTGATATTTGCAAGTGACACAGGAGGGATTATTTATTAGAGGTCAGATTTTAGCATTTATCAAATTAAAAAGTATGAATGAAAAAAGTGCTATATGATCTGAAAAAAAATCCAATTTCCATGAAAACATCAACATTTTCAGACAATTAATAGTGAAAAAAATCTTAAAATCTCTAACATTGTGATGTTTGGGCTTCTTGCACTGACTTCTATAGCACCTTGCCAACTTTTACTTGGCAAAGTTTGGCATAAGAGACTTTTGTGGTTTTTAACTTGATGAATTTAATTTTTTTCGAGCTTTTTAGAAAGATAGGAGAACCACAATTTTTTCAATTTCAATTGTTTCAATTGTTGATAAATGGGAAACAACAAATTGCTGACTTGGACATTGCCTGAAACTGTAACAGTTATTGGGTAATAGTGACCATATTGGGATCTCACTTAACATTTGGTGTAAAAAGCAAATATATAGTAATGGGCGAATCTCCCGAGATTCGCTTCGCCGAAAAATTCGCGAATTTCCAGAGAAATTCGCAATTGGCGAAAAATTCCCGAAACGAGTTGCGGCACGCTTTTGACGCGCGTCGCGTGAACTTTGGCGCGTCGTGTCATTTCTGACGCGCGCCGCGTTGTTTCCGCTGCGCGCTGCGTAGTTTTTGGCGCGCGTCACGTTGTTTTTGTCACGGCGTGCCAAAAACGCTGCGCGACTCGTTTTTCCGGCAAATTTTCGCCAAGCAAAATTTTCGCCGCGAATTCGCACCTGGCGAATAAATTTGCCCATCACTACAAATATACACTGGGGCAACAAAACCCCTGAATTTCAGAAAGGCTAATTTTAGCTCCTTAAGGGCTGCTCTTCAGAGCATAAAGTGGGGCATTATGTTTTCTGCTAAAAACACAAAACAACAATGATATTAAATTGTTACTGTTGTTACAGTTCTCAATGTATTCCCTTAAGAAGTAAAATTTAGAAGCACTAAGAACCACCCTGTGGCTTAATACAGAAGTAAAGAGGACTAGGAATGGAGAGAAAGGCAGGCAGAAGCTGCATTTAATGAATATAAACACTATAATAAATATTGTAAAATAACAATCCAGAAGGCAAAGATAGAAAATGAGGAGCACATTGGGGCAGAGGCTAAGACTAAACCAAATAGTTTAAATTTATTAATAGTAAAAAGATGCAGGTTGAGAGTATGACAAATGGTACCAGTATGGTTGTAACATATACAGAAAAGGCAAATTTTTTTGCTAAAAGCAAAAATGTGCTAAATCAGTTTTCTTCAGTGTATACAATAGAGGAGTCAGAGTTCCCAGGCTCAATTCACAGCTGCACTGTTGGCTCAGTGGCTGACTTAGAATATGATTCATAAAGCTTTATTAACAATTAATGTAAACTAGGCACCAGGGCCAGATGGCTTTAACCCCAGGGTTCTAAGAGAGCTTAGTTCAGTTATAGAACAGCCCCTATTTCTGATTTTCTCTAATTCACTTTTATCTGGTATGGAACCTATGGATTGGAGGACATCTGATGTCAGACCAATATTTAGAAAGGAATTACGATCTCAGCCTGGCAATTATAGGCCAGTGGTGGGCAAATTATTTAAAGGCTTGTTAAGGAATCGCATTCCAAATTTTGTCCTAGTGAATGGCATTATGAGCAGCTTTATGAAGGATAGGTCGAGTCAGACAAATTTGATTAGGTGAGCATATGTGATCTCTTTGGATTTTGCCAAATACTGTGCCCAAACAATTGACTTCTTTCTAAACTAAGGTCTGTTGGCCTTAATGAAGTAATTTGCACATGGATAGGGAACTAGCTACAGTAATGGGTACAGAGGGTGGTTATTAATCTTATATTCTCTAATTGGAGTTCTTAGTGGGGTCCCTCAAGGCTCAGTATTGGGTCCACTTTAATTTAACTTCTTCATTAATTATTTGGGGGAGGGTATTGTAAGTAATGAATCAATGTTTGAAGATGACACAAAATTATACAGCTCAATTAGAAGAAAGGAGGCTCCGGCTAAAGTTCAGAAGGGTTTTTTTTTAGAGTTAAAGCTTTGAAGATGTGGATTTCTCTCTCCCTGAATTAGTTGTGTTGGCTGATACATTAGAATGGAAAGCCTTCTAGCAAGTGAGGGAATACAGGGTAATGGAAGATAGCTCAGCACTAGTTGGTCCAGGGACTGGACTGATTGCCATCTTGGTGTCAGGAAGGAAATTATCCCCCCTCTGTGGCAAATTGGTGAGGCAAATTTCATATAAACTTAACTTGATGGATGTGTTTTTTTTTTTCAACCTAACCTTCCATGTTATTATGTTGCCTATGCTTGATGTAGATTTGCTAGGCATGCTAAACAAAATTTTAATGCAACATTTATCTGTGGTCTGGCCTTAAAGTGTATACACACACACGCACACATCAACACACACACATTATATAAACACACACATATAGTTATACTATATATAAATATAGTTCCAGCTGTAGTGCACTCCAATTAAAGCAAAGTTAATGCCTGGGTGCTGTCATATGAAGTGTAGATAATCCTTTTCCAAAGAATGACGCACTCAAGGACTTCATAGTAGAATCAACCAAGGTGAAGTTTATTTGTCAACGTTTTCGGTCCAGTCTGTCTTGAGAAAGGTCCAGACTGGACCGAAACGTTGACAAATAAACTTCACCTTGGTTGATTCTACTATGAAGTCCTGGAGTGCGTCATTCTTTGGAGTGCGTCATTCTTTGGAAAAGGATTATATAGTGAATAAAGTACCCCCTATTGTAAAATATAAGGATATTATAAGTTACCGAGGAGTTTCATGACCATATAAAAACACGAGGCCGAAGGCCGAGTGTTTTTATACAGGTCATGGAACTCTGAGTTAACTTCTAATATCCTCATATTTTGCAACTGGGGGTACTTTATTTATTATAATACACAAGTTTCAGTGAGTCATGTGACAGAAATGACATCAGAACTCACCATTTTTAACTGATGACATCAGATCTCACCGTTTATAAGGATATAATTTACAAGATATTCACAGCTTTTGTGTATTATATATATATATATATATATATATATATATATATATATATATATATATATATATATATACTCATACAATTTTGTATTTTGCTTAATATTATATTTTGTTTAATATTATAAGGTCAAAATTGATCTTTTGGAGAAAAAATAGAACAACTTTACTCCTGCAGATCCTATTATCACTCATTACAAGTATGTCAGGGTATATTTACAAGTATATATTCAGTCCTTCCTTTCTAGCATAAAACAGCAGACCTGTCTTGTTTTATAGTAAAGGATTCTAGACTCCATACGTGTTTTGTTTTGCAAGATATAATCATAGGAAGACAATTACAAACATTTCAATTATACATTTTGACAACGTCCCAAAGCACCCATATTTTGGGAGCACCATTCATCACGCGGGTAAGTGAGTTTCCACAAAGTCTTGTGTCTCTTGGACTTAAAGTGATACTGACACTAAAAAACTATTTTTTACAATATGTACATTAAGGGGCAGATTTACAAGATTCACGTGAATAATTCGAAGTTCGATCGAATTCGATCGAATTCAGATCATATGATTCTATCAAATATTCGAATATGCAAATTTGGCAACTTCGATCATCGAATATGCAAAATTGGATCGTATCGAATAGATAATATGATCGAATATTCGATCATTCAACCATTCGATGATCGAAGTAATTCAACTTTTATTCGAATGCCTACTTCGCCAGATTGAACCTACCGAATAGCAATAGAAGCCTATGGGAATCTCCCCGTAGGCTTTTTTTTCTATTACCTGGTTGAATAGCATTCATACGATAGAATACCTCGATCGTTCGAATCGTACAAATTTTTCAAACGATCGAATGAAATTTCACAATTTTTTCGTGAGATCGAATGATGTTGTTCGATCATATGAATTTTTGGAGAAATCGCGTTTAAAAAATAGCCTAAAACTATTCGGATTCCATTCGACAGTCGAATTTCTGATGAATATCTGCCGAATTAGAGGGCTAAAAGCCCTCGAATTCGTGAATAATGATAAATTTGCCCCTAAAAGGTATCTATAGGTCATGTTGATTTTTTTGCTGAGACGTTTGTTTATTATTAGTTGAAGTTTCTAAACCTGAGTTTTTCCAACCTGACTGCCCCATCTCAGCCTGTCAGTACGGGGCTGATTTATCAAGGGACAAATTACGAGGGTTAATTAACCCTCAAATTCGACCATCTAATTAAATTTGAATTCGAATTATCGAATATAAAAAATTCGAATGATTTTAACCATTAGATCAAATTTTTTATATTCGATCAAAAAAACTTGTAGAAATCCTATGGGAGCTTCCAATAGGAATATATAGCAATTCTGAAGGTTTTATCTGCCGAATTGTTATATCGAATTTTTTTAAAGGGCCAGTATTTTGACAATCAAATTTTCGAATTTGGCAAATTTGAATAGAATTTTGAGCTATTTGTCGAATAGTCGAATAAGCCCAAAATAAATTAAACATTTTTTGATTCAAATTTTCACTTTGAATTAATTCGAACTTTAATAAATCTCCTCCTTAAAGTTTATAATGATAACAGACTCCTGCTGCACAAATATGGCAGCCCCCTATTAGACTAACAAGGAGTCAGATACAGTAGGTAATGTAAAAGCATTGGGCAAATACTTCATGGCAGAATTATAAGTAGCATGCAAAGTCAATTTTATGACAGATGTTAAAGGCATAATTTCTCATGTCAGTATCTCTTTAAGATCAAGTTTATTAGAGTTGCATACTTCATGCTTTTGACACCTGATATTCTAAGCCTTCATCATATTTATTTGGCTCAATACTGACAAAACTATATGAATTTTTCCACATCTCCAGTTCACAGACATGGAATTTCCTAGTTCCTAGTTGTTTGTATCTTTTGGCACAGACTTATTTCAACTATTTGTGTGGATGGTTATCTAATGGTTCATATTAAAGAAATCAGATTTAGCAGCATATGTAACAGTAGGTTTTAAGGTTAAGGTTTGCCCTTGTCTCTGAACAAAACCACTAGTTACTGTAGCTTTTACTGGTCTAGTTAAAGCTAACATTAGATTGGTTGCTATAGGTTAAGGACAAGTTCATACTTTGTATGTGTTTGTGTACTATTTTAGTAATGCTCTCAGAAAGAAACTGGACCAAGTTGTTACCACTGACCTGGAACTGTCCGCTTCATAAATCCTCCTACATACACTTTAGTTATTACTGTTTTCTTTAATTGGTGTCAGCATGCATTCATATTTCTTATCATGGCATACAATGCTCTTCACCACAGCACAGATTTTACTGATCCATTCCAGCACTACAGGATATCTTTTTCCTTTAATCTCCTAAACTACTTGGATAGCTGTTCTGTTTGTCTATCTGCAGTAATTAGCAGTCAAAATCACATATTGCTGTGTGTGAGTAGCACTAAAAGATGTTAACAAAGTCAGTGGAGTACAAGCTGCTAAGTACCTAAATACCTGCTGTTCAAAGCATACACAGCAGGGCTTCTGAAGACTGATTTGACTCAATAGCACTGGCAATATAAATACATATATACTAGTTTGTGTCAGGAAATAAAATCCAAATATTATCCAAATTTTTGTTGTCAGAAACAAAACCTCTAATGCACGATAAGCACAGATTTTATCCAATGCACTAAAATGACTTCTCAAAATTAATAATTTTTTTCTAGATGTAAATTTTGCAAAAAAGATAGATAAAAGTACTGGTATTTTTTCAAAGAAGGGCAAATAGGACAGTAAGATGCTCATTAGAAACTTTAGTTTATGACAGCTGAGATCCAAGACAAATGTATGGATCATAAATATAAACAGAGGGATAACAAAGTTCAAGACATGGTTCTTTTGGTTGGTATGTTTCTCATTCATCATTCAATTGCCCCCACACACATTGAAATGTTGCTTTCCGATAAAACTTGCAACTCACCACTTCAGCTGATATTAAACACAAACAAATACAAGTGATAATATAGTGGACTTCATAGCAAATCATAAAACTTTGAGTTTGTGTCAGCATGGCTTTATGCATAATAGATCTTGCCAGACTTACTTAATTTCTTTTTATGAGAAGGTGAGCAGGGACTTCAATTTTGGGATGGAGGTGGATGTGATTTACTTAGACTTTGCTAAAGCATTTGATACAGTGCCAAACAGAAGGTTACTGTTTAAATTAAGAAATTTTGGCCTGGAACATAGTATTTGTACTTGGAGAATTATAATGGTGGTAAATGGCACATTTTGTAATTGGACCAGTATTGTTAGCAGAGTTCCGCGGGGCTCTGTACTTCGTCCTTTGCTTTTCAACTTGTTTATTAATGACTTGGAGGAGGGCATTGAAAGTACTGTTTCTATTTTTGCTGATGATACTAAATTGTGCAAAACTATGGGTTCCAGGCGGGATGCTGGCATTTTGCAGTGTGATTTGACTAAGTTTGAAAACTGGGCAACAAACTGGAAAATGAGGTTCAATGTTGATAAATGTAAGGTTATGCACTTTGGCAAAAATAATATAAATGCAAGCTATACACTAAATGGTAGTGTGTTGGGAGTTTCTTTAACTGAGAAGGATCAAGGAATTTTTGTAGATAACATGTTATCTAAATCTGGGCAGTGTCATTCTAAAGCAAATAAAGTTCTGTCTTGTGTATAAAAAAGGGCATAAACTCAAGGTATGAAAATATAATTATGCCTCTTTATATGTCACTGGTGATGGCATCAAGGGTTGAATTGAAAATTTTAAATTTTAAATTTGAATTCTGAGTTTATTTTATTGTAATTTGAGTAGAAAAGAGTCCAAATTTAATTGAATAAAAAAAAATCAAAATTCTAAATTTATCATGTACTGTCCCTTTAAGAATTCAAATTAGACTATTTGCAATCTAAAACCTTTAGCCTATGGGAGACATCCTACAATCAATTTGGAGTCGTTTGGTTGACTTTTGAAAAAAAAAAAATTGTGGGAAAACTCAAATTCGAGTTTGCAGGTCAATCTTATTCTCCTGAATTTAAAAAAAGTCAAATTTTGTAATAAATTTAGTTTTTTTCATTTCGAGCTTATGGTAGTTTTTAGAAAGTCCTTTAAACTCAAATTTGACCCTTGATAAATATGCCCCCTAGAGTATGCAGTACAGTTTTAGCATCCAGTCCTTATAGGACCAATAACAGTATTTATTTTTTTAATTTGTTTCTTTTTAACTTAATAAAAACACCAAAATAGTTTAAACGTTAAATGACAAGGAAAGTCTAAAATAGAATAAGACTAGAAATATTGTATTTTGTTTACTAAACATAAACATGAACTTACTGCACCACAGTCAGGTTTCTTATAAAAACAGTACTCATGTTTTAATCAAAGTATATTGGAGATTGATTTCTTTTTCATCAAAGAAAGTAAAAATGGGATTTTATTTTTTTTGCCTTTCCTTGTCCTTTAAATTCGAAAAGCTTTTATTAAAGGGCACCTATCTTGCAAAACATTTACCGGTGTGAGCCGCCATGACAGTTGGGGGTAACTGTTTTGCACGATAGGTGCCCTTTAAGAAACTACTTAACGATTCTCTGCATGCGCTCCTCTTCTGACGACAGAGCAATGATCCATCATGCGGCTCTCGATTTCTCCTCCCTGCCTTCTATAGGAGATAGGGAGGAGAAATCGAGCACCGCACGATGGATCACCATCGCACTGCTGGAGGCATTATCACACTTTACAAGTATATTAGAGGACATCATAGATAGGTTTGCAACTTGGCCGGTGTCAAACCCGCCTGGCCGGTAAAAATTATGGTTGATCCCAATGTTATTTATTGGGAAAAAAGATAAATATATAGGAAGGCCAGTATTTTTTTCCAGAAAAGGTGGCAGCCCTAATCATAGACAAATAGCAGGGGACATTTTTACACATAAAGAGGATCGCTGTACCAAAAGCCACCGATTCAGACTTGAGCAAAAGAACTTTCATTTGAAGTAACGTAGGTGGTTCTTCACAGTGAGGACAGTGAATTAAAAATGTTCTGAAAAACAAAAAGGTTCCAATAGGATCAGTGCTACTCTATAGCATCTCGATAACTTTTACTTGGTGATGTTTTGCCTTAGTGGTTTTCATGGTTTTATACATGTATTGGGGGTCATTTATAAAATTTGCTCAGGGCATAATTGTTCACAAATGGTTGTTTTGCCCACGCCTTTTCCTGACTGCTAAAATATTGCACTGCTGTGCCCATCTTTCTGTTTTTTTGCGAATTCGCATTGTAAATACATTTTTGCAAATGACTCACAAATAAGACAATAGCGAAAATAGCATTGACAGTAACTTAAATTCATAATTTGCAAAACTGTTTTGTGAATATTTTCTCCGCTCACCAAAGTTGTGGCGTAATTCAAGCTCACTGTGTGCGCATAAATATTCACAATTTGCAATTTTTACCATGTTTAAAAAGCTCTTAAAGACATTCGCAATATAACCAGGCGCAGGGCAAATATATTCACTTTGGGAACCAATCTGCCCTGCATGAAGTTTATAAAGACCCCAATTAAATCTTAAATTTAAGAACCTTTTATAAATATAAGAAAACCACAATTTTTTTTCAGATTTGTGGAAAAAAACTATATTCTTGTGTTAGCAAATGGACCCCTTCAACATCCATCCTCATTACAATTTTCTTAAGATCTGCATTCTAATAAAATAAACTTACACTTGCACTACAAATCTTTATTCATTCTTATTCACCCACAAGGCAATCATAATGAACACTATAAAGTGGAATATTTAGAAGACAGAACAGATATGAATGTTCTTCATCAAGTGTCAGCTGAAACACTTGAGACTTTTATATATCAAACAATAAACTCATCTATAAAAGAATTTGAACACTAGTTTGTGTAAAAAATAATTAATGATGTTTAGTCCAATTTGATAATTGCTTACGCATTCTAAAATAACCCAAGAAAACACAAATCCATGCACACTGGAAGAAAATTAAGTTGATGATCATTGACTTACTGATCATGTGAATTCAAAGCCCATTAAATAATGCGTTGTTTTGTTTTTTATGTAATCTGTATGTTCAGTGTATAAACTTATTTATTGTGTATTGTTGTTGAATATATTGGTGCATTATAAATACATGTTAATAATATATTATAGTAATGTTATAAGTATTTTTATACAGCCTTACCTCAAAAGATACTTTTTCTTTTCTGTACCATTTGTCATTTTGGGTGATAGGGAACTGGGATGCCACAGTAAGAATGGTTTATAGGAGATTTAATAAAACCCAGAAAATGAGCGTGGGAGCAAGGGACAGAGAAAAACTATTCTCTTTCTATATACATCAAAGAGACTTTATATTGAAGTGAATATTGTGCTTGTGAAACAGTTATGTGAACAAAAAATAAAACAAGAATTTTGAATGGATCCATTTTAGAGGGGAATAAACGCTCTTTCAGAAAATTTCTGGAAACATTTACAAATGGGCATATACCTGTGTTCAAGCTAGTTTGAAATAGGCTTTACAGTATTGAATAATAACAGTGAATGCACGTAATCCAAGTGCAAGATAAAAATATTAACATGTATAAATCTAGCAAAATGCCATTCCTGCTTTCAAAAAATACCTATAAAACTATGAATAAAAGATCATAGCACAGTTACTTTGATTATACAAAAACTGTCCTGAGGAGTAAAGGGTTGCACCAAGTCCCACACCAGGTGCAGACACAGGGGAGCTCAGAAGTTAACGACTGCCATAACAAAGCATTAAGTAAGGGGCTTCTTTGTTTCTTGCTTCCCTGATGATCCAGAGCTTGTACTTCAAAATACAAATGTTTCAAATTTCAACCCAGTTTTTCTGTATACTAGCCTATTGCCAAGATATAATGGTATAATGAACAACTACTGTGTGATTATTCTCTCTGTCTCCACCTTTATCTGCATTATATTGGCATTCCCAGGTAACTTTCTAAGAGGTCTTATGATTTGTTTGCATTGCTTATTTTTCAGTTAAAAAAACTCTTTTTTTAAGAAGGATACAGAATATACTGTCCACAGCAGTCAAATAGATGCAAAAAGCCAAGCAACTAATTCACCTTGAAACTACTGAGCAGTGAGTAACTAACTATCCAAAAATATGGGTAAAATGACCAAACTTCAATTCATGTACTTGATAGAAAGATGTCTGATAAATGGATAAAGTAACTGGCATTGCAAGCTTGCTACATGATTCTGGAGCTGATAAATGTGGTGGTGCAGAGGTAGTTTTCACCAGCAAATTGTGAGTTCAATCCATTATATACTGTATGCTACTGAATCTTCTGTGCACCGTGGAAAGTGGGGTATGTGCGCCAACAAACATAACTTTGTTTATGCATTTTCTACTATATAAAAATATGTGGGTTATCCTTTGCAAATATGCCTGCTGAATAGTTTACCGATACTGGGCCATATTCAGTTCAGTGAGAAAAAGTTATCTTGTGGTTAATCACGTGAAAACTCATGGACGATATTCAAGGAGAAAAACTTTTTTTGTAATTCCTTTTTCCCATAAACACCAATAAAGTTTTCACATGATAAACAGTGAGATGTTTTTCTGAAGTTTTCACACAGTTTTTCTCACTGTATTGAATCTCGACCACTACATATAAGTATGGGCAAATCTGTGGCGTTTCGCTTCGCCGAAAAACCCGGGCTGCAAAATGTGGAAAATCGCCACGAATCCATGCCTTGCAAATTTATTTTCCCTTGAATATATATAAGTGTAATCTCATTAGACATGTGGCAGGCATGTCACTTTGGATTAAATGTTCAGAAGATTAAATATGAGTATCTAGAAAACCTTTAGGTGGGTGTTTTATCCTTTACCACAATGCCCTACTCAGTAGTGTTCTAATACTATAGAATGACAATTTGATTGGTCAGATGGCCAGGTGTGTACTTTTGACATGAACAGATGTCAAACCTTTAAAAACCCTTGGTACATTGTTTGCCCTTTGCAAAATGTGCTGCTGAGTAGCCATAATGCCTTGCTTAGCAGTTCTACATGGCACAATCTGATTAGTAAGATAAGTAGGCATGGGTTCTGAGTTAAAACATTTAATGTGGTTGTACCATATGGATTGCTAAAATCTGATTGTTCATATAGAATGATAGACATTTGTGGATAGGGTGACCAAAGTCTATGAAGCAAACACTAGTCATTGACCTTGTCCTAGATAATGGGACAATCCCTGAAAAGGTATGCCGCATTCCAAGTCCAAATGGATTATTTGCGGAAACATGAAAGAACAAATGAGATAGGACCATGAGAATTAAAGGACCAAATGCACAGGGGAATATCATATTTCTTAACTAAAAGATATCTGTTGAAATTCTCATGGATGGTCCCTAAGAAGTTTTGTTGCATTTGGTCATACCATGTATAAACACATAAAGAACACATACACACATATGAAAACATTTTCTGCCTTAAATATACTGTAAGATAAAGGACAGAAGCATTATTATACAACAGAGCACCAACATGTACTGTTATGTGGCACCATTAAAAACCATAGAAAGAAATAACACATGTACACAAGATTCTGCTTTGACAACTGTGTATTATGACATGTATTATCCACTATCCAAAGGTAGAAAAAAGTTAACCTTCACAGCCAACTATAAGAAGGAAAAGTAGCAAAATATGTGTCACTAGTGTCTTAAGATACAACATTCAATTAAGGAGCTTGTTAATGGAGCACATCATAATGTTATACCTATACTGTTATACTGCTATTACAGCCTTAATTGCATTGTATATAAAATACACAATTACTGTATGTACTGGGTAGTAAATTCGGGTGCAATTGATTGCAATGGTTAAGTGTTCAAAACAGAATTAAGTGAATATACAGTACTTAAATGTCCATATAAATGTTGTTTTGTCTTTAAGCAGGTATAACAAGGTTGTGGAAGGAAATGGCTTGTTGTTCATCAAAAAATATGTATCACCAAGCTATTTCTAATGAAAAATTTGCTAAGGTGATAAAAAAGAAGTATATCAGAGTGAAGCAATCGATAGTTCACCTGGGCAGAAAATAAACCAATAATGGAGCTTCATTTAATAATGGCAATGTATTTAATTGGATGCACTTTAATTTGTCTACATTCTTTATGCTTTTAAGGAGCATGCCTTCTGCTTTTGGCTGTGCTACATAAGATATAAAACCATTACTGCTCAAGTAGTGGAACCAAGCTTAAATCATTGTTTTGTCACTTCATTTTCTATATCATTTAATAACTCTTTAAATGACTTTCAGGGCATGACCTAATGTTTTGCAAGATAATATAAGTGGTACAGTCATTTTATGTTTGCCTGAGTGCTTGTCAACATGTTTCATCAGATACAAGGTGTCTTAAATAACAATTGGAGTGTGAAATGTGAAAGAAAGTGTTGTTTAAATTCTGCATGTGTATACCTCAGCATAATTCAGCCCGAAATTATACTTTATTCATGTTAATAAAGTCCAGTAAAAGTTTCGAATGTGCTTACCAATATTAAGTTGTACTTGATTTTAGGTGGGATATGTGAGGTGCAAAGTCTGGTAGCAGCCATAAAAAACTGAAAATCAACAATTTTATATGGAAGGAACTTAACAGTAATTAAAAGAAAAAAATTAAAAAGGAAAAAATTATATGGAATGGAAAAAATGATATAGAATGGAGAAAACGGACTATCATATGTAGAATTAGTCAGATATTCATTAAGAAGTTATGAATCCATAACAAAGAATTAACGGGTGCATTTATGAAGCTTTGTAAATAATCCTAATAGCTAGGAATTGTATCACAAACAAGGGGAAGTTGTGCTCACCAATACTTTCAAAAACATTAAGCAGGGTGCAGGGTGAGGTTGTGAACACAAAATTCACATAGACAAATACAAGAGGTCCTCTCCCCTCAACCCATTATCAATATACAGTATTAAGGACAGTGAATATTTTGTGCCTTAAGATACTAAAAATGCCTTATCCACAAAATGTTTCAATGTCCTTAATATATTGATAATGGGTTGAGTGCAGAGGACCTTGTGTATTTGTCTACATAGGATTTTATTCTAGTGCTAAAATGTCATAATTTAGTTACACAGTTTATGTGTAAAATGTGAGAACGGAAGTGTTAACTGTAATTACAGTAATTCATAAAAGTTTCACAGGTATGATATGAATGATAAACACTGATTTCTTACTGAATTTGGAGTGTGGGTCTTCTTAGGCTGTATATATATATATATATATATATATATATATATATACACACATACAGCAATAGGAGGAGAAGATAATGACATAGGATGCTTTTTTTCCATTACTCTGTATAATTAACAGTTTCCATTAAATACACATTCTGAGTTTGCTTGGTAGGAATTTGTATATGCTCTGACTTCCCATAGTCCATAAATGTTATAAAGATTACATAGTAATCTAAACCTGGCAAATAATTCATTCATGATTCATATTAATGAAAACAAGAAAACCTGTCCTTCGTAAAAAGTAGTTTGAAATAAATAAATAATGTTGACTCCAAAAGTCTTTCTAGACTCAAACATCTAAATAAAGCAAAAGTACATTTCACTTACAGAAATTGCAAGAATTTGGTAATGTCACAATTTAGCCTTTAATGTCACAATTTAGTCTTTAAAAGAAAAAAAATCAACTGCTGACATTTAGGTTTTGACGTGGTAATTATATTAAAAAAAAAACACTATAACTTTGTTCCTGATATTATTTTAGGACAGTAGTTATAATGGGGGTAACTTTACGTGGATGATACACAGTAACAATTAGAGCAACAACAGCAGGGCAGACATAGAAAGGATGTTATTTCTTGGAAGCAACAATCGCTGTTTGATGGGGTGGCCCCCACATCAGATCCAACCAACATTGACCCTATGGATTTATTTTGCTATTTAACATCTAGGTTTTTTTTTTTTTTTTTTTTAAAAGGTCTCAACATTGGGGATTCCATCTTTACGTAATCCCTAGTGTCTCCATGGTATAATAGTAATCTCCCCACTCAAGGTAATATATTTTGAAACAAAGGGGATCCTTGCCTCTCGATGAAGTGAAATCTCTGTCACACTTCTCAATGAGGGACTGATGTTTTTTCAGGAGGGATGCTGGATAACCTCTTTGTATAATTTCCCTCCATTTCATCCAACTGGTCAGATAACTTAATGTCATCTGACACAATTCTTTTCACTCTCAGAAATTGAGACTTAGGCATGGATTCCCTTGTCTGTAACAAGTGAAAAGAATCAAAATATAATAAAGTGCTCTTATCCGTTGGTTTCACAAACAAATCAGATATCAATTGTTCACCCTGCTTGGTGACCATCAAGATTTTATTTCATATGCAAAACATTTTTATTTGCTATGTATATAAATAAAAATGTCCATTATTTTCTGTTTTTCGTGTTCATGTTCATTCCTGTAAGTATAGGAAAGCCCTAGCACAGATGCTGCATGGCAAGGGATCCTAATGACCAGCAGCAAATGATACTTGTCTAGGTCAGAGATGGGCAGAATTACATATAGCTATGTTTAGGTGAGAAGGAATGAGTTAAAGCAAGAGATGGCCAGGCCTTCTTCTTCTGAGCATGTAGAAATATCCCACCCACCGTCCCCCATTTTGCATATTTTGTGAAATGTCAGTTTTCTACTTTATGTTCTTATTAGTAATGGGCAACATCTGAATATTGGACACCGGTGTCCAAAAAATGTCCAAATCTGAGTTTCAAGAATTTTGTGCGAAATTTGAGAATTTTTTGCTGTTTTTTCAGCGAAGCGAAGCGGGACAATTTTGCCCATTACTTGTTCTCATATTATGTATTAATAACTGAATATGGCTTAAAGTGCATTTATATTGTGTATCTTTACAAATGTTAATTGTAGAGTCTGTATTGTATTCATTTATGTTAAATTAATGTGAAGCACTTGATCCAAGGAATGTTTCTGCTTGCCATTGGGGTCAGGAAGGAATTTTTTCCCTCTTGATGCATAATTGGCACTGGCTTTAGGCTGGGTTTTTTGCCTTCCTCTGGATCAAAACAGTGCACATATGCTGCTTTTGTCACAGCAGCAGTAGGACATTGCCAGAGTACTGCACAGGTAAGTCTAGAAGATGGAGAAAGGAGGTTCTCTCCTGTAACTGCAAGATGGATTTATTGATACAGACGCTACTACTGCTTGAACTAGGGGGCAGCCTGCTTGTATTTCCTATCATCGAGACACTGCAGATGCAGGTCCAGCAGCAGGGCTGTGAACTTCTCTCATGTTGACGGCACCGCATAGTAGTGATCTCTCATTAAATTCTGACTTTTTAGAATATCGCCTTGGGTTAAGCTGGCAAGGGCCTATTTATTTGATAAAATGTCAGTAAATGCTGTGGACATTTTACACCCATCTCTGTCTCCAGATTTCATTAAGGTGTGTAATATGGGATGCAGTGGGATAGCTCAAGGCGAAGGGTCAAATTCAGTGGCGTAACTACCAGGGGAGCGGGGGGTGCAATTTCACCAGGGCCTGCTTCCTTTAGGGGTCTGCTGGAGAGGCTAGGAGAACTCCAATGTGCAATTCATAGGGGGAGAGCCCGATAGGGGGGCCCGGGTGCCAATACTGCACCAGGGCCCACCACTGAGTAGTTACGCCACTGGTCAAATTGTCATGATCTGTAGGGCAGAAAATAGACAACACTTCCATTATTGTGTGGTAGATGCTTGGGACCTGTGGTTTTCTAGATAAGGTTTCTTTTTGTTAAATTCGAATTCCTATTTCAAAAACTCAGTGGACTGTTTTGCCTCCATTACGGATTAATTATGCTCTGGTTAGCATCAAGTACAATGTACTTGTTCAGTGTTCTCTATTTCATGTTATTTTGTGATTAAAGGAAAACTATACCCCTGAAAAATGTTGGTCTCTATAAAAATATATTGCATAAAACAGCTCATATGTGAAACCTTGCTTCATGTAAATAAACCATTTTCATAATAATACACTTTTTTAGTAGTATGTGCCATTGGGTATTCATAAATAGAAAATAGCCATTTAAAAAATAAGGACAGCTTCCTGGGATTGTATGATTCAACGGTGCACACAAACATACCAAACTGTACAGTTAGGTCACATGAGCCAATTAACAGACAGAGTTGTGTCTTTTGCTTCCACACTTCTTCCTGTTACAGTTAGAGTTGAAATATTTCTGGTCAGGTGATCTCTGAAGCAGCACACAGACCATCACGAAATGGTGGTTCAAGGCAAGAGATGTGAAATGTCAATATTTACTTGAATATATATACCAGTTTGGTAACATTCTTTAATACGTCACTTAATTTGATATAAACTGTTGCACAAGTATTCATTTTCAGGGTATAGTTTTCCTTTAATTATAAATATATAAGGGAGGGAGGGTGAGGAGAAAGAGCAAGAAGAGAAAGACAGCAACGTGTTTTTTTTCAAGGTTACACTAAATCAAAAACTCTGCATATTGATAAGGAACAACATCAAGATGTTGTCAACATTCTGCCATTTGTTTATGGATGATTAACAGATTCTTGTCTTTTTTTACAGGCCAACAACCAAAAAACTAACCACCACCAACAGGGCAATCTTGTGTTGTAGCACAAAAAAGACGCGTTTGCAGCGAAACAGGCTGTTGGGGTAAAGGCGCATCGCTGCGCGGACTTGGACGGGATCCCTCCTACTAAGCAGCCGGAAAGTGAGAACTCAAAGCTTAGAAAGTGCAAACGGAGAATCCATGCTCCAGGACCATCGCATATGAAGTTTGGTCTGTATACGCTCTTTTACTAGCAATTGCGGGACATTGTATGCATTGAAACTACCGATGTTACTTTGACTGTTTTGGCGCACTTCATCTGCACACGGTCTGGACTGATATTATATGGCGGTGGTTGCACTGCTCATGACATTTTTGCTTGAGGCCATTTGGTCTGATACCACGCTATCTTTTCAGTGCAATACCTTTTTCATCCCACACTGCGTATTCATCTAAGATGGAGCAATCAGCAACAGTCTCTTTAGGCCCAACTTGAGGCCAGGCACGGCCTCACTACTAATGCTTCTCAGCGTTTTTTGTTTCTTACAGCCGGATTTCACATTGAAAGTCTGCGGACTCACAGATATGGTTTTGTGCTGTTTGGATATATCAGTAATCATTAGAGCTTTTGAGCTCTTTCTCTGAAGACATATTATATACCACTATCACACAAAGTACCTGTGTTATACATGTTATAAGGGATCCCTTTCTTTTCTGGGCAGCACTGCTTGGTTTTAAATTGTATGTCATTTTAACTTGGCTTGTTTGGCATGGTGGTCAATAAAAATTGCTTTTTAGGAACATTTGCACTATGTAGTATATTTCCCAGACATACGTGAGTTGGAAAATTAGCCCTCTAACTCCTTTGGTTTTTCAGCACAAAAAAGCATCTTGGCCATAAATGATATCACATCTTCTAAGATTTTAGCAATGAATGCTGTATCAAGTGACAATCCTAATCCATCAGAAATAGAAATGCCAATTTTCAATCGTCCTGAAAATGTAAGAGAGGATCATGTTTTAACTCACACAGCCATCTTGCACTAGCTGGCCAACAACAAACCAATTTAGTGTTTTTGGTGGAACAATACCCAGCATTTATATATATATATATATATATATATATATATATATATATATATATATATACGTATATATGCTGTTAATAACCAAATAACACCATCGCTTAATGATGTTCTAGCAGATAGGCATAATAATTATTTTTTACACAGTTAACATCCCCATTGTTATTCCAATGTGCCTCTTTATAAGTGGCCTACACAAAGGCCTTTTTTGCAACAATCAACAATAGCAATGTCCTCTCCAAATTTAACAAATACTGAAACAGTAAACATTGCATTAGAACAAAATAATACAAAAGCTTTATTGAGTGTTTCTACAAGCCCATATATTGAAGTGGCTAATAATGCAACAATAGTAGCCAATACAAATGTAGCCACTACAAATCATCCTGTTCATTGCCAGTTCAAAGTGGTGTAAGGGAAACCAAAGTTATTGCAAAACATTTCACGCGATAAGCGGTTTGGGGTTAAATTGAATTTTGAAAAGTAAGCATTCCCATTACTCTCAATGAGCCGTTAGGTAGTGAAAACATACTGTAGGTAATGGAAAGATATATATTGGTTAATGCCATAAATGTTTAGTACAATGAATTGCATAGCCGACACACAAAAAGTTGCACTTATAAAAAATATTGTATCGGCGCACCAGGGCAAAGCTTCTCATTTTAGTGAACTGGCATAGTCATATCACATTTGCGCCTGGCGAAGTGGTGCAAGGTGTGCAAAGCTGACACTGGCAAAAATTCGATTAGAGAATCTGCCCCATTGTTTCCATAAGACTGCTATTGAGTGATTGTACCCAAGGGCCTGCTCGTTTGGATGAGCAAGGAATGAAGGAACAGCCTTAAAATCCTCTCCTCTGCTCCCCTTCTGGGAAGTGTTGCAGCATTTTATACCCAGAACAAAGATTCTACATTCTGTGGCACTAAAAAGGGTTTAAGCAGTTGTTGACGTTATTATTATTATTATTATTATTATTAATAATAATATTAATAGTATGTTTGGAATTTAAACTATCTTCTAGATCTGCTAGAGGTTAATTACAGTAGCGACCACAGAACAGTCCTGAAATAAAAATTAAAAAAAGGAATTAATAATTCATTTTCAATCAGTAAAGTGTCTCACAGTCAATCTGTTGTTTTGGTGATGCAGTGGTGTTGTGCTGGAAAATTTTTAGAAAGGTTCATAATTCAAAAATCACACAATTTATTATTGTAAACAATGAATAATGTAAACTAAGTGAAAAGTTGCTTATACCAAGTCCATCTATTAACATAAATAAGCAAACAATGTTAATTTTGATTTTGCTGGCCCTTTAGTTTACTTTTTCACACATATTTTTCTGTTTTTTATGATCTATCCTGGGAAGGAAAAAAAACTTTGAGGAAAGGAACTATGTATGTTTGGTTGTAAATCTAATTTTGTTTTATAAAGCATATTCATGCATTGAGTAATATCTATTTATGCTAAACATGTGAATATATGTCAAAAACCTACCAGAGTGCCTGAATATGTGACAAAAGGGAAGAATTCTCCAGTATATTTTCAAACACTTGGTCACTTGAGAGTACAGATTGTGAATCTTTATTCATTCTATTCCACTCTACAAACCTGAAAAGCCTGGGTTATGAATTTTGATAAAGGAATGCAACTTCAGTTATGGACAGATACATGTGCCAGGCAGAAATAAAAGAACATTTATTAACTGAGCCTTATCGGTGAGTCCAGAAAAATCCCATGAGTACTTGGATAGATCTAAGAAGGTTAATGCTGTGCTTAACAGACTGAGGAAGGCAGCGCCGACTATAAGACACACTGAATGACTTTTTAATATAAAGACTTTCAAAATGATTTATTTTATTCTACAAATTAGCAGTCTAGCTTTTTTTTATTACAGTGACAAAGTGTGTTTACCTTTTTGGTAACAAAATCCTTGGGCAATTGTTACATTAATATTGGATAATGAGGTTAATTTAAAAATAAAAAATCTGATCATTCTCAAAATGCTCAAAGACCAGTGTTGATAACTAATTCTAGGGGTGAATATTTTGACACTTGCTAAAGGAAAAAAATAGTTGCAGATGTTGCAGATTCATTTGTGGAAAGGTAAATTATGAATTCATACCTTACTTTTTAAAGAAAATAATTAAAAGCTTTTTGCTTTATTTGTTACATACACAAATAAAAGCAGCTTTCTTGTACTGTATATGCAACTTCCCAGTGAACCAGTCTGCTCTAGTTTCAGAGAAATTAACTTTGTTTTGTTTGTTGAATATGTTATGTGCTGTTAAAATGTATAAAATTTAAAGAAAAAAAAACCCTGCTATATAAACCCTGCTATGCTGAATAAAGCGCAGACACATAAGTTGATGGGTTTCTCTGTCTTTCACATTGGAAAGGATATTACTATATTTGCCATTTTTGTGAATTTCTGTATATGGTATTTCATCTTCATGAGCCTTCTGGGGTAATGTATAGACACTGGGCAAATTTGCCTGTTATCCATGGATACTAATTAAATTGTTGCATTCACTCTTCCGCCTTAAGATGGCATGTGCTGCGTTAATGTTAAACCTGAGCTTATAAAATGCTTTTAAATCAAATATTGCTTGCAACTGATGCTGTAAACAAACATTTTAAGAAACAATGTGTTTTGAACCTATGCAACTAACAATATACAACACTATCAAACCAATATCTCAAGGGTATGTGTTTGCATTTGCAAGCTTCTCTGTGTGACCTTGCACAAGTCACTTTATCTATCTGTGACAGACGTACCATAAATAGAATATAAAGCTCTTCAGGGCAAGAGTTAGCTTTTCCCATGTGCTTCTACATTAACAATATTAGTTCGATCAGCTGTGTATAGATATAGAGTCAATGAGGAGTAAAGAACTCACTTTAAACCATCTGAACATTAAAGAGATACTGTTGTGATTTTTATGGCGTAGCTTTTAATACTGTATTACATTGACTTAAAAGTATGTTGTAATCCATTGTACTATTTAAAATGTTATTCTCATACCAAACAATATGTTTTTTTTTCCATTTTTATATTGGTGTGTAGAAAGTTATTTCTGTTCATTATTCATAATCAAGTGCTTTCTGAAACCCCTTTGCGGCAGCCATTTTCTCACATATTCAGTTCTTACCTCCCAGCTGTATAAGAAACAACTTTTGCCCCTATTTCTACTGCCTGGGTACTCACATTTACCACAAAGTGGGGCATGGGAAAATTTTAGCAATACAGATTGTTTCTTATTTCATTTGTATCAAAGCAATACAAAATCAATTCCAGCCTTGGGTAACATGACTTTTTTAGAGGGTAAGGGGATGGTCTAGGGTGTTTAGCACCCTATATCCGGAAGTGAATCTAGACTCCCTGGGCCCAGCTCTTGCTTCTGCCTCTAACAGCTGCCTTTTACCTCTGGAGGAACCCTCAGCTAATTGGATGCCACCAGGTCTTAATAAGAGAGGAGCCAGGTGAGGGTTCTGGACAAGCAAGGGTACGATCATTTTACCAAGAGTATTGGACAGAGGTCACACACAGAAGGGCCAGACAAGGAACCATGGTCATAAAGAAGTTCAAGAATAGTCAGACAGGTTAGGATCAGGATTGGAGAGTGTAGAATAGTCAGCAAACAGGCAAGGTTCAGATTGGAGAGTTCAGAATTGTCAGCAGGCAAGGGTCAGATTGTAAAGTTCAGAATGGTCAGCAGGTAGGCCAGGGTCAATACCAGTAATATCAATCAGAATTCACTAAGAATATGCACCCAAGAACTAACTAAATTGAACCTAACAATGGGCAATGTGTTTTCATTTGAAACCCCTTTAAATACTTTGAATGTCACTCCATTGCACAGTGTAACTCTATCAAAGCATTGTTTTATCTATTGGATATATTTGTTCTCAACACAAGCTGTGCCTGAAGGTTACTATTTTTTTTAAGATCAGGTCCATTTCTTTCTCTCTTTGAACACTGT
Source organism: Xenopus borealis (assembly GCA_024363595.1). Classification (NCBI taxonomy): domain Eukaryota; kingdom Metazoa; phylum Chordata; class Amphibia; order Anura; family Pipidae; genus Xenopus; species Xenopus borealis. The sequence continues at coordinate 109,503,549 of CM044432.1, forward strand.
TGCCATTCGATGTGTATATAACTGTGTGAACATGTGTATAAGTTAGGGTTTTCCACCTTTTAGCCAGGTGGAGACTGGGCAGGGGGGCAGGCAGTGATATCGGGTGTAGGGAAATTACACTAGAAATGCAACATTTTACAACACTGTGGCAAACTGAGTGACAATACTCTATTCATATCCATTGTTGAAATAAAGAAGCCAAAAAACATCAAGCCATAAATGTACAAAAGCAGGGTCAGACTGGACCGACGAGACACAGGGAAAAAAACCTGGTGGGCCCTGACTCTCATGCGACCCTGCTGGGCCAGACCCCCTCTCCCGATATTCTGATTCTAAAAAAATTTGTTTTTTTTTAGCCTTCATGTATGCGTGCCGAGCAGCATGTCAGAGTAGGGGGGCAGGGGGCCAGAGGGGGCCCTGGCCAACAGTCTGACCCTGTACAAAAGAGATGGGGGGTTTCATGAATACAAATTCTCTGGTCCCCTGTTTGACTAGCCATTAAGTATATATACAAGTACATTCATTTTTTTTTAAAATAACAAAGTTATGATTATAAAATTGACTTGTTTTTGTCTTGGCTTTTTTTGTTTTTTGCCTTTCCTTAACCGATATTGATGAGGGGAGGATTAAGCTGTATAAGACCAGTCCATTAGACAGGAGACACTTATCCTAAGAAATGCTACTTTGCAAGCAGTAGTGATGGGCGAATTTATTCGCCAGGGGCGAATTCGCGGCGAATTCCCGCGATTCGCCGCTGGCGAATAAATTCGCGAAACTGGCAAAAAAATTTGCAAAAAAAAATTCGCAGCGCAAAAACGAGTCGCCCGTCGCTTTTGACGCGACGCGACGAAAATGACGCGACGCGTCGTGTCGCGTTTTTGACGCGCGACTCGTTTCGCGAATCGGCGAAAAATTCTCGAATTTCTCTGGAAATTCGTGAATTTTTCAGCGAAGCGAAACGCGCCCGTTTCGCCCATCACTAGCAAGCAGTAATCAGCCATTCACAAATAGACATGCTTCCATAAATGCTACTACAAAAATGTAGCCAAAATCAATGCACTCATCAAGCCTGATCTAACAAATACATGCAATCGCATGCAGTTGGGGAGGTTGTCCCTAGAATTACTGCTAGCTTAGATGTGGCGGGAAAGTTCCGGTTTGCAGTAAGAGGAGACATCAATAGCTGTTGACTTGCAACAAGCAAATTGGGTACTAATGCCACTGAAAATTTGGAACAACCTGTACATACAGAACAACCTGTACATAATAAGCAGAATGTGAAAGCTAATTAGTGGACCTATTAGGATGTTGCACACAGGGAGGCAGCTAGTTTATCCCATGAACTACCTGTATACAGATCCCATGATGCAATAAAAATTTATTCATTACCTTAATATACTGTATACCTTGTTACACAAAGATCTGTATCTCAAAGTCTTGTTTTGATTTTAGCATTTAACTTTATACCCAAATGCCTCTTATTGAATAGCGCTTATGCAACATATTAAATCATGTATGTAAATGTATGTAAATATATCATTGTTTTTAGTAATTGAGACCCACAGAGTCTAAAAATTATTATTATTATTATATCACAACCAAAAATAATACTGTACTGCTGCAGGCCTAGCTAACCTTTGTTTTTTTGAGGTTTTAGCTGAAGGCATTGCTATATACAAGAGTGTTATATCCACTGCACTCTGCATAGCAAGTAATTTGGTGTCAATATCCTATACACCATCTGTATGATGTAAAACCTAAAGTGAATGTAGTACTGAACTTGTGTATTTTATCTAACTAATTGTTTAAAACAATAATAATCCAGCAAATACATCAAGATTCCGCTTCCCATATTTTTACTGTAAAATACTTAAAATTGCCATTTTCCATTACAATTATTTATGAACTTTAATTATTCATTATTTTTAGAGAATTAATAATTAATTTCTGTTGAAAATCAAAAATTGAGGCTTCTAACTTCCATACATGTCTCCTGCTTTAGCCTTCACAAAGTATGTAATTTATTACCTGTCTGAACTGCATGATTTATTGGTCAGTCATCAGAGGGTCCATAAGCATGGAGTGGTGGAAGTGGAAGTTACGTGTGACTGACTGTAAAATAAATCAAAATGAAGAGGCAATATTTGAGGAAAGAATGATGAACCACTATGAAAAAAACAGATAAAAGGACAACTGCAAAAGTGTGCGCTTTCAGCAAACTGAATGATGCTGTTTCAAATTCCAAGACAGATATCACTATATTTTTCCTTGTATCTATATTTTAAAGACTGTACTTACATTTTTTAAAAATGTATGTCATCTGTCATAGGACATCACATAGGTGTGACACAGACCATTAAAATATATAGTGTCTTACCAAATAAAACATACCGTACAATAAGAGAAAAACAACTTTTGAAAATGTTACAAGATCATAAAAAAATTAAGTGCACATATTAAAGTGTGCTAAAATATATTAGATTAGAAATTTATTTGGTATAACAGTCACACACTTAGGGGCAAATTTACAAAATTCACGTGAAATGATCGAAGTTTGATCGAATTCGATCAAATAACGATCGTACAAATTTTTCGTATATTCTAATTTGGCCTCTTCGATCATAGCATACTGAATTATCGAATAGATTGAATGATCAGATATTCGATAATTCGATCATTTGATGATCAAAGGAATCAAAATTTTAAAATAGTTCGACTGCCTACTTTGCCAGATTGAACCTACCGAATTGCAATAGAAGCCTATGGGAAACCCCCCATAGGCTTCTGAGACTAAGTCCTGCTCGAATACCATTCGTACAATGGAAGCGTTCGATCGTTCGAATCACACAACATTTTCGGAGGCTCGAAGGAAAATTTACGATTTTTTCGTGAAATCGAACGATCGGTATCCGATCGTAGAAATTAATCGAAAAATCGAATATCGAGCAAAATGATAGCCTAAAACAATTCGATAAGCATTCGATGGTGCTTATCAAATTTCGAGTAGGATCAAGGGAAATTTGGGGAATAATAGTAAATTTGCCCCCTATAGTTTTATATTAAGGTTTTTCAGCAAAGGCATTTGGGCAGCACTAATGTTAATAAGTTGACTTACAGAATAGTGTAATGAATAGTTTTGTACATAAGGGTTAGAGATGAGCAAATCTGTTCTGTTTCATTCTGAAAATATTTGCAAATGTATTGTCAATAGGCATCAAATATTTTTTACTCGTAGCAATTTTTTATGCACAAGACAATGTCTTCTCACTCCAAGTGCATTAAAGTCAATGGGTGTTTTTCTTGTGGTGATTTTTTGTCTCAGCAACTTTTTTGTCTCAGCATCAAATTCAATGGATGTTTTTTCTTATGGTGACTTTTTTGTCTCTGTGAAAATTTTCACAGTGGATTTTTGCTGCAGTTTTGCAAAAACATTTACATATGGCAAAATCCAGAATTTTGCAGGAAATCTGCCTGGTGAAACAAAATTGCTTATTAATAATTTGGGTTTGTAGTTAAAACTTTATCCTGAATGTTAGCCAAGTCTAGTGCAGGTATTGGCAGAGAGGCATGGGAAATAATGTTTACTGGGTGGTCTGAGCCTCGCAGCTGCATTTATTATTGAGTAGTAGCAGTATTTGGAGTGTAGGCCACTCAATAAAGAGATGCAGTACTCGGAGTGTATTCCTGCCTTGTTATTAATTTGAATTGGGGTAGAACTGGGATATCCAAGTAAAAATGACAAACGAGAAAAACCCTGAGTTAACAGAACTGGGATGAGACTGGAGGGGAGAGATTGACTTACCATCAGCATATACAGATGCAACCACTTGGATTTGTGTGTCATGACTCAGGGCTAATTGAAGAAACTGTGTTATCTAAAGTTATCTTAACTCCAGTAACGTAACTTGGTGGGGGCAGGCCCGGGTGCGGGCCGTACAGCCGGGCCCCCCCCCCCACCCTCTGTGCTGATTTGTTTTGCGCCGGCAGCCGACTAAAGCAGGGTGAAACATTTCACCAAAACTTTCGCCATCGACGAATGTCGGAAATTCGCCGCAAATTCGTCTAGGGCGAATTTATTCGCCCATCACTAGAGACATCTTTATAAAAAAAAGTCAGTCAGAAATCACAGAACTAATTAAACAAAAATTGCACTGAGGATTCTTTGAGTAATAACAATTAAAATCAGATTTTGAACTCTCAAATATTTCTCAGTAAGGTATAAATTGTCAAGATTTAGCCACGTTATAATAGTAAATCACTGCATTAGCCTCTTGAGCCACTGGGGTTTTTTTTTAACCATTATGGACATCACCAGCCTTTATCACTTCACTTCCTTCCTGTTCCAACCTTGTGCAAGCTTGGTGTCAGTGCAAACTGCTTGTGGTCATTCCCTACACTTGATCGAGACATTTGACCTGACACACAAGTCAGTATTTCTGGGACATGGCCAGGAATACTGTTAATTACAGTTGTAAAATGTCAGCCAGAAAGTGCATTACAGATAAGGCAGGGTTGACCAAGTAACAAGACATGATGAGATTCTCTCACAATAGTAGTTTATCTTATAATTCAAAAATTCACAGACATAAAACTGTGTTCAACCTCTTCAGGTTGCTAATTAAATTTTAGTTTAAAAACAGAGAAAAGGACATAATGGCCCTTTATAATCTTTGCTATACTAAAATATTTAATATGTGTTAATATTTAATATTTGCTTTGTTAATATTTGTTCTTTAAATGCAAGAAACACTTACATATTTAATACACACTCCATATAAATGAAGCTGGATGTAGGATTTTTTAAACCAACAACTAAATAAGTAAAACAATAATTACAAAATTCTTCATTTTTCCTAAACCATTTCAACTGAATGTTGAGTTGCTGCAGTGTGAAACTACATGAACTAAACAAACATAAATCAAAATGTTAAGATATATGATGTCCTTCTAATATTTGATTGAAACTATATATCAAGACTACATAAAGCAAACTGAACAGCCTTGAATATTTTGCTGGAAAACATTCATAATGTCCTTAACATACAATTTAAAATTAAATCTTTGTATTTTACAAATAAAAAATAAAAACAGACAAAAAAGATAAAAATAATAATAATGTGATGATGACATATGACATATTTCCAGTAACTAAAACTTTGTAGAAATAAACATTTTGAGAGTCTCTTCTTAACCCTTTCACTGCCAGCCATTTTGTCCAAAACGGAACATCTACTGCCAAGCA
>CM044432.1:109523736-109534197 GCA_024363595.1 Xenopus borealis
AATCTGAGAAAATCAGAAATAGGGGATGGTCTAAAACTGAACTAAGGTCTCTTAGAACCCACCATCAGGCCGTGGCGCCTTGTTAACATAAATTTTTATTAAAGCTTTATGAATCATATGCTGAGTCAGCCACTGACTAGTTTGAGCTGAGGCATTGCATCTATGAAGTGAGCCTGTGAACTCAGACTCATCATACACTGAAGAAAAAAACTGATTTAGCACATTTGCCTTTTCTGTATCGGTTACAACCATACTGGTATCATTATTTAATATGCATCTTTTTACTATTAATACATTTAAAAAACTTTTTAGGGTTAATTTTCGCCTGTGCTGCAATTAATTCTTCATTTCCTTTCTTTGCCTTCCAGATTGCTGATTAACTACATTTATTACAGTGTTTATATTCATTAAATGCAGCTTCTGTCCCTACAGATTTGTTGTTTTTAAATGCCTTTTTCTTCTTTCCTTCTTTCCTATTAACTTTCCTTATTAAGCCACATAGGATGATTCTTTATTCTTTGTATAACAAGCCACAAAAGAAGAAATAATGAAAATTATTTTGTCACACACCCTGCCACTATTTGAAGCCATTATAATGGTTCTTAGAATGTATTTCACAGAGAAATCAGAGTGCAACATGCTTTAATACTTGAAAGGAAGTTTGATCATTTACTCGCTAGCAGTAAGAATTTTTCTTTTTTTATACCTATCCCTAAATCAGCTGTTGTGCTTTACTTTTAAGAATGGTTAAGTCATGTATCTTGTTTATTTGCAGAAACAAAAGAATTGCTGAATTAACATCATTACAATGTGAAATTAATAGACTGCAACCCTTCAAAGCTAATTTTTAGCTTTTTTGTAAACATATTCTAACATATTTAAGAAACGTCTCCCTATTTTCCATCACTAATAATTTATTCATCTTTTGATAATAATTATAGAATAGTGACAAAACATCTGGTAAAGCTCTGCATACACTATGGGGCAGATTTAACAAGGGTCAAATTGAAAATTAGAATTCTAATTTCCTAATTGTTTATGGTAAAAACTGTCAAATCTGATTATCCATATTCGATTTGAGTTATTCAAAACATTTTAATTTGATTTTTATCATACTCTGGTCCTTTCAGAATTTGAATTCGACTATTCACAACCTAAAACCTGCCGAATTACTCTTTAAGTCAATGGGAGAGGTCCAGGGATCAATTTGGAGATGTTTGCAGCCTTCCTGATTTGCTGAATATAGTATGTGTGTAACTAATCAGAAGCCTTTCAGGTATATTAGATAATTTGTTGTTTATATGAAAAATGTTGTTAACACTTATTTGGCTAACAGGAACAAAATATTTAATAAAATACTCATGATATATATACATATATATATATATATATATATAGTATATATATATATATATATATATATATATATATATATATCAAATAATGGAGCTGATTTACGGCTCGTTCTTATGAGAACTCCTCTGTGGTCCATTTTTAAGCACTCAGCTGTAGGGGAGCACAGGAAGGTATACATCAAATTCATTTGAACTGACCCATACTGACACAATAGTATGTAAGCTCTGAATGCAGGTGGCTGCTTGTTGCGTTTCACCTGTGTTTGGTGCTTACTTGCACCTGTGTCAGTACATTTCAAAGAGCTGTGTGCTTTACAGCTGAATGTATGGGAGTGCAGGTTTGAGCACTTGTCAGTATGAGCCCTTAGATTACCACTGGGATCATAATTGGTGTCAGTGAGGTCACTAATTATTGTTGAAATTATTTACCCATTCACTCAGCTTAATAATGTGCTCCACAGTCATACATCTTTAGACTTGAGAAATGGCCCAGGTGGGCCCAAAATACATCCAACACAGACACAGAAATGCACATTTGTACAGTGTTCACATGAAAGATACATAAATGCCCAAGCGTTCTACCAAGTGAATTGGATGGATTTTGTGTAATTTTACTTTATTGTATTCATGAATTGCTTGGTATGTTGCCATTCAAAGGAAAGCATTACAGCAGTGATTAAAGATTACAGTAGCATTAAAGTGTTGTGGCTGTCTTAATGGTTGCATGCCTAGGAAACATATTTGATTTCTTAAGAGTGATTATAGTTTGCCTTTTGTGTTATTATGGCTAATTTGCTACAGTCAAGAAAATCATTTCACTGCTTGAACATTTATATAACAAACACCAATCCTTTGCAGCAGAAAGACATATATTTCTACATATGCTTTTGCAGAAAGAATATGTTTATAACTTCTTTAATAAACACCTTTGCAAATAGAAATGTATTGCACTATTATTTTCTCATTTAGATTTGAATTTAGAGTAAAATAACCCTGCAATGTACATTATCCTACACTTACTAAAATGACTATGTGTTAAAAATAAGGTCATTCAAAATGATCTGTCTTGGTAAAATGAAAGGGCATAATTACATTACAAAAATATAACCTGTTGGGGAGCAGATGTCTTCAGGCTGATCCATTTCTTAAATACATTACATTTTAGCAAAGAGTGATCGCATTCTGAAAATTCAAAATGGTGTAATGGTGTTGCTTAATGTTGAAAACAATAGAGAACAAGATGAGTATTTCATTGAATTAACCTTTATTGAAGCATGAACAAAAGACTAATTCCTCTGTTACTGATTGATGAGGGTACTAAAATATAGATAAATACTGATCTGAAGTTGTTACTCCAAAACAGATTCCCATAATGAGCACTTCTTACAGAGGAACTCAGGGATGAAATTTCAGAGGTAAGTAGCAGCAAGATAGGGAGGTTTGAGACAAAAGGTAGTAGTGGATGGTGTGAAAAGAGAGGAAAAGAGAAGATAACCAGGAACGTACAGTAAGACAAATGAAGAAATGTAGTGTTGAGCAGAGGAGTGAAAGGATTTGAATGTTAGCAGAAGGATTTTATATGCTATCCTTTGCTTAACAGACAGCCATACTAAGGATTTTAGTTGGGGTTGAACAGGTTCCCTCATAGAATAGAGTTTTTGTTAGTGAGGATTTGTTAGTAGGGTTCAAGATTGATCAGAGGGGAGACAGATAGTAGAAAGACCGGTTAGTAGGAGATTACAATAGTGGGGTAGGATAAGGGCATGGATTAGTGTTTTGGCTGTTGTTTCTGCAAGAAAGTGATACATATTGGCTATATTGCAGAGGAAAAAGCAACAGTTTTTGGCTATAATATTAATATGGTTAGAGAAGAAGAGAGACTGGTCAAAGATGACCCCCAAGCAGCATGCTGAGTTAACAGTGTTAATAGTCATGCCTTTGTAGGGAGCGACAATTTTAGTATGTTACTATGGCTTTAAATCCATAGACTTCCGTGTCCCCTATGTATCTAGTAATCTAATTTACATGTTGCCGTTATTGGCCTACAGAACTTTGAACTTGTTGCCTTTTTGTCATATGGTTGTTGACCCAGCTGGATCTGTTCCAGGGAGTCTTGGTACACCAAGGCCCAGTAAAGCTGTTCTGCCCTAGAGGGACCAGTTAGGGAGCAGGGACCCGGTGAATGAGGCCAGCCAGTTACAGGTCAGATCCTTCATAGCACTCCCTAGGAGAGTGAGATAGACAGGTAATAGCAGCGCTAACCCCAGCCGCATTTACCTACCTCAATTACCTGGCTGAGAGTTAAATGTAACCCTCTGTAATCTCTCTGTGAAGGTTCTCATTCATCCAGGTCATGGTATATCTATAGCAATAAAAATTCTCATTATGAATTGAGAAAGCCAATCAGACTAGTGAAACATCTTCAAGAGAAAAAATACAGCAAGTCCAGCTGATTTGACTTATTACAGATTAACCCTTTATCCTGTAATAGTGATGGGTGAATGTGACCCGTATCACCAAATGCATTGACATCAAAGGGTGACAACTTTTTTAGACATGCAACAAATTTTTTATTTTTTTTGATGCGCAGCAAATTTTTCTGCCCATGTCTATGATTTTATGAGTGTCTTGTTCATGGCTAAACAAAAGTTTAATTCATCAATATCCTGTAAACCACCACCCTGCAGCCCATACAATGCATCTAAAATGCAAATTTTAGAGCAGGCAGGTTTATATGGAAATCACACTGATTTTATACATAAAGTACCTCTGCAGGAAAATGTAGTCTACATGGATTGTAATATATATAATATAATTAAGAAATAATAACAAGCATGATAAATACATAAAGGAAAAATATCCCACTCTGGAGCAAACTATTCAATAGCACTCTTTTTTAATAAGATGCCCCCGCCATACATAAAGAAAACTCATATCAATATAACTCTTTCTTTAATCCAAAAATGTATGGTTTTAACACTCACTTATCAATTACGGATGTAGTCATGTAAAATGTTCCTTTACATCCCTGTGACAACTGCGCCTCCAGAAATACTAGAACAGTAGTAGAACAGATATAGCCTTGAAATTCTGAGTATCTGTGCTATTTTATTACTGCACCAAATGGGAAATTATGAGGCTATTTTTTTCTATATTTATTTAAAAAGCTTACCAAATAGAAGTGTAAAGAACACATATTTTGCGAAGACACTTAAATGCTTAAATATTATGATGTTCTATAACTCAAACAGTCTGGGACCCAGCAAATTAGCAGTAGGAGTAAATTGTGCTTAGAATTAAGAAGCTCTTCTATGAGTTGCAGCTGGGGAAATTAAAAGTATGTTTTGGCCTACAAAAAGGTTGCTTTTATGTTTTAATCTAGCAACAGAAATGTTTGGCGTAAATAAAAGCTACAGATCTTCAAAAAGGCATTTTTAGAACATAAAATATACTGTACAGTATATCTAAGAAAAGTAAAAATGTACAGTATAAGTTGGGCTTTGTAAAGTACATTGTAAAAGGTTGTGTTTACAACCAAAAGCTCACAAAGTAATAGAAATGATTTGCCAATATTACATTTTGTCAGACAAGACATTCAGATTTAATTGCAAAAGCTCTGCTGACCAAGTCATCCATACCGGATTGTAATTTCATTTGTAAGCAGGTCACCTGTGGCTGGTGAAACCCGCTCGCTATAAATAAGTACATTCGTTGAACACATAACTGATACAGTTGTTGACAAATAACCACACTATTACACTTCTCTTTTACAGCCTCTATTCATGACCAGCATGATTAACCCAGCTTATGAAACAGCCTCAGGGCAGAGCTATCCATAAACCTCAGCAACCTATTCAAGCCATTACCTTCTGTTATGTGCAGCTACCTGGCATCCAGCATATTGCAAGCAGTAACATTATGCCAGATTCTGCTCACCAAACTGACTACTTTAACAAAGATTGCATGGATTTTATATCCCCACTAAACAACTTGCTAGGGCCTGGGATGCTTGTACTAAATAATATGGCTTATACAAAACGCTTGCCACTATTCGCCAGGTGAATTTTCGCCAGCGCTACGCAAATTCACTAAAGTGTGAAGTTACGCTCAGGTCGGCAAATGGTAGCGTAGTTGCGCTAGTGTTACTTCGCCATGCAAAGCGCATTTACGCTAACAATGCCTAATTTGCATACGGCGCGAATTTCAAAGTATAATAGAAGTATATGTTACAGCCACTACATTCCACTACACAAGCCCAGGAAACCTTTAATAAATGGTCTGACCTGGCGAAGTAACATCTAGCATAAGTGATAACGTTCAGTAAAATGGTCACCTTAGTGAATTTGCGTAATTCAGATCCTTCATCAGTGCGCAACTTCGCCTGGCATTAGGGTGCAAAGTTGCTCTAGTCTATTTACTTCGCTAGCAAAAATTCACCAGAGTCGGTGTTAGTGAATTTGCGAAGTTACAAATTGATGTCACGCTGGTTAATTAGTGCTAGCGTTAGACGCTTCGCACTTTAGTGAATTTGCCCCTAGGAGTGAGATAGAGAGGTCAAATAGCATGAGCATTTCTGTGCTCCTACAAGGATTGTAGTAGAGAGTAGCTCTCCCCTAGGCTCTGAGTTTGTCTATAAGGAAGGGACTGCAGCTGGATAGTGTGTCAGACTTTAAATTTATTCTCCTGGATTATTCCACTGTATGAGATCCAGACCACGACTAGGGCATTCCATCCCAGAAGTGTAGCTTCAACTACCCTATTACTTCCACACGGTGTCACATCTTGCTGTCTCTGCCTAACTGTCCTAACATCTTGTCTGCCTTGCCTCTTTAGACCAAAAAGGCTATTATGGGGGAATATAATAAAAGTTAGTAATGGGAAAAATATTCACAATGTGAAAAGTTTTGCCTTTGGGTAAACAAATTTCCCTTTGCGCAAATTTAATATAGTTTTTTTGTGAACCCAGAAACTGTTTAGCTTCCCAACAGTGGAAGAAGGTTGCAAACAGTATAGTTTGTGTCAGTGTACAGTGAATGTAATAAAGCTTCTTACTGAAAAAATTATGTTGCTCCAAAAGATTACAACACCTTCAAGCACTTCTTAAAAGTATACAATTAAAACTGGCAATGCACAATTAAAACTTGCAAAGCCATAACAGTGAAAGGAAGAATATTACATAGCGAAATGAAATTTTTTATTTTTATTTGTGCAAACTGTTTTATATGAAAGATACTGGGACCTGGTATTTAGAGTACAGTGCCTCCGCCTAGTGGGCTTTGAGGAGTTACACCTCAGAGGAGTTCCACTTGGAGAATTAAACAGTTGCAGTAACCAACTATATCATTATATAAAAAATGTCAAAGAAAAAAAGTGGGCATCTAATACGCAATGTACTCCTACACTGGGAACACATGGAGACCTACCTAACTTACTATTTGGTAACCCGATAACTGTCTAACTACACAGTGCTTTTAATAACACTGTCTCAATCAACTCTGGAAGTGATTAAACAATACACAGTTCAGTTCAAATGTAGTGATGGGCGAATTTATTCGCCAGGGGCGAATTCGCGACGAATTCCAGCAATTCGCCGCTGGCGAATAAATTAGCGAATCGCCAGCGAAATTTCGCCTGGCGAAAATTCACCGGAAAAACGAGGCGAGCGTCGTTTTTGACGAGACGCAACGAAAACGGCGCGATGCACGCCGGAACCGACGCGCTGAAAACGACGCGCCGCGCGTCAGAAACGGGGCTCCGCGTGTCGGAAACGACGCGCCAAAGTTGAAGCGTGCCGCGACTCGTTCCACGAATTTTTCGCCAATTCGCAAATTTCTCTGGAAATTCGCAAATTTTTCGTCGAAGCGAATCTCTGGAGATTCGCCCATCACTATTCAAATGAAATGTCTCTTCCAAAGACCTCTGATACCCCAGGTAGAGCTACCTTCCCCAAAGTGTCTTTTGGAACTTTGTAACCACCACCCCACAGCTAGGGTTGCCACCTGGCCGGTATTTTTGATGGTTTATTCCAATGCTATTAATAGGAAAAAAGATAAATATATAAGAAGGCCGGTATTTTTTTCAAGAGAAGGTGGCAACCCTACCTCCAACCAGCCATAGCAGGTGCACGAACAAGACCTGTACTCACACAGGGCATTGACATGTGTGAAACAGAAACAGGGCTCTTCATGGCTGGAGCTCAGAATGCTTATCCAAAGCAGAGCACACTACATCCCTCTGCAAGCTCACACTGGTCAGCTGAGTTGTTCCAAGCAGCTCCTTCATCCTCCCTTTCACCCTGCAGTCTTTCTTTGGCCCTAGCTGGATGCTGCAGCCGTGGCTCTATTATAAGCCCTGCAAACACACCCCATGTATTTGTTCACAAAATAAGCCTTTTCTTTTTCCCAGACGTCCTCCCAGACGTCCTCTGAGGCTTCCAGCTAGTCGGGCACTCTCCTGCCTGTAACTGGGCTCTATTATGTCTCAGGCAGAAAAGGAGAAGGCTTGTCTGGTCCCCTATGGTAAATAAATTTTATTCTTGATTCCAAAATTGGTTCGGTGCCTGAACTCAAATTTTACAATAACAATTTTTTTTTACATCAAACCCTCTCCTTAAACCTGTCTATATGTTTCTGTCTGCCTGATCAAGGCAGTCCTTTTCCCTGTTGAAAACACAAAATTGGGTATTGATGCTCAAACCACATTTTTTTCCTGGACATCTGTTTTATGTTGTGTCATATAATTAAACCCACAGATTTCCCATGCACATTGTATGCCTGTTATTGTTCTCTATTGTCCTTTTAAGCCAAATGGTTTAAAACATGCTGCATTTAGATGTCCATTTTACATATTTTGGTCACATGAATTATGGCATACATTTGAAAGCTGTGCATTGTGGATATTGTTCTTCATTGCAGAGATCCCGAATTATAGACACAGTTTAGTAACCTGCATTTGTATTAACAAGCGTACTTCAGCAGAGGTACATATTGTACTTCTTTCTTGTGAACACAATTTTATTTAAAAAAAAAAACATTTTAATGCTTTATCTTAAGACTGTTTTTTTAGATGCAGAATTAAAATGTTCAGAACAAAATAATATGAGCAGAAATAAAGCAATGAATGTTCTTCCTGTGCATTTCTGCAGCTGGGGTAATGATGTTCAAAAGAACATAATAATTCACGTACAAGATCATTTCTGTGTTTAATTTAATATACCAGTAAAATTAAATGTAAATTAAATGTTGTAGTATTTTAAGATTAAAATATAAAATATATAAAACTGCATTATCATGTATGCCATTTTATAATACGCAAGACCCATACATGATTTCTAAATGTCTAGTTCTAATTTCTTATAAATAAATGATAGTTTGACTAAAAGTGCTTAATGATGTAATTTGTGCTGTAGTTCTGTTTTGTATAAAAGCATTTGGTCTTCAGTCTGCAGATTTATATTGTCATAGTAACTGTGTGACTTTTTATATCCTTATATTTTACAATAGGGGTACATCATTCCAAATATAAGCTGTAGTTCTTTTCCCTGTTTATCCTTGGAAATTGAACTTTCTGAAATGGACCACATACAATATAGGGTCTGTAGGTTTGTTCTTAACTGAATTTGTGTGTAAGTTGAAACATATACATTTACTTATTAAATGCAGAAAGACAGATGTTTTTTCTTAACATAGTATTTATTTTTACCTTTCTGTGCATATGTATTTTTACATTTCTGTGCTCTGCAGTAGATTGGGGCTGGTGGTTTACTAAAGCTAAATGTTAATTAAGTCCAAGCAAACCACAGAACATTACTGTAATAGCCTCTGTTTGTAGTATGAGTTGTATGTAAGTGGTATGAAACTGCAGCACAATAATGGGGATTTTATTGGCTCACACAAAAGTAGACAAAAAAAGCAACATTTTGGACCACACTGGACCTATTATTAGAAAGCCGTTGGCTGGCATTCCGCCCCTAAAATCTTGCCACCCTAGGACCAGGCATTCTAGCCTGATATAAACTGTAAGGAAAGAAATTCACTGGCACACAAATAAATGCACTTTCAAAATGCACTTGTCCCTGCTTGCACCTGTCTTGTGTGGCAGTGGATTTCTTTCCTTTAATATTGGGAGGTTGCCGATACCTCCTGTACTGTGCACCAGCATTCATTTGACTGAGACCCACGTAGTGCGAGTTTTTCTAAATGCAACTGATATCAACTTTATCCTGCCCATCTGACTCCAGGCTCTAGAGGTTAATGGGAGAGAACAATTGAAGACGTGGTGCATGAAAAGACATTTTTAAAAATACCTGTCCAGTTAAGCTTGCTCCATACATAACAAATATAGTTATGTAATAAATCAACTAGCTTTGCCCAGGTAAAGTAATCAATAGAAACCAATCAGCAGGTGTAATTTAATGGTGACCCATGTACTGTAAAAGAAAACAACTTTGCTAGGGGGTTACTGCCCCTTGACAAACTTGGTATCATACCGGATATTTGATATTGGGGTGTAAGTCATAATTAGTTCTGAAAACAAACCTTAAAGGGGTTGTGCACCTTAAGATTAACAGTTAGTATGACATAGACATTGATATTCTAAGAAAATTTGCATTTGGGTTTTTTTCAGCTTTTGTTATTCTCTCTGATTGCTAGGGTTTTGTTTATCTTAGCAATCAGGCAGTGCTTGGAAAGAGAGACTGAAATATAGGGACTGAAAGAAAGATAACAAAGGGACTGAATAGAAAGATAGGGAATGAAAAGTAACAATAATAATGCAATTGAAGTGACCCTCATTTTAAAGCTGGAAATATGCAGAAAAGGAAGGCAGAAAACCCAAAAACTATATAAGATAATAATGAAAACCAACAAGGGGGGAATATGAGTTTTCCCTGTCAAAGGTTCCAATAAGGGACCGAAATGTTGGATTAAATAAATAAATAAAGCTCTTTTGCATTACTATTTCTGCTTGGCTGTCGATCCAGAATATATACCCACCCCTTCCCAGCTATAGTCAGGTGATCCCACTGGTGTCTTTGGAAGAGATCATCCTAAATAAAGAGAAAAGCAGGTATGGTCTTTCTCTCCCCAGAGATAATACTCTTTTTTTC
>CM044432.1:109538424-109578958 GCA_024363595.1 Xenopus borealis
CAATTTGTGATCTTTGCCATAATTAAAAAGCTCCTATAGATATTCGCAATGTGAAAAACAGATTCGCAAATCTGTTTGCACACTCTTATTCAGCTTTATAAATATAACCAGACGTAGGGCAAATATATTCACTCTGCAAACCAATCTGCCCTGCGCGAAGTTTATAAATGACCCCCACTATCTTACAGGAGGCTAAAGATAAAATTAAAATTACAAAAACTAGAAGAGATAACAACAGAAGGATTTCCTTTGTCCCAAATTTTAACAGAGTCAGGAAATTAGTAGTATTTTGCACCATCATTGTCACATACTTCAAAGAGCTTATCCACACATTGAAGAATGTGTTTCCCCGCCACTGATGTACTATAGATGGGGTAAAACTATAGGGAGTGCAATAACTTCAGCCCAAATTAAAAACAGCCACAAACATTTTTGGGAACTAGGGCAGTGGGGATATTTCCATGCTATGATTATAACAGTGCCCCTTTGTAATTAAAGGTAAAGATTTTGTGCACCCTTCTATGGACTACACTGTACATTTACGAAACCACTTCACATGTATTTCAAAATATGCTATATACATCTTGGTCTGTTCGTGTGATCATCAATATAGGTGAGACCACACAGATGATCAAATCACGTATTTTGTAGCATAGGTCCTCTATTAATTTGGGTAATATATATATATATATACATAATTTAAGTATTACTGTATGAGTACATTAACTAGAGAAATAGGCTGTATCCACTTCAATAATCTGATGGTTATCTTTCTATTTAATATAAATAATTAGAGCAAAGCTTTTTTATTACAGTATTTTACCTTTTTTCTTTTTGTTCTAAGGCAAATTCATTTTTCATTTCTGAATATTTTATTGCAGAATAGTCATCAGTCAAGAAGAGTAAAAAAAAAATTATTATGGATTTCCATATATATGTTTCAGTTATTAGTTTGAAAATGTACAAAGATGAATTATAGTTGTAATTCTTATTACCAATGGAACATTTGTGTTTTAAAAAAACACAACCCAAAAATGTTTTTTTTGGCATAGTGAAGTAAAATGTATTTTTATATTTTTCTGAAGCAGCTCTGAGAGAGAGAGGGGCGGGGGTTGCCAACTCTGTAAACTGTTCTAAATTCCCACATTAAGTGGATACATTTCTTATCTTTGACCACTTCCCATTCACAGAAGAAAGCAAGGGTTTATAAGAAAAATGTAACAAAATGGTGAAAATATGTGCGGGAAATGTTCCTACTAAAATGCATTAGAACAGGAAGGAACTATAAAAAAAAGATTTAAAAATGGGACATTGTAAGGTAAATTGAGGGTCGAAAGTATATTATTAAGCATCATTATGCAAAAACAGTTTTTTGGTGAATGATCCCTTTCATTACATAATTGTTTACATAAAATGGACTCTAATGAAAACATGTATTTTGGAGTTTTCTGACTCATGGGTTTCTTTATTATTGATGTGTGGCTCGACAAAAATATGACAAGAACTTAACCATCCCCAACCTGAACTCTACTCAGTGCAGCAGCTGTATTTATAGAACCGTGTCAGACTATCTGTGATCTCACAAAAGGGGACGGGACAGGTGCATGGTTATAAATAGAGGCTTTCGTCATTGGAAGCCAGCAGTGTAAGGTAGTGGACGGGGATACCATGGTTGTTAAACCAGCCCACACTATTCTGCATATTTGATACTGTACGTGTACTGCCTTATGTTTTTACAGCAGACTGTGTACTCCCCTGAATAGTGAAAGGGCTCACCAGTCTCTAGAAAATGTACTACCCTTTATATCTATTTTCAGACCAACATGGTTCCATTTATTTTTTTTTTAAAGTATGAGACCTGTTATCCAGAATAGTTACATATTATGTAATTACATTGGGTTGAAAAAAGACAAAGTCTATCAAATTCAACCCCTCCAAATGAAAATTTAGCATCCATACACACACATCCCTTCATACTTAATTACATAAATTATATATGCCCGTATCTATAGTAACTATAGAGTTTAGTATCACAATAGCCTTTGAAATTATGTCTGTCCAAGAATTCATCCAAGCCACTCTTAAAAGCATTAACAGAATCAGACATCACAACTAGGGATGTCGCGAACTGTTCGCCGCCGTACTTGTTCGTGCGAACATCGGCTGTTCGCGCTCGCCGGAAGTTCGCGAACGTCGCGCGACGTTCGCCATTTTGGGTTCGCGTTAGTTGGCGCTTTTTTTTGCCCCTCTCACCCCAGACCAGCAGATACATGGCAGCCAATCAGGAAGCCTCTCCCTCCTGGACCACCCCTACACCCCCTGGACCACTCCCCTTCCCTATAAAAACCGAAGCCCTGCAGCGTTTTTTCATTCTGCCTGTGTGTGTGCTTGGAAGAGCTAGTGTAGGGAGAGAGCTGTTAGTGATTTCAGGGACAGTTGATAGTAAGTTTGCTGGCTAGTAATCTACTTGATACTGCTCTGTATTGGAGGGACAGAAGTCTGCAGGGATTTGAGGGACATTTTAGGTTAGGACACTGCTAGACTAATAGCACTGGGCTCTAGTAGTAGTAGTAAAACAACAAAAAAGAAAATAAAAGCAGTCCTTACAAGGACTATTGGGTTATTACAGCATTGGGTTATTACAGATTTTTCACATACATTTTTGCCCTTGATCCCCCTCTGGCATGCCACTGTCCAGGTCGTTGCACCCTTTAAACAACTTTTAAATCATTTTTCTGGCCAGAAATGTCATTTTATCTTTTAAAGTTCGCCTTCCCATTGAAGTCTATGGGGTTCGCGAACCGTTCGCGAACCGCTCGCATTTTTGCGCAAGTTCGCGAACATGTCCGCGAACTTTTTTTCCGACGTTCGCTACATCCCTAATCACAACATCACCCGGCAGTGCATTCCACAACCTCACTGTCCTCATTGTGAGCCACGTACGTTGCTTCAAAGGAAAATCCTTTTCCTCCAGTAGGAAGGGGTGACCTTTGGTGCGGTGATCCTCATTATGGGTAAAAACGTCCCCTGATATTTGTCTATAATGTCCTCTAATGTATTTGTAAAGTGTAATCATGTCCCCTTGCAAATAACCCCAACCTTGACAGTCTACCTTCTTAATTCAAAGGGGTTGTTCACCTTCAAACTACTAGTTGTTTTCCGATAGATCACCAGAAATAATGACTTTTTCCAATTACTTTCCATTTTCTATATGTGACAGCTTGGGGGGGCGGGAGGGGAGGGTTCTGCTGAGCAGAATCTCTGGGTTTCATTGCAGGCATCTGTTAGAACTGATACAATAGTTGCTAATACTCCAAAGATGCTACTGAGAAATGTATCAACTAAATGTTGCAAAATTTTAACAGAGTTTGCAGCTGAATTATTGAACTGCCAGACTCAAACACCAGAGACACGAACATTCAACTTTAAAATTAGATTTTGGAAAAACTGTAAAAAATACATAATGTAAAGTATTTGAAAAAAGTCTTTATTTCTGGGGAACAATCTGAAAACAACTGAACTGAAAAAAGTGTTTGGAAGGTGAACAACCCCTTTAAGTCTTCCATCCCTCTAACCAGTTTATTTGCAAGTCACTGCACTTTCTTCAGTTCATTTATATCCCTCTTAAGGACTGGAGTCCAAAACTGCACTGCATACTCCAGATGAGGTCTTACTACGGACCTATAAAGCGGCATAATTATGTTTTCATTCCCTCAGTTTAATGCCTTTTTTTATGCAAGACAGAACTTTATTTGCTTTATTTGAGTTACAGAATGACACTGCCCAGAATTAGAAAACTTGTTATCTATAAAAAAAACCCAAGAGCCTTCTTATTTAAGGAGACTCCCAACACACTGCAATTTATTGTATAACTTGCATTTATATTATTTTTGCTTAACTGCATAACCTTGCATTTATCAACCTAATTTTCCAGTTTGCTGCCCAGTTTCCCAACTTAGACAAATCACTCTGCAAAGTGGCAGCATCCTGCATGGAAACTATGGTTCAATTTAGTATCATCTACAAAAATAGAAACAGTGCTTTAAATGCCCAACTCCAGGTCATTAATAAACAAGTTGAAAAGCAAGGGATCCAGTAAAGAGCACTTCGGTACTCTACTAACAACATTGGTCCAATTAGAAAATGTTCCATTTACAGCCACTCATTGTAGTCTACCTTTTAGCCAGTTCTCTATCTAAATACTATGTTCCAGGCCAACATTCCTAAATTTAACCAATAACCTTATGTGTTGCACTGTATCATATGTTTTAGCAAAGTCTAAGTAAATCACATCCACTGCCATCCCAGAATCAAGGTCTCATAAAAAGAAATTAAGTTAGTCTGGCAAGATCTTTTAGGCATAAAACCAAGCTGGCACAGACTTGTGGTATTGTTATTTGCTATGAAGTCCATTTTATCCTTTATCAACCCTTCGGAAAGCTTTCCTACCACTGATGTCAAACTTACTGGACTATAGTTCTGAGGCTCAGAATGGGATCCCTTTTTGAATAGCGGCACCACATTAGCAATTCGCCAGTCTCTCGACACCATGCCAAGCCTCAATGAATCCTGAAAAAGTAAAGGGGTTTAGCAATCATAGAGCTAAGCTCGCTAAGTACCCTGGGATGAATACCATCTGGCCCTGGACCTTTGTTTATTTTAACATTTTCTAGTCACTTTTGAATTTCTTTATGTGTGAACCATGCATCATTAGTTGTATTACTAGATTGGGGACTTTTAATAAGGAATCCTTCATTAGCTGGTTCATCATTTGTGTAGACAAATGAAAAATATGAGTTCAGAAGCTGAGCTTTTTTTTTGTTCTAATCAACCAACTGACCCCCCTCTGAAATTAAAGATCCCTTCCCTTCTATAATAATTTTTTATTATTAACAATGCAATACTGCAATAGTGTTTTAGTTACTCCTTTTTTTGCCTCTGCAACAGAATCTCATTGCTCATCCACACAAATGCTAGAGATAAGTTCAGCATTAGTTCTTACAAGATTTAAAAGAGTGTTATTCCTAGTAGGTTCTTCAACAAGTTGGAATAAAAAGTTGTCATTCAGCATATTTACAAACCTACTAGCTTTTTCTGTAGTGGCAACTCCATTACCCCAGTCAATGTCTGCATAATATGGGTTCACCCATAGTAATAACTTGACCTAGTTTTGAAGTTGGATCACCTTCCATTGAAGTGCAATCTGTCATGACTGTTTAAGGTGTACCCCAAGGAAAAATCAGCCCAGTGCTCTAGGAACCCAAACCCTTCCTTTCTACACCAAGGGGCAAATTTACTATTATTCCCCAAAAAATTTTAGTTTTTCCTCGATATTCGATTAGCATTCGATTTTCGAATGCTAATTGAATAGTTTTAGGCTACCCTTTTATTCAATCTTTGATCATTCGATGATCGACTAACGATCGAATAACGATAGTTCAATCATTCGAATGAATTATTCGAACATTCGAATGATCCGTACGATTCGAACGATCGAAGACTTCGATCGTACAAATCCTATTCGATCAGGACTTAGCCTCAGAAGCCTATGGGAGGGTTCCCATAGGCTTCTAATTACAATTTGGTAGGTTCAATCTGGCGAAGTAGGCAATCCAATAAATTAAAAATTTTAAATCCTTTGCTGATCGAATGAACGAATATTCGATCATTCGAATCTATTCGATCATTTGCTATTCGATGATCAAATAAGCCAAATTTGCATATTCGACCAATTGAATTAATCCTACGATCGTTATTCGAACTTCGATCTGTTCACGTGAATTTAGTAAATCTGCCCCCAAGACTTGAGCCACACATTTAGCACCTGCTGTCTTCCTAAACTTGCACGTGGCACGTGAAAATTTCTGAAAAAATAACATTAGAAGACCTTCCCTTAATCTTAGAGCCTAGATCCCAGAAATCACTCTTTAAAGGACATGTCAACCCAAAAAACGACTTTTTGCCTAATAAAAGAAAACACAATTATAAGCAACCTTCCAAAATTAATGTATTAAAAATTGTTGGTGCTTTAAAAGTTATTTGTAAATGTAATTGCTATTGAAAGCAACATTTGCAGAATTCCTGGTTGCTACATTTTAAACAATGTTGCAAAAGCCAATCTCCTCCAGCAAGACAGGTCTGTTCATCGGTTGGCTTATGTTACATTATTTCAAAAGCCAGAGCCACCAGTACAGAGAATAGAAAGGGACAGACAGACACTGCTATCAATACATGTACAAATAACTTAAACACCATAGAAAATTTGTAATGGATATATATTGCAAAGCTGCTTAGAATCATGTTTTCTTTCCATCTTCCTTTTGCCCTCCTTAGATTTTCTAACTGACATCTGCCTACTGTAGCTGCCTCAACATACTGCTGCTTTTCTGTTACCCTCAAACAATCTGACGGGTTAGGTCCGATTCAGTGAGCAAGAGACTCCTTTCAAGATTGTCAATCAACCGCAGTGTTGCAATTTATTCCTATAGTGCTCTAACTCGAGCCTCCAAAGTGGAAATTTGCTCACAACCACCACAAAGGTAAGCAGTTTGGATCTCTTGTTCCAAATCTGCATAAATATGGCAGACTGTGCACTGGGTCAGACCTTCAATCTTGCTAGAGTTCATTATCCCAGTTACAGATCAAAACAGGAATAAAAAAATAATTAAGGGCTTAGAACAAACTTTTGACCTAATTTGAACCTCATTTAGTTTGAACCTCAACTTACAGATCCCCCCACTAATTCTGGTGTTTGTAACTTCACTAACAGATCCCCCACATACAGAGAAACCACTTAACAGCAGCTAAACACTAGAGCATTCTCCACTGGAGTCCCAGGGGTTCTAGCTATACAGTCTGTTCATGTGCATCTAATCAAATCTCCACCCCCTCAAACTGAGGAAAACTAACTGTAAAGTAAAGCAGGTTGTGAAAAACTTGCTGTAAGCACAAAAGTACATCAAACTTTGCTATTTAGCACCCAAGGCAGAAAATAACATTTAATAACAAATACCTATCCCTTTCAGTTGATTTGTTTGCTTTTAGTTGCTTTCTCCAATCAGCAGCCTGTTTGAAGCATGGGCCTTTCAATAATTTGGATATCCATAATATAAAATCATTTAAACCTTAAAAAAAAACAATTGCGTTGTTCTTCATTGGGATCAAGTACAAGTCTTGTACAAGTCTTCTTCTTTTTTTTTGTTAAACAGGATTTAAACAGACAGATCCAAAAGCAGTTACATCAAGCCATGGCCTCAAGAGCCTAGGTAGAGCACTGAGATATGTATTATGTTCAGAAACTTCTAGTCCAGTTATAAAATCATGACTACAGCCTTAAGACTCAAAGGCATTAAGAAAGATACTGTACCATAATGTTTTTGTTCAACCCCTCTCCCTTTAGTTTACACCCTATCACTGGCCCTCTCTCAGCATTTGTAACCAAAATAGATTCCATTATCTAGTATACAAAATATTTGATTTCCATAATTTTGTACAAATGCAAAATTAGAAAAGTTTAACATTTTACAATTATTCTGCCAGCATGAAAAAAGGATGTTGCTAATATTGCACACAACAGTAATGGTTCTTATCTGTTTCTCTTTGTACTATCTTGCAAAACAATCAATATTAATGCTATTTCAAATCATGATAGAAAATCAATCCAGAGTTATTTTTTCACAATCTGCCTTCAAGGCCCTGTTCACAATGTTAAAAGCATTTTCAAGGACTTTTATTTCTTACTCAAGGGAATGAGAGATTCATGAAATCAAGTGTGTAAACTATTCCTTTTTTTTTATGTTTGGAAAATATAATAATATCCACATAATGTTCTCTTGTTTCTGAAATAAACTGAAGCTAATCTAGTTTGTAAGGTCAAAAAAGAAATGGTTATCAAATAAAACAATCACATAGCGATCCTTTGAGATTTCATATTGGACAAAAAATATATTAGGCAAACAAGACCTCAGGAATCATTTGAAAACTTTCAAAGTCCCATATGCATGTTTATCACTGATTTTATATAGAATCCTATTTGTTGCATGAAAGATAAGGCTTTAGAAACGGTTTTGCAATTATCTGAAATTGCAGTCACTGAAAATATCTGGGCAGGTAGAGATGCAAAGTGGATGAAAATTGGCACTTATAACATTCATAAGCTGTTAAAAAAAACAGAGTTTCAAAAATAAATTTTAGTTTCTTAAATTGTATCATCTAAAAAACCTTTTTATTGGGATTTATGAGGCTTTATGAGTATTTTTTTCTGTTTAGAGGTAGTTGATGAATGTCCTTGAAATTTTTCAGATTTATATAATTATAGGAGAAACTGCCTATCCTAAAGTATAAAAAATTAAGGCAGATAGTGAAATAATATAATTCTAGTATATAGTAATATATTTGGCAAGTAAGACCTTATATGCCTAAAATTAATGTATAGTCAATAAATGTCAGTATATATTATCACTTGCATGTTGAGCACAACCACAATATTTTCAGTGGCTATTGTGTGCTATTGGCAAATGCCATGAAAAAATATTTACCTAGTACTTGGCAAAGTATTAATTTACATGACAGTGTGCTATTCTTTTCAAAATTAGAATAGCCAGGAGCACATTTGGAAGACAGCATTTGATGTATTTGTTTGGATAGTTGAATGACTACTCTGATTCTATAACATACTCTTTACATGAAAGTCATTAAGGATGCCAAGACAAACTCTTTCTTTCTTTTAAAGACTATACACACATAGGTTTTTAATAAAACTAACTATGGAAAAAAAGTTCAGGGAAGCCCTTAGAGAAAGAGTTTTTTTTTCAACATCACAGGCATATTTTTAAGTAAAGTAAAGAAAATGGATTGCAACAAAAAACACAAAGTTCCATTTACTTTTTAGAAACTAAGCTGTTTTTTAATAAATAAATTAGCTTGTTGTTTGAAATTCACGTCCCAAGGGACACTTGTCAGGTTTTAGCTTTTTTTTTTATTTGAAATATTAAGATTTGTAGTTTGAAAACATGTGTGAGGGTTTTTGCAGTGGTTTCCTTTATAATCCAGTTCGTTTTTTAGTTTCTGAAAACATCCTACACAAAGAAAAAAAACTATTAATGTCACAAAACATGTAACATGAAAGAGTTAAAGACTTCACTTGAGTTTTCTAACATTATTATGACCAAACCCAAACATTGGTAGTTCTTAAATCAGTCCCTAATTGTTTTATAGTAAACTTTCCAGCTTGTCTTGATGTTTATTTGTGTATTAACTTTTGTCATATTTGAGATAAGCTACATTGGTATACAGATGTCACCTTTGTTTCTGCATAATCAATAAACAATATTTGTCGACCCAACTAATTTTTTTAAACTTAGGTCAAACTGTGAATACTTTATATTCTACATCAAATGTCTTTGAGGCTTTTTAACATTTTAAATTGTTCTTTATATGGGTTATTTTATTCTTAATGTGACGTCCTGACAAATGGCAGGCTGAATATAATGAGGTTATTTGAATAGTATGCATTACCAGTTCAGATTGAATGAAAGTAATTGGTTCAGTCATTTACATTAGACTTAAAATTCATCAAGTGTTTTTGGTAGGATTGTGCATTTTCTTTTTGTTTTTTTTTAAATCCTTTTAGATTCCCTCCAGTGACAAAGGCACTTGCCTTGTCATGTAAAATGTTCCATCATCAATCAATTACAAGTACAATGAAATAATGTCAAGCATTATGTTTATTGTATGTGTCAGTCATGATTTACCTACTATTTCAAATGAAACAATTGAATTAATTGAAACGTAGGTTATTCTTAGTGAAAAGAAATTTAGTAGACATTTCAGCAAGCTTTAAGGTAGTATTCATTATGTAGTATAACTTGCTTTCTTTGGAAGGAAATAGTCTAATTAAGCATAGCTATATATACATTTGTAGGGCTATTTATCACTATTGTGATTTGTGTAATTTTACAGTTTATTTTATTTACTTCAAATAAACTCATTTAAAAAAAGAAAAAAAAAATGTTTAAACCATTATTCACATTCATATTTAATTATTTAAATTAATGTTTATTAACAAAGTTTGTAAACAACTCACTTAGTATAATCTTAATCTTGTAAGTCTTGTGGTCTCTATATTTCCTGTGTGAGCGTTCTTGTCTGATTACTTGTTCTTGATCTTGCCTGTCCCTGACCTTGTCTAGTTTGCTGCCTGTCCTGACCTTTTCCCGTTTACTGAAAACTAGTGACAACTAGTGATCCCGTTTCAGTATCTCAAAATTGGTGTTATTGACCTAGCCTGTGACCTTGAGTACTCTCTTGTCTCCTGAATTGTCCTGCTAAGACCAATTGGTATCATTTAGGCCTGCCCATGACCATGCTTCTGTTCCCCATTCCTTCCTTATATGTTTGGTTCCATTGCTTGTCCAGAAGTCTCTTCCTGGGTCTCTCACGTTAAGTCCTGATGGCATCTGAGTAGTGAAGGGCTCCTCCCAAAGCCAAAGGCAGCTGCTACATGCAGAAGAGTGAGCTGACCGTCCATTACAATAACGCTTAGTATTCCTACATTTTCCCAATATGTACCTAATAGTGATGGGCGAATCTCACCCGTTTCGCTTCGCCGAAAAATTCACAAATTTCCAGCGAAATTCGCGAATTGGCGAAAAAATTCGCGAAACAAGTGTTTCCGACACGCGTTGTGTCGTTTCTGTTTCGCTGTCAAAAACGACGCGCGACTCGTTTTTTTTGCCGAATTTTTGCTGGCGAATTTTTGCTGGCGAATTTTTGCTGGCGTTTCGCTAATTTATTCGATAACGGCGAATCGCGGGAATTTGGGGTTCAGCTGAATCCAAAATAGTGGATTCGGTGCATCCCTAGAAAATTTCTCACTGTTTTCTTAAAACCACTTCGGACAAACTCACAGCCACATTTTTTTTTTTTTTTTTTTTTTTTTTAAATGGTCTTTATTTCGTTTTCAAAGGGGTACAGAAAAAAGAAAGGGGAGGTATGCTTAAAGGAATGACAGTTTTTAAGGCAATTTCACATCATTTTGTTCACAATGTTGTCCAAAGTTTACATTATTTCACAACTGCATTACATTTTACTGTTGGTCAATTTTTTGTGCTTATGTAAATCCCTTTCTGTGGGAAACATGAGGCCATTGCATTATATAACAAAAGTGAATGGAAACAATGAAATAAAATAAAATAAAAATAACTTTGTTTTACAAATGGGAGTAACGTCTGGTTCTTTATTTTAATAGATTTGCAGCCATTAGGGTGGTGGTCGTAACCTTAGTTTACTTTATACTATACTTTAAACCATACACATCATATTGTGAACCCTCTGTACTGGATCCAGAGATCCCAAGTTTTGTGAAAGGCCCCCAGATCTCCCCCAGCAGTCATAGTTAGTTTCTCCATCACCATGTAGTTATCAACTCTTGTCTTAACCTGTTGAATATCAAGGGTAGTTGTTTTCCAGGCTTTAGCAATGGTTTGTTTAGCTGCAGATAGTATTTTGTTAATTAGCTTTCTCCTTTCTCCCTTACATCCTTTCATTCTACCATGGAGTAAAGCGTCTGCTGGGTTTTTACTTATATTTAAACCTGTTACGCTGTTAATCATTGTATAGATTCTAGTCCAGAATCTAAGAGATTTGGGGCATGACCACCAGGTGTGGAGGAAGGAGCCATTTTGACCACAGCCTCGGAAACATAGGGGTGAAGAGGTGGGGTACCACTTAGAGATTTTCTCTGGGGTCAGATACCACCTTGTCATAACCTTTTGGGATGTTTCCTGGATTAGTATACTAGGGGAACATTTTGTCATTTCCCGAAACCTATCCAGCCAGTCTTTTTCTTCTAGGGTGACATGTAATTCCTGTTCCCATTGTCTTACAAATGTTAAATCTTTTAGTGGTTGTTGGTGTACAAGTTGGTCATAAATTCTGGAGATCGCCCCTTTGAGTGGTATGGAGTGCAGACATAAACGCTCGTATAATGTGGGCGGGGGTAAAGGACTGGACTTGTTCCCCGTTATTGACAAGTAGTAGTGTCTTATTTGGGCGTACCTGAAAAGTTCAGATGCAGGCATCTGGTACCTCTCTTGCAGATCGCCCATGCTAATAAGCTTAAGCCCTTTTGTTAGTTGATACATTGTGGTTAGGTTGTTTGCTCGCCACCAGCCGAAGGCTCCATTTACTTGCCCTGGGAGGAACTCTGGGTTGTTTATTATGGATAATGCTGGTTTATAGGAAGAGGTAAAGGGGTATTGGCCTTGTATAGTCTTCCATACTGATAGAGAGTGACTCACTGTTGGAGGTAGGGAGGAGTGATTAGCTCCTTTAGACCAGATAAGGTTGCTAAGCAGGGGCTTTCCTACTGCAGACTGTTCTATTGTCGTCCATAGAGGCGATTTACTTGTGGTATGCCACTCTGCCATCTGTGCCAATTGTGCTGCTTGATAGTATGCATGGAAGTTTGGAGTACCCAAACCTCCCTTATGTCTGCTTCTGTATGTTATACTAGCCTTCAGTCTTGCTCGCTTACCTCCCCAGATGAATCTCTGGCATTGAGCTTGGAGTTTATTTAGAGTAGATATAGGGGGATTAACAGGTAGTGTACGGTATAAGTATAGTAGCTGTGGGAGGATTGCCATTTTTAGGGCTTGGACCCTGCCTATCCAGGATAGTTTCATAGATTCCCAATTTCTAAGATTGGAGAAAATTTTTTTGAACACCTTGGGGTAGTTTGCGGCAGAAATTGAGTTGTAATCGGGGGTAATCATTACTCCCAGGTATTTAATGCTTTTGGGTTGCCACTGGAACTCAAAATTTATCTCCAACAATTTTTTTATTTGGTTAGGAAGGTTGATGTTCAAGGCTTCTGACTTTTGAGGGTTAATTTTCAGGCCAGAGAACGTGCCGAAGTAAGTAATTTGAATAAGTGTGGTAGTGAGGTCATAGGTTTGTTAATTGTTAAAAGTATATCATCTGCATATAACACACATTTGTGGGTGATATCTCCTGTCTGTATACCATGTATTTCTTTATGCAAGCGGATTTTTATTGCCAGGGGCTCCATTATTAGAGCAAACAGCAGGGGAGAAAGCGGACAACCCTGGCGGGTACCTCTGTTAATCTGAAACCTTTCAGAGGTGAATCCTAAGTGTCGAACTTGCGCGCTTGGTTTATGATATAGCGCCTTGAGCACATTTGTGAATGTTGAGGGAAAGTCAAACGCCTTTAAAGTTGCCCATAAATATTGCCAAGATACAGTGTCGAAGGCCTTTTCAAGGTCCAATGACAATAACATTAGGGGTTTATTCTGTTTTTTGCTAAGATGTATTATATTTATAATTCTGCGTATATTATCCGTTACTTGTCTACCGGGGATAAACCCTGCTTGGTCTTTCTGTACCAGGGTGTCAATAAACGTGTTCAGTCTGTTAGCATGAATTTTTGCTAGTAGCTTAAGGTCGATATTCAATAGTGAGATAGGGCGAAAGTTTTTACATTGTGTCTTGTCTCTGTCAGGCTTAGGTATTACTGTGATATAGGCTAGTTGTGATTCTATATCGAAGGATTCATCTCCCTTCATGATATCATTGAACAGGTCGACCAGAATAGGGGCTATCATGGGAGCGTATAGTCTATAGTATTTAGCTGAGAAGCCATCTGGTCCGGGAGCTTTAGATGGTCTAAGTTCTTTAATGGCCTTTGTAATTTCCTCTATATCTATTCTCACAGCCACATTTTTACAGTATTTTTCAATGATTTTATTCATCAATATTTATAAATATATTAACTCACAAAAAAAATATGGTGTGAAAAAAAAATTGACAGCTTTGAAATGGAGTATATTTTTATTCAGACTTTTATCAGCTTTGGGATTTAATAAATCTTGAAACATTTCAAGTTTTCTCCCCCAACAAAATTGTGTTTTCCCCTTTAAAACTCCTACTGGAAATAATTGGACATCAATAAATAACCCCCTTCAATCTTATGCAGCCTGTAATCACTGAATTCAATTAAAATTAATTAATTAATTAATTAATTAATCAATCAATTAATTAACATTCTTCTCAAAATTTTTAGAGATGTGAGATGATCCAAGCTACTTATATCCTTAATGGGACTTCACTTGGCAATTCCATAATGGAAAAGGACCTTGAAGTCCTTGTAGATGATAAACTTAGTCGTACAAGCAATGCCAGTCAGCAGCTTCAAGGGCAAATAAGGTCTTGAGCTGTATTAAAAGGGGCATAGATGTGCGGGAGGATGGGGTTATTCTTTCACTGTAAAGAGTTCTGGTAAGGTCCCTTCTAGAATATGCTGTACATTGTTGGTTCCCAGCTCTTAAAAAGGACATTATTGAATTAGAGAGGGTGCAGAGAAGGGCAACTAGACTGGTAAAAGGTATGGAAAATCTCAGCTATGAGAAAAGACTGGCCAAGTTGGGGTTGTTCACACTGGAGAAGGGGTGCTTAAGGGGTGATATGATAACTATGTATAAATATATATATATATAATACACAAAAGCCGTAAATATCTTGCAAATTATATCCTTATAAACGGTGAGTTCTGATGTCATCAGTTATAAACGGTGAGTTCTGATGTAATTTCTGTCACGTGACTCACTGAAACTTGTGTATTATAATAAATAAAGTACCCCCAGTTAAAGCATTAGAGATTATTAAGATCCCCTTTTATATATATATATATATATATATATATATATATATATATATATATAGTGAATAAAGTACCCCCTCTTGTAAAATATGAGGATATTAGAAGTTACCTCGGAGTTCCATGACCTGCATAAAATCTGAATTTCTTTTATTATGAGTTATTACTGTTTAAGAAAACAGGCTGCTTCTATGCAATGTTGACATATTAATTGATTACTTCTAATAAAAAAAGTAATCACTTCAACCTAAATTAAAAATTGCTGAATTTATGTACAATACTCTTGATTTTGAACTTAATAATTATGTTATTTATTTAATATTGATGATATAAAATTTTAAATAGTATAAACTTGGATGAAAAAAACATGTTTGTATTTGGTCAAAACTTGTAATAACACACTAGTATACAGTAAGTGTAATGAACTGCTAAAGCAAGTTTTATAAGAGCTGTGGAAAATATAATCTTGTCACTACTTTGATATTGACACTTGATTACAGGTAGCAATGTACCTAGTGCACATTTTCAGGCCAATAGCATAACACGCCTATGTGGTATGTCTTTGAATTAAGGCGCAGTCTACATCTCTCAGCATAGTAAGGGCAGTTAACTTTTTTGATACTGCTCTAATAGTCCATCTGTTGAAATGCATGGAGATCTAGACCAAAAACTACAACTACACCACCATTTCTAGCTGGAGGTGCATCTTGACCATAGTATTAGTAACTGCATGAATTTCATTTGAGGGGTAACAAATCATCTAGGTGCAAAATGGCCTTTTCAAAAGACTACAATGCTGCAATCGATCATTCTTAACTTCTTTTCACAGATACAAAAATACTAAATAAAGCAATAAATGTAGAAAAACAATGTTTTTAAATACTGAATGAATGTTGAACATCCAACTGGAATTCTTTCCGGAAATCTGGTGGTTTGTTTTTACACATTTTCTATTAACTTCTTCTTCCAATATTCCTTCCAATAGAGATAACTCTTTTTAATCCAGTGGTGCTCTAATCTCTGTAATGTCTATTTATGTTATCTCTGTTTAAAATTTTTGAAGCATATCAGTTCAGTGCTTTGTAATAATAAGTACTTTATAATGAGAGGCTTATATTTTTATTAGGATTTGCACAGGACCCTTTAGAGACAAAGCACGCTCAATATTTATGCTATAAGAATTCAAAATAGCATAACTATTGTCGCTTTCCAAAAATAATGACCACATTTGCATTCATTTAATGTTAGAAAAGTGGAGCACAGCTTCTAGCATTTGCTTTGTTACATGAACAGGATGAAGGCTAGTGCTGGCATGTTGACAATTAATAATGGGCGAATCTGTGGAGAAAAATTCACGAAACGAGACTCACGTCGCAACAATCATTGCGCGTCAAAATAATGTGGCTTTATTTTCACGCATCAAAATAATTTGTCGTGAAAGCATATCTGTGTTTTGACGTGCAACGTTATTTTTTGACACCCAATGCAACCCATTTTATTTGGGTGTTTTTGTGCCACCTTTTTTCAGCTTTGGGGCTACCAATAAATCATTTTCCATTACTTTCAAGCTTTGTAGACTGATGAAAAATGAATATAACATCTTTTGCTTTGTGTCTGAATGTGCTGAATTGCATTGGAGTCAACAAGAATACCAATTCACACGCAAATCTAACTTAGTATACTGCTACAAACATAACCTGCATTGTTAGAGGACTCCTATCTTTTCAAATGAAGAAAAGGGCTCCCATTTGCCAGTTTCTTAAAAACATCTGTGAGTATTTTACATTACCTGGTCGACTGGTAATGGTATCTACTACTACTATATATTGATGTTTAATTAAAAAATACCAGCTATAGTTTCATATTACTAATAGTTTACTAACACAGGCCGAATTAATAAATCTGAACACATAATATCTGGGTGCCATATATTTATGTGTAAATGTAAGGAATGAGAAAAACTAGGTCATTCAGTGTTACATGACTGAGATTGAGAATACAACTCTTGTATTATCGGAGTGCTAGTGAAATGAATAATAAACTCCAAATATACAGGTTTGAACAGAATTTTTTTTTATAAAACATAAGGCACACACAGTGCAAAAACATAAGGCACACACAAACTAGAAGTCTGCTGCTGGTGGAGGAGAAGGAGGGTTATCCCTGAAGGAATGAATAAAGTCCAGTGCTTCCTGGAGTTCCCTCCTCATCATGCCAACCTGCTCAGCCAGAGCAGACACCATGTTGAAGAGGAGGTGTAGCATTGGTGGTGTCTGTGTTGCAGCATCAACTGACTGAAATGCTGCTACGCCCGCCTCTTCTGGTAATATAGGAGGTGCAGTAGGTTGAGCCTCCTCTTCTGCAGCTTCGCCCTCTTCTGCAGTGGGATCATCTGCTAACCACTCAGCTGCCAATTAAAGAATTTCAGTTTGAGTAATACCGCAATTGCATTTGTACAGTATGAATTACACAGGATGAGGTGTGTCATGTAACCATGAAAATGAAACATCATCCATAAGGATGGCATTGGCAGGCATGGGGCAGGCAACACCATTAAGATTTTTTTTGCAGCAGAAAAGCTCTATTTGATTTACTTGTTCTCTGGTGTTATATGACAGTTAACTGTAACTGTTACACTATTCACCTAACCACACTTTTGCTCAAAAATAGCAAAATAAATTGGACTGAATTGGATTTATTGTAGGCAAATCTATGTATTCTGTTTAAATAAATCTTCCTTTTCAGGAAGATTTTAATAAAATAAATCTTCCTTTATTTGCCAACTATGTGGCAGTACTAAAAGTAAAATTATTAGTCTTGCTACAGGCCTAAACAAACTCACATTTGCACCAAAATAGCCAAATAAATAGGAATCAAGTGGATGTATTGTGATTAAGAAGAGAAAACAATTTATTTTGTTTAAATTAATCTACCTTTGACTTCACCTCTCATCTGATCAACTAGGTCTGTGTGCCGCCGCTTCAGATTGCTCCAGATCCTTTGTATAGCATGCAGCCTCAGATGGATAATGAACCGGCGGCGGAGCTTGCGCCCTAGCCGCTCCATTATGTCTCAGGTATATGGTTTGTGTTTGAAAGAGTGGAGATGTGTGTGTGTGTGTATGTATGCTGGTTTTTAATTTGGAGGGGTTGAACTTGATGGACTCGGTCTTTTTTCAACCCAATTTAACTATATAACTATGTAACTATGTAACTATGTCTCGTCTTAGTGACTGGATCCCAGGGGGGATATTGTTATATCCCTCCTTGTGCAGGAATTTGATGAAGAACTCCATCTGCTCTCCATTCATCAAGCCTGGACCTACCATTTTGCTAGAGAAAAAGTTTTCCACTCCTAGAAAAGGGCAGGGCATTGGTTATACTGTTGAAGCCCATTGTTGACGGCAATTTTTTTATGCTCGTACAACGCACGCGTAAAGTGACACGCACAAGAGTGCGGCGTGTCACTATATTTGCTAACCATGCAGCACTATTAGAAGTAGTATTATTAGAATTTAAATTATAATTAGAAAAATAATTAGAGGTAGGCCTGAAGCATAACAAATTACCCAGAAAGTGAAGCATTATTGGAAGCCACATAATTTTTAGGAGCCTTGCCAGACCCCAAGCAGAAGAAATTGGACAATATTATGGAAATTTTAGCAACCGCAGTAGTTTTTGAATCAACTATATTAGAACAGAAGAATTCAATAAGGCAGGCCTCAAACATAAGACATTTGCCAAATGATGAGGCCGTAGTAGCAACAACAGCAGTAGTATTGGTATCTATTATATTAGAACAGAAGAATTAAATGAGGCAGGCTTCAAACAGAAGACATTTGCCAAATAATGAGGCAATAGTAGCAACAGCAGTAGTTTTTGAATCAACTATATTAGAACAGAAGAATTAAATGAGGCAGGCCTTAAACAGAAGACATTTGCCAAATGATGAGGCAGTATTAGCAACAGCAGTTGTTTTAGAATCAACTATATTAGAACAGAAGAATTAAATGAGGCAGGCCTCAAACAGAAGACATCTGCCAAATAATGAGGCAATAGTATCAACAGCAGTAGTTTTTGAATCAATTATATTAGGACCCGAAGAATTAAATGAGACAGGCCTCAAACAGAAGACATTTGCCAAATGATGAGGCAATATTAGAAGCAAGATTTTTAGAAGCCATGTTGGGCCACAACCAGAAGAAATTTGCCAACTAAAAGGCAATATTAGAAGCAACATTTTTAGAAGCCATGTTAAACCTCAACTACAAAATAAATTTGCTGACAATGCAGCAGTAGTATCTGCAATAGCAGCAGGAGCTGTGATAGGCCCCCACCAGAAAAATAATTTGCTGACAATGCAGCACAGCAGAAGTCCTACTAGGGCTAGTAGCAGGCTGCAGCAGCAGCAGCAAGGGCAGCATGTGCAGACAGATGGGGAATAGGCAATAAAACTGAAGAGGAGAGTATGGGCAGCAATGAAGAGAGGAGGCTACATCTTTGAAGAGTAGGAGGAGAGGAGGCTAGTCTCTGCTGTCTGCAATGGGCACTTGGATGTCCCTGCTTATCCAGGCCTCATTCACGTTTATGAATGCCAGCATATCCACACTGCCAGCGGATAGCCGTGTCAGCTTCTCAATGACCACACCACCTGCTGCATTGAAGACACCATCTGACAGGAGGCAAGCCAGAACTAGAGCATACTGTGCCAGTTCTGGCCACTGGTTGAGCCTCGATACCCAAAACTGCATGGGGTCATCATCACAGTCAATGGCGTTGTGCACACTGACTTACCCAATGTACAGCAGTCAGCCACCATACGCTCCACCCACTGCTGGTGGTGGTTTTGGGTACTTCCACACACCCATGAGATCTCCGCCTTTGCTGCTGCTAGGCCCCCATCTCTGCTGGGTGTGTCAGACTGGGGGAAGGCCTCCACTAGTTTTGAGCACAGAGCCCTCCTCAATTGACCCAACCTCCTCTCTCTCTGGCTGGGTACAAGGAACTCCCCTAACTGACCTGCCCCTGCTCTGTAGCCTACTAGCTGTGGACA
Organism: Xenopus borealis; assembly: GCA_024363595.1. Classification (NCBI taxonomy): domain Eukaryota; kingdom Metazoa; phylum Chordata; class Amphibia; order Anura; family Pipidae; genus Xenopus; species Xenopus borealis. The sequence continues at coordinate 109,558,153 of CM044432.1, forward strand.
ATAGCTGGGGTGGTTGGGTGGGGTGTGTCCTGCTCCCCATGCTGTGCAGGCACCCAGTCCTCCTCTCCATCATCCTCCTCAGCGGGCACCATCTCCTCCTCTGCCTCATCTGCCTCCCAGCCCCTTCTGCCTGACTACAGGGCCTACTCTCCTCCTCAGGCATGTCATCCTCCTCTAGCAGGCCATCCAATGTGCGCTTGAGGAGGAACACCAGGGGTATCACATCACTAACACATGTATTATCCCTGCTAACAAAGCATGTGGCCTGCTCAAGGGGGGCAAGAACTCATCTGCTGCCACTGCTCTGAACTGAAGTACCCTAAATCTGCCCCCTGAGTACCCCTGGCACTGTGCTCCTGCAGGTAATTACTGAAAGCCCAGCGCTGCTCTACAAGTTGCTCCACCATGTGCAGGGTGGAATTCCAGCACTTTGGCAGGTCACAGATGAGCCGGTGGGGTGGCAGATTATGCTGCATCCGTGCCAAAGACGTACTGGCAGTGGGGGACCTTCTCCAGCATGTCACCCAACCCTTGGTAGCTCTCGAGGAAGCACTGCACCACAGGGTTGAGGACATGTGCAAAACAAGGCACGTGGGTCAGGTGGCCTAGGCAGATGGCGGCCAGCAGGTTGGGACCGTTGTCATGGAAGGGCGGCCATGAGCTCAGGTGCATTATGACTTCTCAGAATCCTTTTAACTTGCTGCAGGATCTGGGGAGCTAGCACCTCTTCCCTGAGGAATGGGAGGAGGTGGACAGGAAGCACCACTGCCCCCTGGTGCCCTGCCACTTTGGTGCTGCTTCCATATCATCCTGTGATGATGTTTCATATGGGAACTTAAAGCCAACGTTCCCATATGTGACCCTGCCTTCCCCCTTTGAACCTTCTGCCAGCAGAGCTGGCACACTGCTTCTGTCTGGTCTCTGCCAGGCACGTGAAAAATGCTGGGGATGATCCCCACCCGTACGCCCATAGGCTTTGAACCGAGGTGCAGTGTTGCTAGCCCCCCTAGCAGTGGTTTGTGGAGCCGGCTCTTCATTCTCATCATCATCAACAACACACAGTTACCCCCCTGAACTGCTGCTGTTATCCTCCTGAGCCAGCTCCCAGGGTCTGTCCCTGTCATCTTCCTCCCCCAGACCCTGCCTCATACATGGCATCAATTCCCACATCCAGCAGCATGCTGGTGTCTGACCCCACACCAGCAGCCTGCTGCCCTACCATTAGGGGACCCTGCCCAATATCCCCTACTGATGTGGGCTGTGCCATGACCTCCTCCTCCTCATCAGACATGAAAGACCCCCCCATTTCTGCCTGATCATCAAAAAGATCCTGGGTGTCTGGGCCCAAGTCCACCTTAGGATCAAATAATAGGAGGGATGGAGTGTCCCCCAGCTCTGAGATAGCAGGTGATGCCACCTCATGCCACCTGGTGCCCGCTGTAGACGAGGTAGCCTGGGTCAGCCAGTCTACCACCGCCTCTGCCTGCTGCGAGCACATGGGTCGCGAAGCAGTGGCAAAAAAATCTGGCACAGTCCTATGTGTGCCAGTTGCCCCACTGCAACCCAGAGCCACCTGCTGCTGTGGCACTTGCTGCTGTTGTTGTTGCTGCTGCTAATGTGATTGCAGCTTGTGCTGCACAACAGTGCCCCGACTGGGCATGGTAAGTGGGCTGGGCTATTGTGGGTTTGGATGCCCATGGCCAGCACCACTGCCTCTTCCTCTCCCACTCCTTCCTATCCCACCCTTCTTCCCACCACTACCCAGAACCCTCCCCCTCTCCCACGGCCCGTCATATTGGGCACAACTAAACAAAAAAAAAATAAGGGGGGATTTAGATATTTGGGTGAAGGAAATGAGAAATAAATAAAATCCCCATGGCACAAGTATGTACACACACAAGCACAGGCAGAGAAAGACAGGTAGCCCTAACAAGAGCTATTGGGTGGTGAGCAGGCAAGCAGAAGAGGGAAAACAGTAAAGTGAAATCCACAACCTCCACTTGCACTGACTCAAAAAACTCACTAAAACTCCACTAGCTGAATAAAACACAAATCTCTCTCTCAATCCTGCTCTCTCTAACCTACCAATGGCTGCCTCTGCACCTGACAGTGGGAGGGCTCAAATCTGATTGGATGCTGTCGGTGACATTCCCTTTGTCACACATTTGAGAATGTGTGATTTTTGGTTGGTATGTGTTAATGATTTAGTCATACACTAGATAGACTATCCTGTCAAACATAGCCATCTGATATTCTTACACAACATGCAGGCTTTTCTTATATATTTTATGGTCTACTACTGTGGAAAGGGCCTGTATTTTACCCCATATTGTTGATTGCTGAACAATGTTTAAAATATATCTCCCCCTTCACAGACACATTGTTGTAAGATGGTGAGGGTCCCCAGGTGCAATCATTAGTGATGGGCGAATTTATTCGCCAGGGGCGAATTCGCGGTGAATTCCCGCGATTCGCCGCTGGCGAATAAATTCGCGAAACGGCAGGAAAAATTAGCTGACAAAAATTTGCCGCCAAAAACGAGTTGCGCTTTTTGACGCGACGCGCGCCGAAAACGATGCGACGTGACGCGTCGGAAAAGAGACGTTTTTGATGCGCGACTCATTTCTCTAATTTTTCGCCAATTCGCGAATTTCTCTGGAAATTCGCGAAATTTTTCGGTGAAGCGAAACGCGCCCGTTTCGCCCATCACTAGCTATCATTCATTGGGATCAGCATTTGAATTTAGTATCTAGTGAGGTACAGTATGAGTGTGATGTGCAAATAGAGATATTTAGGGAAAGGAAATAAGGGAAGCTTCCCCCCAAATTTACATTTACTTACTTCACTCATAGCCATGAGGTGATTTTTTTTTCTCTTCGTTCTTAATATCTCTCCTATTTTTTATTTTATTATTTATTTATTTATGTATATATAGATCTGTAGAAAATTTACAATAAAATATAAGCAACAAAAAAAATATGTCTCCCTTCCACAGCAAGCTATGCAAGATGTCATTCGATGAAATTAGCTGTACTGTGCACGCCCAATTTCGCATTTATCTTAAGGTGGCCATACACGGGCCGATAAAGTTGATAAAGTCGGCAGCTTATCAGCCCGTGCGTGGGGCCCTCCAACAGGCTTAACCGATGGATATTTACCCGAAAGTCGGCCAGATGTCGATCGGACAGGACTAAAAATCCCGTCGGATCGCAGCCGTTCGTAAATGCGGTCTTGCGATCCGACTGCTCGTATCCCCTGCGTTGTCATCCGAACGTTGGGTCCTAGGGCCCACAATCGGATCAGCCCGATATCGTGGGCATAACGGGCAGAGATCCGCTTGTTTGGCGACATTGCCATGACATGTATGGCCACCTTTAGTGGTTGCTTCAGTAGGTAGGGTAAAACCATAATCCTTGCTGGAATTTCAATCCTGAGATGTAACCCTTCAGCCCAACCTGGAGCCAGATCATTTGCTTTATTTCCTGTAAGTATTGATTAGCAACACTGTTTTCCAAATTGTTACAAATGACATAATTTATATTTGAAAGTTTTAAATGTAGCCAAAAGCCCCATACAAGTCCAATAAGATGATGAGGAGGGAATCAACATCCTTTTTTTGATCAGTGTATGGCCATCATTAGTGATGGGTGAATCTGGGGTGTTTCACCGAAATTTTGCTAATTTCTACAAGAGCAAAACGATGAAAAATCCACCTATTGTAAAAGTAATTCTTAAAAGTTATCACTTTTTATAAATCTGGTAAACATTCAATGAGGTTAAATTGCATAATAATCATCCAATTTAATTTTGACAAATGTAAAATACACTAATAATTTGAATTAATGTTGTAAAAATAAAAATGTGCATATATCTGGTAAAATACAGCTGTGCAAAATAACCTGTCAGGGTAACTTAAATTACATCCTTTCAAAGCCACAAAGTGTTTTTTTTGTTGTTATTATCAGGACATTGTTTAAAACCCTAATTTCGAAACAGTGGTGAAAATGAAGCATAACTAGATTGTGACATCATAAAATTTGTTTTAGTGTCTTAGAACTTACCTACAGTACTTGCTGCATAAATGTGCATGTATTTTAGCAGAAGGAAAAAGTTATACAGAAAAGCTAAGTAACATTAATTGCATTTATTATAAATATTGTTGTTTATGCTTTACTTTAGTGTCCTCCAGAAAATTGTTGATTATTATGATCCATTTTGACTTGCTGTACTGAGCTATTTGTTTCTTTATACTATTACTTTAAAATGCCAACTTTGCCTGTAAGCTATAAAACTACATTAGCTTTTTCTACGTTTTTCTACGTGTAGGTTTGTCATTAGTTTGACAGAAAGTTTTAACAAACACTCCGCAGTAGAGGTAAAGTATATAACATTTTTATGTCCTATATATATATATATATATATATATATATATATATATATATATATATATATATATATATATACTGTACACATACAAACAAAAAAAGCAATTTAAAAGAGTAACAATTAATGCCTTACAGGCTTTCTCCTAAGTACTAATTTTGTTGGAAAAGAAGGTCCTCCAAGTTTTATATAAACCTCGTTCAAAGGGTAGATTTTATGCAAAGACAAAAAAAAAGACAAGAAAAGAAAGAAATGTGGGGAATATACCAGTGGGCCAAATTGGACTAAAATGTTGAAGCATACATTTTACTTCCTCAGAATTAGGTAACAACCATACATTCCACAGGGTATCCTGTCCTCCCACAATGGCGGCGCCTCTTCCTTCTCTGCTGTTCCTTCTGGACACAGGTCACTGATGTCATCATTCAGACGCCAGTGCAAAGACCCCAGAAGGAAACACCAGCGTGATAACATGACCACTTATGTTTTTGTCTCCAAACGGAGGCCTATTTAAAGCACCAGAGAACTCCAGACTTTGCCCTGCAATAGGTTTGACTCCATGTGTGTTCCCGGGTGTGACTTCTACTTATTGATATTCGTGTTTGACCTTGGCCTGTGTACCCGTTCTTGAATCTTCACTGCCTGCATTGACCTAATTGCCTGGACTTTGACTATTCTTCTGCCTCCTCCTTGTCTGTACCTTGAACTGTGTTGGACTGGTGCTTCATCCTTGGTCCGCTACTCCTGGCTGAGCCTTCGGGCCCCTTACACTCCTATCCAAAAGTGTGGATCTATTCATCTATGTCCTTGTTTAGTACTACCAGTTATGGTTGCACTGGCTTTGTTAAAATCAGCACAGTCTAATGTCCAAGTGGTGTATGATAATCTCATACAACCTTCAAGGTAGTACTGATATGGAAAGGCCCTGAATGCCCTGAGACCTGGAGAATGTGCTTAAGTGATCCTTTTTACTCTTTGTAAATCCCCCCATATGCTTTTTTTTTTCTACAATTCGTACAATCGAATGCCTCGATCGTTCGAATTGTACGAATTTTTCGAACGATCGAAGGAAATTTTACAATTTTTTCGAGAAATCAAACGATCTGTATTCGATCGTACGATTTTTTCGAGAAATCGGATTGCGAAGTAAAAATAGCCTAAAACTATTCGATAAGCATTCAAATTATTGAATTATCGAATATCCGATCATTCGATCTATTCGGTATTCGATGATCGAAGAGGCCAAATTAGAGTATGCAAATATACGAAAAATTCCTACAATCCGTATTCGATCGTATTCGATTGAACTTCGATAATTTCATGTGAATTGTGTATATCTGCCCCTTAAAGTTTCTGCCACAATACCGTCATCTGGTGTAAAAAGTTAGAAAATTCCATTCCCATAGCAGCATTTTGCATGTTCCAAAGAGGAATAAATATTTTTAGGGTCATTTAGTATCCAGGGCCTTGAAGTGATGATTGGGAAACAAACAAAGTACTGCAGAACTGAGTCCAGATTTAGAATCAGGCAGAGGTGGGCATGGTCAGATAACTGGTAAAAGGAGAAAGAAGTCAACAAAATCTCAATAAAGGAAACATTTAAACAGACACTGATTATACCATTTAAGTGATCTAGAGAGTTGTGGTGCCAAAGTAAGGTGTCACAATGTGATGATATCTTGTCATGGCTTTTCTAACCCTGTCTATGCATAAGCCCTTGGTGTACTACAGTATGTTTACATTTTTTCTCTATGTATGACCCATCCTGGAAAGCTTAGAGAGTCTGCAATTCCTATCTGTTGCTCAGACCAAATATATTTAATAAGTAGTACTCCACAGTGTACTGGTAAACACTGGCTAAATTTCTGCTGTTTCACTATTGAATATTAATGGGGAATTAGCTTTATCTCTGACAGGTCTTGTTGAGGACTTAGCTACTGGAATACAATTTAGTCTAGCACTTTCATGATCTAAATGGCATTCTTGTGTTTCTTTCTCGACTTCAGAAGCATATAGGCCCACAAGTGTTCTTTATCTAAAAGACTAATTCCTGCTAAAAAGGTTAGCAATATATAAGAATCTAAACATTAATGACTCAATATTTTATCTACTTTAAACTTGTTGACCATGCAAAAAATGCGTGTGAAAAAAAAAGCATTTACTAGCTAGAGATCAGACAGAGGCAAAGTCAGCGCAAGTCAGGGCAGGTGGCATTCAGGAATCATCAGCTAACAGGCAATAGTTCAAAGAAATCTACCCAGGAACTCAAAATCAGGAAGTCATACAAAAGCTCATTGAATATGTATAGCTTAGACTTTTTGCAATGTTTTGGGCTGCCCATGTATTATAATTAGAGATGGGCGAATTCCTGCCATTTCTCTTCACCAAAAATTTCCCATGAAATTCGCAAAATGGCTAAAATTCCCGAAACAGCATTTTTCAAAAGTGATTCGTGGATTTATTGGCCAGCGGCGAAACGCGGAAATTCACTGCGAATTTGCCCCTGACAAATAAATTCGCCAATCACTGATTACAATTATATAGATAACCTTTTTAACACCAATTAGTAGATGCATTGTGAGAAATATTGCTCTTTTTGCATATTTTATAATTAATCAGTCTCATTCTATCTTCACTATAAAAAAAACTGACACATACATGCAGAAAGAGGATCTATTTTTGCCTGACCTTTCTTTATTAAACAACTTCTCACTTTGCTTCCTTTTTTCTCTGTAATGACTCTATTTGCTCTTGACAGCTCATATCTCTATCACAGCAGCTTCTGCTGACAGTTAATTTTTCAGTCATTTCCCCACCCCTTGTGTTTTTCTATAACTGTGTTTGTATTGGAAGCCATCTGTATGAACAAATGCCAAAGGGGCTCATTTATGATGGCAAATGTGCCCGTCTTTTCCACAGTACACTTCGACCATATTATATTCTCTGCACAATATTGTGTTTTGTTGTGTCTGTACTTGCTAGAGTTAAAATTAGTATGAGGAGTAAGGGACATATGTATGTATTCCTTTATGCATAAGCCTATGTATAGATGTACAATCTATACCTAGGCTCCCTATACCTAGGCTCCCTAAGCCTTTTCAAGCCTTTATCAAGCCTTGCTTGGCTTGATAAAGGGCCTGGTAGGCCCAAAACATTGCAAAAAACATTTTGTATGTTATGGGCGGAATACATTTCTCATTGACCACAATTGCAAGTTACACATTGTGCTGCTGGTAATTTCTTCAATGCATCGATGCAACCCTATAAAATGATTGGGTCTTCTGGCATAGCACCTGGCACAACAAAATTGTTTTACTTTGGGAGGTGAGCACTCCACATCTGTGACTGACCCTGGAAGTGTGACAGTTGGATAGGTCCTTCATATATGACTATATTGCAGGTAACCAATCAATGTGAATTGAAGATTTTTAAGGCAGCTTAAGATGTTTTCTACTTGGAGAGGGCAGAAAACAAGTTAATAGGCTTACCAAAACTCAAATGTTCAATAATTATCTTAAGTGCAAATGTAAAACTTCAACATTTAAAATCTTGCAAAATCATGGTCACTAAGGGGCACATTTACTAAGGGTCAAAGTGAATATTCAAATAAAGAAAAAACGAATTTCGAAGTAATCAAATAGGGCTCAATTCGATTTGAATAGAAAAAATGGTAAAAGTACTGGCCCTTTAAAATCATTCGAATTTGACACTTCATCACCTTAAAGCTGCCAAATTGCCATTTTAGCCTATGGGGGACCTCCTAGAATCTGTCCTTCATATTGTTCAATTCGAATGATGTGATGTGATCGAACAGGGTCAATTTTCAATGGAAAATGCCCTTTAAAAAAGCGATGGATGAATTTCGAAGTTTTTTTCACTTCAAAATTCAACCCTTAGTAAATCTGACCCCAAGAGTTGTTCTATGCAAAATCTATGTTGTTTCAATTTGAGTTTTTCAAAGTTTTAGAGAGTTTGTACCTCCATTAAAAATGATGAGTACAATACCAACTTTATGCATTGAGGTGTTTCCAAGTATATTTCCTAGGAGGCATTTGGGAAGCTCCCCTCTCCTCCTCTTCAAGTGCTGCTTACATGCATCTTGTTATAGTGTTCTAGATTCTAGATTCTCCTGAGTTTGCTTCTTGTCTGATTCACTAATCCTTGACCATTGTCAAAGAGTCAAACCAAAACCAGATTGTCCAATGTGTCCAGAGATTGTGTGCAAGGTTGCTTATTTCTGTACTGTGGGGGTAAAAATCATTTCTGTGACTTATCCCGAGAGGCTCGGAAATGGCCACAAGAATGGGTAGATGTGTTAGGTCATGCAGTTTCTACTCCCCAACAGTTTTCTTCCAAAATGCTCAATCCAATCCTCTTAGAATGGAAGAAGGGCTGCGCAGAAAGAGCTGCCTAAGATTCTGGGTCATCAGGAAATACATCAATGGGAAACAGGTTGCCCTTTTTTGTGACTAAAACCTTCCCATCTTTTAGCTGAAACATCTGTAGAGGGGTTACCTTCCTTTTATTACTCATTTGCAGATATACAGATGCAGTCACTTGGATTTGTAAGTTAAATGCGTCGTGACTTAACTCATCTATCTCATTTATCCCACTTAGCACAGAATATTGTGTCACAGCATCCCATCCAATTAAAGAGTTCACCTTGAAAACAATGGAGCTTTGGTATGCTAATGAAAAGGTTAAATGCATTAAATGAGTTAAGATAACTTTAGATAACACAGTTTCTTCAATTAGCCCTTAGTCAAAACGCATTAAACTTACAAATCCAAGTGACTGCATCTGTAAAAAAAAGCTGCTGAGACCCTTTCTCCACACAAGCCTTTTGGCTATGCTATTGATTTAATTCCACAAATCACAGCTATCACTCTGGGGAACCAATTGATTTGATCAGTAGTCACTTTAATAAAAAATGCACAATATGTTTCAGATCTAGAGATCCTTCCTCAGGTGATTATACTTCATCAACATAGTATATATATTTGATTTACTTACAGGCTCATCTCCCCTTAGGGGTAGGATATAACCTCTTTCTCTACTTGACTCTAAAGCCATGAAGGAGTATATTAAGAAAAATCTGGAAAAGGCGTTCATAAGGCCTTACTACTTTCCTGTGGGTACTGGCTTCTTTTTTTGTAGAGAGTGTGAGAAAGTGGTTTAGGGTCATGCAATGATTACAGAGGTCTGGATAGGATCACAGTCACAAATTGTTACCCCATTCCCTTTCCGACTCTTCAATAGTGTTAAGGGTGCCACCATTTTTTATAAATTCAGTCTAAGACCCATATAATTTAATTAGAATCAGGGAAGAAGACAAATGGAAAATGGCCGTTAACACTTGTGATGGACATTGGGAATATTTAGTAACGTCCCAGCCACCTTCCAAGAATTTGTTAACAATATTTTCTGTGATCTTTTGAGTCACTATGTAGTGGTATACCTAAATGATATTCTGATCTATTCCTCCATTTTAACAGACCATTGTTCCCATGTTCAGGAGGTGTTACATAGGTTAAGGCAGAATCAGCATTTTCTATGGTATATTAGTTCACAATATAATTTAGAAATAGAGCCTGCCAAGGTTCAGGCCATTTTAGATTGGGCCCAACCCCTTTCTTTGCAAATCATTCAATGTTTCTTGGGGTTCAGCAATTACTACCGACAATTTATTAGGCACTTTTCAACTCACTGCCCTCACCGGAAAAGGCAGATCCTAGTATATGATCTGAAGAGGCTGTGAGGGCCTTTGAACAATTGTAGAAAGCATCCAATTCTACTCTGGTGCTTCGGCATCAGATTCTACTCTTCGTTTTCTAGTAGATGTAGATGCTCCTGAGATTGGTTCAGAAGAAGTTTTTTTCACAGTGACACCCAGTTACCAGTAAAATTCATCCTTGCACTTTTTTTCATGGAAGTTTTCTCCTGAGGAGATTAATTATTATAGTGGTAACAGGGAATAGCTAGCATTGGAGAGTGGAGACACCGATCTGTTGTACATCAAGTCTGCTAAGCACTTAAATCCCAGATAGGCCAGGTGGGCATTATTTTCTACCTGCTTTAATTTTATCATAACCTACAAGCCCCAGGAAAGAAATCCTAAGGCAGATGTCCTTTACAGAAGTTTTGTCTCAAGAGGTTTTAATTTTTGAGAGAAGTCTGAACCGTATTCTGTTGTCTCTAAGGAAGTCATTGTAGCAGTCCAAATCTGTATCACCTCCCAATGTGCATTCTGGTAAACTCTTTTTTTTCCGGAAAACCTGTGTGAGGTTTTTTTTGTTTGAGACTCATGATTCCAGGGTAGCTGGGCATTTGGGCTGTAGTAAAACCCATTCTCTTCTGTCCCACAGTATTAAAATATTGGTTGATTGACCCAAATTTAAAAGTTGTGGTACCAATAAAACAACCTATTATTTTTTGCAGGGAAAATAAAATCTTAGCCACCCCCCAGTAATTAAATATCAAAACAAGATTAATGTAAATAATAATATAAGTAGGGAAGGAAAATGGATAGGTAGAGTCAGTGGGTGTGTGTCCAGTGTAAATTTTAGCTGAGGTAGGTACAGTCTAAAAATTGGTTATAATTGTTTGGAATACAGAACAAAGAGCTTTGTCACTTGTACTTCCCAATTTGTTATATATTTAATTGATTGTAGCTTTGGGAGTAAGTACAGTATATAGGTCGCAAAACTCGAGCTTCTAATACTCGACTTTATGAATGTGCAAAAAATTGTAAAATAAATCTGTAGAAACGTTGCTGTTTAGACAATTCGGTTAGGTTCACAATTCAGATAATAGACATCTAAAGGCTTGATTAATTGAGAGAGTGTGAGTGGATTATAGAGTAGGAAATGGGGTGGATAATTTAGACACATTTTATTTTATCAGTGAAAACCGGAAAGTTTTTGTCTTGTAAGTCTAATTGTAACCATCAGTAAAATAAATGTAAAAAAAACAATAAAGTTGGAAAATAAGGTGAAAAAAAAGATTGTTAATGATAAAGAGGTGGGGGATATACAGCAATATTATTTAAATACATTTTATGGTCTGTAAATGTACAACTGGTATAAAACTGAGTGTAGGCAAGCTGGGAAAAGTAGTTCTATTGATGGGAAGTACATTAAGATCACTTTGTAAATGTGGTAGTTTTCCCGACATAGGGGCAAAAAAAAATTCGCTAGCATTGCCTTTGCTAACGTTCGCCACACTTTGCAAGACAAAGTTTCGACAGCGCTACGCAAATTCACTAAAGTACGAAGTTATGCTAAGGTCGGCTAACAGTAGCATAGTTGCGCTAGTGTTACTTCGCCTGGCAAAACGCATTTACACTAGCAATGCCTAATTTGCGGCGCAAATTTCAAAGTGTAATAGAAGAAAATGTTACAGCCACTACATTGTACAACACAAGCCCAGGAAACCTTTAATAAAAAAAAATAAAGTTGTCCTATTGCCCTAAACATGTGCCCCCTGTATAGTTGAGTTGCCATATGTTAGGAAATGTAGGGGGAAGGAGGGTAACCCCCCAAAAAATGTTTGCTCTTTTTCAGACTATCACCCTAAAAAGGTAAAACATGCCAGCATTTTTCTGGGACTTAGAAAAAATTTCCAAATGTTTTTTTAAACTCCTGTCTATTATATTGAACTTTGCCAGGTAAGCGTAAGTGGTAACGTTCAGTAAAATGGTCATCTTGGTGAATTTGCTTAATTATGATCCTTTGTCAGTGCGCAACTTTGCCTGGCTTAAGGGTGCCAAGTTGCTAGCCAATCTACTTCGCTAGCAAAAATTTGCCAGAGTCGGTGTTAGTGAATTTGTGAAGTTATGATTTGACGTCACGCTGGCAAATTAGCGCTAGCGTTAGATGCTTCGCGCTTTAGTGAATTTCACCCATAGAACCTAGTTTGGGCAAGCTGAGCATGATGGTAGACGTAGTGCTGTTGATTAAAAGATAAAGAGATGAGGTGATTTCAAGCTATCCAGAACCCAAAGTGTATGCTTTTAAAAGCAAAAACAATGTAAGGAATGAACTGATAAAGGTGAAATTGAAAAAAGATCTGTAATGATGAGTTTTCAATTAAGGTACTGTATATGTACTAACACTTGGAATGTTTAATTGTGGCATATGTATTAATGTTACGTATGTTTTCCTGGCATACAACTGAATGTGGGCAAACTGAGCATGAATCGAGACGTAGTCCTATTGATGGGAAGCTCCCTCGTTTTAACTTTCAACTTTTAGACCCCTGCCAGGAGCAAGATTTTTTTTTTGTACTAAACTATTTTAAACTATTTTATCCACAGGGGGTTCTTAGTGCTATTTTTAAAAAAAAAAGTAGGATTTAGAAGGAGAACTTAAAAATTGTTTTATGAAATTCATACTGTAAAAGCTGGGATTGTTCAATTGTTTTTATTCTTTCCTAAAAATTGTAAGCCAAAAGATACTCTGACAAAGCACCCAATGGTGCAAAACGCATCAGGAGGTGTTTTGTCTCCAGTAATCAATCACAATAGGCAGATTTCTTTCTGTGGGCTGAGTTTGCATCCAATAAGGTTACTCACTCATCGTCTAGGGCAGTGATCCCCAACCAGTAGCTCGTGAGCAACATCTTGCTCTCCAACCCCTTGGATGTTGCTCCCAGTGGCCTCAAAGCATGAGCTTATTTTTGAATTCCAGGATTGGAGGAAGGTTTTGGTTGTATAAGAACCTGGTGTACTGCTAAACAGAGCCTCATTACAGGTTGCAAATCCACATAGGGGCTACCAAAAGGCCTATCACATCACTTATTTGGCACCCCAAGAACATTTTTCATGCTAGCGTTGCTCACCAACTCCTTTTTCTTCTGAATGTTGCTCCTGCCCTCAAAAGGTTGGGGATCCCTGGTATAGGGGATTTCCATTATTTACTGGTTTTGGTTATCATCCTAGAGCCCATTCATTTTCAGCCCATTCATGAGATATTCCTGCTGTCAACCCTGGTTGACCACTTTTCTAAGATTTGGCAAACGGTTCTAGACTCGTTATCTTCAGCTATAGCTGCCCAAAAGAGAGCCTCAGGTAGACATCATAAAGTGTCTTCCGAGTATCAGGTTGGTGATAGAATCTGGTTATGTTCTGAGAATAATCCACTGAAAGTTTATTCTGCCAAACAAGGACCCAATTTCATTGGTCCATTTTCTATGTTAGAAATTAGTCATCCTAGCACTGACTGAATAGAACTTCCTCCTGAACTCAAAGGGGCAAATAGACTTGCGCAACTTCGCACCCTTACGCCACGCGAAGTTGCGCATTGACGAAAGATCATATTTACGCAAATTCACTAACCACTTACGCTAGACGTTACTTAGCCTGGTCAGACCAGGCAAAGTTCAATACAATAGATAGGAGTCCCAAAAAACCGCTGGCGTATTTTAGCATAGGAGGGTGATAGTCTAAAAAAGATCGATTTTTTTGGGGGGGGTTACCCTCCTTCCCCCCTACATTTCCTAACATATGGAAACACAACTATACAGGGGGCGCATGTAGGGCAATAGGACAACTTTATTCATTAAAGGTTTCCTGGGCTTATGTAGTGTATTGTAGTGGCTTTAACATATACTTCTATTATAACTTAAAGTTCCCGAAGTATGCAAATTAGGCTTTGCTAGCGTAACAGCGCTTTGCCTAGCGAAGTAACACTAGCGCAACTATGCTACCGTTCGGCAACCTGAGGGTAAATTCACACTTTAGTGGATTTGTGTAGCGCTGGCGAAAATCCGCCTGGCGAAGTGCGGCGAACGCTAGCGACTTTTCGGATTTTAGTGAATTTGCCCCATGGAGTCTTCGGCTAAACTTTTATAAGTCAAAGTTTTTTTCGGTGAAATTATTCAAATTGAACAATTTATTTGTATGTTTCGAACAATTCGAATTTGAAAGAAAACAGACCTATCCAATCAAAAACTGTCAGTCTGTCGAAAAAAAAACTTTGACAAAGTTGATGGTCGAATTTCGAAGTATTTTCACTCCGAAATTTGACCCTTGATAAATCTGCCCCTTAGACTTATTTATAAGTCCATTTTTTTCTGGTCAGAGTTTTAAAAGGGAAATACAATTTTGTTGTGATCTATTAAACCCCAATGCTGCTAAAAGTCCAAATAAAAAAGTACTCCATCTCAAACCTACTGAGGTCATGTGGCAGATGTCCCATTTACAATTAGATATCATGATCTGTGCTGGCTTTAGTACAATAATCCGAATAATAGGAGTTTTGCTCAAATCCGAAAAAATTATACAAAAGGGGTTCAACTTCCACTGTCATTTTATATTAATAGTCACAATCTAGATAAAACAAGAATTTTAAAATCACTTAAGTGAGGCATCCACACTAAGGGGATTATTTATCTGAATCTGAAAAGTTCTCACTATTTTCTGAAAACTAATCTGACCAAATCCGCACAGACTCCCCCCGCACCCATTTATCAATACATTTTCACAATTTTTTCTTGTGTGGAAAAAGTCACAATAAAATTGTATAAACATATCTGAATAATATGATTTTTTTTTTTGTATTTTGTGCTCAAAACCTAAGATTTTTTCTTAAAATTGCCCAAAGCTACAATTTTTTCTGAAATCCAGCGCAACTCAGAAAATCTTCCAATTGTTAATGGGACATCTGTCATCATGTTTTTGGCAGGTCTGAGTTGGAGTGATTTTTTCATTGGACTTTTAACATCACTGGACTTTAATAAATGCCGAAAACAATTAGGTTTTTTTTTCTACAAAAATGTTTTTTTTCCCCTTTAAAGTCTGAATAGTTGCTTGTTTGGTGGGGGTCATCAATCAATTAATTATTAGTGATGAGCAAATTTATTTGCTGCAAACCCTGGTGGCTGGCCAATTTAAGCGATTTCAATTGCTTTACTTCTAGGACAACAATCAAATTACAGTAAATGCCAGTGCTGGTGTCAGAAGAGTCCTGTATCTACAGCTTGATGTAGTCTTCAATTGACATTGTTTTACACTAACGTTGTTTTCAATTTGCCTAGATATCTGGCCCAATAGATGTCAGTCAGGGAGGTTATCATTTGATCTTACTGTATATGAAACATTAAGGTGCTAACTTGTGTTGGACTAGCCATGTCTGCAGGCAATATCAGCCTGTATATGGCCACTTTTAGGGTTCCCAGCACAGGGTCGCCATTAGAAATCATGGGGCCCCGCACAACAACATTTTTGGGGCCCACTGGGCCCTGCCCATGCTGACACCCAAGCCCCACCCCTGATCCCACCCCTGATCCCACCTACTCCACATCAAAGACCACACAGATATCAGCACTAAAAAAGTAACCCCCCCCCCCACACATATTGATGGTCACGGCTCCCTTATAAGTTAAAAAAAAAACATTGGCACAAGGACACCCCTTACAAGTTAAAAAGAAAATTGGGGCCCCAAAAAATATATAAAAAAAAACATTGGCGCCAGGGCCCCCCTAATAAGTAAAAAAAAAAATGGGGCCCCAAAGAATATTTTTTTTAAAAAAAACATTGATGCCAGGGCCCCCCTTACAAGCCCCAAAGAATATTTTTTTAAAAACATTGGTGCCAGGGCTCCCGTTACAAATTAAAGATAATTTGGGGCCCCAAAAAAAATTAAAAAAAAAAACATTGGCACCAGGGCCCCCCTACAAAAAATATTTTAAAAAAATATTTGTGCAGGGCCTATAGAGTATTAAAATAAAACATTGGTGGCCAGGGGATTAAAAAAAAACACATTGGTGTCATTAGAATTGAACTCGTGGCTTCAGGACTTCAGTTATAGCTGTTTTCATGACTTCGGTACTTTTCGCCGCTTCAGGACTAGTGATGGGCGAATTTATTCGCCAGGGGCGAATTCGCGGCGAATTCCCGCGATTCGCCGCTGGCGAATAAATTCGCAAAACTGGCAAAAAAATTCGCCAAAAAAAATTCACCGCGCAAAAACGAGTCGCCGCGTTGTTTTTGACGCGACGCGCCGAAAAAATGACGTCGGAAATGACGCAACGCGCATAAAAAACGACGCGACTCGTTTCGCGAATTGGCGAAAAATTCGCGAATTTCTCTGGAAATTCGCGAATTTTTCGGCGAAGCGAAACGCGGCCGTTTCGCCCATCACTATTCAGGACACCAGTGTCGGCTCCTTTTGTGACTTCTGGTATTTTCGTCACTTCAGGACTTCAGTGTCGGCTCCTTTCGGGACTTCAGGTCTTTCGGCCTCTTTAGGACTTCGTATTTGTTCGGCACTTCCGCATTCTGCCTCTGGACTTCGTGACGAGCGCATGGTTCTTTTTAATATTGCAGCGCTGCCGGGCCCACCTTCAGCCCCGGGACTCTTGTCCCCCCCTGATGACGGGCCTGGCCCAGCATAATAATTAATTGAACCTCAGCTAGAGCTTGTTCTATCCAGCGTTCCATTTACAGAAAAGTTCCAATATTATTCGAGTTCATCAATACGGGATGGATAGAAAATGTGAAGCAAACTGAATGAGGATCAAAAAAGTTGACTGGATAATGCTAACTGTGCAGATTTCTGCATCAAATTAATCATAAATGTGAATACTGCATTGCACATACTGTGCTTGGTTATTGTTATTCATACTGCAGGTAAGACTAGACACTAGTTACTGCAGACATCAAGTTAATTTTTCATTTGAATATTCAGATTGCATACAAGAAATACTTGGTTCTGCAGCCAAATCTCAATTTAATATCAGAATGAGCATTCTCAGTAGTTAAATAATGCATATTTAATTGAGGCTTTTGTTCTCAGGCTAGAACACTAACTACCTTCATACAGTGTACACATTGCATTAGTTATCTGAAGTATTGTCTATGGGGCACATTTTTCTTCATACACATATTTGCTTAAATCAGTAAATTAATGATGCAGCACTGCCTTCAAGACCCCAGAGAGCGTATCACATCTGTTTTGTTTTTTTCCTTTGCATTCTATCATGTTTCCATCCCCTTCCATGTATAACAGATTTATAAGCAAAGTTACTTACATGTATCTTCCTCTGTCAGAGAAAGAAATATTTCACATTTTTGTTCTTTATAAATGTTTATTAGTCTTTCCTAAATGTGTCCCAAACACCAGGATCCTTAGTGATTATGATGTGACATTTGTGCTGGATTGTTTAGGTGCAAGTGTGCCTATTTACTGTACGTTGGGCACAGAGGGAACTCTGGAGCTTGCTTAGGGTCCGTAGGTGGCAATAGCCCCAGTCTCCCTTGCATTAATAGGCACAGCAGCATTCTATTTGGCATGAAGGCAAGCTTGAGTAGTGCTGGGCACAACTACTGTATACAGAAGTGCAAGGAGCAAGTTTTGAAGCAAGTACCATTAATGAAAAGGATTTGTCATGCAACTTACTGTGGAGTAAAAGTGTTGGTGTGCAACTGTGCCTGCATAAATGTGCCCTCATATCTTTATTCAGCAGCTATACCACCATTTATATGTGAGAGGCAGTCATGGATAGTGATGTGCGAATCTCCCGAGATTCGCTTCGCCGAAAAATTCTCTGTAAATTCGCAAATCGGCGAAAAACTCGCGAATCGAGTCGCGGGACGCTTTTGACACGCGTCGTGTCATTTTCGGCATGCGTCGCTTTCGGCGCATTGCGTCAAAAACGACGCGCGACTCGCTTCTCCGCCGAATTTTCACCAAGCGAAATTTCGCTGGTGATTTGCGAATTTATTCGCCAGCGGCGAATCGCGGGAATTCGCCGCAAATTCGCCCATCACTAGTCATGGAATATATACAGTATATTTTGTAG
Organism: Xenopus borealis; assembly: GCA_024363595.1. Lineage (NCBI taxonomy): Eukaryota > Metazoa > Chordata > Amphibia > Anura > Pipidae > Xenopus > Xenopus borealis. The sequence goes on from CM044432.1 coordinate 109,576,336, forward strand.
TTAGAAAGACTTGTTTTTACCATACTAAAATGAAGGCTTAACATTGGTTTGTTTTTTTATGGTTTCCAGTGATGAACATAAGTGAGTATTAGCCTATAAGTCAGAACCTCGTGCAGTTTAAGGTCTCGATAACCCCATGGATTTTATTCTGCAATAGCAAATACCATTTCAGAGATGTACAAAATGATTAAAAGTTTAAGGATGCTAAACTACCATTTCTTTTTTATTTGGATACACTGAGGAAAAGGCTGATAAAAGTGATGAGCAAAGGTGTGGTTCCAGGTGAAATTCTGTATTTTGCCATCTGCGAATATTTTTGCACAACAGCCACATTTTACTGTAAAAAAATGTAATTGTGAAAAAAGTGGCAACAAAATGCCAGAAACCCAAATATGTTTTGCACAAAATGTACCCCCAAAAAAAGCCCTACCAAAAAAGTTGCCATGAAAAACTGACTTCAATGGATTTTGCAAATTTTTCAGCAGGACAGATTCATTTATCACTTAAGAACACTGAACTAGATGTATGTAGGATTTATTTGAGCACAAGGCTGAACTTGATGGAAGTGAATTTTTCACCCAACTACTGTATGTAAATAAGTTGCTATACTTGTTTTTTTATTCCCTGTTTGGCTTATAATATTATAATATTGTATTATAAATGGACTGAATTGTAGTAAAAGTATAAAAACTGTATGTTAGTTGCACATCGTACACATCCTGATAAATATAGGTTCAACCTAATGAAACAAGAAACATTTTGATATGAATGTTTTATATTTGTCAAGAATAACATATGTTTAAAGCCTTCAGCACAAGTGAACTATTTCACTACATTTTACAATAGATTTCAGAAACAGATGTTGTTGGATAATAACCCATTTCTTAAAATTATTCTCATGCTTTTTCAAGAGCTATTATGTTGCACACTGTTACCCATCTCAGTCTCTTTAAGAAAACAGTGTTTTTCATTAATCTTTCTGAAATCTGAAACTCTAAAGACCTCTTTACAATAATTTTTTATATACCTCAATAAACTAGACAAAAATACTAGCCTGTTTTTAAAAGATAATTAAAATACATTTTAGTATACAAAGGGGCAGATTTACGAAATTCATGTGACTAGATCGAAGTTCGATCGAATTCCGAGGGTACGATTTTATCGGATATTCGAATATGCAAATTTGGCCACTTCGATCATCGAATACCGAAAATTCGACCGAATCGAATAGATCGAATGATCAGATATTCGATAATTCGACCATTCGATGATCGAAGTACTTACATTTTAAAATTTCATTCGACTGCCTACTTCACCAGATTGAACCTACCGAATTACAATGCAGTTCGATCGTAAGAATTTTTCGAGAAATCGAATAGCGCTCAAAAATAGCCCCAAAGTATTATCATTTGAATATATATATATATATTTATATATATATATTACATAATACAAATTTAACCTATTCAAAAAAAGCTTATCATTGTAAAGGTAAAATGCTGATGATATTTACACTTCTTTAATTCAGGTCTGAAGAACAATAAATATATTATATAAATAATTTAGAGGGACAGAGGATCCTTACCCCATTCCTTGTCTACTTGCAGCTCTTCTCCTTTGTCTTCGTCCTACCAGCTGTTATATCTGTAGAAATAAGTCAAATCAACTGGACTTGCTGTGTTTTTTCAATTGAGAAAGCCAGTTGGATGACTGGTGAAGCATCTTCAAGGGAAAAAAATGGCAAGTCCAGTTGATTTTTACTTATTTATACAAATATACATGACCTGGATGAATGAGAATCTTCACAACATACTACCACCTGTTACATCTGATGCATTTACAGGAGGGACAATTTGCTGAACTATGTTGAGAGGTCCAGTGGACACCGAATAAGTAGGATCACCAGAGGTAATCCTGGTTTTAGCACTTGAATACAGAGGGAGACACTATAAAAGATCTACTGCAGGAACTGCCAGGAGAGATGAACTGTTCCACCCCCCATGTGTCCCCCATTGCGTAACAGCAAAAAATTTGCATTATGCATTGAAGTCAATGGGCATCAATACAATTTTGATGCACCTCAATTATGATGCGATCGGTAATTTACAGTCAGTGGGCATCTGAATAATTTTGACACACGCCTATTTTTATGTGCTCGCCAATTCTGACGCTCTCCATTATTTTTTTGATGTGGTGGATTTTTTGCCAGCAAATTGTCACTACAGGTTCGCGAATTAATTTGCTTGTGGCCAATTTGTGTCTGGCAAATTTTATTACACATTAACAGAAATACTTTTCATCATGGGGTAAGTTAAAAGACAAAAGGGGGGATTAAACATTTATTGCAGTGATTTTATTCTCAGTTGTTCCCATCCAATATGTAATGTGACAGTTATTCTGTGGTGTGCACAATTGTATACTCGCATACTTATTTATCCGGTTGCTGTTGGTGGTTGGTGTTGCACAGGCCAAAAAGTACTTTGAAGGGATATCACAAACTTTAGGAATGCTGCTATCTTCTTTGTTCTTTTCCATTAAATATTTATATTTCCCATATTTATATTGTTTATATTTTCAACGCATTTGTCTAATTTTTTCAGCTAATTTCTTTTTTTTTTTTTTT
>CM044432.1:109580009-109631347 GCA_024363595.1 Xenopus borealis
ACCCCAATTTTTTTTAACTTGTATGAGGGGCCCTGGCACCAATGCTTTTTTAAGGGGGGGCCTGGCGCCAAATTTTTTTTAACTTATAAGGGAGCCTTGGGGGGGTTTTTAGCACTGATGTCTTTGTGGTCTTTTAACTTTGATGTGGAGTGGAATGGGATTAGGGGCGGGGCTTGGGTGCTAGGGTGGGCGGGGCCCAGCGGGGCCCAGAAAATCTTGTTGTGCTGGGCCCTGTGATTTCTAATGGTGGCCCTGCCTGCCGGTGATGTAATTATGCAAATGAAGGGCACACACTAACTTCCACAAGGTGGCAGCACTACTGAACAGCAGCTAGCACAGAAGTTTGGCAGATTTGAAAATAGCTTAAATGGTTTATTAGGCAACCACTAAATTTACAAGATTTCAGAGCTGCAGTTGGCTGTGAGTCAGTGAAATCCAAGATGCCTGTCTCAGCTAGAACTGCAGTGGAGATAGGGGAGATTTTGCAGAAGGTATAGTGAGCTGATGATTTACATTATAAAAACAATTCTGTTTTAAAAATCGGATTTCTTGAACTTTCGCATACAGTAGTGTATTTATTTAGTAAATTATTTTAGTTATGATTGGTTCCCTTTAAGTGTCCATTGACATTTTAATTCCAAGGTCTTAGGTTGCTGTGCCTGAGCACGTTTTTACTTTGGTGAGTTTTGTACGTTTTCCTGTGCATTTTACTAAGCAAGAAAGGAAAATGAATTAGCTATAGCAGCACCAGGAAATGATTTCATGCAAGCATACCAGATAACAAAGACCTTGCAAAGGTAAAATGCAGTACTATACACAATATTTCAGTTTGTTTTCAGGCATATCAAAATAATTTGCATTATAAAGTGTTGTATGTTTTAATTATCTTATTTTTATTTTGATAACCTTTATAATATCCAGGTATCCAGCCAATTGCACCCATTTAGAATTGTGAAATTTCCATTTAGAATACCATTTAGAACAGTTAGATATTATGCTCTCATACTCTTACAGACTAATTTTAACATGCATCAGTGATTCCTATAATTTAATAAAAACAAAATGCCCTGTTAATGTTGTTCTATACATTACTGTGCTTTTTTCACAACAGAAATTGCAAAGGTATAGTTATTGCCTTTTGAAATTAACTAGGAATGACAACTGGCTCATATAATATACATTTTCTTAAGTTCAGTTTCTCTAGTTATTGAATTTCAAAGTAAGAAGAAAAAGTATCTGATGGCTATGATTTTAAACTATCCAATATGTTTTCTTTGTATGCAACAATGGTTTTATGAAATGAGAGATTCTTTTGATAAATGTTTAACAGTTGCAGAAACTGTATAATGTACATTAATGGTACAATCACTGAGAGCTAACTGCCTTCTTCATGTAAGTTGTTAATCTAGAATGCACCATTAATCCCCTAATATTGCAATGGGTTTTTAAATGACCAAAGAAAACTCTGAGTAGTACTTTAACATTTACACTTTATTATATGGCCTTCAGAAAAATGCAATGAAGTCTTAGCAGGCAAAACGTTATGTACTGCAGAGACATGTGCAACAACATATATTGGATGTGCTATTAAAATATTGTTTAACCCTTTATAGCTCATAAAAATGTAGAATCTGTTGAAACCACATAAAAATATATTAGTATTGGTGAAATAGGGTCTATAGTTGTGGTAAGATTTTTAATCTATGCCACAGGTAGCATAGTACAAATCAATTGTCAGATTGAAATTGTTACATGGTGAGGTTGCCAAACAAGCAAATCTTTCCTTTGACAGGCCCACCTTGGGTGGGTGGTATCATAGCAATAAAGGGGATACAAAAAGATGGGGTGAGGCCAGCTATTGATTGTGGAGTCCTTTAGGAGGGTCCCATGTATGGGCAAATAAGCTACCGAATTGGTCTAAATAAAATAAAATTAATCACTGCAGACTAAAAATCGAATGGCAGATGACATTCAGTCTATAGTCTAGGTCCAAAAATCAGTCCAAAGATCAGGAACACATATCTTAAATTATAGAATTCATGGACACCTTTGAAAAGAACAGAAGTTCTGAGAACCTTTAGTCACTGTGGCCATGCACAAAAAGTACAGCAAATTGTACTGAAGCAATCATGCAGCAATGAGATTGTAAATGTAAAATGCAAGCAAGCAACCATAGAACATGCACACCATCTGACAAGTCACATTTAAGAATTAACATACAGTATATTGTTCCCACCTTAGGAGTTCCTCCAGATGCAACCAGTACACTTGCTAGGATGCCTTTGGTGGAAAGCATACATTTGGACTATGTGAATAGACATTGCCTTTTGGGTCCCAAGAAGTATTGCTATTATAAAGTATCTGTTATGATTTTTATGGTGTAGTTTTTATTTCTAAATTACACGGTTTACACTGCAAATAATTCACTCTGCCATATAAAATTTCATTCCTGAACCAAAATAATGTTGTGTAGGCAGCCATCTCAGGCCATTTTACCTGGTAAAGTGCTTTCAGAAAGAGACAACACTTGTTTTCTGGTTACCTTCCCATTGTTCTGCTGATGGGCTGCTGGGAGGGGGAAAAGGGAGGAGGGTGATATCACTCCGACTTGCAATGAAGCAGTAAAGTGTGCCTGAAGTTTATAAGAGCACAAGCTATATGACTGGGGGCACCTGAGGAACTGACAATATGCCTAGCTCCATGTCAGATTTCAAAAGTAAATATTAAAAAAAATCGCTCTTTTGAAGAACTGATTTCAATGCAGCACAATTAACTGAGGTATTTAAAAAAAAAACATGATTTTCCATGACAGTATCCCTTTAAAGAAACCTTTAAATATAAGAAGTTGCTGAAGTTGCCTTTCACGTCAAGCTTTTCTTTAACCTGATCTCGCAGTTAGTTCACTAAGAAATGCAGAATAAATAAGAAAATATTTTTCTTAAGAAACACAGGATGCATTAAAACGAGATCAAATGTCTCTTTCATCTCCTGCACTGATGCCAGAAAAAGATACAAAGTTTCTGAAATTGTATTAAAATAAAGGCTTTTTGTCACACAGCCCAAATAACTGAGCAGCTGCACCTAGATACATTTGTAACAATTTAAGATAAGAAAAGATACAATTGTATCCAATAAGGTAAGTAATTCTCTTGGGAAAACAGACTTTCAGCTTAAACTGGTATAACACATTAAACATGGCACTACAACTCCCATAATATGCCAAATGTTGCCATAATTAGGGGGTATGACCATAATTTCTTTGCTGCACTACATGTGCCAGATGTTTCAGTCCCTCTTTACATTTTCCAAATGTTGGGAGGTTGCTGTGGGGCCCAGTAACATCTAGTTATGCAACTGCACTAAAAAGAGGGACTTTTATATCTTGAGAATAAGATATTATGTCCTCTTAGGAAGTGGGAAAGAACAAAGCAAATCTACTGTAGCTTGTGTACATTCAAATCTATCAAATGAGTCAAAGTGAGCATATAAAACAGATTATTTAGTTGCAATGGGCAAAATAAAATAATTTTGTTATACTCATGCGCCCAGTAAAAGGGTGGTTGTAAAATAGTCTTAAAACCTCTACACAATTTATTCTAATAGAAGAAATTATGTGACTGAGAAGGGCAGGATTAGAACAATTTAAAAAATAATGTTTTTATATAAATATATATATATATATATATATATATATATATATATACATATACACACAGTTTTCAGTTCAGTGTGTGTATATATATAATATATATATATATACCCAGCTTCCCTGGGTGCAGGTAAAATGTGTACAAAATAGTAAATAAAATACCGTACTCAACAGGCTCAGTTAGGATAACTGATTTTAATAGAAAAACAAAAGATATTCCTTTTTCCTCTTTTGCTTTTCTATTAAAATCAGTTATCCTAACTGAGCATGTTGAGTGCGGTATTTTTTTCCTATTTTTCCTATTATATATATATTTTTTTTCTGAATACAATGCAATCTGTAAATTTTATTAACTGACATAATACAGTGGTATTCCCAGATTTCTGGTGCTGTATAGACATTGTGGTGTCATCTGTGTACAGTAGATAGACAAGAAATCAATTATGCCAGGAAATACCATGAATAAGCTTAATGGAGATTGACTGATTATGAGTAATAATGGGACTGGGTGAAAGCTTTAAAAAAAAAAGTTCCACTATCAATTACAGCTCCAGATTTTACTGCCGCTGTGTATATGCCAACTACTCTTGGTGTCTATATAACAGCAAATATAATATTCCTTCTATATCCCTTTTGAGGACATCAACACTGGTCAAAAATGTACAGCAGAAACCTCCACCCAAACTTGGGTTTGATTTTCAGAGCTAAACTACAGCGGTATTGGATGTAGGAGGAGAGGAAACTACATCCCACTCTAGTACTCGAGGAACAGCCAAATTGCAACTGCAGAATACTGTAACATCCAAAATGATAACTGGGTAACAGATGCATTTTAAGCTTCAATTAAAATTAAATATCGTTTCCCAAAGGTACAAAACTTTCCTGTAGTTTAGACACTTCTCTCGTGCACAGCTGGGTTTATCTTTATAGGTCCCTGTAAACTGCACCGATATCAATGATTGAAAATGGCAATTTTGTTGACTTTACCAAGGATAGCATTATCATGGCCTGATACTGGTGACTATCCATTTTTTGAATTGCTTAATATACACAAAAATAACCTTTGTATGAGCCAATGAGCTTTGTTAGCAGAAAAGCTAAGGTCTCCTGAGAAGATACAGTACTTCACTAATCTAACAGTAAATGAGATTTTTAATTCAATCATTTACACAGTGATTGTTGAGTTTTGAAAATAATTTAATTACAGTGCAACAGTACACATGAGCTTAGCTTTAATAGGTAATGGATATTATGATGCATTTTATCTTCAGCAGATTTCAAGCTAGCTAAAAATATGTACCATATAAATGAAAATGAAATATTAATTAATCTTCAAACCTTGTTTTAGCAAGATCAATAAAGTTGACTAGTCATTCAGTATGTTACTAAAGTACAAACGTTGTTATTTCATTCATGCAGTGCAACATGAAAAGAAAGTCCATGGGGTAACATCCCAGTTTCCGTGTGCAATGACTTATACAGAACAAATATGTTAACCTAAAAGGCAATCCAGCAAAGCTTTTGAAAGAAGATTAAAAGATGTAGATGTTTTCCCAAGAGGGAAAAACTTTGCTGATGAAATTGTTTGTCTTTTTTCCTAAACAGATAATAATGTGCACATTTTGCTGTTTTCCTGTTGTAAACCAGTAGCCTGTAAATCTTTGCAGTATGCACAGTCAAGTAGATAAATGTGTTGTGTATAATTCGTATAAATACTATTTTAAGAATTTATTTTGGTTTTTCATTGTATATCTATCTTCTTTAAAGGAAGCAGGTTTTAAAATTTGATGAGCAAATAAATACTTACATTAAGATTATATTAGAATAGTGTATTATTAATATGTCATATAAATATGCTATTTTATGTGCAGAAAACCATCCAATGAAATTTAAATTCAAAGCAAAAAAGGGTGGACTGTCTGGGTACATGGGGGAAAATGTATCAAAGAGTGAAGTTCTGCCACTAGAGTGAATTTCTGCATCTCTCAATTCATTTCTATGGGATTTTGAAAGGTGTATTTATCAATGGTTGAAAGTGAAATTTCACCCTTTGATCATTAAGATTGTAAACTCTGTGTGCGAGGCCATTCAATCCAGTATTTATTCTGTTACCCTCACTCGTTTCGATTGTTGCAAGACCTCCATTTCTTTTAGACTATTGCGAAGTGCTGAATTACTTGACGGAACTATAAATAAATGATGGATGGCTCCTTTTAATTACCTCTATGCCAAAAAATGTTAAATCCAAGAAACCGATATTACAGAAATTTCACAACATAAGTTATATGGTAGGGAATGTCAATGTGTCTAATAATATTTTATCAACATTTGCTTAAGTAACCTTTAATGCAATTTCTTCCTGTAAAGTAACATTAAAAAGGTCTGTCCTATCTCTAATAATAGATTGTAGCTCTGTCAAACAAAAATTAGTCTGGTGTGCTGCTCATACTAATGCACCTGATCCCTAGTCTGGTGTGCCACTGATACTAATGCCTGGGTATAACCCTATCAACTAGACAATAGTACAAGTTTCAAATAAGAGAGCTGTAAAAATAAATCAATGACATTACATAATGTAGGGGAGAAGAGAAAGCCTTCCCCTGTTTCTCTGTCTGTGATATCCTTCCGCCTAGTAACAGGCTGGAGAGTGACCTGATTGGCTGGGCACCCCAGTGCATTATCGGGAGAAAGGGTGTGCCTGAGTTTGGAGCCAAAAAGTAGCAAGTCTTCAGGAGAGCTGAACGAAAGTCCAGTACAGAGAAGCTGTTAACTCTGTGTAATCTGTGGAGGTACAGATTGAGCCCAGCCTGTTCCCTACCCTATCTGCTAGAGACTCAGAAGGAGAAAGGTGCCACTGTGGAGATTTATCCGGTTGCAGAGCTGCTGTAATCTCCCGTGTGATTTCTTCTGAGAGAACCCCTGTGTGTAAGCCACCCAAGGGATGATATTGGCAAAGGATACAAGCGTGGGGCCCCAAAGTGAAGATAGCTCATTTATAATTGCCTGCTACACGGAAGCTGCTGCTGGATTCCAAAGGGAGAGGTACTTTTGGGAAAAGGTAGCACTACCTGGGGAATAAGAGCTCTGGGGAAGGGACATTTTATTTGAACCGTGTGGTTATTAACCCCTTCCAGAGGACTGGGACTTTGATATTACAAAGGACTGTGTGGGAGCAACAGTTAATTACCTTAAAGTGATTTAGGTAGTTTCCCCAGTGTAGGAGTGCATGGTGTATTAGTTTGTCCAAGTTTAATACATTTATATAAAGTTTAAATTTGTTCATTTGCAACTGTGTGTGTTTTATTATTCCTAGTGGAATCCCCCCTGAGCTGTGTTCCTCAGTGTTCCCTAGGTGGAGGCACTGCGCTGTAATTCCCAGTTCCCAGTACTTTTCATAAGCAAAAGGGACTCAGGGCCCCTGGATTGCAAGGGTAAGTTGCTATTTAAAGAAAAAGTAACCAAATAAGGGTTACATACAATAATTGGCTTGTCAAGAAGAGCCATCCACAGCAGGGTGAGTAGCACTGCTGCCTGCCAGTGCTGGCATCCTAAATTCAATTCCAGCTAGGGTATCATCTGCAAGGAGTTTGTATGCTCCCCCAAGAAGTTTATACTTTTCCTCCAAGTACCCAGGTTTCTTCCCACACTACAAAAAATACAGGCAGGTTAAAGGGAATGTAAAGGCAAAAAAAATACTTTCTTTAATGAAAAAGAACTCTATCTCCAATATATTTTAATTTAAAAAAATGTGCACCATTTTATAAGAAACCTGACTGCATGCAGTGAAATTCTCCCTTCATTTACAGCTAGGGATAGGAATTGTCAGACAGTAATATGTACTTTCAGCAGGGGGGAGCCCCTCCCACCTTACTTCCCAGAACTCCAGCAGCTTTGCCTGTTTCCCTGTAAAATAGTCAGTGACTGTGTAAATATTTGTATCCACAGACCCAGTGCAGCCTGTATATTCTGATCATTAATCAGTCCTGCTGTATTGGCTATGGCAGATAGTATTTGACTTGGGTTGTTTTGATCATTTATGACAATCCCTAAACTTAATCTCCCAGCTGAAGCCCAGACCAGACTGAGCATGTGCGGAGTCTTGCTATTGCAGAGATGTCTAACAAAGTTACAAGATGACAGCCCCCTGCACCAACTTTGAAAGCATAAATCATTTGTCTTATTAGGCTTCTGGTGCAGTAAGTTTATACAGCATTTCTAACATTATTCTATTTTAGACTTTAGTTGCCCTTTAACAGTATCCTGATGAAATTGACCCTAGTGTGTGAATGAGATAGTGATCTTAGATTGCAAGCACCACTCGGGCAAGAACTGCAATTTCTTATTATGACCCATACCATATACATTTTTCAAATATACTGAACATAAAGGGAAACTCTACAACAATTGCCATAAAATTGTGGACACTTAAATACAGCCTTAAACAATTAGAAGGAAAGTTTTTGTCATGGCATCCAATCCACAAAACATTTGCAGTGTGATTCCTTTTTAAATTTAATCTCTGAGCTCATGACAAAGTTCACTTTATAATCTGAAATAGTGAATTCTGTGTTTCAGCAGAGATTATAAAATCCTCCTGATTCCTATGAACTCATTTACAACTGATTCTTCAGTAAGACAAACCTTGCTACAGCAATGATTCATAGACAGATATTTTTTTCTAATTTCAATTGCAGAATTTTTACAAGAAATGCACATAATTACAATTTTTAATGTTCCTTTACAATTAATGTTTTATAAGCTGTAAATGTAAATGGACCTTCTGAATGCAAAACTTTACACAATAATTACCATATATGTAATGAGGATTCATAGAAAAAATGAGATTATTAAAACAATAACTCTTGTTAAGGTCATTAAACCGGTTTGTTTAATAATTAAACCTAAGTGTTTCAATTCTGAAAATTTTAAATATAATAATCTAGTGAATGAAAGAGGTAGAATATAAAATTTAGTGTATTAATATATCCACTTACCAGTGGACCAAGAATAGAGATATAAATCCTGTTGAGTGTAGCTAGCTATATTTAAGAGTTGCTGCTTATAGGCATCAACATTCCCCTAGTGAGAGTCATCTTATTTGTTCATAATTTTAATGCAGTTTGATGTCATTCCATAGTTATATTATGTTGGTCTGACTCTGTCAAAATCATTAGGTTAACATAATACTATACAATTTTACAGGTATGGGACCATTATCTAGAATGCTCAGGACCTGGGTTTTTCCAGATAATGGATTATTCCATAATTTGTTCATACCTCAAGTCTATTAAAAAATCATGTAAACGTCAAATAAAACCAATAGCCTTTGCTTTCAGTAAGGATGTATTATATCTTAGTTTGAATCAAGTACAAGGTACTGTTTTATTATTAGAGAGAAAAAGGAAATAATTTAGAAAATTTGGATAAAATGGAGTCTATGGGAGACAACATTACATAATTCAGAACTTTCTGTATAATGCGTTTCTGGATAACAGATCCCATGCCTAGTGTCATAACCTGTGTTTGCATAAGCTATGTGATAAGGCACTATGGTATTGGCTTGGGCTTTCTTTGGAGGGGTAACAATAGTGTCCCCCCACAAAGCTGTCAGTATTTTTCACTAGAATTACTCCAACTAACGCATTGTTTGCAATTCAATTCATTTAACAAATTGTCTAATATTCTTTGATTACAGTAGAGATTTGATTTAGGTGTGCATAGTATAAAAGGTATATACAGTATACAGAATGAAATACTGAATTAAGCGAATTGTGTTAATATGTTATGATTTTAGAGAAATAAAAATATAATAACATGGGTATATAAACTTATTTATATTCATAGCAGCTGCTAGAAATGACATAAAAGGACAGCAGATGGTGTTTCATTTGCAAGAGTTGTTTTAGTTAGCAGACTTGTGTTTTATGGCATACAGTATTTACTTGTTTAGCTGTAAACCCTTCAGGATGATTTGCTAAATTCACAAAGACAATACATTATAACACATAATAAATTGGGTCCTAAACTATATATTAGTCATTTTGTTAAATGAACCATATGCACTGACCTCAAAGAAAAAAACATTTAGCAGCATGGAACTGATCAAAAGCTGAGCCAAAATCATGTGACAATAGCAACCTAATCTGTTCATAATATTATTTATGCAATAGTGGATATTCCTCTAGTTGTGGTAATATACCTGTTCTATTCCTGCAATATGCAGTTACTCAGCTACTCTACTACTAAAGATTGCCATACACCAAGTACTACCGCTTAAAATATAATGCTACATCTAATTAAATAAAATAATGATAATAACGAATGTCAGAATCTAAATACATTGTTGCCATTTTTTGCATGTGATGTTTCTACAACTGTTATAAAAACCTTTAATTCAAAATGAGGGTGTCCTATATCTATGGATTAAGGTTACAGAAAAACCTATTTTTTTCGCCCGCCAAATGCACCGGCATATAAAGGGCCTACAATGGGTGGATGTCACGAATCCTGAAGAGCAACACCAAGTTATTGGCAGCCTGGCATTTTCTGGTATCTGGCAGCTTTCAGTCATTTGGAGGGTCTTATCAGTGGCTTGTCTTAATCCACTTTCTCTTGGTCACTTACTGAAGTTCTATAAATTCTAAAAGTTCTTAAAAAAGATGGCATTTATTTATCAATGTTCCCAAAACCAGACAGGAGTGGCTGAAAGTAAAAAGGGGATTTTAAGTCCAAGGAGGTCTGCCTAATGCCATGGGTGCAATATATTGTACTAGTGTGGCTTTTTTGCCGCCTTGTGGTCAAGAGAAAATTTTCTAGAACAGCGAGCAATTTAATTCAATCAACACTCATCATTTGTGATGTAAATATGCGTTTGTGAAATGTTTTTGCCGCCTTCCCTGGAAACACAAATTATTCTTATATTCTGCACAATTCATCAGTCTACAGGCATTTTGAACCTGGTCAATTAAGTGGTGGTTGGCTTGTAGGTAAGTATTGTTTCAACTTTCCATATAACAGTCAATATGTTGGCATTGTTTAGTCATTTCAAACATCACAGAACTCTTATTACATACTAATGTTGTTTAAAGAGTGCCAAACAATTGCTAATTAACATGAACTATTACAAGTCATTCTTTGTAAAAAGCCATCCTAAGTTTGTAGTCCCTTTGTCTATATGATGTTTGTGAGATGTGTTCCTACCAAACACAGGCCTGTTGGCAAAGGGGTATTGTTGGGTATTGTTGCACCATAAACACTGTATGAGTTTGTTGTTGGCCAGCTAGGAAAAGATGGTTGGTTCAAGACAACATGGTCCTCTCTTACATTTTCAGAATGATGGACAACTGGCATTTCTTTTTCTGTTAGATTATGAGTGTCACTTGGAAACAGCATCTGTTGTGAAGATGTACTATTATTTTTGGCCAAGTTGTTTTTTGTGCTACAGAACAAGATTGTGTCATGGGTGGTGGGTAATAAGGTGTTAATCATCCATAATCAAATGGCAGAATGTTGACAAAATCGTGATGCTATTCCTTATGCATATGCCTTCAAAAAAACATGTTGATTCCTTTCTCCCTCTCTCCTCCCCCTCACTTAACCTAGAAATTAGACACTATTTAAGTATATACAGATGCAGTCACTAGGAGTTAAATGCGTCGTGACTCAGGGCTAATTGAAGAAACTGTGTTATCCAAAGTTATGCATTTAACCTTTTTATTAGCATACCAAAGCCCCATTGTTTTCAATGGTGATCTCTTTGCTGTGACACAATATTCTGTGCTAAGTGGGATAAATGGGATAGATGAGTTAAGTCACGACGCATTTAACACACAAATCCAAGTGACTGCATCTGTATAGATGGACAGATTACATAGTTCAGTTAAAATGATAGATTATAGTTACTGAGATTATAGAGACTGAAGGGTTTCTTTCAACATTTTGACTACTCTTTTGCAGTTGTTAAACCTTTTTTTAATCACATCAGTGGTTCTGCGTACACTGTTGACAGATGCTGTGATTTTATTCCAGCAGACTGTTTTTTGGGAATAGGATGTATGGACCTAGCCAGTTCCAAACTGATAATCATTTATTTCATTGATAGTTGGGATTGGTGCAAAATATTCTTCCAAGCTAAACCTGTAGCCTTGTTGCTTATTAGGGATGGCGCGAACTGTTCGCCGGCGAACTTGTTCGCGCGAACATCCGCTGTTCGCGCTTGCAGAATATTCGCGAACGTCGCGCGACGTTCGCCATTTTGGGTTCGCGTATAGTTGGCGCTTTTTTTTGCCCTCTCACCCCAGACCAGCAGATACATGGCAGCCAATCAGGAAGATCTCCCTCCTGGACCACCCCCACACCCCTGCCTGGACCACTCCCCTTCCCCATAAAAACCGAAGCCCTGCAGCGTTTTTTCATTCTGTCTGTGTGTGCTTGGAAGAGCTAGTGTAGGGAGAGAGCTGTTAGTGATTTCAGGGACAGTTGAAAGTAAGTTTACTGGCTAGTAATCTACTGTTCTTCAAACAACTGCCATCTAGCTGTGTGAGCTTGTTCACATTCTGTCTAAATATCAATAATATTACAGTGTCCACAACCACCACCTGAGTGACTTTTTTCCCTTTACAGCACAAAACGCAGCGCTGTGTCAACAATGGATTTTTCAGATACATTTTTGCCCTTGATCCCCCTCTGGCATGCCACTGTCCAGGTCGTTGCACCCTTTAAACAACTTTAAAATCATTTTTCTGGCCAGAAATGTCTTTTTTAGCTTTTAAAGTTCGCCTTCCCATTGAAGTCTAGGGGGTTCGCGACGTTCGCGAACCGTTTGCATATTTTGTCGCAAGTTCACGAATATGTTCGCGAACTTTTTTCCGCGGTTCGCGCCATCCCTATTGCTTATCGTCCTCATCCTGTGGATTGACACTGGTGTGGTCTGAATGGATGTCATCTTCTGACCTTGGTGGATTGGCTTGGCTTGAAGAATGCCTTGTTCTTCTAACAGAACTACATGAGCGACATCATAACCTGATTTTGCATTCACTTTGTTCTTTAGCTGGTTCTGTCTCATTCAGGCCACTGTGGACTGTGCTAGGGTCTATTATGCTGTACTAAATTCAACACAAATTTTCATCTAAGGTAAAAAAAATTATGTTTAGGCCATTGAGATACACTTATAGATAGAGTGGCATTGGCTACAGAGAGACAATTCAATGTAATTGAAGCTTTAAAAACAAACATTAGCATGATTAGCATGTTTAGCTTCATTTACAATATATTTGTGTTCCATGATAGTTACTGCTGTTTTTCTTTACAAAACCTAGCTAGTTCTTAAAGTATGTGACCCTAGCAAGCAGCACAGGTTTTTAATGGAAGCCAAATGTACCTGGAATAGTGGACTTGAAGTACACAAGCACCTGCAGCATGGAGGGTAAAGGCAGTCACAGAAAAAAGATCTCCCTGGAAGGCTGCGGAAGGACCATTTTGGAGGGTATGGTGTACATACGGCTAAATGTAATGTTTCTAGCATTCACTAAATTCCATGTCGCAATGAATTGATTTAGGTACAATAGCACATTCTTTATTGCACTTAAACAGATCTTTTCTTTATGGCACATTTAACACATTGAATTAATTAATTCACCTTTGTTTCTTCTTGTTTTTAGAGTTGAAAGATGCCACACAAACGTGTGTTTAGTTTTGCCAGGATATGTCATGTCTAGAGAATCAAAAACAAATCTTTTTGATGAATGATATAATTCCTTGTAATGAACTATTGGGAATCTCAAAAAATGTGTTATTAACTTTTTCAAGGGATACATGTCCAATTTTTTTTATAACCAGTAAAGAAATCTAAGCTGAACAAAGGAAAGTCTTGCTTGACCCTACTAAAGAACTTATTGCGGTAATCTGCCTGTGTTGTCTGCAATACCACTGCTCTTTGCCAGTGGACATCTAAGGCCCTGGTTCACTCCTATGACTCTGCTTGCTATTGCTAGTAAGCATGGCTTGTTTCACCTGTTTCCAATCTGGCCACAGGTTATTTGTGTAAGCCATTTGTATGGCTATAAAACCCCTTACACTGCTGTAATTTATTGTCCAGTATAGGTCAATGTTGCATAGTTCTTGGGTGTGGTATATTGTCTGATTCTGTTTATTAACCACTGCCTGATCTTGCCAATCTGCTGCCTGAATTTCTGTCTCCTGTATTGTCTGTTTGGTTTTGACCAGGCCTGTCCCCTGAATTCGCTCCCCAAACCTTTAAAAGGCCAAGCACACCCACTTACCGGCGTCTTTGAAACAAGCTTCTCAAATTACCGGAAAAAAGGGCAGATCGTACTGACATGGAGTTCGCCAAGGAAAGGAAGATCACGTTAAGTATGCACAAACTTCCCTTTTCCCTTGTCAAACTCCATGTCAGGATGTAGCAAGATCCGATTTTCCAAATGAGGGAATAGGCTTTAACAAGTATTTGTAATCAGGAATGGAATAACACTGACTAGATAGACCACAATCACGCAAGCTCTATAAGTTAATTAAGAGACACCAGGTGAAACCCCAGAATAGGTTTACAAGGCTTAGAATAGCCATATAGTATAGACTGTATACTACAGAGAGAAGGAGGGGGAGAGAGAGAGGTGTTAGCCCACTATCAATGAGGAACCAGTGAATTCAATAACATAATTGCTTCCCCCTTCCAGAAGAGAGAGCGACATCCCTGTAAATGGCAAATTCAGCAAGCTGAAATACTTACTCTCCAACTCACCAGAAAACTTCCATCACATGTTTGCCTAGTTTCAGTGCAGAATGCAAGGCACCTGTAAGAAATACTTGGCAGGAGTAAGAACCAGACAGATGCATAGTAGGTATGACCCATTTATACTATTGCAGCTAGCACAGGGCCTCGAGGCATCGACGCATGTACCATAAACATCTACATATCAGAATGCCTAGCATTCAGAACCGTCTTAACAGAAAACAGATACTAAAGGAACAGGGACAAGGGCACCTGCAACATACCTTGGGTTAGAATTCCTTACACCATCTAAGGTGCTGTGCTGAGGCAGACTCAACTAACAGTGAAAACACTGGTACCCATCCCTTTATCCAGAAGATATTCTCTGTGGAAACCAGAGCAACTATGGTACCTAAGGAATAGAACCCTTGTTGGTTTACTCACCGTAGTCTTGTGAGAGTTATAACTACAGTGTAGATACCCCTAAGGTTACAGATCCAATATCACCACAGTGAAACTAAAGGGGAATCCAATTATTCCTGGAGGAAGGCTATAACCCCTGGAGAGAGGATTAGAATCACCCTTGAACCTGTTTTTATCCCACCTGTAAGTGACATGTTTATATGTGGAAATCAACTATCCTACATATATGAAGCTGACTTTAGGAATGGAGAGGTCATATGGATATTCCAGTCAGTGTCAGAAGGGCTTCTAATCTGCCAGACTAGAGCCATGCTAGGTCGGATGTACTGTATCAGGAGTGTGTCAAGAGTGGCTGAGCCTCACAAGAAAGTCCTACTTTTAGGACCGCAATGTGAAATCCAAGTACATGCAAGGTTAATAGGAGTGTTATATCTAGAAGGTTACCTGGACAGAGAGGCCTGTGGCTATGTACAGTAGAACCCAATGCTCACAGTATAAGTAACAGTGTGACAGAGTTGGACAAAAACAGACAAACAGATCCAAACATCCTGTTTGAAGCTAGACAAACTTGCAGCACAGATACCTAAAATCTCCTCAATTCATTCACAAATTAAATAGATAAGGCTGGCAGATGTTACAGCGCTACGCAATATGTTGGCACATACATGTTAATAATAATGTAAGAGATTGCAGTCTATTGTAAGATCTGCAAACGTTTCACATTAGGGAAGACTATGATCTTGTTCACTATAGTCCAATACATTATAGCCTGAGGCAATAGAACTGGTAGAAACACACAAGTAGGTAGCTGTGAGGAGGCAGGTTCCAATTCTGCTGGTGGCTAAAGAGGGCATTGACAAAGAGAGGAAAATCAGCATTCATTGGATGTTTCCATCATCTGCTGTCTAAATCAGTTACCTGTCTTGTATGGAAGAACAGCCAGCCCTCTATTCTAAATACCCAATAACCAGGAGATTGGGAGACTGAAGAAAAAAAAATGACCCAATCAGTCTTCCTTTAAGCCCTATTGATGTTTTGTTTTGTTGGCCATATAAGCAAATGACTCCTATACTGAACCAGTCCTATTTGTAACCTGAGCAAGGTAATCTATAATAAGATAGTTGAGGACTCCTATAAACTGAAAAGGTTTTTGTCTGCAATATAGACCTTAGGCATGCAACCAGTCTTATTTAGGTGAAGACCTTAAACTCCCAGTGGTCTGATGTCTGTATGGACACTGTCTCTATAGGCATCCTACTTTATAAATGTTGAGAGATAAAATGGCCCATAAAGCATGACACAAAGCTTATTAGTATTATGTGTCAATGCATAACCCTGGGTAGAACCCATCCCCTTTCTAGTGTGTAGGAAGCACTGTGATCCCACCCAACTAAGCGTAATATACATATATGGTTACTTCACTCAAGCATAGTGAACTGTATTATCTTTGTCATGGTTATAAATTGTAGTTATGTATTATATATACATATATACACAGGCATAAACACTCCTATATATTCACGTATATACACACATGCCGATGGCCCACCTATAGATGCACACATGTGTCGCTTTGGTAGTCTGTATATTATGGAGCATACACATGCTATAGTTAATAGTGATGGGCGAATCTCCCGCGATTCGCTTCGCCTAGAGATTCGCGAATTTCTCTAGAAATTCGCGAATCGGCGAAAAATTCGCGAAACGAGTCGCGGGACGATTTTGTCAACTTTGACGCGTCGCGCGTCGCGTCGTTTTCGTCGCGTCAAAAACGACGCGCGACTGACGCGCGACTCGTTTTTCGGCGAAGTTTCGCCAAGCGAAATTTCGCTGGTGATTCGCGAATTTATTCGCCAGCGGCGAATCGCGGGAATTCGCCGCGAATTCGACCTAGGCGAATAAATTCGCCCATCACTAATAGTTAAGCAATAATTAAGCATTCATTCTACAGGTGACTGTAGACATCATAACCATGTTGGAGCAACACAGAAGACTATCCATTAGAATCCCCCATGCAGGGTGTGGGCCATGATGCTAGCATGTATTAAGCTGTGTGCTTTATCATAGTAGTTTATAACATATGTCTTGGTCAGGGCCCTGAGATACTGGTTCTGGCAGAGTACACTGCTCAACCCCAGAGCCCTAGCACTGTATAATAATTATACTACACATCTGAAAGCAAGTGATCTGCAATACAAGGCTGCTGAATCTAGGAAAATGTACATTCATCGGCCCCAAACACTTTGTTGTGTACTACATACCTGTGGTTATTGTTATCCAAGCAATACTTATGACAGACGGGCTACAGAAACTCCTGCTGTGTTTATCAAGACAGTATGTGGACTTATCTACCACAGGGAGAAACATTGCTATGTAACAAATTAAATTCCCTGCTTACCTGATTAAGCCATACCCTATAATAGGAGCAATGCATTAAGGTATCAGATTAAGGTATCTATGTCAGTACTCATCAGTATTAGACCCCAATATACCCCAGATACAATCACAACCACATTTAATGCATAGTTAAGTGTAGCTCATGTTTAGAGTAAGCATATATCAGGAGCACATAGTAGATACAATCACAGCAGCATGTAATACAGTTTAGATTAGCTGCTGCTTAGAGCAAGCATATATAAGGACTTAGCAGCTAGCCAGACCTGTGCTCTACATTCATTAGGGCTTCTTGTTCCAGGTGAGCAATAACCAGAGCATATACATCAAAAATATTCTGTGCTATAATTAATTGGATGGGATGCTGTGACACAATATTCTGTGCTAAGTGGGATAAATGAGATAAATGAGTTAAGTCACGACGCATTTAACTCACCATCCAAAGTGACTGCATCTGTACATATTTTGGATTAAGTTCAGTTGCAGTTCAGCATAAGATCATGTTAAATTTCAGCCTACTTATATCCATTAGGGTTATTGGATTAAGGTGGACCATTATCCAGAGTTCAGTACACACTACATGTCAGTAGAAAGCATGTTAGCCCTTGTATCTATCTCTATTAGAGCTACTGGTATCAGACCAAGCACGGTGCAGGTAAACATATGATCACACTGTATGTAAGTAATTAGTTAGACTTCATTACACTGCAGAACATAATATGGGCATGCTTCTTACCTGCTTCTCATTATGCCAGGCTGTAAGCAGACCCTTTAAAGCCACATATTGCAGGACACCAGGTTCATTGTTAACAGACAGGCCTCACAAGTTTACTGACAACAACAGTACTTACCTGAGGCTGCTGGGCCAGAGTTCCAGTCTGCAGAGTGAGGGGAACGTTTACTTAAGTGCGATAAATTTGAATTTAAGTTTCCGCAGTATTTGCAGTGACTAAGTTTACTAAACAGCAATATGCTCAGAAGTCTTTGCAGTCACTTGCGGTAACTACGTTAATGAACCAGCTTATGTTTGCGGTAATTTTAGCGAGTTGCAAATTTTCTGGCAACAAGTTACGTTTGCAAATATTTATTCTAGAAAATAGTCTTGTTTTATGGTGTTAATAATGGCATTAATTATGGCAATTTTTACTGTGATATTTATGGTCAGAAATGCATCTTCAAAACTCATAAACTTTATTGACTGATGATTATACCATCCAACAACATTACCAGAGTGACACCAATCAAACATGTATGTATCATATAAACCCATACTTCATCCATCCAGTCACAAACACTTCTGCCAATAGAATCGTATGAACAAGAAATCATACCAGCCATCTCTTTGTATCATTTAAAAGCACAGTTTAATGAGAATTTAACTCCCCTTGAGAATTTTCTGGTCAAAAAATAAGTTAATGCCACTATATACAGATGAAGCCACTTTGGATTGTGTGTTTGACACAGAATAACTAAACTCAGATTTCTCATTTATCCCAATTAACACAGAATATTGTGTCACAGCATCCCATCCAATTAAAGAGTTCACCATTGAAAACAATGGGGCTTTGGTATGCTAATGAAAAGGTTAAATGTATTAAATGAGTTAAGATAACTTTAGATAACACAGTTTCTTCAATTAACCCTGAGTCACGACACATTTAACACACAAATCCAAGTGACTGCATCTGTACATGGCGGTAAAATGTTGAGAATATTCTGGCGTTAATTTTGTCATTCACACATTTCGCTGTTTAGAAAACCAGGCGTTAATGTGTACGTAGCGTTATTTTTAGCGAATGCGATAACTGGCGAAAACATATTCTTGCGCAAGAATAATAGCAAATTTATATTTACCGCATGTTAATAAACTCACGAAAACATATTCTGTGTTAAATTTGTCTATATTTTATGCACAAATTTTTACCGCACTTTAGTAAACAGACCCCTTTGAGAGTGGACAGGGCCATCTCCACTTGCTATAGCTGGGAGTTGCACAGGTACAGATTGTATGTTTGACACATAATTACTAAACTCAGGCTTCACACTTATCTCGTTTAACACAGAAAATAGGGTCACAGCATCCCATCTAATTAAAGTGTTCATCATTGTGAACAATGGTGCTTTGGTATGCTAATGAAAAGGTTAAATGCATTAAATGAGTTAAGATAACTTTAGATAACACAGTTTCTTCAACTAGCCCTGAGTTAGTATGAATTTAACACACAAATCCAAGGGGCTGCATCTGTAATTACCTTATTATACTTAGCTGGTGTCTGCACAGACAGAGCAATCACATAATTGCACTCAGTAGGGGGTCACTTTACCAGTGGACCCAGCTGATTAATCTCAGCTGCTGTCTGCATAGGCAGGT
Organism: Xenopus borealis; assembly: GCA_024363595.1. Lineage (NCBI taxonomy): Eukaryota > Metazoa > Chordata > Amphibia > Anura > Pipidae > Xenopus > Xenopus borealis. The sequence continues at coordinate 109,599,576 of CM044432.1, forward strand.
AACCAAAAGCAACTGCTAAGGTTACACAGAGGCAAATATAATAATTAGTGTTGGTGCCTCCTGCAAAGGCCCAAGTCTGTGGCCAATTTGGCTGAAGGCTATAGTGCAACTTTTTTGTATTTTTTTATAAACTACCTTCACCTTGGGAAAGTCTGTTGGTTGAGGCAGCTGGCCATGACAAACCTGCCCCATAAAACACAAGAAAAACAAAAGTAACAGGAGGCATTAAGGCTCAAGCCCCTAACTAATAATGCCTAAGCTAGCTGCCACCTACCTCGCCCATCTGTAAATATGGGGTGTAGGGGCCACATATACCCCTGCCACCATGGATGGGGGGACAAGCACTTGCCACCAAAAGCTCTGACAGCAATACTGAAGGCAACTGAAACACAGGCAGACAAGGAGTAGCAAAAATTGCACACCAGTGCCTTACCTGATCCAGGAGCTGAAGCACAGGAGACTCCAAGATATGAGGTAGTGTGCTGGGGAACAAAAGGTCCCATGGAACAAAACCCCTGTCCCGCCTTATGGCCTAATGCTTTCACAAGGTTAAAAAGAAAAGTTTGCTTCTAATGGGAACAAAAGCCAAAGCAAAAGAGAAGGACAAAAAAGATGCTAGTAAGTGGGTGTGGTTGGCCTCTTAAAGGTTAGGAGATGATCCTTCTGATGGGAGCATGGGGGAGGGGCTATCGCCGATGCGTACTGACATGGAGTTCGACAAGGGAAAGAGATATATTGACAGTTGAGATTTACGTTTAGCACAGGAAAGGATATTTAAATGGAAAAAAAAGAATAATTTATGTTTAATTTGGAAAGGACCTTTATTATACAGTTTTTTATGTCTGGGTGTCAGGTCCTCTTTAATGCTTACTTTTACATCTTTCTTGGTGCATTTATAAAATTGTCCTGCCTAGTATTGCAGTCATTGCAGTCATTGCACCTCTTCTGGGGTCTTTTATTTGTGGACTGTTATTAAAATGATACACAATCGTGTTGCTGTGCATCTGTACAGGGGTACACAAAATGCATTCCCCTGTTCCCCTTTAGTATGCATCTCATTTTCCCCTGAGCTATTGCAGAGGCACTTGCCTCTTCTAAGTGTAAGGAATTATGCCTCTGCTGGGTTTGAACCTGGGACCTCTTGTATTTTAGCCTGTTCCCTTACCTCTCTTCTATTTTAGCAGGTTAGAGGTATGGTTTAAGGCTAGAATACAAGAGGTCCCAGGTTCAAACCCAGCAGAGGGATAATTCCTTACACTAAGTTGTTTAACTGGTAAGACTCTGAGGGAAAGAGCAGCAATCCCCTACACCTTCCCTAAATGCAGTCTTCCTTTGATTTACTATTTGTTCATAGAAACCAAAGAATATGTACTCTATGTTTGGACTCATTTCTAATTTAAGTATCTGAAATGTTTAACTTAAAAATGAAAAGAAAGCCTTCAATTAAAATGGCACACTATCTGATGCTATAGCGATATTGCTATTTTATGTCTTAGTTTAAGTGACTGTATTACAGAATGATTCATTATCCAACCTCTCTTTACAATTTAATATCCGTGAACATTAAAAAGTAATCAATCTTTGTTTTAGCAGATTCACATTTTTAATCAGCTCTATATGTATATTGGTTTGAGCATGTGGCAGTTTAATTAGCCTCTTGAATTTATGCTACACGTCTTTGTCATATCTACTTATTACTGAAGAGCGCACTATCTTATAACGCTAATTAAAGTTGGTTGGTGGCATTTATTTCACATACATATTGCATCCTGTCTTAACTGTCTGATTATTCTTTAAATTGGAGCGTGATAAAATCTCTTTTTTAATTATCTTTCATTTAATATAAAGCAAGAATGAAACATATCTATATATTTTTTTTATACAAATTTAAGTTATGTAAAAAAATAAAATATTTAGGGAAAAATAGTATGAGTTGTTAATACACAGTAAAAACTGACAGTTGATCATATTATATAGAACATTCTTTACAATTGCTCTGAAGAATATAGATCTTCCAACTGGGTCGCACTCCATTTTAAATAAACAAAACAAGCTTTTACTTTCCCCTCACCCTACTCCCCTTAACCATATCAAGGCACAGCTGACAAAAGATAGAATAATCCTCCAGTGGAAAAAGCTATCTTGCAGTAACCAATTCATATGAAGCACTATGTAAATATACCCATTGTCGATTGATATGCGGCTATCTTTCTGTCACCTTTTATCTTGAACTTTTGTTATGTCATAGAAAATGACAGCCCTTTAGCAGTAAAGATTAGTGTTGGTTGAATAAATTTGCGAAATGCCAGGAACATTTTGCCTGGCGAAAATTTGCCAGCATCTCTTTTTGGAAGCAGGCGTCCATTTTTGGATGCCGGCGTCCATTTTTGACAGCGGGCATCCATTTCTTCGGCACCGGCAATGTGCGGTGGCATCCAAAAATGGACGCCCATGTCCAAAACGAGACGCAACGGCGTTTCATTAATTTTTCGCAGTCAAATTTGGGATAAATTTGGTGAAGCGAAACGCCCCAGATTCACCCATCACTATTAAAGAGCTGTTTCTTCAAAGATGCCCCAGTACCTCCCTTCTTCTTTTCTGCTGGTCCACTGCACATGCTCTGTGCTTCTGTCAGTTACTTAGGGACCCACTCATACTATACAGTACACATAGTATATAAATGTGACAATATCAGGCTTGTTAGTAAATAATTCATATAATTTATACAACATAGAAACCAGCAACTAGCATCGTATTTAATAATCAGCCCTTTCTGCATGATTATCTGGGATGGCCCCTAAGCTTTGCTGCTCAAAGCACACTGTATGTACATGTTGCAGCCACTCCTTACAAAATCTAAGATGGGGAAACACCTGTGACAAGGCCTGGATCATTACTATTATTTTGCTGCTGAGCCTTCACGTTGGTTCAATTAATTTAATATACTGTATAAAATAATTTTTAGAGTTTAGTTTCCTATGGCTGTGGCATTACACTGCACTGCATATGTAAGTTGAGGTCTTATCAGGAATCTATGCATACAGTACGGGGCAGATTTATCAAGAGTCAAAGTGAAAATTCAAAATAAAAAATTCGTATTTCGAAGTAATTTTTGGGTACTTCGACTATCAAATAGGCCAAAATTATATTAGAATTGAAAAAATTGGTATTTGACCACTCTAAAATAGAAGTACTATCTCTTTGAAAAAAATTCGAATTCAACCCTTCGCAAGCTTTAACCTGCTGAATAGCTGTTTTAGCCTATGGGGGATCTTCTATAGCCCTCAAGCAGTGTTTTGAAATTTTTAGGAAATTTAATTTTTTTGGAGGAAATCGTTCGAATTGAACAATCCAGTCGAACAGTTCAAACAAAAACTTACCTATTAGTCGAAAAACAGTCCGTTTTCATTCAAAAAACCACTTCCAAAAATTTGAAATTCAACCCTTGATAAATCTGCCCCTACATGCGCTTTTATCCCTTGAGTCATTAATTTTTTACTCAAGAATATGTAGCATAAGCTTTATTAGCATAAGTAGACATTGACAGACCATGACCAAAATTGCAACGTCTTATCCCCAAAAAAAACCCAGTGCTTTATAGTCCTGTCTAGTGATGGGCGAATCTATCCCATTTCTCTTCGCCTAAAAATTCGCGAATTTCCAGCGAAATTCGCTAATTGGCAAAAAATCCACGAAACGAGTTTTCGGCACACATCGTGTTTTTTTGACGCGTCTCCTTTTTTTTACGCGAATGGTGTCTCGTGAATCGCTGGAATTCGCTTTCTGTAGTTGAAGAACTATTTGGCAAATTGGAATGTAATTCTATCATCATTGTAGCCAAGTGAGTGTTATTGCACCCAATGTATCAAACTAAATGCACTTGCATGTGTGAGCTTTTGAGAATCATTTGCAAGTTGCATTATTGGTACTGATATCATTTTATCTTGTTAGATTACAGATTGTTGCATTATAGAGTGAGCCTTAATAACATAAATGCAAATATTTAAAACTTTGAGCAGGGATATAGTAATTTTCTAACTGCCCTCTATGATATTTGTTTTAATTTACTTGCATTTCCAACTACTGTACATACTCTAGGCTTTTAATAGGTAAAACAAGCATGTACTAGCATGCACTATGTACCAAAGATAGGTTTAAAAGATGTAATGTAAAGGAAATAAGATCATTATTAGAGTTAGTTTTTTGACCCTTAAATGATTTCTACAGTCAATAGTACTAATAACAACATGATAGCTTTAATGCTAAAAAAAAACCTTATTTGGGCAGGGGCAGTATAGCATGGAAAGTGCTGCAAAAGTTCCTACTACTTGAATTTTTATTTGGTTTTGTTAATATACAGTATGTCAGTAAGTCACATGACTTGGGGCAGCTGGGAAATTGACAATATGTCTAGCCCCATGTCAGAATTCAAAATGAAATATAAAAAAAAAATCTGTTTGATCTTTTGAGAAATGGATTTCAATGCAGAATTCTGCTGGAGCAGAACTATTAACGGATGCATTTTGAAAAAAACATTTTTTCCCATGACAGCATCCCTTTAAGATTTACTATTTCTTCAACTAAATTATATTTATGTTTTTTTCTTTTAGCTACATCATTGGATAATTATCATGAATCAAAAGAAATTCAGCTGTAATAAGTGAATGCCTCTTTTACACCAGAATTATACATTATACCGCTTTAGAACTACACTATCTTTAAAATTATGCCCCTTGGTATATTCTTCAATCCTCATGTAACCTGTTGCACATATTTTGTTTTAGTGAATCACTGTTCTTTTTTAAGTTAAATCATGCAATTCAAACATGGTTTTTCTGTCTTTCATTTCTTTTTACAAATTGCCAAATTATATTGATGATAGTGCTCTCAGTTTTCTTCAACAAGATCTTGACCTGTTCTTAGAGAATATTCTTGAATAGAATGTGTTCTTGTCTTATTTTTTATAATTAACCCCTTGTGTGTTTTGGGATTTACAAAACAAGTACAAATTTAGGCCTTTTAGCCTCCTGTGAAGTGAGTTTTTGAAGGTTTTTATAATTAACCCCTTGAGTGTTTTGGGATCTACAAAACAAGTATAAATATAAGCTTTTTTCTTTAACCATCATTCTGTGATGTGAGTTTTTGAAGTCAGGTCTAGTTAATGGCACTCAAAGGATTAACATGCCCAAGGCCTTGCTTTTCACAGCACCTTTAAATTTTACTGCTCATTTTTACACCATTTTCCCCAAAGAAGTTTAACTTGCTTTGCTAGTCTGGTGTTCTGTAGGGATGCCAAGTAAAATTATAGATAAAGTTTATAAAGCAATTTATTGCTTTGAAATTGTTGTTAAAAGACAACAGTATAAAGTGCAGTTCATAAGTAAATATTGTTTCTAGGATATCCTTTGCATGGTACAACAAAATAATAACTGATTATACGGATGATTGTAAACTCTAAATGATTTCTTTCCTCCACTGTTTTTACATGTGGCAAATAATCTTTGTAAATGTTTACATTTAATTTTTATTTATTGTACTGATGTTTCTGTTTGTACAATATATAGATTTTAAACATGTACAGTAGTGATGGGCGAATTTATTCGCCAGGGCGAATAAATTCGTGAAACACCAGCAAAAATTCGCCAACGAAAATTCGCCAAAAAGAACGAGTCGCGTGTCGTTTTTGACGCGACGCGTCGAAAACAACGCGACGCGCGCAGAAAATGACACGACGCGGGTGAGATTTGCCCATCACTAATGTACAGTACTGTAAGCCAAAAAGCACATGCACATGTGTGCTTACAATAGGCAAGTATTACATATGTACTTCATATTTGAATGTCTGTATAAATCTCTGCACACCAATTGCAATCATTAGTAAAGCCCATGCTACTGGTGGTCCATGGAGGCAAGAATAAAGGATTCCCCTTGAGAATTTTCACATTATTAGAGTGGTAGCAAACTTCCATTATAGTGGTGCTCTTACAATAGATTTACATATTTATAGAATTGGTTTACAGGAGCTCCTGAGGTCATTGTGATGGCTTAAACTATCTATCTGATGTATGGCAGTTTCTATTTATTTTTGTTAAAAAATAAAGGTCAAAATTAAGGACTGTAGTACTTTGCAAATAGTGACATCAGCAGTAGAAACAGACAAATAATATAATCTAGAAATTGTTCTTCACAAAGAAACAACCCAACATTTTCTACATCCAGTCTCAGGTAGAAGTGCATAATGAAATTTATAAAGTATATTTTTCCACATATTAGTTGAAGGCTACATTTAATTTAGTCCTTCCATATTTTTACCTGAAATGGTACAAGAAGCATTATTTAGTATTTTGAAAACTGTATGAAAGGAACAAGATACTGGAAGCATAATGAAACATTTTAAGTGATAAAATATGAGTAAGCAAGTTTCACATTATAGCTTAGTTCTCACTAAACTAATATAAATCCAGCTGCTCAAAATAATGTCCTTATCCATTTTATTATTTACACTGGTAAATCTGTACAGCCCTTGTGTAGTTTTATTTAAGAAAATAATGAACAATATGCAGGCAAAGCTGAACTACTGTTAACTATACTTTTATATGTTATAAAATATGTCATAAATAGACAATTTGCATATTATAAAAATACATTTATGATGCATAGCTCTCTGGGAAATCTACTTGCAAATTCAGTGAGAAATGATTCCCTATTCAGTAGTTCCTAGTCAGCCAAAAGCTTGATTAAACATGAGCAGTGTATTTTCTACTGTTGACTACACCTGGGCTCTCATTATTTTGAATAATTCTGTAAGAAATGTTCTTTTGGTTTATTTTGTTAAAGCAGTAACTCATGCATAACACAACAAGCTTTCTGTACAACATTATTGCAAAGTAAGCAGTTCTGTATAGTTGTAATGACAACATAACCATGTCCTCTTGTCAGAATAAGTTTCATGAATCATATGCAATTTGTTTTTTTGATCTCAGTTATTGAGTAAATATTTGGTCATGTAATAAACAGTCATAAAGGGGATGTAGATCAACAAAAATTAATTCATGTAACCGTTTCTAAATGTATGCAATTTACAGCCAGTGGTTTATGAAATATTTGCCTTTTTAGAATGCTAATGGCAGGCTTTTAAATGAAATTTAGCAACTGGAGGGTTAATTGAGGGTACATAGAAACTGCATTACCGGTGTTGCTGACACTCTGAGCCTTCAAAAAAAGCTGCTGAGCCACAGTAGTCTAAAACTGCTAACATCTCAGAAACCACTTACACAAAATACCACAAACTCAAAATAACATAGCCAGAAAATGAAAAATGCGCATGTGCTCTTTCTTTTCTCCCATTATATTGTACTTACTAAAAGCACATAGCATTCCTTACATGCACATGTACATTTCTTACTTGATGAGCAATTTTTTTCACCAGGCATGGATTAGCTGCACAATTCTGTGAATTTTTGCACAAAACTAACAAAAATTTTGCCACAACAAAAAGTCTCTAATACAAAATTATCACCAAGACAAAAAAGTTGCCACAAAAAAACCACCCATTCACGTTAATGCATTTGGAATGAGAACATTTTCTTGTGCATAAAAGATTTTTGCCTCCCATTGACTCCATGCATTTCTGGAATTGTTCACTATTTTGCTAATTTTTTCACAGCTTTGTGACTTTTTCATAAGAAGTGTAAAGGGACAGATTAAGATTCGCTCATCATTATTCATAAAATCTTGGTCATGTGTATGAACGGATTCACCAGAATGATCTGCAGGCTATATTATCACATCAGTCTAAAAGAGGTGCAGTTCCCAACCTCCCAACATTTGAGAAATGTAAAAAGGGGCAAAAATATATTTCATGGTTAGCACTGCAAAACATTTTTGGCCCACCTATTTTTTATCTTCAATAGCGTTTCACGTGGTAAACAGTGAGATAAGTTTTTCTGACTTGAATCTAAAATTAAATCTTGTCCATGAGTTTTAACGTGATAAACTTTTTTCTCACTGAATTGTCTGGCCCAAAGTTTTTACATGATACACCATATGATAATGTAGCCCTCTTACCATACATAGGTCCTGAATCCCCTTTGCTAAATTAAAGGGTACTTAGAATTCCTTTCAATGGAAGTGCCTCCACCTGATCCAGGAATACACTCATGGTTGGCTCCACTAGAAAACAATATTTAAACACACCAGTGCTGCAAACAAAATATAACTTTATATAGACATAAAGAAAGGCTAATTGCAATAACAATATCAATATTAACCCTGCCTGGGGGTACCTGTGTGGTAAGCCCAACCTTGGCACAGTATTTAAGAAGGCAGAGTCCCACACTCTCCTGGTGGATACACAGTTACAGTCCCAAGAGCTCTTTACCCCAGGTAGCACTACCTGTCCCCTATATATCTCATATGCTTAGAGGCAGTAGTAGATAGCAGGTTATCAAGCACAACCTATCCTCACACAGGGACATATGATGGGATCCTTCAATACCATTTCCTCAGGTAAAATGCTCACTGAGGGCTCACACAGAACTGGTACAGGCTTCCACAGCATCTCACAGAAATGTTCAGGCTGAGTACTCCCAATCCTCTTTCATTGAAATCTATCTCTAGGCATCTCTCTCTGGGCGATCTCATTGTTAGGGTCGCCACTTGTCCAGAAAGCCCAGTTTTTTTGAAAAGATGTCTGGGTCAAAACTGCTTGCCCGGTTTTCCAAATTATGAAAACCCATGATTGAGGTGCTGATCGGCTAATTGCAGCCTGAAAAGTCCCAGCCTCTCCCTTGACTTCACAACCCGCCTTGTCTCATCCCTGTCCCACCCTGTTATGTCACATTTCTGCTCCCTGCCTGGAGTTAGATGGGCCAAAAGGTGGCAGCCCTACCCATTATCCCGAGCCCACCAAGGGCATTGCCACGTTTCTCCCCATAGCCTGGAGCCAGGCACACTTAAAAATCATTGTTGGAGCGGGTCAAAGGGGCAGCATTAAATAGTAATATAGTAAGTTAATTTGAAAAAAGACACACCTCCATCAAGTTCAACCTCTTTTTTTTTTTACCTGCCTGACTGCTAGTTGATTTCAGATTAAGGCAAAAAAAAACCCATCTGAAGCCTCTCCAATTTGCATGGCCTCAGCAGGGGATTTTAAATGATGTGGAGATTTTCTCACCATAGTGGAACCTAACCCTATGGGTCCCTTAAATAACTTTTTCTCACTGAATTGATTCTGGTCCATTGTATGTTTTTCTGGTTCAGTGCAGGAGATCAGAGAGTAACTTTAAATAAGAATTTGGGAGCTGCCAAAATCCGACTGTCCTGTAAAAATCTGGGCAGTTTCAGGTATGGCAGGGCCTGTCATTTGCACATTTGATTTGCCATTATTTTAATAAGTTTCACTCCTTGGTGTGTAAATACAGCTCTACTATGCATCACTCATCATTGTCAGAAAAGATTAAAAAAATAATTATAATGCATTTGAGGGGGTTGACATTTTCCTGCATTTGATTTTCCTTAAATGCCTGGTTCTCCATAGTATTCCGCTGAAAACTTTTGCCTTATACTAATATAATAGACCTATATCCTGTAAGTATATGCTTGATACAGGGGAATCATATTGTTTTTATGTTGTTTTTTATGTTATCATAAAGTAATTACTGAAGCTGATTTGAAATATATGTGATAGTAGCAGAGAAATATGTAACACAGTAAAATCATGGCAAAAATTTTGAATGAAATGCAAGATATATTGCTCCATAAAAAGAAGTAATATGTTAATAAATCAATATTTTACTTATTAAAATGTTTTCTCTGCATTGATACTTTCAGCGTTGAAAGCAAAAAAGAGCGAGTTAATCCCAGTCAACTCATTTAAGTCATAATATATTACATACATTAATCAAAATGTTCTCTCTCATTGATGTATGGTTTTGCACTTCTTCAGTCCATGGGTCATAAAAAGGCTAAATGAGTTAGCTTTCTTTTTTCAGAATCTTCAATAGTCACTTTACATTTCTCTCTCTAGTCTTGTAACTGATCAAGACAGATTACTTTAACTTCAATGGTAAATCAAGTGAATTTAAATACAAAGCAGATCAGCAGCTTTTTTTCAGCATTCAGATCACATTATTCTTGTGGAAATTAAGTCATTGTCATTAGAGGGACAATAGCCTATTTTGCATGGGATTTCTGTTATATTATCATCATATATTTAAAAAAAGGTTATTTTATTTTTGCACGGAATAGTCATTCTCCAGGTACAGTATTTACACATGTACATTTGAATGGAAGCTACCATGCTTAGCTTCCTTTATTATCACATTCAGTATACCAAAGAAAACTGTTTGCGGCCATCAGATATCAGACAAGATCAATGGTGGCCATAAATAGTTTGCCCAGGTATAGAGAATAAGTTAAGCACATACAGATGCAAATATAGAGAATTTATACAGGAATGTTTGTCACTTGACATAACCAATGGCATACATTACTGTTTAGTTACAAAAGTTTAAATACTGTTGCATGTCAAAGATGCATCCTGAAAATAACTAGTTAACCTGGAATACTGTAAAATAAAATGTAAATCTTTCATTTCCCTGTAGATTTCTTTGTATATTTTGTCATTCAGTGTTTTATGCTCCCTATTACTGAAGGACCATATTTTCCATTGTTTTGTGTGACCGCAGGTTGAAAGCTGTCATGTAATTTATATCCTATTTATTGCAAAAATTAAATAAAATGTTTTGTAATAATTCTTCAGCCCTTTAAAAAAACATTTTAACATTTTAATGCAAGTTTATTAATGATTCTGCTTTGAGGCTCTGATTTATTTGAGTGCAAAAAAATTAAAATATAAAAATTATGAAAGCTGGAAAGTCTATAGGAGTTGTACTAGATTGAAAATTATAGTAGAATGTGATTTTGCTAGGTTCATGTTTTTTCATTATTGAGTTTATGAGTTTTAACATAAAAAATTTATATATAATTAAACTAATTTTACCATTTAAAATGGTTCTAATTGTTTTTGATAAATCTACTTCATAGTCTCTGAAACCTCCAAATTAAAATAGTCAAAATATAGTTTTGCAGTGGATCAGGTATTCACAATGCAATATGGGTTAAGTATAAGTAATGTGTAGTTAAACACAGGGGCATGTTGGATATGGGTTTAATAGAGCATAATGTTCTCTTGAATCAACTTCTCACTCTCCCTTCTGGCCTTCTACCTTCTTTTAAATTACATCACTTGAGTATTTATCATAAAGTCATATTGGATGCTCAGAATGATTAGCTCATGGTTCCTAGTGGGTAAAATGCATTTTACTAGTCTGGGTTTGGGTCATAGGTTTGTGGTTCTGAGACAGGTGTGGGTCCCCTCAGTTAGTCCAGTTAGCCACAGGATTGTCCTTAGTACTAGAGACTTTTTTTTAATTATATAACTCCTGACTGTGGAATTACATAAAGTACTGTAACTGCTCGTTTTTTTTTTTTATCTTTTGCTAATCCCAAAGCTTTTTTTCCTAAATAAACCAAAAAAAACACTTACTGTAGCTAGCAAAGGTACTGTAACAAAAAAATCCAATGTAATTATAATTTTAGAGAATAGAATAAAAACACAATCTTAACAATATTATTATTTCAAATTCAGTTTAAGATGAAAGATGCCAGAATTTGGTTTGTTTCACAAGAGAGACAGAGCAACTTCAAAGAATGAACAATTATTTCTTCAATTAATATCTGTCAGTTTGAGACTGAGTATTTTCTAAATGCATACTTTAATTTCATGGACTGCTAACTTTCAGAAATATTCAAACTTCCTGTGAATTAGCTATTTAAAATCATATTTCTTAAACCTGAATTTTTAACCTTTCCATTGACAAGAGTTTCTTAAGGAATACTTTGTCACATATACACTTCTTTTTTTTTTTTTTTTTTTTAAATGATTATTAAGTCTGCTATTGTGTTATTCAATGTTTTGATTTGGTTTTTAAGGTGACCTGTCACCCTAAAACATAATTCCAAATCCTATTATAAAATAAAATTCACTTACATTATATAAATTATTTCAGTCTTGTTTCTTCTTGGATTTCACAAAATACATCAAGTAACCAGAAGGTATTTTCTAGACACTTAGGGGTCGAAGTGAATTTTCAAGTAAAATTAGAATTTTTAAAATTGGAATTTCGAAGTATTTTTTGGTTACTTCGACTATCGAATAGCCCTAAATTCGATTCAAATTGAAAAAATTTAAAAATTTTAATTTTGTCTAATCACCACCTCAACGCTTCCAAATTGCCATTGTAGCCTATGGGGGACCTCCTGGAAACTTTCCTGAAAATTTTTCTAAGTTCTGGAAAATTTAATTTTTTTTTTTCAATCGTTCAAATCGATTTTATTTAATTCAATCAAAAACTGCAGTTTTCGATCAAAAATGGTCATCGAAATTTTTGTTTACAAATTACCCCCCAAAAATTAGATGGTCGAATTTTGAATTTTTTTAATTTGACATTCGACCAATAGTAAATCTGCCACTTGTTATGCAGACTTTACATCTTACCAAAATATTGTTTAAGGACAAATATGGGGCACATGATGCCCATGCACTAGCTACATTTAGATGGTGAGGTGGGAGGAGGAATGTGGGGAGTGCAGTGACATCTAGGAAATGCAGAATGGAAAGTGAAAATAGTTGCCTGCTCCATCTTTATGCCTTAAGGCATAGAGGAGGGGCAGGCAATGTGTGCCTGACAGCTGAGAGTTTTAAACAAATTAAAAACAGGTACATTATAGATGTTTTATGTCTGATCCCTTTTAATAAAGCTAATAAAAATGAAAAAAATTCCTTTAAATAGACTTTTAGAACTTAAGTATTCTGTCAACAATTTAACTGGACTTCATTCCTAAATTTCCACAACTTGTTAAATATTATTCTATTATCCTAGCAACAAAAAACTCATAACACCACTGTCAACACCATAATAAAGGTTCATATGAAATATCTAGCTTTTTAAAAGACTTTGACGGGCACACCGTTACCAGTGTCCCCCACTCTACATATCTAAGGCATCCTATGTTTTTTAGGCTTAAAACTTAGCTGCCATTTTCTGCACTGATACTTTTTATACTTTGATGTAAAACCATTTATTAATCATAAACAACATAATCTATCATTAAAAATTGTATTTCAAACAAATTGTCTTTATCACTTTTTACTAAGTTGCTGTGTGGGCAGTTACGTATCTCAATTTTTAATGCATGGCTTTGCAGAAACAGCAAGATCAACATAGTACATTCAGTCAGCTAATGCCTCAGATAGTCAATTCTTTTTTTCAGGACCTGTATGGCTTATATTCTTCTGAGTGCTACATGATACTTGATGTTACATAAACATTTTTCAGCAGTGTAGAAATTTCTTAGCTGATTTTGACTTGAAGAATAAAATGCTGAAACCTGATCCAGTCTTCAGGTAATCTGTTTTTTGAAGGAGCCCGTATTGTATATAATGTATTTAGGGCTAAATGTTTACTGTATTTTAATTTGGCATACTTTTCTCCTGGTCTCATTTATTTAGGATGTGGAGATAGATATACAGTATTTATGGCCTTTACTGTAAAAGCTGATTCAGAGAGTCTGAAGTTGATAGCATTTGAAATAGTAGTATTTGTTGTAAGAGAAAAGTCTGCAACCAACCACACAAATTTCTGTGGTTATAATGTACATTAAAACTGTCTCACACAGTAAGTACAAGTGATTCTTATCCCTAATGTGCATTAGAATTTGTTAATAACCAGCCGTTAGATCAGATATTCGATCATTCGATGATCGTAGGAATTAAAATTTCAAAGTTATTCGACTGCCAGATTGAACCTACCGAATTGCAGTAGAAGCCTATGGGAAGTAGGGATGTCGCGAACTGTTCGCCGGCGAACTTGTTCGCGCGAACATCGGCTGTTCGCGCTCGACGAATGTTCGCGAACATTGCGCGACGTTCGCCAATTTGGGTTCGCCTTAGCTGGCGCTTTTTTTTTGCCATTTCTCCCCCAGACCAGCAGATACATGGCAGCCAATCAGGAAGCTCTCGCTCCTGGACCACCCCCACACCCCCTGGACCACTCCCCTTCCACATATAAACTGAAGCCCTGCAGCGTTTTTTCATTCTGCCTGTGTGTGCTTGGAAGAGCTAGTGTAGGGAGAGAGCTGTTAGTGATTTGAGGGACAGTTGATAGTAAGTTTGCTGGCTAGTAATCTACTGTTCTTCAAACAACTGCCATCTAGCTGTGTGAGCTTGTTCACATTCTGTCTAAATATCAATAATAATACCGTCTCCAGAAACACCATCCTGAGTGACGTTTTTCAAGCAGCAATAATATTTTCCGTAATCCGTATCCACTGCTGTAGTAGTGTATACGTTGACCTTGTAGGCATTGTTTGCCCAGTCTTTAACCAAGTGCCACGTAGCTGTGTGAGCTTTTTCACATTCCGTGTCCAGAAACATCACCTGAGTGATGTAGTGTGATTTCTGCCCTTTACAGCACAAAACGCAGCGCTGTGTCAACAATGTATTTTTTAGAAACATTTTTGCCCTTGATCCCCCTCTGGCATGCCACTGTCCAGGTCGTTGCACCCTTTAAACAACTTTAAAATCATTTTTTTGGCCAGAAATGTCTTTTCTAGCTTTTAAAGTTTGCCTTCCCATTAAAGTCTATGGGGTTCGCGAAGTTCGCGAACCGTTCGCATTTTTGTCCGGAAGTTCGCGAACATGTTCGCGAACATTTTTTCCGACGTTTGCTACATCCCTAATGGGAAGCTCCCCATAGGCTTCAGAGACTAAGTCCTGCCCGAATACCATTCGTACGATCGGAGCATTCAAATCCTACAAATTTTTCAGACGCTTGAAGGAAATTTCACGATTTTTTCGTGAAATCGAATGATCAGTATCCGATCGTACCAATTCATCGAGAAATCGGATATCGAGCAAAATGATAGCCTAAAACAATTCGATAAGCATTCGATGGTCGAACGCTTATCGAATTACGAATTTGGTCAAGCTATTTTCCAGGAATAATAGTAAATCTGCCCCTTATCAAAGGTTGAATGTTCAATATATGTGAGGTTTTTTTTAAACTCCCATAAACTCAAATTGGCTAGGAAGTCAATTATGTGTGTCCAAAAGGATTGTATTTGTGGACATGACCAGATTATGTGATAGAAATCTGCGTTTGGTTCCCTGCATGTATGATAAATCTCGAAAATTTTCTTTTTTTAAAAACGAATTGAATTTTAACAATTCCCTACTTGAATTTACAGAAAAATACTCAAAAATTAAAAATTTTAACTTTCAATTTGACCCTTGATAAATCTGCCCCTAATTGTCAGCTAAAATTAAAAGCACCCTGAATAGTGCACATGCAGCACTGATCTTCTCTTCAAGTGAATCAGGCCATTTAATTTTTCATTTGAAATTTTAAAGCACTGCTTCCTACCCAATTCAATTGTGGAAAGACACCTTAAAATAATTTTTACATGGCATATAACAACTTAAATCACATAAACAACATGCTCTTATTGTATAAACAATCACAATACTGCTGCTTGTGGCACACATATGAGTTATTATTCCCCCAAAACATGGATGTGAGGTTCCAGAGGTAGTGATGGGCGAATCTGGGGCGTTTCACTTTGCCAAATTTTTCGTGAATTTCTCTAGAAACCGTGAAAAAAAACACAGCCGCATCTCTTTTTGGACGCAAGTGTCCATTTTTGGACAGCAGCACCCATTGCCGGCGTCGAAAAAAACAGACATAGAGTCGAAAAACGGATGCCGGCGTCGAAAAATTAGACACTTTCCCAGGCGAAATTTTACTGGCGTTTCGCAAATTTATTCGCCTGTGGTGAATCACGGAAATTCGCAGCGAATTTGCCCCAGACGAATAAATTCGCCCATCACTATCCAGAGGTGATTATTTATTACAGACCTTAAAAATGACAGTCCACACATGTCTGCCCTTACAGGATGATAAAGAAAGGTTTTTGTGTGTGTCTATAGTCTTTTTAATAGGAAATGGAGGAATACTGTATGTGCAGGGGTAATTTTTCTTTCAAATATAAAAATTAATTCATTTTTTCATAAAACTACTTTATCACTATTACATATTTCAGCAAAGCCTCTTATTTTTATCACAATACCGGTATATATATAATCTTGCTGCCTTTAGTTTGAACCCTAGAGAATTCAATGACAGCTTTTATGCAGCTTCTTGTAAACCTTATGTCATAGAATGCTTTTGTTTAGAAACCACAAGGTACAGATATTAAATTGTGGTGCTGAGAACATGCCTTGAATAGAAAAGAAAATCTACCTGAAATTAGAATGAATGTCCATTTGTGTGTCAAAGCATCTTTTTTTCCTCTTTGTGATACATTAGTGCTAATGTGCAGTATTTTCACAGATAAAAATGTCAGTAACAGTAATAGAAGCTATACATAAAATCACTTAAGGTGTCTTTTTTGTAAAATACAGGAAACTCAGCTTTTACTGCACTTACAACCTTATATAATGTGTTTTCTAAAAAAAATTGTTAACAATAACAAAACATTTAGAGCAATTTTTGTGGATAAGGGCCTATCAGTTAATTCTGTAGAAACATACAGTATAAATTTTTTTAGTCACGATCTTTACTGGTTTGCAAAATTGTAGATTCTTTAGCACTCATATTATGTTGTGAGAGCCAAAAAACCATAGGTGAGAGATAACGAGGACCAGGACTTGGTTTGTTGTCTTATGTATTTATTTGTATAGACTTTATGGGGCAGATTTACTAAGGGTCAAAGTGAAAATTCAAAATAAATTCGAATTTTGAAGTAATTTTGGGCTACTTACACTATCGAATAGCCCAAAATTCGATTTGAATGAAAAAAAATTACATTTCAAAGTACTGTCTCTTTAAAAAAAATATTGCCACCTTAAAGCTGCCGAATTACCATTTTAGCCTATGGGGCACCTCCTGGAACCTTCACTGAGATTGAAAATCGAAGGACTTTTTTCAAAATAGTTCGAATCGAATGATGCATTCGGACAATTCAAATGATTTGTTTTTTAACTTCCAAATCCAACCCTTAGTAAATCTGAGAGACAGTACTTCAAAATTAAAATTTTCTATCAATTCAAATCAAATTTGGGCTATTTGATAGTCGAAGTAGCCAAAAATTTCTTTCAAAATTCGAATTCTTTAAATTAGAATTTTCACTTCGACCCTTAGTAAATGTGCCCCTCAGCGTTGAACAGACTATGACTTGATACTGTGATGATTGTCAGGTGCATAATAACATTAGTCCAACTCCTCCAAACAAAACCTAGTACACATATATGCACATACATTTGCATAACTATCTACACATTAACATATATAAACTATAAGATATCTGATGTATACTAATTTTACATTTTTGTATCACAATATCCTTGGATATTATGGTGTTAAAGAAATCATTTAATGCATTATTCGAATTTGCCATCACGCAGCACGGCATTCCACAACCTCATTCTCACTGTGAAAAACTTCCTACACTGCTTTAAATAAACATGCTGTTCCTTTAGTTTTACAGCGCTATGAAACAAGCTGGCGCTATAGAAATACATGTTAATAATAACATGTTAATAATAAAAAAACTCAAAATTCAAATTTCAATTTTCAATTTCACCCTTGATAAATCTACCCCTTAATAAAGTAATAAAGGGAGGGCTTCAGTGAGCTAAAAATAATATGCTAGAAAAGGGTTAGATAAGAGTTAGGGGCAGATTTATGAAGGGTTTAATTTCGAATTTAAAAAAATTTGAAATTTAACCACCACATTTTTTTAAAGGCTATTTTCGATCGAACATGGATCGAATAGACCGAATAGATTAAAATCATTCTAATCGTTGGAATGCATTTTTCGATTTGAACGATTCCAACGATTTTGGAAAAAATCCTTTGATTTTACAGAACTTGGAACAAAATCACTGTAAGGGTTCTAGGAGGTCCCCCATAGGCTAAAATAGCAATTCGGCAGCTTTAAGGTGGCGAATGGTCGAATTCAATTTCTTTTAAAGAGACAGTTCTTTTAAAAATGTTTTAATTCGAATCAAATTTTGGGCTATTAGATAGTTGAAGTAGTCAAAAATCGAATCGTACGATTTTGGAAAAAATACTTTGAACTTCAAAAAATTTCAGAAACACTCCTTAAAGGTTCCAGGCATTCCCCCATAGGCTAAAATAGCAATTCAGCAGCTTTAAGTTGGTGAAGTGTTTTAAAGAGACAGTTCTTTTAAAATTCGAATTTTCTAATTTTTTTTATTCAAATCGAATTTTGGGCTATTCGATAGTTGAAGTAGCCAAAAATTGCTTCAAATTTTTAATTTTTAAAATTCGAATTTAATTAGAATTTTCACTTCAACCCTTAGTAAATGTGCCCCTTAGTCTTTAGCCCTGTCTGTGCATACTGGATCTCTTTTCTAACACATGGTGATGATATAGGGTAGAAAAAAGCACATCAGATGGTTTCAATGAACCTTTAAAATGCAGCCAGATGTTGTTAGCTTTAGGGTCACCATTCTGTACCCAGCTGAGCGAGGCCCATTGCCAAGAAATTCATCTTGAAATGAAGATATGACAAGACTAATAAATCAAACTATATAAAGGGGCTTGTGAAAGAGGTAAAAGTCATAAGATTTCAATCTCTGATTTATTAAATTATTTTATTTTGCTGTCCTGTCAGTCATTGGGTCCGCAAGAGCTATTTTTATTATTCACACAAAACAAATTGGATCTTGTTGCTCCCTGTATATTTTAGGGAATATATACATCACAGTACAAATCTTCTACTTACAATTCACATTAAGAGAATGTGTGGTTTTCTTGTACCCAAAAATTGACAGTACTTCAAATATACTTTTATACATGTATATGCACACATACATTCACCTGTTGTTTTCTGCTGGTGGCAAGACAACTCTATTTGGATCTGACTTCCATAAATATAATTGCTTGTCAGTTATACTACCTATACAAATGGTTGTTGGCAGCCCAATGCAGAACAATTTGTTGTCAATATAATGTCATCATGTCAAAAGTAATAAAAGTCAATAAAATATCTTTCTAGCAAAAGTAAAATAGATGGCTTTTGGATGGAACCAGGCATTAAGCAGTGGAGTGGTGTATGGCTACAACAAAGGGGAAAAGATAATTGTGGATACAGCAAGCACTGGACATGGAAGTATTTACATGGCATCATGCAAATTACGTTAAACACACTCTGTTTGTTTAACAATCAGAGCTGATCAGAGAAACACATTTTATAAATATCAATGAATATTTATAGAGAAATACCTTATGGCAAAAAAGGTTGTAATCATACCGCCTTATATATCCTTACAATTACATCAAGGAAACAGAATTGAATTCGTAAGTAGGGAAATGATTAGTTCCATTTTATGATTTCCAGATACAGATGTCCACATTTTTTGTTATAAAGGCTCTCAGAATATACACATTTATAGGCAATTTGCAGTCCAGCTACAGTTTGTCCTACAATTTGTATGTAACTGAATACATTATTTAAACATGATAGGATTTGGTCTTGTGAATGTTTTACCAGAATCAATTCAGATATATTATTAATCAATTATAAAGCATATACAGTATACTCTCTATCAATTCCTCCAATATTTTATCTCATATATTTCTCTAGCTATATATATATATATATATATATAAAATAACTTCAACACTATACATTTTTACATTTATGGCTGAAATATATTGATACAATTTTATAAAACATCTCGGGACTTTTTAAGAATCCCTAATCGTCTACAGCAGGGCCAGAACTGGGGGTAGGCTGAAGAGGGGCATGCCTAGAGCAAAATGATGAGGGAGACCTTGTCCCCATGTGTTTTACATAGTCCCCTACCCCCCTAGGTAGTGCTCGCAAGTGCACTCATTAATGCCAACACACTCTAGTGAGCATGCATCAACAGTTTGGATAATTAACAAAAGAAGAAAAACATTTGGGGATTCATCTGGAGGCACTTTTGCACACTACCAGTAAACTGCATGAATTACTAAGGACAACATAGTTACATAGTTAAATTGGGTTGAAAAAAGACAAAGCCAAACAACTTCAACCTCTCTAAATTAAAACGCAGCATACACACAACTACCTCCACTCTTACACACAAACGGTAAATCTGTAGAGTTTAGTATCAAAATAGCCTTTGATGTTATGTCTGTCCAAAAAATAATCCAAGCCCATTTTAAAAGCATCAATAGAATCAGCCATCACAACATCGCCCAGCACTGCATTAGGAATGGTGCAGACAGGGAGATTCGGGGAGATTCTGTCGCCTGGCGATAAATCGCCTCTTCTGCGAGGCAACAATCACCCCAAACTGCCTTCTCCCTGTCCACCGCCTGTTGTACACGCGGCGCGGCAATTTCGGGAATCGCCCAAAGCAACTTGGTGCGATTCCCGAAATCGCTGCACTGCGTGCGCACTGCCGCTGGTGCTTTTTGACTTAAACAGGCGGCAGACAGGGGATAAGGCAGTTCAGGGAGATTGTCACCTCGCAGAATCGCCAGGCAATGAAAACTCCCTGAATCTCCCTGTCTGCAACAGCCCTTACACAACTTCACTGTCCTCAATGTGAAGAACCACCTACGCTACTTCAAATGAAAGTCCTTTTCTTCAAATCTGAAGGGGTGGCCTCTGGTGCGGTGATCCTCTTTATGGGTAAAAAGGTCCCCTGATATTTGTCTATAATGTCCTCTAATGTACTTGTAAATTGTAATCATGTCCCCTCACAAGTGCCTTTTTTCCAGAGAAAACAACCCCAACCTGGACAGTCTACCTCATAATTTAAGTCTTCCATCCCCAGGGCCGGATTTATATAATGGGCTCCCCTAGGCTCACTGGCGTTCATTTCCCCCATCCCCTCCCCTATATTCAGGCAAATTTCTGTCATTGGGACTGGAGCAATGGGGATTGGTGCATGGGAAATTTAAAAAACGATCATATCTCCTGCGTATTCCCAGTGTTTCCGAACAAATGTGGGTGTGGTTGGTCAGCATGCCACCCCCTAAAATCCTGCCGTCCTAGGCCCGGGCCTAGGTGGCCTTTCCACAAATCCAGGCCTGTCCATCCCTCTAACCAGTTTAGTTAGAATTCAACGATTTGAATGATTTTAACCATTCGATCAAATTTTTTTAATTCAATATTAAAAACCTAGAAAAACCCTATGGGAGCTTCCCATAGGGTTATACAGCAATTTGGTAGGTTTAATCTGGCGAACTAAGCAATTGAATAAAAATTTAAAGTAATTCGACCATCGAATGATTGAATAGATTTTTATTTGATCTATTCGAATCATTCGATTCGATGGAATTTTTTAAATCCGATGGTCGAAGTGGCCACAAAAACTATTCGAAAATTAAAATTTTTAAAAAAAAACTTCAAATCATTCACACAAATTTAGTAAATCTGCCCCTTAGTGTACAACTTGCATTTATATTATTTTCGCCAAAGCGCATAACCTTGCATTTATCAACATTGAACCTCATTTTCCAGTTTGCTGCCCAGTTTCCCACCCATGCAGCATCCTGCATGGAACCTATAGTTCTGCACAATTTAGTATCATCTGCAAAATAGAAAAAGTATTTTCAATGCCCACATCCAGGTCATTAATAAACAAGTTGAAATGCAAGGGACCCAGTACAGAGCCCTGTAGTACACCACTAACAACACTGGTCCAATGTTCCATTTACCACCACTCTTTGTAGTCTATCTTTCTTTTTAATCAAGGTCCCTGCTTACCTTCTCATAAAAAGAAATAAAGTTAGTCTGGCAAGATCTATTACGCATAAAACCATGCTGGCACAAACTCATAGTGTTGTTATTTGCTATGAAGTCCAGTATCCTATCCTTTATTAATCCTTCGAAAACATCAGAAAATGGTGGTTTTAGGTAAAAGATGTTAAAGGCCAATATGAACTGTTTTGTTTAGAAAGTATAGTACATCTTTAAATATGATATACGTAGCATTTGTTACTACATCTCTCATATATTCAGTTCTTTCCTAGCTTCTGGAATTTTCAAAGCTTAATTAAAGCCTAGGTTCAACCTTGGTTTTAAACCCCCTCCTCAATAAGAAAAGGCCCATCCACTACCCTAGATCAGGGCTGACATAAGAAATCACGGGGCCCACACAACAACATTTTCAGGGGCCCCTGGGCCCCGCCCACGCTGACACCCAAGCCCCACCCCTGATCCCGCCTACTCCACATCAAAGTTAAAAGTCCACACAGATATCAGCACTAAAAAAAAAAAGTAACCCCCCAACACACATATCGATAGTCACGGCTCCCTTATAAGTTAAAAAAAAATTGGTGCCAGGGCCCCCCTTACAAGTTAAAAAAAATGGGGCTCCAAAAAATATTTTAAAAAATATTGGTGATGGGGCATGTAGAGTATTAAAATAAAACATTGGTGGCCAGGGGATTAAAAAAAGAAAAACCCACATTGGTGTCAGTAGAATTGAACTCGTGGCTTCAGGACTTATAGTTATAGCTGTTTTCACTTCAGGACATCAGTGTCAGCTCCTTTCATGACTTCGGATATTTCCGCTTCAGGACTTCATTGTCGGCTCCTTTTGGGACTTCGGGTCTTTCCGCCTCTTCAGGACTTCAGCAACGAGCTCACGCACGGGCCCGGGACACTTGTCCCCCCTGTCCACCCCCCTAATGGCGGGCCTGCCCTAGATAGTACCCCTTCCATGATTTTTCCCTGCATAGCACATTTTTCCAAAAAGTATTCCTCAATAGCATGCTTATTTATGGAAAGTAGCACAGCAGAGCTCAGAGTCGGCATCTTCCAGATCTTCATTATTCTACTGTAAGGGAACACTGACGTAAAGGCATTTGGTGCATATGGAGCATTCGGGTATTCATTCAACTGTGCATTCCCAAAAAAGTTCCACAAATTGTTGAAGGGAAGGATCCGAAGAAGACTGAAGATCCAGAAGATGGTGTCTATGAGCTCTGCTGCCCTGTTCTGCACAAATAAATAAGCATACTCTTTAGGGATACTTTTTGTAATAGTTTACTATAAGGGGAGGAAGCAGGGAGGGGGGACTATATAGGATAGTAGATGGGGCTTTTCTTATTGGGGGGGGATTTATTTCTCCTGTAAAGGCCACACTGTTTTACTATTGTCCTGTGTTCTTTTAAACATTAGCCTTTAAAGTGCTGAAATGTATTGTTCTCTATTATATCATTTATGATCTCCAGGTTAGTCCATATATATTTTTTCACCATTTGCTTCTAATACAAATTCTTCAAGCTGAATCCTGGTTCACTTTTTATATCTCAAATCAATCTGTTTATGTTCCTTATGAGTCAGTGCTCTGTCAGTGTATTTGGTTTTAAATATTATTTTTA
This sequence comes from Xenopus borealis, assembly GCA_024363595.1. NCBI lineage: Eukaryota > Metazoa > Chordata > Amphibia > Anura > Pipidae > Xenopus > Xenopus borealis. Next base: position 109,623,050 of record CM044432.1, read on the forward strand.
TCTTTATGATACAACAGTACTGTAGCTGCATTCAAGTTTCCTTCTGGAAGAATAAATGGAATGTCAAAATGAACCTAAGAGAAACTGATTGTATTTCCACCTACAACTGGCTAAACCCCACTCCCTTTGCAAATATTGCTGATGACATGTTTATTAGCCACTTTCCTCAATCAAGTGACTGCTATAACCCTCATCCATGGCCTCATTCTATTCCACATAGACAGTGCTGTATTTGGGTACAGTGCTACCCTATTCAAGGAACCTCCCTCCATCCCACTACCATTGCTGATTAGTACATGTGCAATATAGTAATTAAAAGATTTTTAAAGCATTTTCTCAGATATATATATATATATATATATTTAAACTTCTAAAATTTGATTGAATGGAAAAGACACAAAAATTTGATTTGTATTCAAATCGAAAATGAATGAAACTTGAACCTAATTTTCCTCTCAAAAAAAGGTCAGGAAGGCTTTTAACATCTTCAAATGGGTCAACAGAACGCTGCCATTGACTTTTAAATTAATTAAATTAATTAGGCAGGCTTTAGGTGGCCGAACTGGAAGTGTTTCCATGGTCGAGGAGTGATAAATCTCACATTTGAATTTACCTTAGAGTTGGTGCTTTTAAATTTGAATTTGTGAATTTAGACACAACATTTAAAAAAAATCTAATTTACCATTCCAACCTTAATAAATCTACCCATATGATATGTGGAATAAAGTAGAATAAAACAGGGAATATGTGGTTGAACAAATGCAGAAAAGGAGGTGCAAAAAGATGTGGAAAGCCAAGAAACCTGCTGAAATCAATATTCAGTGCAAATTAATATCAGCTGGTTGATGGCCTATAAAAATGTTTCTCTCAGGATCAGCCCAGACTCTGGACTCTGCACTTACCATGTTAGCCACTGGGGGCTCTTGGGGCTGATCCTCATCTCTTGAGTTTGTTATTATTTTCTTATTTACATATCGGTCCTGTTTCTTGTGTGTTCTCCTCACTGTTCTCCTCCCACCTCATTACCCCCATGTTTTCCCTATCTTTATCACTGCCCTTTAAGTACCCCACCCTGAGCTTTGCTCAGGGCTGAGTCATTGATTGTGTCTAGTCTTTGTGGATGACCTGTCAACCCTGCCTTAAGACCTGATTTACTTTGTTCCTAAGATTCTGTTCCCACCACCTTGTCTTGTGTTACCTGGATTTCTTGTTCCTGTTTTCTCCCTGCATTTGGTAAAGACTTTGTTTGAACTTTTCTGTTTTCCATCTAATTCACTATGCCTGCTCCGGTTGTCTATGGCTACACCCCTGGGTTTTTACCATATCCACTTCCCATGGTGTGGCTCCCTGTTGTTAACCTGACAGTTTCTCATTACCAAGGTATCACACAAGAAGTCAAAATTAAATAGAAAAAAAAATGGTTTCCTCTTTCAGCACATAAGTCTGCAGCACTATTAACTGATGCACTTTGGAAAATAAATGTTTTTCCATGACATTATCCCTTCAAAGGAACAGTTCAGTGTGAAAATAAAAACTGGGTAAATACCCTGTGCAAAATAAAAAATGTTTCTAATATAGTTAGTTAGGCAAAAATGTAATGTATAAAGGCTGGAGTGACTGGATGTTTAACAGAACACAACACAACACAGCTTGCTGCTTTTCAGCTCTCTAACTCAGAGTTAATCAGCGACTTGAAGGGGGTCCACGTGGGACATGACTGTTCAGTGAGTTTGCAAATGATCCTCAGCATGCAGCTTGTGGAGATGTGAATAGTCCTGTTTATTTGTTTATAATGTGTACTAAAATTTGTCACACTGGTTTTAATGCAAGCGTTCACATGGACTGACAGACCTATGCTGTGTGAATGGTATTCTTTTCTGTTTCTTTTCCCTTTTCTCCATTAGGCTGGCCACCTAATACACTTTCTTTCTTTACTCAATCTGTCAGCACCCGTGAACCATTGGAAATGTAATGCATTTATGTTAGCTATATTGCTGTGAATAATATTAAAATACAGCTTACTTGTAAGTGCAGCTTTAAAGTTATAAGTTTTACAATACCTGTGATCCAGCCTGGAGTGGCGGCTCGCACCTCTTAAGAGGCAGGCCAGCAGCAGTTCCTGGAATCCTGCAGTGCATTGTGGGAGTCCTGACTCCTAGAAAAGGCTGGAGTGATGTGCAAGCAGGTGGAGTCATTTGTAAAGCACAAGTTAGAAGTTCTGGTACTAAGAAGTGGCGCTGTATGAAGTAAATATCTGCTTTTATTGTGTTATTTTTGGGAACAAAGTCTGCTTTGCAAGTCTCTGAACTATGCTAATAACAGTCTTGCTTATTGTTTTTTTTATGGAGGTCTGCAAAATTAAATAAACCTCTAATTTTTTTCCATCAAGACAAGAGTTTTTTTTGCGAAAATTAACCCATGCCTCACATATGGTGTCAGAAGTGGGATGGTTTAATGAAGAGTATTGCTCCAAATACTTCCACTTAAAATTAGAGGAGTTATGTACAAGACCCGTACCTGGCGTACTGTTGCAGGCAAAGAAGTTGTGAGCCAAGGTGCCAGACCTAAAGTAAAGCAGACTAAAATGGCAAGCGGATCTGGATAAGAAGTGGAACTAGAGGGCACTGTTCCAAGGAAAAGTAAAACTACTATTTCTGGTGCCACAGGAAAGATTGACCCTGCACTTCCAGAAAAGACTTTATCTGATAGTATTACTGAATTGATGAAATGGCTGACAGTGCAGCAAGTTGAAGCTGAGAGGAGACATCATGAGGAAACAATGATGCATCGGAATGAATTGCACAAACAGGATGAAAGCTGGAAAGATCTGATCCAGATGCTAAAACGAGAGCAACCTGTAGTCCCTCCTCCACAAGTAGCAGTGTCTCCTTGGAAAGACCCAAAGCTAACAAAAATGACTCAAGAGGATGACAGTGAGGCCTACCTTACAAGATTTGAGAGAGTAGCACTTGCTTGTATGTGGCCAAAGGAACACTGGGTAATAAGGCTTGCTCCGTATCTTACAGGCCAAGCCCAAATGGCCTACAGTAATATGGAGATCCATGAAGCAGCACAATATGATTGGGTAAAAGAGGCAATCCTAAGATGTTATAATATTAGTGAAGAGACTTACAGACAGAGATTCCGTCAAAATTAAAGTTAAAATACTCTGTTGTTGATAGTCCATGGGAAGTCTTCACTCGTCTCACAGACCTGTACATAAAATGGATGAAGCCAGAGCTGAAGACCCACCAGCAAATTGCAGAGGCAATTGTAATGGAACAATTTGTTAAAATTTTGCCAGAGGATGTCAGCTCATGGGTGCAGAAACATAGACCAAATACTGCTGAGAAAGCTATTTCATTGGCAGAGGACTATTTACTTGCCAAAAAAGATGCTGGTAGACACACCAGGAGGATCCAGCAGCCACAAGTACAAAGTGAAATGGCAAAGCAGGAAACTAAGACACCAGCAAAATCTGATTCAAGTGGAATGGTTTGCATTGAATGCCAAAAAAGAGGACACATAGCCAAGTTCTGTCCCAAGAAAATGGGCTTCAACACACACATCTTTTTGTGGTTACAGTGACTATACCATGCCGGTGCTACTTAATGGACATACTGTAAATGCCTTGTTGGATACTGGCAGTAAACTCAGCTTGATGAAGGCTGATTTGGTCACTCAAAAGAAAGAGTTTCCAAAGATTCCAGTCACTTGTGTGCACGGTGACCAAAGGTCACACATTGATTTGCAAGTTTTGGAAAAGATCTTCACAGTAGAAGATGCTGTTGTTCCTAATCTTCAAGTTCCAGTTATACTTGGGAGAGCCACTCCTGGGTTTGATGACTTATTGAAAGGTGAAGAACAACTCTGTGCTGTGACAACCAGATCACAAGCAAAAAAAGAAGAAGATACCAAAGTGAAGGCTACATTGGGACATATTTTTCCTTTTCATGAGGATATTGTGGTATCACCCTCCCCAAAAAGACCGACTCTACCAACACAGCAATTGAATGTCCATAGGAAGTATAGGGCTATGGGACACTGATCTTGCTTTAGAACAAAAACAAAATGCTGGTTTAAAATCTTTATAGCAGCAGGGTTTAAATAACTTTAAAGCAAATGAAAAAGGACATGTGCCACCCTATTATCTAGTCCAAGATGATAAACTGTATAGGATGTGTTCATCCCAAGACAGGAGAACATGTAGAACAGTTGGTGGTACCTAAAAAGTTTACAGAGCAGATAGTGAATCTGGCTCATAATGTTCCAATAGCTAGGCATTTAGGTTATAAGAAATCCTTTATCGGTTCTACTGGCCAAGGGTTTATGATCAGGTTATAGCTCATTGCCGTTCCTGTCCAGAATGCCAGTAAACTGCTTCTCTACCTCCTAAAGCTACTTTAGTACCACTACCAATTATTGATGAGCCATTTAATACTGTTGCCATGGATATAATTGGTCCATTGGAGAAAAGTTCAAAAGGTAACCAGTTCATTCTTACAATAGTGGATTACTGCACAAGGTATCCTGAGGCAATACCAATGAGAACAGTTACAGCAAAAAGGGTTGCTGAGGAGATTTTGAATGTTTTTAGTAGAGTTGGGCTACCAAAACATATCCTTACTGATCAAGGTAGCAATTTTACATCTGCCTTCTTATCAGAAGTGTACCAACTTTTGGGTATTAAGCCACTTAGAACAACCCCATACCACCCACAAACAGATGGCCTTAATGCTTAAGAAATGTGTTCATAATGATCCAAAACAATGGGATAAATGGTTGCCATTTCTCTTATTTGCATATCGATAAGTGAAGTTTTCACTTCAAACCTTAGTAAATCTGCCCTAACATCCCCTTTCTTCTTTCTGTACCCCTTTATTTTTGACATTTACAAAAAGAAAAGAAACATTGAATTGAAAAAAAATATCTCTAGATAGCATTTATGCTTTTCAAAAGAGTGCAGCCAGGGATTTTTCCAAGCAAGTGCTTTAAGAAATGTTAGATGATGGTTAGATAAATGTATTAAAAAGACCAAGACTTCATCCAAATAGACAACAACTGAACACCCCAACATGTTTCTGAATACAGTATACAGTACAAAAAATGGAAGTTGTGCTCACCCCTACTTTTTAAATCATTAAAGGGATACTGTCATGGGAAATTTTTTTTTTTTCAAAATGCATCAGTTACTAGTGCTGTTCCAGAAAAATAATCTGCATTGAAATTCATTTCTCAAAAGAGCAAACATATTTTTTTATATTCAATTTTGAAATCTGACATGGGGCTAGCCTTTTTGTCAATTTCCCAGCGGCCCCCAAGTCATGTGACTTGTGCTCTGATAAACTTCAATCAATGCTGCTGTACTGCAAGTTGGAGTGATATCACCCCCTCCCTTTCCCCCACCCAGCAGCCTAACAATAGAACAATGAGAAGGTAACCAGATAACAGCTCCCTAACACAAGATAACAGCTTGACTAAGAACAGCACTCAATAGTAAAAACCCATGTCCCACTGCGTACTATTAATTTACATTGAGAAGAGAAAACAACAGCCTGCCAGAAAGCAGTTCCCTCCTAAAGTGCTGGCACAAGTCACATGACCGGGGCAGCTGGGAAATCGACAAAATTGCTAGCCCCATGTCAGATTTCAAAACTGAATATAAATAAATCTATTTGCTCTTTTGAGAAATGGATTCAGTGCAGAAGTCTACTGGAGCAGCACTATTAACTGATGCATTTTGAAAAAACTATGTTTTCCCATGACAGAATCCCTTTAATAGGGGGGGTGAAATCAGGCTGTTACCACAGAATTCATACAGACAACAACAAGAGGTCCTCTGCATTCACTCAGTATCAATATATTTATTACATTAAACATTCTGTGCATTAAGTTACTATAAATTACCCCATCCCCCTTTAAACAAAACAAGGATAGTTTGCAATATAAAGCTTTATACGTTTGTCATTTATTTTACACACCCACTATTTTTCAGGAATAAATTATTTTATACCTCTTGATAAACAGATTTAACAAGGTTCGAATACTAAATTCAAAGTCTCAATTTTTCTTTTTGGTCATAACTCTCAAATTCAAATTGTGAATTATCCAAACTCGAATAGAATTTTGATTTAAATTTGTATATTGAGATTTATAAAACCTATACCCTGGGAATAACTTGAATTCAACTATTCACCATCTTAAACCTGCCGGATTCATGTATAAGTCAATGGGTGACCAATTTGAAGATCTTATATGCCTTACTACAAATTACTCCCCTCTAGTGATGGGCAAATTTATTCGCCTCCGTCGAATTTTAGGCGAATTCCCGCAATTCGCTGCAGGGGAATAAATTCACGAAATGCTGGCGAAATTCCACCTGGCGAAAATTCGCAGGCGTCTCGCTTTTGACGTGGGCACCCGTTTTGGACGCCGGCGCCCATTACCGGCATCCAAAAAACGGACACCGGTGTCTAAAACGGACTCCCGCATCAAAAACCAGACGTGGCAGCTTTTCACAAGTTTTTCGCCTGTGACCAGTCCTGTGACTAGCAGTTTTTTTTTAAAAACAACACCGTTGACTGAGATGGCAGGTTGACAGAAAAAAATGCTTGCAGCCTTCAATTTTTGGTTTCAGTATTCCAACAAGATAGCAACTGTGTATACTGAACTTTAAAATTAGCTGGATGCTCGTAATTTTTTATTTCTTCATTTTATATCCTCAGTTTCCTGGTTAGCAGCATATGCCTTAGCTATAAATCTTTTGTCATGTTTTTAAGGTTTTACTGTTTACTGTGATAAATAAATTACAAGATTACTCAAAAGAAATCTGGATTTACTTAACTGTCTATATCTGTCTATAACTTCGAATACCTCGAATTTATCAAGTTTTGAGTGAAAACCAGGTTAAAAACATCTTCAAATGGGTAAAGGAACAGCTGTAATTGACTTTGACATGAATTTGACAGGTTTTAGATGGAGTATTTTCGGACTTGGACTTTTATGGGGTTGATTACTAAACTCTGATGTTTTCTGGTCAGAGTTTTAAAGGGGAAAAACACAATTTTTCCATAGGAAAAAAACCCAGATGCTGTTAAAAGTCCAAATAAAAAAGTACTCCATCTCTAACCTGCCGAGTTGATGTTGTTCCAGTCAATGTCCAGTTTAGAAATGGAAGGCATCATGATCTGTGCTGGGTTTCATACAATATTCTGATTAATTTGTGGTTATTGGACGATAATCCAATCCGATTTCAGTCATAAAATCTGGGAAAAAATAGTATGATTTAGATTTTATTCCTGATTTAACCTTTTAATCTTAATCTTTTGTTTGAGTAAATTTATATATAAAATGGAAAAAATGTGCACAGGAGGTTGGTCGAAGTGGTTTTAAGAAAATAGTGAGATATTTTTGGATTTTAGTAAATAACCCTTCAGGGCATAATAAATCTCAAGGAATGAGTTTTGGTTTTTTTTTTCCAAAAAAAATTAAGACAAAAAAAAGTATAGTTTTAATAAATAACCTAAATCTCAAGTAAATTAGGAAATAAAACATTCAGAAGCTTTACTAGTTTTCAAATATACTTTTTCATTTTGTTTAATAAACTGCAGCTGTAGGAGTCAGATATACAAAAAATTTTAAACAATTAAGGGAGGAAACTCTGTGTATTTTTGCATGGAAAGCAGAAGAAGTCTGGGAAGTCATCTAAGAAAGTAGGTAAAAGACAAGGTCCAAGAATAGTATATATAAAACATTTTATTGCTTAAACAGTACTTCTGGTAAAATTTACCCTGGTATGTTTCTGAAAACAAAATTAAAGAAGACAAAGACATTATATAATATATTTCTACAATATATATAAAATAGTATAAATAAATATATCATATTTTTTATATATGATAGAGTATTAAATAAAATCCAGAGACTGCACATAAATTGCTTTTGGGAGAGACAAATGAGTACTGCACGAGTCTGGAGAAAATTGTGTAGGAAACATGAGTGTTTATCAATGATACAGAATTGGTATGAATTTTCATGCGATTACAAAAAAAGGAACCCAAAAACCTCTAAAATCTCAAAGTAAAGACAGATTTTAGAATTTGCAGAGCACAAATCCCATTGAATTCTATATGACCTTGCCAGCTTTCAGATGGAGACGTTTGTACACATGAGAAATATCACATTTTCATGTTTTAGAGAAATTATTTAAATACAGTATTTTTAAAACTAAAATGTTTGATAGGGATGGCGCAAACCGCGGAAAAAAAGTTCGCGAACATGTTCGCGAACTTCCGGAAA
>CM044432.1:109639910-109657944 GCA_024363595.1 Xenopus borealis
AAGTCCCCAATTTCCTCTTTAAGCGTGTGTTTAAACTGTGTAATCATATCTGCTAGATCCACTTTAGTTGGTAGACTTTTTAACTGTGTTCTGAACTTACAGAGTCATTATCGGAGTCATCGCCAGGACTGCGTGCACGCCTCTGCGCCATCTTGGATCCCCGCTGGGCCTGTTCACCTTCAGACGGAGCAAAGAACTGCTTAAGTAAACGTTGTGAGTCTCTTGTTTTGGTGCGTTTGTCTTCTTCTATGCTTTGGTCTTTAAGTTTGCCATGTTTCCCCATGTTTTATTGCTGTCGGCTCTTATACCGGGTCAGATGCTGCGGAGCTCACTGTTCACGCGTCTGCCATGTTCAGCGGTCAGCCACGCCCCTCAGGTGAACTGTTTTATAGAGCATTCTGGGAGAGCTATTAATTTCCTCTAGTTTTTTACTAAATCAAATTATATAAGGCAAACAACAATATATTAAGTAATAGGATGCAGCGTTTACAATACAAATGTGCAAATGTGGCTAAAATTCATACAACAAAGATAAATTGCTTTTTTCTTTTACATTTTATATGGTGTTTTTTATTACAAGTTCCATAGACAGTGGGCTCTGAGCAGCTGTTGAGAAGCTAAGCTTAGGGGTCGTCACAAATTGTTAAGCAGAAAATTAGGTTGGCCTGTAATATAAGCTGATGCAACAGGGCTGATTATTAAATTCTGATGCTTGTTGCACTGGTTTCTGAGCTGCCATGTAGTAATTATCCATAATAATTACTAATCAGCCTTATATTGTGACATTTCCATTCTATGTGTACTGTATATTTTGAGTCGGTCCCTAAGATCAGTAAGTGACAGCAGCACAGAGCATGTGCAGTGAATCAGCAGAAAAGAAGATGGGGAGCTACTGGGGCATCTTTGGAAACACACATCTTTACTGTTAAAGGACTGTGTTTGCCTGGGGTTGGTACAGAAGGCCAAAACATAATGTACAACATTTCTAGCCTACTTCTTTAGTTTGACTTTCCTTGTCCTTTAATAATGATACAAATAGCTGGAATTTACTTTTCCCTAAACGAACTCCATGTCAGTACATAACGGGATAGCCCCACCTCCCTGCTCCCATTAGAAGGATCCTCCCCAAGCTTTTAAAAGACCAACCACACCCACTCACTGGTGTCTTTTTTTAAATTGTCTCTTTTGCTCTGGGCTTTGCCCAAAAACCATTGGAAGTAAAATTTTCTTTTTAACCTTGGGAAAGCATTAGGCCTGCCCTGAAGGCGTCCTAGGGACAGGGGTTTTGGTCCACCAGACCTTTTGTTCCCCAGCACACTACCTTATATCTGGAGTCTTCTGAGCTTCAGCTTTCAGATCAGGTAAGGCACTGGTGTGCAATGTTTGCTACTCCTTGTTTGCCTGTGTTTCAGTTGCCTCCCTATTCTGTGGTCAGAACATTTGGTGGCAAGTGCTTGTCCCCCCATCCGTGTGCTCTCCCATCCTGTCCAAAATGGCGTCCCGTGGCAGTGGTGTATGTGGCCCCTACACCCCATTTTTTATGGATGGGCGAGGGAGGTGGCAGTTAGTTAGACTTAGTAGTTAGAGGCCTGAACCTTACTGCCTCCTGCTACTTTTGTTTTGTTTTAATGGAGGCAGGTTATGGCCAACTGCCTCCCTCAGCAGTCTTTCCCAGGGGGGGGTAGTTAAAAGGATAAATTTAAAAAAAAAAAGTTTCTCTATAGGCTCCAGCCAATATAACAGTAACTTGGGCCCTGGCAGGAGGCACTAACATTAATTAGCCAATTTGCCTCTGTATAACCTCAGCATTTGCTTTTGGTTACCTGCCTATGCAGATCAGCAGCTGAGTGCTGACACCAGCTGAGTCTAATCTACTCTCTAATTTAGCAGATTAGATTGCTGCTTCAGAAGCCTCAGGTAAGTACTGCTGTGGTCGGTGAACTGGAGAGGCTGATATTCCTGTTAATAGTGAACCTCCTAATGGAGGCAGGGGGTGTCCTAAAATATGTGTCAGTAAGGGGTCCGCTTCCAGCCATGCGTAACAAACAGCAGGTAAGGAGAGTGGCTATTCACTGATCTGCAGTGTACTAAAGTTTATCTAACTGTTTGCATGCAAAGTCTTAATCCTGGTGGTTTGCCCACCTGAAACCAGTAGCCCTAATATAAATGGTCAAATGGGCTAGCATGCTCTGATGCTGACATATAGCGTATACTAACATGCAGGCTGCTGAGTTCAGGCCATTTGCATACTTTACATCAATAAGCCCATTGAATATGGATCACTGGGTAGCGGCTACGTTATCATTATTATTATTAACATGTTTTTCTATAGCGCCAACGTATTGCGTAGCGCTTTGTGTTCTGATATATGTTTGATCCAAACAGCAGATAATCATAAAGGTATTTTATGTGTTGCTGTGATTGTATCCATACGCTCCTATTTTGTTCTTCTGTATACTGTATGTTCTGGCTTCAATATGTACTGACATGGAGTTTGTCCAGGAAAGGAAGATCATATTAAGTATGATATAATCTTCCTTTTTTCGGGGATTCTGAATTTTATGGATGATGGGTTTCCGGATGATGGATCCCCTACATGTAAAACTAAAAAATCATAAACGCATCATTATTCATTTACCTCTACATTTACGCCCATGAAAGTTGGGAGCCAATAAGGTATTAGTAGCCTTATTGGATATAGAGCACAGGTCTGGATGATTGCTAGGCTCCACTACATGCTTGCTCTAAATAGCAGCTAAACTAAAACATGTATTACATGATGTTGTGAGTGTATTGCTGTGCTCCTGTTGTTTTCTGCAGTATTTGCTCTGGCTATTGCTAACCTGAACAATTAGCCCTAATTAATGTAGAGCACAGGTCTGGCTGTCTGCTAGGCCCTGATACATGCATTACATGTGTTTGTTATTATATCTGCAGGCTTCTATGTTCTGCAGGATATGCTCAGGCTATGGCTCATCCGGAACAAATAGCCCTAAGGGATGTCAAGCACAGACCTGGTGAGCTTTCAGGGCCTTATATATGAATGCCCTAAGCTACAACTAATATCAACTATGTTTTACGTGTTGCTGAGATTGTAGCTATTTGCTCCTAGTTTGCTTTGTAGTAGGATATGTTCTACTTATTGCTTACCCGGAATGAGTGGCCCTAATAGATATAGATCACTGGGCTGGGTGAATGCTAGGATCTGCTACACGCTTGTTTTAAACAGCAGCTCACCTAAATTACCCATTAAATTGTGTGGGGATTGATCTGGGGTACATTAGAGTACTTTATCAATGTCTTCTTATGCCATTTCTTTGCTCCTGGTGTATGGTATGTCCTAACCAATTGAGCAGGGAATGTATTTTGTTTCTGTTTTTGGCAAGGTTTTCTTACCAGGGTAGTAGTCTTCGGAAGTCCGTCTTTCATAAGGATCACTGGACCAACATTAACCCACAGGTTTGTAGTACATTTTGGGCTGTTGAATGTAAGATTTCCTAGATTCAGCAGTCTGTTTTACAGATCACTGACTACATTAAGGGAGGTTCTCTTAGGCTTAGTCCAGACGGGGAGATTCGGGGGCGATCCGTCGCCTGGCGACTTTTCGCCGCGACAGATCGCCCCCGAATCTCCCCGAATAGCTAGGCACCGGTGAGGCTTAAAAGCGCCGGCGAGTGTTCACACGGAGTGGCGCGATTTTTTAAATCGCTCCAAATTGCCTGGCGAGGCAATTTGGAGCGATTTTAAAAATCGGGCAGCACCATGTGAATTAGCGCAGGCGTTTTTAAGCCTCGCCGGTGCCTAGCTATTCGGGGAGATTCGGGGGCGATCTGTCGCGGCGAAAAGTCGGCAGGCGACGGATCGCCCCCGAATCTCCCCGTCTGGACTAAGCCTTAATAATTGCTCATTCCAGACAATTGTGTGGTATAATTACTATCCCTTGCTGCGGCTCTGGGATTGGGCATGGTGCTCTCCAGAAACAGTAGCCTAGGGCCCTGACCGAGGCATGTGTAATAATCACACGATTAATTCAGGCTAGCACCATGACACACACCCTGCAGGGGGATTCTAGGGCCTTCAGAATGAAGCAATATAGATAGGTGCATCTATAAGTGGGCCATCTGCATGTTTGTGCATATGCATGTTTGTGTAGGTTGGGTGTTTATAGGTGTATATATGTGTGTATATGTATATGAATATATATGTATACAGGTGTGTATGTAGGTACTTTATATATAGGGATGTGCATATAGATAGTCTTTTCCTCTTTAAGAAAGGTTCCTGTGCAAAATCGAAAGGTCGGCTTGATAAGCCTATATTTGCACTCAACAGATTGTACAGAGTTTAAGAAGAACAGGGAATACTGTTCTCTATGCGTGGCTGAAGTAACCCTATATGTATTTCTACCCATCTGGGGTGGCTCCTTAGTGCCTCCTACAGCTGGATAGAGGGCTTCTTCCCAGGGTTTTACATGGACACTTACTACTGATAAGCTTAGTGTCAGTATATATTATTATTACCGGAACCTGCCTCCTGAGTTACATAAGAGTGTTTCTGCCTGTTCTATAGCTTCAGGCAGCAATGCACTTAACTCCCCTGTGCAGGAGTTACCTTATGCATTGTTCAGAATCTTAACCTATTTATTCATGTTTCAGGTGCCCTTGTCCCTCTTCTTTTAGGATTTGTTTTCTTTAGAACATTTCTGGCTGCTATCCATTCTGATATGTAGAAGTGGATGGTATATGCCTCGGGTGCCTCATGATACTTGGTATACCCTGCACTTGTTGTTATATTCTAAACAGATCATACATACAATAGGTCTGTTCTGGGTTCTTACTCCTACTAAGTGTTTCTTACAGGTACCTGGCAATTTACATTGAATCTAGGCATACATGTGATGGATGCTTCTTGGTGAGTAGGAGAGTAAGTATTTCAGCTTGCTGAATTCGCCATGTGCAGGGAGGTCTTCCTCTCTTTTTCTCTTCTGGAAGGGTGATATGGTGGTTAGTGAACTCACTTGTTTCCTTCTTCAACAATGGTGAACACTTTTTTCTCTCGATAGTATAATCGATACTATAAGGCTATTCTTAGCCCTATGAACTTATTCTGGGGTTTTCACCGGGTGTCTCTATATTAACTTATAGAGGTTGCAGGATTGTGGACTGTCTAGTCAGTCATTCTATTCCTGATTCTTCTAAAAGTATATTCCCTCCCATTGGGATAATTGTAACTTGCTACATCCCATTACGTACTGACATAGAGTTTGTTTAGGGAAAAAGGAAGATTATTTCATACTTACCGAGATCTTCCTTTCCTGAACGAACTCCATGTCAGTACGGCCCACCACTTTTTTCTAGTAATTTGAGAACTTGTTACAAAGACGCCGGTGAGTGGGTGTGGTTGGTCTTTTAAAAGCTTGGGGAGGATCCTTCTAATGGGAGCAGGGAGGTGGGGCTATCCCGTTACGTACTGACATGGAGTCCGTTCAGGAAAGGAAGATCACGGTAAGTATGAAATAATCTTCCTTTTTCCAGTATTTCAGCATTTTCCTGAATCAGCAGTTTAAAGTGTTGAAAAGCCCTCAAAAGCATGCAACATTCAGCTTATATGGATATTATTTTTCAGGTTAGGTTCCTGCATCCATACTTGCTCTGCATAAACTTGTGAGGAGCACCATTGAGCCTACTCTTATAAACTGATGGTAAGTCCAGGGTTCATTTAGCAGAATTCAACTATACCAGCAATTGCCTCCCCACCCCCCACCGAATAAACTGGATGCTAATACTATTATTGGTGACATTGTTGTTGAAGAATTTATGCCATTCCCACCATGAAAAGCACACACCACTACTACAAGGAACATGAAGTTATCATTCTGCACCAGGTTTACCCTTCTTTTATGCATCTCACACTTTTATACAGTTCTGAAATTAATTAATGCTAATCTCTGTAGAACTGTATAAAAGTGTGAGATGCATAAAAGAATGGTAAACCTGGTGCAGAATTGCATTTCAGTCGAATTTTAACGAACAAATTTTGCTTAAACCCTACAAATTCGAAACTCGAATTTGAAGGGTTTTAACGAAATTCGTTCGATCGAACGATGGAATAAAAAAAATTATATCATACAGTACGATTACATTGTTCTAATTGAACGATTAATGTGGCAAACTAGGCAGTAGAATAAAAATTTAAAGGGCAAGTAATTCAAAATCTTTTTTAAAATTCGATTGAATTTCGAATTATTCACACAAATTTAGTAAATCTGTCCCTTAGTATTCATCAGCTGAATAGGCAATAGGGAATAATATAGTTTGTCAGATTCTATTGTTTACATTGTGGAAATTCATTATATTTCTTACCAGTGAGCTACAGTCACAGAGACAATAAGAGCCACTTCTCTTTTGCAGTTTACCCAATTACTCTATTAAAACCATTTGAGATAAATTCGGTATGCCAGAGCATTGAAGAACATTGCTTAATGAAGGTAGCAATATCTTTGAGCGATCTCTGTTTTAAGCTTCTTCAGTATTAATGTTCCCATTATTATGTGCAATTTAAGTTTTAACATCCTTTTGGGTTGATTCCAAACACCAAACATTTTCCTTCATATGAGACAGCAGAGTCCCATTGTGGACACCACAATCTCTCTGGAAACAGTGTACTTTGCAGGGGTTTGCAGTGTTTGTTATGCAATAAGAAATTCAGTCTGATTTTCTGTGCTTTTCTAAAATCATGCAACAAATCAAATAACTGCAGTATTACATGGGCATCTAATGCTGTACAACTTGCCAGCAAATGCATGTGGATCACCCTCACAAGATGTAAGACCATAATTCAACATGTGGCTGTAAACAGTTAAGTAGGGGTAACATACAGATTCATTCTGCATCTTGAACATCATAAGAAGCACCAGGGTGTTACTTCATGTCCTTCATGTCCCCATATTTGATACTTCACCCTTCATTAAGTGGCCAGCTTTAATATTTTTCCATGTTCTTCCAAAAGCTTCAGACATGCTCTAATTTGCTCTGGCTGTTACCTTTTCAGTGGGTTGGTACTTCTCCATTGAATCTGATGAGCCCCTTGCAAGCATTTCCATGACCACGTTTTTTAGCTTGACATCTTCCTTCATCTTTGGTTTCTACTAGTGTTTCCCAGGGTTACTGTGACAAGGACCTACTGTGTTCTGACCACAATTAGGCATTATATCCAGAACTGATGTCTTAAATTCTAGCTAAATGTCTTGAACCTTGCAATATAGTTCCTGTCAAAATAACTCTAAAGTGCACAAACATCTCCACCATCAAAGTTCAGATCCTCGAATTATATAAAACAGATGTGCAAAAGATGTGCAATACATGAATTTAGAGCAACAGGGGGAGGGGGTATTCAATAAAATGGTCAATTTCCTGGTAACTTTCAAGTACACAAAAACAGTAGAGAAGTAGTGATCTGAATAACCCTAGAGCTGGTAATTCCACTAATAATTTCTAATAGTTATAATACTGGTAACTTCAGTGTTAATGTTAATGATTTTCACTCATTTCCAGTACCGAGGTATAAAATGGGGTCGGTCAGGAACAAAAGTGGGCCAAATAATTTGAAAGAAAACATTGTCCAAATTAGCAATTTGGTAAAATTTGACCTTTGAAAGTGATCTTCTTGGTCCATTACAAACATTTATACTGAAAAGTATTGAATTCATTTTCATCCATAATTATTTTATGTTCAGAAATTATTTATACAGACACAGTGATGGGTAATACATTTGCCCAATTTATACAGTATTTGGCTCAATAGGAAGACAGATACATATGATGACTGACAAGGTTTAGCAAACAAATTGTTTATTATACTAGGTGCATTGTAGATCATATGGGATGGTGGTAGGTATTCGAGTGACAAATTTAAGAATTTGAATTTAAATTACCACTATTTGACATTTTCAACTTAGATAAGTGATAAGGAAATACATTATCGTGTCTATTTATTATACAGTGTAAGATGCACTTTGCTGAAAAAAGTGTAAAAAGTTGTGTAAAATAAATGGCAAATTCTTCAAAGTGTGTTTTTTTTTTACCCCATGCAAACACCATATTTGCCATTGGTATTTAGCACTGCTTGAGACCATTGTAAGTAAATTCCAATGAAAGTTGATTAAGAAAAAAACACATAGGGGCCGATTTACTAATGGTCGAATTTTGAATAGAAAAATTCGAAATTCGACCATCTAATTTTTTTTTAAAGGATCGAATAGGTCAGTTTTTTATCGAATTAAAATCATTCAAATGCATCATTCGATTTTAACGATTCAAATGATTTTGCCCAAAATCCTTCGATTTTCCACAACTAAAGAGACAGTACTTCGAAATTCCAATTTTCTAATTATTTTAATTCAAATCGAATTTTGGGCTATTTGAAGTAGCCAAAAATTACTTTGAAATTCAAATTTTTAAAATTCAAATTTTTACTTCGACCCTTAGTAAATGTGCCCCAGAAAAATTATACCAGTTTTATACCTTTTTTGACCAAAAATGTGTGGTAAATTTTTCCTCTATGTATGTGACTTTATTTTCAAATTGGTATATTATTGAAAACAAATTGCACTGCAAGGACATAGAGGGATGTGCTCCTACATGCACAAAGTGTCCCACAATATTAAGAACATTCTGAGAGGTTAATTACTTAGCATGAAGGAAATTACTCTTGAGTTGATTTCCAAAAACAATGATCAGCATTAGCATACGAAAAGGGGCTACAATAATCAATAGTCAAACAAGCTATGATGCAGCTCATGCCAAAATAAAAGAAGTGCAGGCAAAAAAGATATAGTAAAGAGGTTTCATAATATAGGAATTATTAACAAGCCTTGACGTGATTTTAGCACATTCTTTCTTGGGTGGGCCTATGGAAAAGAAACCCTGGTTTGCTATATGAGAACCTAAATGTTGGCTTCATACAAGATATAATGCCAGTTGTACTTTAATGATTTGAGGCCTGGAACACATTAAGGGTTGCCACCTTTTGTAAAAAATTTTACCGGCTGGTGGGGGGCGGGGACCAAAAGGGGCGGAGCGTGATGTTAAAAAGGGGCGGGGCATGACATCACAGGGGCAGAGTCACAGTGAGCGATTGGCTGAAGATGAAGGTAAGTTTTAATTGGATTTAACGCAGGGCAAGGGCCTTTTTAAAGGGGTATTACAAATTTACCGGCAACTACCGGCTGGTAAATTTGTAATACCAGCCCCGCATTGGCGGGTGCTTTACCGGCTAGGCCGGTAAAATACCGGTCGGGTGGCAACCCTAAACACATTCCTTTCTGGTTTTAACTTTGAATAGATCAGTTCATTACAAAGTGTTTTATTAATTTTTAATACTTGTAAAATATACAACTGTTGACAATGAACATGCTTAGATATTGTGGTGTTCATGCACTTTATTTAAAAAAAAGTTAGCATTAGCTTATAGTGGGATTTTTCTTTAAGGACCCCCCCCCCCCAGGGATGGATGAAATTTATGGCAGTTACTATCAAAAAGGTCTACATGATTTTCATTTTGGAAATTTTTGTTCTATTTTTCGTTTTTTTTGCATTATCAATTGTAGTCATCTTCTCTATAGTGAACTTCATGTAAGACTTAATTTCTCTTTTTTACATTAAATGATGCAACTGCTTGGTATAAAGGGAGAATGTAATATTGATTGCAAATGTAAAAATCGTTCATAATTCATTCACAATGCAAATAAAAGTTTGCGAAGTGAAAAATGTTGCCTTTGTGAACACTTTGCCCCTCACACAACAGTAGGGTAGCGGTTGTGAATTATATAGTTTGCGATAGTGTGCAGTGTATGTAATAAAACTTCTTAATGAACCTTTGTTTGCTCCAAAAGTTTACACCACCTTCAAGCAGGTGTTAAGATTTGCAATGCAGTAAGAGCCTAATGCAGCAAATTTTATTAACTTTCCCTCCTTTGGTTTTTAAACATAATTGAATTAATCCAAAATCAGTTCTAAACATTATACATAAACAAATAATATAATATGCCTGATACGTGACATGATTATCATATAAAACTGTCTGTGGTTTATTTTAAACATAATGCAAAGTAATTCATTTTTTAGTCATAATGCATTACAAGCAACTGAAAATGATACTATTAGAGAGATGGATCATATGAAATTACTTAATAAGTGCTTCCAAATGCTAAATGCATAATAAATTAATTTTAGCAGTTTTGTTTCCAAAACAAAATAGGCTACTGTGTTATCAAATAAATTGCACATCCGTTGTAATGAGAACAGCATTGCACTGTATATGAAATGCAGATTAAACAAGCGTGCCAGGGAGGATAAGCAAATCTCATAATTAAAATTATATTTTAGAGCTTGTTTATTAAAGAGTTCAAAGTACAAATAAAAAATCCGTACAATGTGCCATGTCTTCTTATCACAATGAAACATCATTCCCCCCCCCCCCCCCATTTATTCATCTACTTATAAGGGTGAAATATGTATGAGGGTTTTTGATACAGCTTGGAGATCCTTTACCTCCTTTACCATTATTTATGTGAGGGTCCAACTGTGAAAAAAGTCACATGTAGCGCTTCTCTATATGGAGAAAGGTAGGAGTTCAAATCATAGTGCCATGTAAACTTGGCATTAGCAGTGAACTTCATGCCTTTATACATTAATGGTATATTGGATGTTAATGCAAGCAAATAAATTCAGCATCACAGAAAAATAAATCACAGGGATGTGATTGTACATATTGCAGTCATGCCTTTGACTCAAGTAGGAAGAATTAAATATATGAATTGTATTTTTGCAATTATTATATATTATATATAAAAATTATAGTTTTCTGTTGCAAAATTACAATGTGCATATAGACAAATGCAAGAGGTCCTCTGCACTCAACCCAATATCAATATAAAAACTCCCAAACATGGTTGCCCTTTTATTGGCCACCACTGGGATCAGTGATGTAGTAGCTTGAAGGTGTTGTATAATTTTCTGGAGCAAACATAACTTTTTCAGGTAAGAAGTTTTATTGCATTCACTGCGAGCTGGCACAAACTATAAAGTTCACAAACCTCAATACAATGAAGGAAGTGGTCACTAAACAGTTTCCAGGTTCACAAAAGGTATATTAAATTTGCGCAAAGGAAAATTTGTCTGCACAAAGACATAACATTTCACATTGCAAATATGTTTTTTCCGTTACCAAATTTTATTGCATTACCCCATTAGGGTGTAATCTAAGGGCAGATTTATTATGTGGTATTAAAAACAGCAGAATAATTCACCCAGAGTAATTTTTTTAGCTCTTTTTCTTGTAGCAACTTACTAAGGTCTGAAGCAATGTTAAATAAAAGAGCAAGTCTGGCATTTGCATGGTGCAAAATACCTTCATAAATTTGCAATTTATTTTATATTACACAGCTTTTTACAATTTTTTTGGCAAATTTAATTTTACACAGAATAATGAATATGCCCCTATGGGGCAAATCTATCAAGGGTCGAATTTCGAAGTTGAAAAACTTCTAAATTCAAAAAGACCAACCAAAATGGAATCAAAGTTTTTTTTTTTTGGTCAAATAGCTTCACATCAAGGTACTATATCCATCTTAATCTGATTTTATTTTCCTTTGGCCCCCTGTCTGGCAAGGTACTGCTGGGGCACTGCCACCATCTTTACTACTCATTGGAGCATCAACTGCTCAACTAACTGGCTAACCATTATCTCTTACCACATAAAGTGATCTCCACCAATGTAACCTATCGCTATCTACCCTAACTATTGACGACTTATGATAGTGAATTCAATTGTACTTTAAATTTTATTTAGATTCAATTGACTGTAATTGTACTAAAAATCTTTAAAAATCAGAAACAAACAGTATTCTTTGTTATAAGCCTGTGGAAATCTACTGAACTGAATAAACAATTTCTCCTTAGAACAACTGTAAGATAGTTCACATTTCTGGATATAACGGAACTCTTTAAAAACTATGATAGATTGGTTGGTTCTGAGGTTTCAAAAGAACAACAATTTAGATTAATACCGTTGGCATATGAAGGGATCTTTAGTAAACATATGTATCCAAAATCAATATTCCTTTATCTCAAATGTCAAAAAAACAAATGGTGATATTTTTCATCATTTATAGAATTGGCCAAAGATCCAAACTTTTTTGGGAATTTTACAACATATCTTGTGTCAAAGAAACATAAACTGCCACTTCCCACTCAGAATCAGGTCAGAAGATGATCTGAGGTTGGGGAAAGCAACAGAAATCATAAGTCAGTAATCAGCCCAATGATCAGGTTATGGAGATTTCAAAAGTCACAGGCAAGGTCGGCAACAGAAAGCTCACTTCTAAATAAAAGGCTCAAATATTTAACCAATGCAAAAGACTTTGCAAGGAAATGCATCTCTTTAAGGGCAGTTAGCATGTGCCCCAACATGAGCCTGGTGGAGTGTGCTTGGATATGTAGTGTGTCAATTTGCATCTAGTGTGTAAGGGGCTAATTTACTAAAGGTCGGATTTTGAAGTGGAAAATACTTCAAAATTCGACCATCAAATTAAAATCCTTCGACTTCGAATATCGAAGCTGAAGGATTTTTCACCAAATTAAGCATTAAATTTAAAAACTTACTTTTAGAATTAAACTTTTTGCATTCGAATATTCACTTTGACCCTTAGTAAATCAGCCCCTAAATGTCTTAATGAGTTATTTCTGCATTAATACTCTGCTACTGGGGGCTTTCACAATGGATGTGGGCATCCTTTCCGGATGATCATGGGTCACTCTCTTCCTGCTGGTCTCTTCCGCTGCCCAACTCATTTGCATCATGTGTTACCAATTATTCAATAATGGGGCTTTATAAGCCTATTGGAAGCAAACACTTGTTTGCTTGATCATTAAAGCCCTAATGCCAGATCTAGCGATATTCTGTTCTTGTGTTGCTTTGTTCTTGATACCAGCCTTTGCTCCTGATTCCTGCTGAAGTTTCCTGATTCTTGCAATAGTTCCTGAGTCCCCATCTGTTTCCCTGTTCCTGTTCTGTGCCTGTGTTCCTGTGTTCCTTTTCTTATTGCTTATTTGGATCTCCTGGTATTGACCTCGGCCTGCCCTCTGTACTCTCCTTGTCAGCTGCCTGCCCAAACCCCTTTGCAAGTATCAGACTTATCTTTTCAGCCGCCTGCCTTCAACCATTGGCCTGGTAAAGGACTTGTTTATTTCCTTGAGTCTGCATTCTTGCTGCTGTGCAGTTCCTTCAATATAGCTTATTGTTTATTATAACATGTCAGCTGCCTTTCAAATTCCAGTTTTATATTATCCACTTTATACAGCACATAGGCTCATACCTGCCAGCCACTCACCTGTGGCACAACCTGACAGTAAATGTTTTAAGGTACCTGTGCTGGAGCATCAGAGCATGAACCAGGACCTGTAGTCATAAGCACTGACAGCCAGAGTAGGAATCTTAATGAGTTTTGTTTACTCAACAAAGTTCACGGTACATCTGTCACAATCGCCACCTGGAGCTCTCGTGGGTAGTGTCGCTGCGACGGTCGCGTCACAACGTCTGTGCCTTTGGTGCCAAATTCAAAGATAAAAGGACGCCAGAGACCCGGGTTCAATGCCCAAGTATAGCTTTAGCTAATTATCCCTGGGTTTGTTCCTTAATTACGTCTTTATTGATTTCTGGACTTCTGACCTTTGCCTGAACCTGACATTGCCACTTGCCACCTGCCTATTGACCCTTTTCCTGGATTTTGACTCTGAATATTGCCTAAACATTTGCTGTACCTTGTATTGGACTTTAACCCTATTGCTTCCTCCTTGGTCCTGATAAACTCCCACTGGGAGCTGATAGGCCCCACTGACAACATCTGGTTTGTAGAAATGCAGGAAACTGAATTTGAGGGAAAAGTGGTTTATTTATCTAAGCATCATAGAGGTTGATGAAAGGTCCATGATTAATATGTTTCTGTATAATTTTAGACGTCTGAATAATTTATTAGGATTCTATTATCTTTTATTTGAAGGTAAATGAGCAATCATTGAAATTGTTGAAGTTGTTGGTCTACTTTTATAGTTTATTTTCATGAGTTCATTAGCAGTCTAATGATGTATTGTACTTCAAAATTTCAATTCCATTTTCAACATTTAAAATGCAATAAAAAAATCACAGCTTTAAGCAGTTCATTAATACATGGTCACTACCTTTCAAACGAGCATTGTCTCCTAACAATCTTATAATCCATTTACACCTCTCCATCACCTACGATTCATACAGCGTAATCTTAAATTTGCTCACTCATTCTTAAATAATCTGCTTTCTGGAATGATTAGGACCTAAAATTTTTCTGAACACCATGATTTGAGGAAACTAAAAGATTTAATTATTTAATATAAACTACATTATACTTACTAATATATTTTTTTGAGAAAATGCAAAAGTAGAGTTTTTAAAATATAAAGTTTTGATTAAATAGGACACTTTGAAATAGCAATTCCAGACCTTTCACGATAATGGAACTCAGGATAACAGTTAACATAACATTTTATTTTTATTATTGTTTCAATCAAAACAAACAATAAACATGTTTCTTGAGTTAATATTTGTCACTGGTTTTGCTCAAACCTATACAATTAGCAGCAGAGTTACTAGTTTAACAGGATGTAATAGCTGACACAGGTGTAAGACAGACACATCAATCAATAGCATTGTTATCACTAGGGGCTGTTCCTGGACCTGACTTCCACTACGGACTCTATACTATGTCAAATTTGCTGGCATTGGTTCTACTTTCATGTGTGAGTTTAATTTGAAGTAGTAATTAATCCAGTAGTCCCATGTGGGCCCCATCCAACGTATTATTATATAATTTTTAGCATAAAACAAGTATGAAACCTCAACCTTGTATAGGCTGTGGGTACTAAGAGGTCCACCACTCCCAAGAGACATACTGGAGGGAAAAGTACTTCCGGAAAATCTAGGGTAGGCGGTTTACCTTACTTGAGACCAGAAGGCAGCTATTGCTGGGCAGGCCAGATCATTTCTAAGAAATTGCCCATGGCAGTTCCACAATCTGGACAGGAATCACAATCCCTCTTGCCCATCACTTTAAGCTTTAGAGGGGCTATGTAGAACTGGTAAAAAACATTTTATTGAATATATCTATCTTTCACACCTATTAGACGATATACATGGTCTCAGTGGCCTCATCCCATTCATCTTAGGTAATGTCAGGGATATTCGCTTGCCATCAAGCCCGTGCTGGTTTGAATGGAGAAGGGTCAGTGGCCAGAAGGTTACTATAGAGTTTGGATACCAGTTTTGCAGGTTGCTCTCCAGAAAGAGTTTCTTCCACTGACAGTGTGGTTAAAGTAGGGGACAGTGTTTCAAACTGAGATGTATGTATGGCATTCAGAGACTTGCAAAGCAGACTTTGTTCCCAAAAATAAAACAACAAAAGCAGATATTTACATCATACAGCACCACTTCTTAGTACCATCACTTCTAACTTGTGCTTTACAAATGACTCCACCGGCTTGCACATCACTCCAGCCTTTTCTAGGAGTCAGGACTCCCACAACGCACTGCAGTATTCCATTTAAATTCCAGGAACTGCTGCTGGCCTGCCTCTTAAGAGGTGCAAGCCACCACTCCAGGCTGGATCACAGGTATAGTGAAACTTTTAACTTTAAAGTTGCACTTAAAATTAATCTGTATTTTAATATCCTTCCCAATATAGCTAAATAAATTATATTTCCAATACATATGTGTACACTGTAGCATTTACCTTAGATGTTTCAATGTAACACAAAATACAAGTAAGGTTTGTAACAAGCTAGTTTATTACATGCATCGTTCGCAGGTGCTGACAGATAAAGAGTAAAGAAAGAAAAGTGCATTAAGTGGCCAGCCTAAAGGAGAAAAGGGAAAAGTACAGGAAAATAATTATACCATTCACCCAGCATAGGTCTGTCAGTCCATGTGAAAGCTTGCATTAAAACCAGTGTGACAAATTTTAGTACACATTACAAACATAATGAAACAGGACCATTCACATCTCCACAACTTCTGTTTTGAGTGCTGAGCTCCTAGGTTCAATATCAGCCATTGCACCATTTCTGTAAAGAGTGTGTATAACTAATGTTCTGGTTTGACCATTTCCCTATTTAAATAACCTTTGCTGTTCATGTCTCCTTGCCAAGTTCACATTTCTACTTTTATTTTGCATTCATTTGCATTAACTGATTGCCAGTACACAGAGGTTTATCCGGAACAGCAGATTATTCCCACTTATCTCTCCTGGTTTGCTGAGGTTCTGTGGAATATGTTGACACTATACAAATAAAGAAGAATAATACATGAAATTCTCCTGCAGCAAGGACATCCAGCTTAGGCTAGAATGGTCAATTTAGCAAAAGACAAATCCATGTGGAAAGACATACAGAAGGGAAAGAATTGCACTAGCTAATTCATAGATATAACACTTGTGTAAATTCTAAAGATGTAAAGCCCACACTGTATCATTTTTATATTTCAAATATCCATCTCCGAAACATCATCATTTTGCACTAAGCTGCAGGCTTCACATCAGTAATATTTTGTTTTATCCAAATTAAAGGAAAAACAATCCTGGTATTAGTATTGTCATCTATCACTGTATTTATGTGAATACTAAGTGTTATCCCTACAGAGCAAATTATGTAAATGAGAAAGGGAAAAACAGAGCAGGCATTTTGTATTCATTTAATTATAATGATGGGTTTGCAAAATAGCCTGAAAATCATAGTACAATCAGCAGGAGCTATCATTTTTGAAAAACCCTACTTTTGAGTTTTTAAACAATCTGTGTCTTTATGTATTTTTTTTTTGCTCAAAAAGTACATAGTATGGAGAAAACAACATCTTGAGCAAAAGAATACAAGTTTTTGCCTCTATGACAAAAGAAAACAATGAGATAGCAAGTTCTCCCTTTAACCAGCTTTATTTAACAGCCTAAAAATAATACCATTAAAGAAATAATTAGCATTTACAACCACAAGAGCAAAACCTAAGGTGCAACTACAAAAGCATATCATGTTTTTCCCTATTATGCTGCATAATCCCAGCTCCTCAACAATCAACCCACTAACAATATATTTAATACATTGATACATTTTGTGCCAAAAATTGTCTTGCTCTTTAAACATAACAGGGATTGTTTGTCCATATATTGAAATATATTTAAGCTGTCCAACTACTTCAAAGTCATCCCTAGTGTGGCCAATCCTACATTCAACTTGGATCTGAATTCATTAAGAATTCTATTGCTGCATTATACATTTTAAACAGGGACTAAATTTAATCTGCAACTAACTTGTTGCTTTCAAGGTTAAAAGGGGGCTTCTTGGACTTCTTGTATTTGCCTATATATATATATATCCAACAAAAAAGTCCAGACAACGTAATTCGGGTAAATAAAGGTTTTTTACCACTTTTTCATGCAATGTTTCGAGGCTCCCACCTATTTATCAAGCATTACATTAATCTTTGACATCACATCCTTTTTAAAGGTAATCCATTAGCATAATCACACCTCTCTCCCCTCTCTGGGTTCAAATTACAGCGTATGGCCACATTATAGTATATAGACACATCATATATGGTTATGTTATTTTATCAGCTAACATTATATCCTTAGATAACAGTATCACGCTTTCTGAGATGTATTATCAATAATCATACAATCATAACAGTATTCCAAAAATGTGTATCATGTCACAGATCTTCACAAACTAACCCAACACTTATCTTATTCTTTACTATAGTTCATATGAAAGCATGCAAATCATATTCTCTGTTAAGTCCCCTTGGTTGTAAAGTCTGCAATGTATGGATCCAAAATTTTTCCCGCTTTTGGAGTTGTAAGAGTCTGTTTCCCCCCCCGACATATATATACAGTATATATACAGTATATATATAATATATATATATATATATATATATTAATAGAAGGGCCAGCACT
>CM044432.1:109659926-109682726 GCA_024363595.1 Xenopus borealis
CCAATCAGCACACTCTATATACAAAACTTTATTTTTTATTTACATTTTATCATGGTAAACACCAAAGGGGGAGAAGTATTTATATTATTTAATGCTTACACAGTAAGGGAAAAGAATATTCAGCTGTGCTTCTGTAGGTGGCATTACTAACATCCATATTCCCCTACAAAATATGCATTCCTCATGACTCTAATTTTAACCTGAGTGACAGAACGGAGGTGATAAAGAGTATGACGAATGATAGGGGGCAAATACACAGCACTACAAAATATGTTGGCACTATAGAAATACATGTTAATATGTTAATAATATGTTAAAGAGTGATACTGTGAGTGTAAGCAGTGGCACTAAAAGGTTGCACATAACAGAGTCAGCAAGAGTGTACATTAAATGGAATATAAAATATGTGAAAGTTGGTTTCATAAATATCTATTTTATTAGTGGATGTTAATTGGGTTCTTATACATTCTTTGTGGGTCTGATGTCTAAAGTCAGCCCCTCTCATCCCTCTGCTCCCTTGCCTGGAGAGCACAACCCAAGTCTGTGATTAAGAATAGCATTTGTATAGATAGAGAACACAACTGTGCTTTCTTCACTAGAAGATCCAAAGTTCCAGTTTACCCCCCCCCCCCACTGCCTTGCTAAAGTGTTGACAGCTTGCCTTACAGCACAAATGCACTGTTCCTATGATTTACTATGCTGGCATAATTATTTTCTTTATTTGCGATTACTGAGAAACAAAATACAGATATGTGACATTGTATCCAGTATTTTTAGGTGGCTACTGCATCTGGACAAACTTGGACACTCTTTAAGATACAAATAATATACATATATCATTGCAATAAATGCATTAATAAAATGAATAGTCTTTGCAGAAATCCTGTTGATTGCTAAATTTGCAGGTTTCTAGTGAATGCCTATGAATTGTTCCTTCATTTGCTATGGATGACATTTTGCTTCAGGCTGTAACTGTGGAGATTATATTAAAGATTTAAAAAAAAAAAAGAGCCCAATGGTTTTTAGTTTTAAAAGTGGAGATGAATTTCATGTAGAAATACTGTACATAAATTAATTACATTGGTTTGTATATTTGGAAGGAAGTGTTTGAATTCTATTTAAATCATATAGAAATAACTTTAAAAAAATGACCTAGCATATTCTTAAAGGGGTTCACCTTCCAAACACTTTTTTTCTGTTCAGTGGTTTTCAGATCCCAGAAATAAAGACTTTTTTCAATTACTTTCCATTATTTATTTTTTACTGTTTTTCCAAAATCTAAGTGTAAAGTTGAATGTTGGTGTCTCTGGTGTTTGCACCTGAATTACTGAGCTGCCAGACTCAGACTCTAAACTGATACAATTTTGCATCATTTAACTGATACATTTCACAGCAACATCTCTGGAGTATTAGTAACTATTGTATCAATTCTAACAGCTGCCTGTAATGAAACCCAGAGATTCTGATCAGCAGCGACAAACATAATAAATGTATCCATTAAATGTACCAGTTTAGAACAGTTGGGGGAGGGGGTCGGCGAACCCCCCTCCCAGAGCTGCTTTAGAAGGTTAATATTAGAAAATAGTAATTGGAAAAAGTCATTATTTCTGGTGATCTGAAAACAACTAGTTGTTTGAAGGTGGAAAACCCCTTTAAAGGGGATGAAAGGTGAAAAAATAAAATACCATTATTACTTTCTTTAATGAAAAAGAAAAATATCTCCAATATACTTTAAATAAAAAATGTCTTCCTTTTTATAAGAAACTTGACTGAAATTCCCCCTTCATTTAACTTGCTCTGACAGCTGGGAATAGGAAGCTTAAGACCTATGCTAACATGCTGCTTCATTATAATAGTCACCACCCGAAACATCTCTTGGATTCACTGCCTAAGTCACAGATGATAAGAGTAGCACGTATAGACAGTGACCCAATAATTAAAGAAAGAGAATAAAAAACAATGGGCCAGAAATTCCTAGAAAGGGATTACCCCAACGTGCTCATCAAGAATACTATTGACTATACTATGTCATTAGATTGTAGGGAACTCTTGAAGAGCAAGGAAGGACATATCGAAAAAACAGGAGACATCTATTATGTAAGCAAGTATAAATCCATATAGCAGCAGCACAAGGAAGTCAGTATTACAGTACTGGGAGGTAGTATCTAAAGACGATAGTCTATGCAACAAGGTCCCTTCTAAACCACGGTTTAGTTATTCACGTAACACCGATCTAAAAGAGCTTTTAAGCCCGTCAGATCCTGTTAACAAATATACCCGCCCAGAGGCCACACACTTCTTGGCCCCTAAACCGGGGGTCTTTAGATGCACGGGGTGCGTTGTGTGTAACACTCTAATATTGGGCACGGAATTCAGGCATCCCAGAACGGCAAGCTATATAAAATCAGGCACAGAATGACCTGCATGTACCACCATGGTTGTATATGTGATAAAGTGTCCCTATGGCCTGATTTATTGTGGTAAGACGGTAAGACAGTTAAAAGAGTGGATAAGCATGCACAGGGCAAGTATCAGAGCAGCTCTGGACCCCAATAGGAAAGTGGATCCTAAAAAGCAAGATATTGCACAACAGCTGGTAGCCAAACATTGGCGGGAGGCAAGACACGATCCCTCTCAATTTAAATGTATGCCCATTGACCACATCCCCCACAGCCCCAAAAGGCCTTAATGGACAACTACAATTGAATTGCTTTCTGACATAACACTTAAAACAATATAAGCATCCTAATCTCATGTGTTCATAATATTTTTCATTTTACAGAAGCATAGAGAATTTCAATTTAAAGATCCATAGAGAATCTTGTTTCGGTTCACCTGTCTGTGAGTAACTTTTTCCCTCTATGTGCACAAGAAGTATCTAATATGTAATTAATGTGTATGCAACAAAGAAACCTTTTTTTATGTTACAATTACCAAGAATATATTGGAAACTAATTACACAAAGTATGTGGACACTGACACCTAAAGGTGAAAAAAGGAAATGCACACCTATGTTGATTAAAGGAAGGGGAGATCCACGTCAGACACTAATTTTGAATGGACATGTGACGTCATTTGGTGCCAATATTCACAAGTGGGGGAGGGTATATAATGTTTGACTCACTAACTGCTCAATATCCTTGAGAAAGGTCCCCAGGTGGGACCGAAACGTCGGATTGAGATGTGTTTACACTAAATAAAACACCTTGAATTTTGGAGTAACAGTGAGTGCTGGTCCTTCTTCCTGTATCTATGCAACCTTGACCCTGCACCACTAACCTTGAGAACGTCGTGAGTGCTGGTACTGTGGGACAATATATATATATATATATATATATATATATCAATTGCAAAAGGATCCGCACTCACAGGACTTATAAAAATAAAAAAATTTTATTGCATGGGACTAACGTTTCGGCCTCCTGAAGGCCTTCAGGAGGCCGAAACGTTAGTCCCATGCAATAAAAATTTTTTATTTTTATAAGTCCTGTGAGTGCGGATCCTTTTGCAATTGATATAGATTAATTACCTGTTCTGCACCCAGGCGTATTTGACTGCTTTGTCGAGAGTGCCGGTAACACTTGGATTTATTTATATATATATATATATATATATATATATATATATAATGCATCAAACTTACGTTTGAGTAAAGCAAAGTCAGCAGATTTTGGGTAAGTTGTTTGAGTTATATGTCCCTGGTGTACTTATATTGCTAGACAAACATTCTATAACAAACACAGGCATGGTTTACCTAGGAAAAAAAACAGCCAACAACCAACAAAACTCAGATTTAGTAACAAACCAGTCCTGGTTGAAGAGTAATGCTCATCTTTAGATTAGCAGTTTCACCTTGGACCCATGAATGGGTGACATGAATTGGGACCATTACTTTGTTATCAGGAACCTGAAGGTCATGCAGTAAAGGTTTTGATGCTCACAAATTTCTGTTGAATTAATGCAAAAAGTGGCCTCATATTAAAGGACTAGGAAAGTCTAAAATAGAATAAGGTGGGGCGTGACCTGGACATGGTCCAGACAGAATGCTTGTTCTAGAGCTCCGCACTACTGAGCATTATTAAAGCGCTAAAATAAGCTTGACTTCAATATTTTATATCATGGGCAAACTAAACAAGGGAATGAGAAGCCCGGAGGCACCAGAGTAATAACAAAAGACTCAATTAACAAAGTTCTTTCAGCGCTGATCTGAATCATGCTCAGACGTACAAGCCGATGCACAACAACAGCAGGTAAGCTTGTAAGCTGCCCTCACCGGAATAAAGGTTGCATACGCAACCGCCGGTCGAAAGGACCGGTAAAGATTCATCAGCTGCCAACAAAAAGCGAACACAGATGCCTGGAAATCCTTCCCCAGCACAAGGAGAACTACAGCAGGCGCCTCACCAAGATATGAGAGCGGTGATGATTGGCAATTATTGCCTGCGTTACCACCGCCAGAAGACGTCCAGAGAAAGGGAAGGGGAAATCCTAAAACAAACGTACCTTTCCTTTTCTTATACATCCTCCCACATCGGAAGACTCAGAGATGAGATCTGATACAGGCACATCATTTACATATAATGGTACCAGTCATTTACTGACAACACTGAGCCAGGCAGACAAGGCATATGAACTGGTAGATAATGAATTGAGAGCACATCTGTTCTCATTGCCTTCCAGGCAGGACATCAAGAGAACTGTTCTAGAAGAAACAACATCAGGATTATCCCACAAACCATAATGCCACAGGATCTTGCAAAAACAGTAACTGAATTATTTAACACACTTCTAGGTGAACAGCCTAACAAACCCTTGATAATGGACAGAATCCACAGGGAACTGAGACCCAGGGACCCATCCTCTGAACATGCCAGAGATGTAATTTGCAGAATTCACTTCTACAAAATAAAAGAAGAAATTATGCTCAAAGCCAGAGAGTTGGGGGAAATAGAATTTGGCAGTACAAAACAGAGACTTTATAAGGACCTCTCCAGAAATAGGCTACATCAACGCAGGGCATTGAAGCCCATTCTGGACATACTTAAGGACCAATATATCCAATACAAATGGGGTTACCCCTTTGCTCTGATTATCATAAGAAATGGTAAACCTATTATGATCAGATCCTCAAAGGATGTTCCCACTTTCCTGGAGAACCTCAATCTCCCATATGCTGAGATACCTAACTGGGAATCATGGGACTGGATCTCATCAGCTGGGCCCTCCCAGAGTGGACCCAACACCATTAGACAAAAATTCACCAGGAACCAGTCACACAGGAGTGGACAAGGCACCCCAACAAAAAAGAGCATCACAAACACTTGATCAGTAGAATTAATACAAAATAGTTTGGAGTAGTAGCCCAAGTTATATGGTGACTAATTGTTTCAGGAAAAGTTAACCTGATGTTGAGTTTTAGCTAGAATGTCAAAAAGCTTTTTGTTGTGCTTTGGTGTGAGTCTATTTGTATTTTTTTCAGTTAGACCTATGGTTCAGCCTGAACATTCACATAGGCCAATTGACAAGTGGCAAATCTGTTTAGCTTATTATACTACCAAGCAAAATTCTTTAGTAGCTACTAATGGCTGTAGTCATATACAAAAACTATTTAGTTATGTCCTAATTGCATGTTTAGCAATGTTAATCTTTGTTTTCCCTCTGTCTCTGCTTAGTTGTTCCATTATCCTCAAGCAAAGTCAAAGAAGCAGACATGGCTAAGCTGAAAATTTTCTCCTACAGTGGCTGAGGTCTCAACTCTCCAATGAAAAGGTCACAAATTCTCACAGGTTTACCCAAACAAAATGCCATGATTGTTTTTTTTTTTTTACAGGAAACATACTTCAAGCGGGGATACAGACCAATGTACAAGAATAAATAATACCATAATTGGTACTTTAGCGACAATCCCAAGTCTAAAAGTAAGGGAGTGGCTATTGCCTTTCATAAAAAATGTTCATACACCCTGATTGACTCAGTAAAAGATACCTTTGGACGATTTATTCTTATATAAGTTATCAGGGCACATACTTAAGTTGGCTAACTGCTACACCCCAAATCAAAATCAACATATATTTATAACATCAGTAATGAGCCAGCTTGAAAGTTTCTCACAAGGTATAACCATCCTGAAATGAGATATAAATTTGACCTAAGATCCCAAGTTGGACTCCTCATCAAGGAAGACTAACTTTTCCTATAAGGTAATAAAAACATGTTGCATAATAACCAATTAATGGATAGCCAGCGGATCTGTCACCCATCTACGAAGGATTATACTTATTTCTCCACTGTACATCAGACTTGTAGTAGAATTTACTACTTTTTTTCCCATCATGCTTTACAGTGGATAGGGGATTGTAAAATTGGGCTTCAGATTTTGTCACAACATGCACCCATATTCCTTACTCTACTTCTCCCAAACTCTGAGCATAAACCATGGACATGGAGACTTAATGAAGCCCTTCTAAAAGACAACTCTCACCCAGTAATTAAATGGGAAGCTTTGAAAGCTGTGCTGAGAGGAATATTTATCAAACATGGGACCAGACTGGAAAATGCCTTCTCTCAGCATATTACAGATCTACTTTTTAAAATTTCCATGCTGGAACAAAAACACAAATTCTCATTAGATGGTGATACAATGATAGAACTCACAAATACTATAGAACTCATAAAGAGGGAATTAAACAAAAAATCACAGTTGACCCTCATAAAATGTAAAAGTCTTTATTATGGAGACAGTAACAAACCTGTACGATTTTTAGCAAGGGTGGTCAAACTGAAACAAGGGACATCCTTTACAACAGCAAAACACACAAAGACCAAATATTATATAAAACCGAGGAGATCGCTAAAGCAATGCATGAATATTAAACAGAACTAAATAATATTGCCTCTCCGATAAATAGTTCTAATGACAAATCAATTATATAGCACGTACAGCGCTTCCCCGACTTTACAAAACTTTACAGCCATATACTGTATCTCTGAGTTATTGTTACGTGCCTTTAACAATTTGGACCCAAATCCCTGTTCACCCTCAGCCATGCTGGAAGATCCCTTATCATGTACAAGCTATAGGCCTATTTTGTTGCTAAACACAGATATTAAACTATATGCAAATTTTTTAGTGGATAGACTCAAATTATACATGCCATCCCTAATTGACTCTGACCAGGTTGGGTTAACCTAATTAAAATGAATATTTTACCTACAATCCTTTACCAATTCCAAATTATATCTACTCCGCCCCCTAACAGTTTCTTTGAGGTTTTACAGTGGGCATTTAGCACTTTTATATGGAATGGAACTAAACCCAGGATAACTAGAAACATTCTACCTATTCTATCTAAACAAATCACAAGGAGGTTTGGGTCTTCCTCAATTAAAAGAACACTAACATAATTTAAAAAAAAAAATAGGTTTTTTTTAATGAAAATAAACTAAAACAGAGATAAATCTTTAAAATCGGTAAGTTTTTAAAAATAAATTACTTACCGATTCTCTGCATGCGCTCCCCTTCTGAGATGGCGATATGGCGACGATCCAAAGTATGGCACTCAATTTCTCCTCCCTGCCTATCTCCTATAGAAGACAGGGAGGAGAAATTGAGCGCCACATGTTGGATCATCATATCGCCATCTCCGAAGGGGAGCGCATGCAGAGAATCGGTAAATAATTTATTTTTAAAAACTTACCGATTTTAAAGATTTATCTCTGTTTTAGTTTATTTTCATTAAAAAATTTAAATTTAATTATGTTAGTGTTCTTTTAATTGAGGAAGACCCAAACCTCCTTGTGATTTGTTTAGATAGAATAGAATAGGTAGAATGTTTCTAGTTATCCTGGGTTTAGTTCCATTCCATATAAAAGTGCTAAATGCCCACTGTAAAACCTCAAAGAAACTGTTAGGGGGCGGAGATTTATCTGTTTTCATTTATTTTCGTTAAAAAAAACTAATTTAAAAAAAATGATGTTAGTGTTCCTTTAAGGAATTACTTTAAAGCCATGACATTCAGCAGAATAATAGAATTGTTTTACTACCCTACAAGGGAAAAATGGATACAATTTGAACAATCTTTGATAGATTTCTTTTACAGCCCCTGTGGTGGATTTAGCCTTCACTTAGGACTCCAACAACTTCCCTTCCTAAGATCTGTAAAGATACCATTACTCAAGCTACAGTATATCTCAAAGGTTACAAATTTGATCTCATGAGAGAGTCCCTTCACTCCAATAATAAGCAATCCATTCTTCCCCCCAGGCATGAAGAATGCGGGCTTCCTGGAAAGAGGTCGAACTGAAAGCTTCATATGGTCACAGGTGTTGGAAATAATGTATTGCTACCGTTGTCTACTATCTGTCCGGATGACTCAGACACCTTCCTAATGCAGTTTAAATATGCCCAACTCCACCATTGGTTAATGTCACCACAAAATAAAAAGTTAAAGGAAAACTATACCCCTCAGACAATGTCGGTCTCTAGAAAAAGATATTGCATATAACAACTCATATGTAAAACCCTGCTTCATGTTAATAAACCATTTTCATAATAATATACTTTTTTAGTAGCATGTGCCATTGGGTCATCCTAAATAGAAAAAAAATTATTTTAAAAAATAAGGACAGCCTCCTGGGATCGTATGATTCAACAGTGCACACAAACAGGCCAAACAAACTATAAAGTTAGGTCACATGAGCCAATTAACAGACTTAGTTGTGTCTTTTGCTTCCACACTTCTTCCTGTTACAGTTAGAGTTTAAATATTTCTGGTCAGGTGATCTCTGAGGCAGCACATAGATCATCAAGAAATGGTGGTTCAAGGCAAGAGATGTTAAAGGACAATATTTACTTAAATATATATTCCAGTTTGGTAAGATTCTTTAGTATGCCACTTAATATGATATAAACTATCTGTTGCTCAAGTATTCATTTAGGGGGTATAGTTTTCCTTTAAGAGAGACCCCTCCTACCCTTTAGAAGAATTATGTCTCTCCAAATCACCAACAAGACATCTGATTTCTAACCTATTTAAAATAGTGGACTCTAAGGGGAAAATCTCACTACCTGGATTTACTAAGAAATGGGAAAGAGATCTAGCATCCAGATTTACCAAAGATCAATGGAATACATTTTATTTTAACCCATATGTTTTCCATAGCATGTAAATATCTGGTGGGATTGTAAAATTCTTAAGCCATATTGGGACTCTATTTTCCAAATAACAATAAACTCACAGGTATGAATCTACAAAAAGGTCCCTCGGTAGCCCTTCTATCGATGTTACCTGGTTCGGCATCCAAACATAAGAGCAGTGATACCCTGACAATGGCGATCTATCTTTTCCCCCAAGGTCACAGAATGGATGACCTATGCACAGGGAAAACAAGACTTATTTGTTAGAATCTGGTCCCCATGGTTGATATTTCTAGAGACAGAACCTCATACTCTTCAATAAACAGACTAGGAGTGTGTGTGTGTGTGTGTGTATATATATATATATATATATATATGTTCTCTTTATGGTAAATGTTTTCATGAATGTGTCAGGTCAGAGGCTATAATGAGCAGGGAATGACGGGGAAACGTTTTCCTCCTCTCCCCCTCCTTCTTTTACTCTTTACTTGTTCTTTATACTTTTTTGTTTATTGGATAATCTTATTTAACCTCTATGAGATATCCAAAAAAGAGTCAAGGCATTGAAGTAATACTTTTATTCTTAAATATGACCTGGAGGTTAAAGAAATGTATAACGGTCCACTTACTAACGTGTCAATCAGAAGGTGATGGTATATCTCTGTTTTATTGTACTAAATGGAATTTCTATACTCATGGATAAGTGCTTGCTACCTATAATAGCTACAAGAATGGACAACAATATCTCGGCAAGTGCATCCTGGAAATAATTTCCCTTCAATGCATCTATTACTTATGCATGACAATGCCTTTGTTTTTGTTAAATAAAGAATAAAGGGCTGTATTTATAGTTGGTGCCACCCTAGGTACCAGACCTATCATCTCTTCCCAAGGTATAGAATGACATCACACACACGTAACATTACATCCACAAATATCAACTTCATATTATGGTGTCAGGGAGCCCTGTATACCTCACCCTAATGGCTGGGGGGATTTTTAATTTTTTTTAATTATTTTTCAATTACATAGGTACAGGCTCTCACGTGCCTATATATAAATAGGGCCCTGATCAGAAGGATTAATTATAGATCTTGTATATTTGTATTAATGTTAACTAAAAAATGCTTTATCCCTTTATTAAAGACCTCCTTAAACAAATGGAACTGTTTAAAGGCTGAGGCTGTCTGAGGCTTACATGAAAGGCTTGGATTTGGAGCATGGAGAAGGATTGACAGCAAGATCTGCTATATTGGGTTTTTCAAATAATTAATAGCAATCTAACTTTGCTTGAAAACAAAGCTCTGTAAATGCAAAATTATATTACTGGCTGATTTTTGTTTTCCATGCTTGGCTGGAAATTAGAAGAGACTGATTGGCGGGGAAAAGGATACTGTGTCAATTACAAGAAACTGTGTGCTGTATATCTTCCATGCTTTTTTATTAATGCAATTTTGCCAGCATAAAATGATGTAGAATAAAGGAGCATTACAAAAGAAATATATATGAATATTGCTTAAATAATTACCAGTATGCTCCTCAGATGTGAAAATCATAAGGGTTGGTTCGTGATTAAATACCCTCTATTTCAAAGACACACAAACTGACACATTTTGTATGATTTTTCTAGCTAGTTATGTATAATGGCAAAGTTATGAAAGTGCAGGTCCTAGAAAATTGTGTTCAATTCAAAATAATTACCAGCTTGGGCTACCTCGCTGTTGAGAAACGTCCATTTTTGTTAGATCCTTTTGTTACCTAATTACAAAATGAATCCTTAATTATTCACTACACTGCATTTGCCAGGCTATCCTCCAGCAATTTCCTTTGACTAATGCCTGTTTTTCATAATCCAAAGGTCATTTTTTAAAATTCATAGCTCATTTTGCATTAGTAAAATGCTTTACCCACAGGGATATTACCTCAGTACATTCTACCTATTGCTGTGCATGGTGCTTAGATCTTACAGACTGCTTTTTTGTCACAGAAATTACTTCTGTGCTTTACTCAATTGTGCCATCCATCAACAAACTTTAACCATCATCATTTATAAATATACTCTATTTAGCTCATTCTTATATTCATGGCTCCAATTAGTGCCCTTTATTGTTCATTTAGCAAGAGTGAAATAGATTGTAGTTCATAATAGAAGATGATGTGAACAAAAAATATATTATTAGCCATTACTTCTTTATAATCAGGATTAACTACAATGTCGTTATCGGGTGATGTTGTGCAATAAATCTACTTCACCGTTCTACAGTAACTGGGAAAATGATGTTCTGCAAAAAGAACTTAAATGGAGCAACAGGATTTAGCCAGCAGGTACCAATCATTAATATTGTCAAGGCACAACTCCCTCCAGACAAATATGGATTTAAACCTGTACTGTACAAACTATAACTGGATTACACCAAGGTTTTCTGTGCTTTTCACTTCAAAGGAATACAAGGATATGGAAAATGGGCCGCCTTTAATCTTCTTGTTCAAGGGACTACTATAGCATGTTAGCTTTCAGCTAAATAGATGCTTAGCTCAATTACACTGGACTCAGAATATTACAAGCCCTAGTTTTGGCATTAGCTTGGCTAAATACATATTTTTATAAAGTCAGTTTAATACAAGACACACATTCTTATAACATTATTGTACTTTCATTTAATTTTGATTTTGCAATATTTGAGCAAGAGCCAGTGATCATTTTTGAAACATACAGTACAATACATGAGTCTAAAGAGCTGCATTGGGTGTCTGCTTAGAACTGCTTGCCTTTAGATAGCATACTACATGGCTACATAAAAATATGTGCAGTTTGCACCTACATCTGTTAAAGTTAGACTGCAGACATCTGTTTTTAGAGAGGTAATCTGGCAATCTACCTATAGCATTTAAACGTGGCCATGATGTCCGAACAACCGGAGGCAAGAAAAGAAAGATGTGCATTGGTTTAGAAAATGCCATTATTCTATGTCGTTAACAAAATAAGAACAACAAAACACTTCAAGTTCATGCTTTTTTTTTATGACTAGTTAACCAAAATGCATACTGTGTGCAAAAAAGGTCCCAAAAATGTTATATTCTTTGGGGACATGCATACAAGCAATGAAAGTTTCAATATGTAGGGTATCCGTTATCCGGAAACTCATTATCCAGAAATTTCTGAATTAGGAAAGGCTGATTCTCACAAAAAAAAAGTGAAAATGTTTTATTCATCAATTATTGGTATGTGAGGTGAGAATCTCTCAGTATTAAAATACAAAGTATTTCATATTCACAAATGATTTAACTATCTTGGAAAGTTGAAACATTTAATCCCCGCATTTATTTGTAGCGAGATATAAAAATTCAGAAGGGTGTTAGAGATCATTGCTTTCAGGGAATTCTGACACCTCATGAAACAGAATAGTGTTGACTCTTAGATACACGTAAATGCAGTCTGACCAAATGACAAATTGATCTGGTTTGAAAAATTGTAATCTTTTAATCATTAATCCATTAGGATTAGCCTCATCAATTTTTGGAAAATATACCATTAGCCATGAAAGGGAAAATATATAGGGCATTGTTGACTGAAATTTGATTTTGTTTTGGATTATAGCACAAAAACCACAATTTTTTGGATAATTGCAAGAAACCTAGTGAAGATCATGATATCTTCCCACTGTAAACTGCACATCTTCCATGGATTTCAACATGACCTTGACAGTTTTGAGATGGAGTATTTTTTTATTCAGACTTTTAGCACAAAACATTCTAGGTTTTTTTTGTCTCCATAAAAATTGTGTTTTCACTTTTAAAACTCCAGCCATAAGTCACTGGGAATCAAATCTTGATCTACATGATGAACTCCGTGTGAATTAAAGGGGGATGTAAAGTCTACCTATTAAGATATGGGATTCCCTATATCCCTAAAAACAAGCAACTCTGAAATATACATGCTTACCTTTTTTTTCTTACTGCTGTGAAGATAAAGGACCTAGGGGTAGATTCATCAAAGAGTGAAGTTAAGAGTGAAGTTCCGCCACTAGAGGGAAATTCCACAGCTCTCAATTCATTTCTATGGGATTTTTAAAGGCGTATTCATCAAAGGGTGAACTTTCACTTCACCCATTGATGAATACACCTTGCAAAATCCCATAGAAATTAATTGAGAGCTGTGGAATTTCCCTCTAGTGGTGGAACTTCACTCTTTAATGAATCTACCCCCTAGTCGCTTCAGCTCTTAAAGCTAGCCCTACTTCAGCTGTCTTTCCCTATCTTTCATTGCAACCAGAGCCAGTAGGATCAGAACAGAGAATATACAAGCTTGCTTATGTAACGCTTTTCTGGGCTATACAGCACAGGTTAGTTAGGGTGTCCAGCTAATGGAAGAACATGGGTTACATTGGACTCACACTTCAGGGTCAGGGCCTTCGCTAAGTGGAAGATTCCGTTCAGGTGAGGTAGTGTAACTACAACTCACAAGCTAGGGTGCTATGCAAAATAGGAAAGGATGGACGCCAGGAAATTCTTGTGATGCAAACAGTAACCGATGTTTAGTATGCACAAGGCAAATGTCCCCAGGTTTAGGATACTCATGGAGGAGTGGATCTTAGCAGATGTTACACAGGTAGTAGAGATGTCAGCAAATATCCATACACACATCATAGTAAAGAATGTCCTCAGAGGTAAGGTAGTCAAGGCTCATCAATTCTCATACAAAGGTCCTGTGGCTGTGACTTAATGGAATACCAGATGAGGCCGGGTAGCTGCTGCTAAGTGCCCTAATCCTCATTACAATGTTATCCCTGCACTAAAAGCTTCACAGGGGAGCTTTGTAAGGAAGATCACTTCCTGCTAACTCTCCTCGTTGGAACATAGAACTGTTCATACTAAATAACACTGACTATCTTTCTCTCTCTAGAGAGACTATTACAAAAGCTAACCTGAATCTTGCTAGTCCTCATTCACGGGATGGCCTGGTTCCCGACTCAGGTCACTAACAGTTGGAGGTCCTGTTAGGGCAGGTGGCTTACTGGGGCCTTGTTGTTCCCAGGCTCAATGGAAACAACCAGCCTGTTGAAGAACCAGCAGCCAAAGAGGAAGTGGCCACTCCTTCCCAGCACTATAAAACTGTGTGGCAGGAAGTGGTCATCACTCTCTGGGCTATAGCTATTGGATAATAATATAAATGTAACATAAGCTTTTGCCTAGTGACAGATGATCAGGGACTTAACTCCATAGGTGCCGAATAGAAACCTACGGGTCCCTACACTTACCTGTGATTGCCTTCTGCTGCACACATTGGCCTGAGCAGTAGGAGAGGGATTGGATTACAGCAGAAATTAAGCAAACAGCTGCCTGAGACTCACTGTGGCTGCAGAGGAAATCGGACTGATTATTTCAACAACATTATTTTTTTTTTTTTAAATGCATCAGTTATTAGTGCTGCTCCAGTAGACTTCAGTAGA
This sequence comes from Xenopus borealis, assembly GCA_024363595.1. Taxonomy (NCBI): domain Eukaryota; kingdom Metazoa; phylum Chordata; class Amphibia; order Anura; family Pipidae; genus Xenopus; species Xenopus borealis. The sequence continues at coordinate 109,674,513 of CM044432.1, forward strand.
AATCTGACATGGGGTTAACCATTTTGTCAATTTCCCAGCTGCCCAGTCATGTAATCTGTGCCTGCACTTTAGGAGGGAACTGATTTCTGGTAGGCTGTTGTTTTTCCTTCTCAATGTAACTGAATAGTAAGCAGTGGGACATGGGTTTTACTATTGAGTGTTGTTCTTAGGCAGCTGTTATCTTGTGTTAGGGAGCTGTTATCTGTTTACCAGTAAAGAGTGATTGAAGTTTATCAGAGCACAAGTCACATGACTTGGGGTAGCTGGGAAATTGACAATATGTCTAGCCCCATGTCAGATTTCAAAATGAAATATAAAAAAATCTGTTTGCTCTTTTGAGAAATGGATTTCAATGCAGAAATCTTCTGGAACAGCACTATTAACTGATGTGTTTTGAAAAAAGCAAAGCATGTATATTGGAAAGTTGCTTGTTTTTTAGGATTGGGTGGTCACAGCACTGACTGATAGGCTGAAATTTGTAGCTGCAGCCAACTTCAAACTCCTTCCCTCCCAACCTCTGTCCTGTGTGTTTCCAGTCTGCACATAACTGTCTTGTGCTGCTGCCTGATCATTCACTAATAAGTATATACCTTACATGCTCAACAGATTTGAAGGTTAGTACAAACTGTAATAGTAATGTAATAGTAATATTTTCTTTTATTTAAAGTACAACAGGATAATCCTGTGTTCCACAGCAAATAGGCATCAGTCACAAATGTACCTGCCCAACTGGACATAATCTATAGTCCATAATACATTGTTATTAGTGATGGGCGAATCTCGTTTTTGGACACCGGCGCCCATTGCCAGCATTGAAAATACGGACACCTGTGTCCAAAACAAGACGACGGCAAATTTTCGCCAGTGTTTTGCCCATCACTAATTGTTATACACAATGCAACATTCTGCCTCTATTACATTATAAAGGTTATACAAACAGTGTACAATAGTATTTACTGTTATGATATTTCAGAACAGCAGCTGTAGGTTTGTTTTCCTTCATACTGATACACAGTATGATCAGGTGCAGGGAGTTACAAGGGCATAACTGCAGCACTTCTGGTACAATTTATGTTTAATTGCAGGGAGTTGCAAGGGAATACATGCAGCTGTTCTGGGTAGTGATGGGCGAATCTACCCAGTTTCACTTCGCCGAAAAATTTGCGAATTTCCAGCGAAATTCGCAAATTGGCGAAAAAATTTGCGAAATGAGTCACTGCACATTTTTGATGCGAGTAGCGTCAACTTCGACGCGTCGCGTCGTTTTCGTCCCGTCGCGTTAAAAACGACACGCGACTCATTTTTTCCAACGAATTTTTGCCAGGCGAAATTTCACTGCTGTTTCGCGAATTTATTCGCCAGCAGCGAATCGCGCGAATTCGCTGCAAATTCACTGCTGCCGAATAAATTCGCCCATCACTAGTTCTGGGATAATTTATTACCAAGTGCTGGGAATTGCAAGTGAAAAATGCGCTGTTGTGGAACAGTTTATGGTCAGGCACAGGGAGTTGCATGGGAATATATGAAGCTGTTCTGGAACAATTTATGATCAGGTGCAGGGAGTTTCAAGTTAAAATACAGTTGTTATGGAACAATATATGATCAGGTGCAGGGAGTTGCAAGGGAATAAATGCAGCTGTTCTGGGACAATTTATGATCAGGTGTAGGGAGTTGCAAGGTAAAAAACCAGATGTTATGGAACAATTTATAGGGAGATGCAGGGAGTTGCTAGGGAATAAATGCAGCTGATGTTCTGGAATTGTATAACACAGGGGTGTCCAACCTTTTGGCTTCCCTGGGCCACATTGGAAAAAGAAAAATTTTGTGAGGCCACACATGAGACACACAAATACTTTTGATTTGTAAAAGTAAAGAAAATACACATAAAAGAACTACAATACCAGTTGGATAACCAGATGGAGCTATACACTTGAATATGGGACACCTTGATATTACAGTAAATAGACATATTATATTATTTTGACAGTTCCTCGGGAACCAAGCGTTTCAAGCTGGGCCACATTCATATGCATCCTGGGCTACAGGTTGGACACCGTTAATACAGATGTGTCACGGTCAGCACCCTAAAACCAGAACCAAAGCTAAGCATCCTGTTTTCGGCTCTTGTTTCTGCCTCTAACAGCTGCCTTTCACCTCAGGAGAAGCCCTTGGCTAATTGGATGCCACCAGGTCTTAATAAGAGAGGTGCAAATTGAAGGGTTCTGGATGAGCAAAGGGGCATGATGGTAAAGCAAAGTCTTTTGGGAACAAGGTCACGGTGCAAGGAGTAGACAGAAAGCGTAGTCAAATCAGGCCGGGTCGGTGCAGGCAGAGTACAAGAGGAGTCAACAGGCAAGGGTCAAACCAGGAGATCAATCAGAAGGGGTACAGAATAGAAGAGTCAGTTACCAGACAGGGTCAGGATTACAGAAGTCAGGATTTGTCACAAAACAGGCATGGATCACAACAGGAATCAAAAGCTTAACAGCACAAGGCACCAGAAACTCGCAAGGGCAATAACCTATAACAGGCCCATTCCTACTGTGTTTACTCATGTTAAGACATCTAATCCCTCAGTGCCTCTACCTCAGGAGGAACCCATTCAATTGGGTATCACTCACCTAACTCCTGAGGAAAAGGCCCACAGGCAGTTTCTGGGGCTGTGTATTTACTGTGGGGAAAAGGGTAATTTTCTCAACCAGTGTTCTAAGAGGCCGGGAAACGTCAAAGCCTAAATGGAGAAGGGGAGCTCCATTTGGGTTGAGAGGTTTCCTCTCCACAATTTTCCCAAAGATCATTGTACCTGTTAAGTAAACCTGGCCTACGCGCTCTGTTAAGTTTTCTGCTTTTTTTTTTCCAGGGGCGGTGGGGAATTTGATGGATGCTGCCTTTGTAGTAAGGTTTAACATTCCTGAATACCCCTTTTTCCTCCCATGAAAATCTTAGCGTTGACAAAAGCCCTTTGGGGTCAGGTTTGGTAACTCAAACGACTGTGGCCTTGTGTATTAACAACTTGCATTCTGAGGAGTTATCCTTCAAAGTTATCAAGGGATCTTCATCTCCTCTAATTTTAGGGTTACCTTGGTTACAGGTTTATAACCCACATATTGACTGGGTAACTGGAGAAATTCTTCAATGGGGTCAAACATTTAAGGACTCTTCTATCAGTGTTCCCCCATTTGCAGTCACATCTCTAGAGGATTTACCCATAGCTTATGCTGATTTTGTTGTGTTCTCAACAAAAGCAGCGGAAACATTGCCCCCACATAGGCGTTATGACTGCCTAATTGACCTCATTCCTGGGTCTACTCCCCCTAGAGTGAGAACGTATCCTCTTTCATTTCCTGAAGCACAAGCAATGAAAGATTACATCGGTGAAAATCTTGAAAGAGGTTTTATTAGACCCTCTAGTTCTCCTGCTGGTGCTGGGTTCTTTTTCGTGGGTAAGACGCATGAAGGTCTTCTCCCATGTATCGATTATAGGGACCTAAATAAAATTACCATCAAAAACCGCTATCCCCTTCTGCTGATTTCTGAGTAATTTAATCAGGTCAAGAATGCTACCATCTAGTCTAAACTTGACCTTAGGGGTGCATATAACCTCATTCATATCGGGGAAGGGGATGAGTGGAAAATGGCCTTTAGCACCAGGGATGGCCACTACGAATATTTGGTTATGCCATTTGGTCTTTGCAACATCATTGTTGGGAGTTAGGTCAATTTATATTTTTAATATAGTGGGAACATTTTTATTTTAATAATGGCCCCCTAAATTTTTTTCAGTTTAAATAAAATACAGAAAAACACAATTTTGTTTCAGATTCATGAAAAAAAGAGAAATTTGAATGCTAATTAATAGGCCCTCTAGTCACATAAAAATACGGTGTGCAACTATTTTCCCTTCATCTGCACAGATATGAATGCTAATGTTCTTGCAAGTTTCAGCTTTGTCTGACCAGATCTTATATTGTTTAAGCAGACCTATAAAATTGTATACATTAAAATTGTATACAAATAAATGTGTTTGAACATAAGAAATCAACTTAATCAATCTCAACTGAACATTTTTTTTAAAATTGAACATTAAAAACACTGGTGTGCAATAGTATTCCTCTAAGTTTTAATTAATTATAAATCTGTTTATCAGACAGAAAATCATCCAGGTTTTCTTGAGTTATTTAAATTGCTTCACTCTTTTTATATAATAAAGAGTTATTTTATTTTTTTATTGTTACAAGGCCTATAAGGTGTAATTTAAATATACAGTAACCATGCCTTAATATAAATTTCATACATTCCTTTATTAAATCCGTGGTTTATATGTTTTAAGGTAGACCTTAATTATGGTTCCCTTCTAAAAAAAGTTTGAATTGTGCTTGCTTTACCTGCTAGATGATATAATTTAGATGTATAAATAAGTTGATATTTATAATGTAAAAGCATATACACATTTTTTTTTATTTATTTCTGTTCACTTGTTCACGTGTTAATTATCCTCTAGTGTGCCCTTTGAAGTATCACATTCATTAAATTATAGTCCTTGATTTAAGTTATATTACTTCTGGTAATGTATTAAAATAAAGGTCAACAGGAAAATTAAAAACATATATTTGAATAATAATGACAAAGCTATAAACAACACCGTTAAGTAATTCTAGCATATTGTTTCTTTGCCACATTTTCTTCAGTAACCAGAAACACAAAAAAATTACCCCAGTAACTATTAAACTAAAACACAGTTTGTTACAGAGGTTTGCTATTCAATGTTATTAAATATTGTTCTCTATTACCATTGACTACGTCTCCCACTAGAGTATGCTGACTGTAAAAGTACCTAGTATCTAAGTAGTATCCAGTAACTATGTTGGGAAATTTTCCCAAGAGGAAAAACTATACCAGCCCTTTGACATTTGACATTGTATTGTGCTAATGCTTTCTTCATGGATAGGATAGGCTTTGGCAAATCAGGATTCTCTTCCCTAGATCTAAATGGTGTCCAACTGCTCAGAGTAGTCAAAGCCATTCTGACAATTTATTACTGGTATTGAATTAGATACATTTGTAAATGTATGCATTTATTTAAACTTTTCAGGAAAATGCTTATTTTAAATGGGAAACCTTCAGTAATGTCAATTGTGATATTTCACAAATGAATCAATCTGTGTTGTGTGTAGCAGCCACTTAACATCAATGTATTGGGTTTTATCAAAGGAGACTGTAAATTACTTTATGCTAAGTGAATGCACACAAACATTTCTGAGTACACCATAAAATCCTTGCAAGAAGCATCCAAACACTTTCTGGTGAGCCCCCTATCAAGGGGTCACTACTAACCATATAGGAGAAACCTGCAGCCCCTATACCACCTGTTAGAGTCCTGCAGCGGGTCGGGTACCCGCGGGTTACCCGCAAAATCCCGCGGGACCCTACCGGGTGGCTCGTAGAATTTCTGGGTGCGGATATAGAAGCGGGCCGGTGGTTCTGCAGGTTGGTGGGTTGAGGGTTGGGTCGCGGATCCTCGCTATAACGATTTTTACTCCTTTTTCTCAGCATTTCTACTTCTGATGATGTCACATCCGGTTTACATTGACAGCACTTCCTGTTTTACTCCTTTTTTTCTGATCACGGCTACTTCCGATGATGTCACTTCCGGTTTACAATGACAGCACTTCCTGATTCTTGATGGTCAGCAGGTCGCGGGTTGCAGATCTTGGGTTGCGGGTACGGGTCGGGTCGCAGGTCCAAGCGGGTAAGAATGCGGGTAGCGGGTCCGAGTTGCGGATTGCGGGTACGGGTCCCAAAAAATGGACCCGCGCAGGACTCTACCACCTGTAAAACATTACTTCACTAATAAACACAACCCACCATATTCCTGTACGGTATTCCAAAAATGGACTTGAGGTATAATTGATCCTCATTGCAAATGTAAAGGTACAGACGAATTCTAGCTACAGAATAGAGGTTACACTTGCTAGTCTTATTCCTTCTTTTTAAAGGGTGTACAAATTTGTTACATTTACATGAAAAATAATCATTAAAGTACTTCAAATTAAAATTAATCAATAACCACAGCAAATCGTAAATACATATTTAAAAATATTTATGTCCTTAAATGTAAGGTATTAAGGAACAAATAAAATTGTGTACATATTAATCCCCATGTGTAATAAAACACATTAAGCTTGCCCAGGTGCAATAACCCATAGCAACTGCTAAGATGTTTTCTGCTTGTCGGTCGCTACAACATACTACAATTTTGCAGTCACAAAAAACTGATATGATAACTTTCCTTTAACAAAATCTACAGCTGAAGAATCTGATGGAAAACAATTAATCTTCTTAAATTAAAGTTACTTTTAGGCGCAGCTTTATCAAGGGTCAAATTTAGATTTCATTGGTGTTTGTAAAAACTCCCATAAACTTCGACCGAAAAAAGACTAATGAAAATTTTAAAAAATGAAATCTAATTTTTCAAACTTGAATCGAATTTTAAATATTCCCTAGTCGAATTCCACTAAAAAACTTGAAAATTTGAAAATAAACAATCAAAATTCTAATTCGAATTTTCACTTCGACCCTTGATAAATCTGCCCCTAAATTAATCAAATTTATATGATCATTACCATTCCAAAAATCGAATTATTTTCTTTCTACGATCATTCCCCTTTTCTTCCAAAGGAACACATTTCCATTCTGAAAAATTTTGCTTTTTCATTATGTGTATTCTCATTCTGCAAATTTTACATGTATGCAAAAGTTAAAAGTATCCTCCAACCAATAAGTATACAAATATATATAATAGAGGGCCCCTTAAAATCATCATGTTTTGTAAGACACAAAAACTCTCAGAAATCTATCTTCTATTTTTGTTATGTTTCCCGTAACCATGAGTACTTTGTATGTTCATGTTGTCGATGGAAAAAATGACTCATTAGGGGCAACATCTCTTGCACCCATTGAGAGAGTCATCTTTCATTCAGCTAGTTATTTTGTGTGTCATGTTGTATTTAATTAATCTAGAAACAAGAAGAGAGAGAGGTGGGAAAGGGAATAACTAATACAATGCATATTTTAATAACAATTACCCTATAACTTATTCTGGTAATGCAGGACACTCTCCAATAAATAAACAATATTATTCAAACTTCTCATTCATTCGCATTACATCTCTCTCACTGTGGCCATATTCCATGATGAATTATAGTGTTGGTGCTTCTCTGCTGACAATAAAACAGCCCAGAAATATGAGCACAAACCCCCGAATAAGCATTCATTTTGTAACTCATCAATTCGATGTATAATTTAGATTACAAGAATGCATATTTAATTTCGTAAAATTTTCAATGCGGCTTTGTAATGCTCTAAAGCTATGTGTGAAAGAGTAACTGACAGAATTAAGTTTTCAACAAAATTATATTTTTCTCATATCCCTAAAGTACAATTTAAAATATTATTCTATAAATGAACCTCCTAGAAATGTCTGCATTTTAATTTTAGACTGCCAGACGTTCTGATAACACATATGCAGTAATTACCACCAAAACACTGAGAGCAACTACCTTGGGATTCAATCACTGTCAGCATCACTGAAGGTATGGTATCATCATTTTGACCCAGGAGCTTGCTTTCTTAAAGATTCACAGATAAGTAGATTATTCTTTCAAATAACCACAACTCAAAAAAGATATACGATAACCAAAGAAAGACAATACAGACAATGACCATCCTGAGCACTGCTTATTGTAAAGGTGGCCATACACTGAGAGATACGCTCGTTTGGCGATGTCGCCAAAAGAGTGGATCTCTCGCCCTAGGGCCCAATGATCGGATCACAACGCAGGGTATACGGGCGGTCAGATCGCAGGGCCGCATCAACGAACAGATGCGTCTCCGATCCGATGGGATTTTTAATCCTGCCTGATCGACATCTGGCCGACTTTCAGCCAGATATCGATCGGAGCAGCCCGTTGGAGGGCCCCATACAAGGGCCGATAATCTGCCGACTCAGTCTGTCGGCAGCTTTTATCGGCCCGTGTATGGCCACCTTTAGCCCTTAAAGGTGACAACATTTTTTTATTTTCGGAATGGTGATTTACTAAGGAACGAATTTTCGAAGTGAAAAAACGTAGAAATTATTTTTAAAGGACTTTTCTGATCAAAAATTGACATATTTCGATCAAATAGGTCCAGTTCGATCCAATAAAAAATCATTTG